>CAMAPF010000934.1:110000-1310000 GCA_945859915.1 Cuscuta epithymum | reverse complement strand
GTACAGAGTAGTGCAATCTCCAAAAGCAACAACTTATTAAGCAGTAATGATCAACGAGAATAAAACCAGAACACATCACACATCATCAATTCATCAACATACGTAACAAAACTTACATTCCTAAATCCAAGCATATTGGAAACACTAACAAAGTATGGAAATTCTAATAAAGGTGATCACATTGATAAAAGTGATATTATTTTCCTCATTTGGCTTATTTGTGAAAATTTCTCCAAAAAAGAAGGCCTAACTTAGTTTTAGTTTCTCTTATTCGACGGACAGAAGTATGAACTAGAAGAGTAGTTACTCGGAGTTACTTTGCGCTTGGACTGTTTTCTGAAAAACTTTATGCCTGGACTTCTAATTGTAGACGTTGTTTTGGATGCTATATTTCAATGACACACATGTTTATGTCATTGAGTTCATTAATTGTTATTAAATGCTAAGATGTTTTGATGTTATTTTAGATTTTTAAATTTTCTCAAAATTTTCAACAAATCTGAAATTGCATACATTTTTCGTGCCAGGTTGCCTGGTGTCAGACAGGCCCACTCCGATAGGCGGGCTTAGACAAGTACGTGATCCGTTTGTTCCGTTTCATCCCTCCAATATATATACTTTTAGCATTTCTATACCTTTTGGACAATCTTGATTTTTTTTTAAAAAATATGACTCTCTTAGTGCCTCTCTAACCTAGTAACCTTCACATAAATTTTAACTTTACAGTTTTCTTCAAAAATTCATATGACTATCTTCCCGATTGAATTTTGAGATGAAATTTGGTATGAGTAACTAGACTTAATGAATAAGATGCTCGTAAATTTTGAGAAAAAAATTCCATCCAGAACCGCCCAAATGGCGGCGGGTGGACAGAACCTTCTATATAAGGGGTGATTTGCACTTTTTAAGTTAGTTCAATGGTTTATTTGACCCTTTAGCCTTAATAAAATAAAGAAAAAATTATATGAAAAAATAGCTTAAATAGTTATCTACAGTAACTTCAACTAATGCAGCCAGAAAAATAACCCAAACCTTACTTATTTTGATTATTTCACTATTCAGCGCACAAAATAAAAAATTAGGTGTTTGTTGAAAAAGTTGTTTGATAAGGCTGATAAGCCGAAAAACAGGTTACCAAACGGCTCAATATGTTCTATACTTTTCATATACTTTTATAATTATATTACTCTGTTTTGTTAGAAATTGGCAAAGTTTGTGTGAGATGTGAAACTAGAAAGTAAAAATGGTGTGTTTAAAGGTTAAAACAGGTAAATATAAATAATAAGGGCAATAGTTTATTTATTTTTTAAACGGAAAATGATTAGTGTTTTAAGATATCTAGAAAAAAGGGATAAGGGTCAGTTTGGTCCTCGAAGTTGCAAAAAAGGGGTCAAATAAGTCCTTATATTGAAAATTCTGTCCGGACGTGCCATTTGAGGTGGCTCCTGGTGGAATTTTTTGTTTAAATTTTTTGAGCATCTTATTCATTAAGTCTAGTTTACTCATACCAAATTTCAGATAAAAATTCAATCGGGAAGACATTCAAATGAATTCTTGAAGATAACTGTGCCGTTAAAAGCGCAGTTATCTTCAAGAATTCATTTGAATGCCTCCCCGATTGAATTTTTAGCTGAAATTTGGTACGAGTAAACTAGAGTTAATGAATAAGATGCTCAAAAAATTTCATCAAAAAATTCTACCGGGAGTCACCTCAAATGGCACGTCCGGACAGAATCTTCCATATAAGGACTTATTTGACCCCTTTTTTGCAACTTCGAGGATCAAACTGACCCTTTACTCCTAGAAAGAAGTATCATTCTTGGTGTACATAAAATGTACACAATATGTGTACATTGTTTGTGTACACAGACAATTAGTGGAATTTTTACATCTAATTATGTCCATTTTTAAACGAATTGCGTGTGAGTACAAGCAACTAGAGAGGTTTTGTGTACACTTTGTGTACAACCTATGTACACTAAGATTTTTCCAAAAGAAAATTGCAAAATACTCCCTCCGGCCCGCAAAGAAGTTCCGACTTTCTTTTTTTAGAAGTCCCAAAAGAAGTTTCTCTTTCCTTAAATGAGAAGTTATCTACATCAAAACAATGTCAAACAGTGCAAAACAATGTCAAACCGTGCTAAACAGTGTCAAAACAGTAAAATTTACCCCCTGATAAATTCATTTTCTTAATATGTGTGTACATCAGATCGGAAACTTCTTTGCGGGACGGAGGAGGCAGTATAATTCAATGTTGGGTTATCCCATAAAAATCCAGCAACATTACAAAACGAGTAAAGGGTCAGTTTGGTACTCGAAGTTGCATAAAAAGGGTCTAATAGGTCCTTACTGTCCGGCCGTCGCCATTTGGAGCGGTTCCCGGTGGAATTTTTTGATGATTTTTTTTGTGTATCTTATTCATTAAGTCTAGTTTACTCATACCAAATTTCAGCTAAAACTTCAATCGGGAAGGAGTTCAAATGAATTCTTAAGGTTAATTGCGCTTTTAACCGCTCAGTTATCTTCAAGAATTTATTTGAATGCCTTCTCGATTGAAGTTTTAGCTAAAATTTGGTATGAGTAAACTAGACTTCATGAATAAGATACTAGAAAATTTTCATCAAAAAATTCCACTGGGAACCGCCCTAAATGATACCGACTAGACAGAGTCTTCTATATAAAGACCTATTTGACCCTTTTTATGCAATACCAAACCAATCCTTTAGTCGTTACAAAACAAAACCAAAAGCACTAAAAAATTGCACTCCAAGCAGTAAAACTTTCTCTGTTTCTCTCCCACGCGGTCAAAGAAGAGGCAGCACAATTCACAAACAATCAAAATGGTTAATCTTTTGAGGACTAAAAAGGACTGTCTCAAGCTTTTATTAGCCCTGAGACAGGGACCCACACTATGCCCCTACACCACATGCTATTCGACAGCTCGAAATTAACTTCAACTTTCTTGTCCCCAGACTTGTCTTTTTCTTCCCCTCCCCCTATCATGCGGCCGACACTCCGTCCGGCGAGCCGTAGATTTTAACGCCGTTTTAACGGCGATCATGCTTGGCTTTATGTGCTTTCCCTCATCATTATTGATTTCCCTTCCTCCCCTTTTTTCCCTTCTTCCTGCGTTGCTTTTAAGGCTCATTAACAGCCGTCCGATCAATATCTATCTCCTAAAGCTAATCTCTTAGCATCTCAGCTCTGTAGCCTATCTATATCCTACTGAATCTTTGTTATATTCTGCCTCTGGAATGGAATACTAGATTTCTTGTTTCTATTAGAGGTCATTAATCATCGTCACGCCGCAATTAGGTCAAAAGATCCGATTTTTCTTGTCCATTTCGTGACCAGCGGCGGCCATGTCTGGACCTCTGGATCGGCTTGCAAGGCCTTGTGAGTTTCCCTTACTCGATTTCTTTCTATGGCATTACCCATAGATATTCTTGGGTTTTTATTACAAGTTGTGCCCTGCTGAAAGAGGGTTGAGGGGGAGGGGGGAGGGTGGGAAAAACTACTTATTGAGGCTCTGTTCATTAATTGTGGACATGGTATTGTTGCAATTATTGATCTTTCTGGGAATACTCATTGTTTTTCGGATCTGGTGCTGCATAGCAGCTAGGAAGTCGTAGACCTGGTCAATTAATTGTTCCTGTTTTTCTTTCTTTTCATTTTGGACAAAAGAAAAGTGATTAAGTAAAAAATAATGGACTTCAAAATCAACATTAATGAGGATAAGAGTTCCATATGTTTAGTGCTTTAGCTCATGAATGCCCATGCATAAATGGTGCCTATAGAAGGTCACTGCTTATCCCCCCTCTTCATTTATACGTTAACGTGGAAATATGTAGATTTATGAAGAAGGGTTGCTAGCCATCTAGGTACCTTAAAGAAAGATCTCATAAGAAATTGGTTACTTGTGAATTTGTGATAGGCTTTGAGGGCTCTTCCGGAAGTGAAGAGAGAAGAGAAAGAAGATCTGATGTTGAGAACTCTGAGGATGATAGGAAAACAAGAATCGGTTCCTTCAAAAAGAAAGCACTGCATGCATCAACAAAATTCAAACACTCTCTCAAGAAGAAAAGTAGCAGAAGGAAGAGTGACGGGCGAGTCAGCTCTGTCTCAATTGAAGATATTCGAGATGCCGATGAACTCCAGGCCGTTGATGCATTTAGGCAAGCTTTGATTTTGGATGAATTGCTTCCAGAGCAGCATGATGATTATTATATGATGTTAAGGTATTACGTCGTCCTTAACTAATTTATGTAAATTTATGGGCTAATACCCGATTCGGGCCCTCGACTATACACTATTACACAATTTGGTCCTCAACATTTTTTTATTGGATTACTTGCTCTAACAGTTTTCAGGGGAAATGCAAAGTTAACTGTATGGTAGTGAATAGTGCAGGAAAAATGAGAAAAACAGGAAAGAGAACATATAGAAGTAGGAGAATTGGGAAACTAAGATGAAAATGTAAGGATATTGGCTTCTAGAGAGAAAAAAGAAGTAGAAACTATTGCCAACAATGGGGTGTGGAGCAAGTGATAATAAATATCCATTAAATGAAAGTGAAGCATGTAAAAGTGAACAGAGGGAGTATTTGGTTGTAAACAAGAATGGTATACCTGTGTTGCATATAGACTCAAATTCGTCATCACTCTATAATCTATGACATCTTGTGATTCTTTTCTATATAAATATTCATAAGTAGAAAAAGTACTTGGTACCTTGATATATGTGTGTAGGAAAACATGCAAACATAGTAGAAATGTATCTCTACATATGATGTGAATTGTGAAACAATCAGTTATCAGTTTCTAGTGAGACTCATCTCTACTTTCCACCGGTTGCTCCAGGTTTCTGAAAGCAAGGAAATTTGACAGTGAGAAAGCCAAGAGTATGTGGGCTGATATGATTCAGTGGAGAAAGGAATTCGGGGCTGATAATATCATTCAGGTAGATGACTTTACACTTTTTGATGCTTTGGCTCTGCACTAATTACTCACTCTGTCCTTAAAGTATTGCCCAATTCGACCGGGCTCAAAGTTTAAGATAGTGAAAATTGGAACTGTAAGGTTGAGATTTAAGCAGAAGAGAGCGAAATATTGTGAAATACATAACGCTTCTCGAGTTCTCGTAAATGAAAATAAGCAATAATTTTGGGAAAGACGAAAAAGGAAAGTATGTAAATAATTCAAGGGCAGAGGGAGTAGCATTTTGGTTAAAGTTTGTTTATCTGAAGTTGACTTGGGCTGATATTCATCAGGAGTTTGAATTTAAAGAGCTGGATGAAGTTTTGAACTATTACCCTCAAGGTTACCATGGCATTGATAAAGAGGGAAGGCCAGTATATATCGAAAGGTTAGGGAAAGTTGATCCTAACAAACTTATGCAAGTCACGACTCTAGACCGATATGTAAAATATCATGTAAGAGAGTTTGAGAAGTGCTTTGCCATTAAGTTTCCTGCTTGCACAATTGCTGCAAAAAGACACATCGATTCAAGCACTACAATTTTGGATGTTCAAGGCGTGGTAGGTTGTGTTTGCCTTCTCTTTTTCACCTCCAAATGATAGTAATAATAGTAATAATAATAATAATAATAATAATAATAACAAAAACTATAATATTGTTGATACTTGTTAATTGTACAGGGGTTCAAAAACTTTAACAAGAGTGCTAGAGAGCTCATTATGCGTCTTCAAAAAATTGACGGGGATAATTATCCTGAAGTATGTCAGTATTCCTTTTTGGCTAGTAGTATGAGTGTCATGATTCAACTTTGGGCATCATAATGATTTTGTTGTTTTCCCATGATAGACACTCCATCAAATGTTCATCATCAATGCTGGTCCTGGATTTAGGATGCTGTGGAGTACTATAAAGAGCTTTCTGGATCCCAAGACTACTTCCAAGATCCATGTATGCTGATTTTATTTTCCAGTAATGTTGTTTGTCATCGGAATGTTCTCTTTCTAATTTGGCTTATAACTATTTTGCTTTAGAACTCACTTTACCTGCTCTTCCATGGTGTGCATGTTTATTCAAAATGTCAAGCATGCAATGGGACATAACTTTAGTAATTAGGCTTTTTCCTATTATTTTACTCTCATTTTCATCTTGTAAAATGCACTTCTCTTTTTTGGTTGTCCCAAAAAATGAACACTTTCCTAAATTAACTGCCACCAACTTTTTTACTTTCCAACTTTATCCCTTTATCTATCATTTCACTTTTTACTTTGTGTGGACTCATACTTCTTCTTCTTACATTTTGGAGGTTATAATTGTAAAACAAAAACCAAATCCTTTATTTTCTTAAAGAGCCAGCCAAACACAAATGTATCTTACATTTTGGGGCGGGTGGAGTAGTAAAATAGAATTGTGGACAAAAATTACTACTATGTGGTCGGTACATTGTCCATTACTTTTATTTTGATCAATTGTTTTCATTATTTTAGTACCTATATCGAGTTATTATTATTGATTTTTTTGCATTCAAGTATTGCGATTTCTATTTTTGACAGTTAATTGACAATACCATTGAAATTAAGGTCCCTTTGAGTGATGATGAAGCACTGTTCTCCCTTTTCAGGTTCTTGGGAACAAGTACTTGAACAAGCTGCTCGAATTAATAGATGCTAGGTGAGGGTGATCAGTTCTTTCCTATTTGTAATGTGACTTTTATTACTTTGTCTTTCTGTGAGGCTGTTCTTGTGTGAGATGATATCCATTCTAACTGTTGTGCAGTGAGCTGCCGGAGTTTCTAGGTGGTACCTGCACATGTGCAGATGAGGGAGGGTGTCTTCGTTCTGATAAAGGGCCTTGGAAGAACCCTCATATACTGAAGGTATGATCATTTGTGTTGAAAGTTATTTTCATGCCCCCACTCATCATTTTTTGTTAATGTGAACATAATAGTTGTGCCTTTGATGCTAGATGGTTGGTGAAGCACGTCGTTGTAAACAGATTGTTAAAGTTTTGAACAGTGAAGGAAAGGTGGTTTATGCAAAACCTCGCTACCCAATGGTATGTCTTCTATTTTTTATAGATTACATTATTTGGACATCTTACACCGGTCAAAAACAAGGATAAAACAAACATATAAGATTTTAGGCTACTCTTTCTATTCGGTTGAGTTCAATTAAGCTCTAATTAGTAAACATTCCGACTAAGAGTCAAAAATCAAACTGATGAAGTTTAGTATACTCCAATAAGACACCATCTTGTGTGACATGTGAAGTCATCTCACACTTACATTCATCATACAAGGTGTTGGGGTAGTACTCATATTAGGCTGATCTTTCAGCATGTAATCTGAAGTCTTTATTTTTTTTAATTGTTTGACATGTCACACTTGAATCAAATTTACCATGTTTTTATATTTTCACACCAGGTAAAATTTAGTGACACGTCTACAGCTGAATCGGGATCTGAAGCTGATGAAATTGCTTCACCAAAAGCTTTCAAAAATTATCCACATCTTCGTTTAACTCCTGTTCGTGAAGAGGTATTTATTTATTTTCTTATAGTATTATTATTCTGTAAGCAAATATTACAATACATGTTTCTTAATTTCTCTCATTTGATAATTCTCCGTCTTTCATTGTACTTGTGTTTAGAAACAGGCAAAGACCATTGGGCCAATTAGTCATCCTAACAAATCGTTAGCATATGATGAATATGTTCCTATAGTTGACAAGGCTGTTGATTCTGGATGGAAGAAGCAAGAAGCTTTTAAAAAACCTAGCTCTCCTAAAGGTAACAATATAGCACACACACTGCTTATTTTTTCTCCCTTGACTACTCAACAAGCTAAGAAAAATTAGTAAGATAAATACAGTCTATTTGTTAAGTTATTTCCGTTTCTTAGGACATCTCATATGCACATGAGAAGGTCAATTTGAGAAATACCTCTTATGTACAACAACAACAACACCCAAGCCTTATTCCCAAAAGATTTTGGCTAACATGAATCGATCCATGATACCAGAGCCAAAAAGAGAAGAAAGATAAGAAAAATGAAAAGATAGTAAGATAAAATGGATATAAGATAATAATAACATAAGAACATAAGAATGACAAAAGATAAAAGATAAAAGAACATAAGAAAGATAAAAGATAAAATTAACATAAGAACATAGAAAGATAAAGAATATAAAAGATGAGAGAGAGAGAGACTTGTTTAAGGGTAGTAAATACCTCTTATCTAAGGGTAGTAAATTTGACTAGTAATGAAGGGAAACTTGTTTAAGTACCACAAACTATGTGCATGTGAAAATCAGTACTCTATACTTCAATTTGTGAAATAAATTGAACTTTATATTATAAGTGATCTCAACACCATCCAGGGTGTAAAATTTTAATTCACAAATGTTAGTTCAGGATACTAAGTGCTCACTTTAACATGTCCAGAGTATTTAAATTGCGCGGTTAACCTCCTAAACAATTTTTTTAAAGAAAAAAATCTATGCCATAGTTTGGGGTAAAGTAACTTAAATTAATTATATTTATTTCACGTATTCAATCTTGGGGCGTTAAGTTCAAACATCCCCATAGTTTGGGGTACTTGAATTAATTATACCTATTAATGATAATTATAATAGCTCTTTCAAAAATAATAATGGTTATTCTATCTTGTCTATGGCCATTTATGTCTCTGTTTCACTCTATATACTATTTTAGTTATACTTTTGTGATGATTATGACATCCTCCATTCAGGGATACCTCCACTGCCTGACTCTGAAAAGACAACAGAAGGACTTTTCACTAGGATTTTGTTTGCTATATTGGCCTACTTCACGACCATCTTTATGTTCATGCATTCCTTTGCGTTCCGTGCAACCAAGAAACTTCCAAATGCATCGTGCTCTATGCCAAACTACCAAGCTGATGCTTCTGAAAAGGAAGCCATTCAGCCTCCTCCTGTGACAATGCCAACACCAACAGAAACTGAACTACTATCCACTGTACTGAAGAGGTTGGGTCAACTTGAGGAAAGTGTCAACACTCTTCAAGAAAAGCCGTCTGAGATGCCTTATGAAAAAGAGGAGTTGTTGAATGCAGCTGTCTGCCGAGTGGATGCATTAGAAGCTGAGTTAATTGCAACAAAAAAGGTGAGTGAGTTTTCCTAGTTGTGATATTAATGCATAACCTGACTCTGAGGGTCCATTTGGAACACAGAAAATTCCAGGGGGGAAATTTGGCGCAAATAGATACGATAGGAAAGACAGAAAGTCAAGGGGAAATAAAAGATTGACTCAACCCAAATAAGTTTATTTTGGATAGTTATTGAAAAAAAGACTAAGAAATTAAGTACTTGTAATTTATACAGAGTATAAAACATAATTAATCATATTTCGTTTCCTCCAACACTTTCCAAGGTAAAACCAAACATAAGAAAAATACTTCCCTTGACTTTTTCCACTTTCACTGGCATTTGGAGATCCAAACAAACCCTTGGATGTTACTTTAACACAGACAGGAGAAAGTGAACATGCCACCTCAGAGAGTAATGATTCTCTGGGGAGTTTGTTGAGTAAAAGTTACTCCCTCCATCCCATTTTGTTTGTCTTACTTTCGTTTTTGGATTGTCCCAAAATGAATTTTATGTTTTCTTTTGGGTAACAAATATGTGGTTCATATCATTTCTCCTTATTCCACTCAAATCTCAACCCCAACTTTTATTTTTCAACCACCTTATTAATAATCATGACAAACTAAAACTAGACGTCCAATATGGGATGGAGGTAGCATTATTTAACACCCCACCCCCCACCCTAAAGCAATTGGTGTCAATCTATTTATAAAGTGCTAATATCCTTTTTGTTGAGCAGGCTTTGTATGAAGCTTTGATGAGGCAAGAAGAACTTCTTGCCTACATTGACAGACAAGAAGAAGCCAAGTTTCGGGTACGTTACCACTTTGGCTAACTTTTTTCATTCTCTTTCTTTGTGTGAAGCTTATGGTCTTGGCAATGAGATTGTTTTTTTAATCTAACTTGTTTTTCCATACTGTAATGCAGAAAAAGAAGTTTTGCATGTAAGGTCCACATCCTTGGTGGTGAAGCTTCCTTCCGTCTCGCGAGCACTGTTTCTTGAGGTTCATGTATTCTTAACCCTGGATATGTCGTGATGTGTTTGTAAACAAAAAAATGTATACACCACCTTTCATTTATGTTGAATGAACGCTATTGCAAAACCTAAAAGATGATAAGAAATGTACTGAGTTAAGATTTGTTGGCTTTTCAAAGTGCCTTCATGTTTTGTGCTTGTCTGTCTCAAACTATCAGACCTGGTTGCAAGTGTTTGTATTTTGCAACTGATTGGATTATTCACCTTAAGTTGTTCTCGTCTTAAATCTGGGGGAGGTGTAGTGTGTGGCTTGGGTAGGTCTCTAGTTAGAGACCGACCGTGAGAGAAAATATTTCCCTCAAGTAACTACTAAAGATTGTATTTTAGCAATGGGGTACTGCTTAATTGTTATGTATAGTTATGTGTATTACTTTTATTCTGAGAGAGTTAACATGGATTATTGAGGCAAGTTACAAAAAATCACTTGAAGTGTTTCTTTACTACGTACATAATGAAAATCAACGCAGAAAATCAGTTCAAGTGTTTGAACATTGTTTTTTTAGTCTTGCAAGTATTCCTATTTCCTAGGCCTGATATGGACATATGGTTGGGGTTTGCAAAACTGCTTTTAATAATTTTGATTGGATCGCGTTTTGGATGGTTATAAATTATAATGTTTGTATTAATGTTACAAAAATGTTACTCTACATAAAGTATAAACGTCTAATCAATATATATATATATATATATATATATAAGAGGAACTTTTTAAGAGTATACAAAGCGCCACATAATCCTGCCATGTCATTATATATATTAATTATTTAGTTAATTTGTACCTTCTATTTTTATTAGTTAGATTCTATTTTTGATTGCATATTGATATGGAAACAAAAATCCGCAGAAAGTACTATATTAAACATGTTCTATTTTAGGCTAAGTTTATATATGACAGGTATTCTTAGCCAAAAATACAATACGTTTTAATTTCTATAACAATTAAATGTTATCGTATATGTTTATATGTTTAGGCTTACAATTTAAAAAAACAGACTCTATATTTAGACTATTTTACTTAATATATACCCCGTATTAAATTTCTATGAATATCCATCTTCATAAGATTATATTAAACGTTTAAAATCGGGTTCATAGCAATTATATTTACTCGAGATGCTTATGTAGAAGATCAATTTAACTATTTTTCATATAATCTTTTTCTGGCTTCACAAATGGAATATATTTTACATATTTTTTCATGATTCCACTCATTTAGCTCATTTAGTCATAATTTAATCAATTTGAGTAAAATAAGTTAATTCAATTTATTTTAGTATTTTCAAACAAGATCTATATTAGACTAAGTTTATTTTTCTTTTAAATCACATTCCATATGATCCGAAAGAAATCAAATTTCAATTAGCTAAATTACATATGCCCGTGCATCGCACGGGCTTGAAAGCTAGTTCAGAATATTATTAAAACCTTAAATGCAAATATGCAATTCTTGAAATCAAGAAAAGTGAGTTATAAATTTATAATGTGTTATGATGCTCTGGGACAAAATGAAAGTTTGATTATAACAATCAGGTATAATGCTTTAGCGTAACAATAAATCATTAAATCATAAATCTAGTTATTATACACATTCCAAGTACAATATATTGTTGAGCCTCAATGGGTTGAACGAATCCAATTTGGGGTTTGATAACTTGATACTTTGATTCGATTTAAACAACTTTCCAAATTTTCATGTTATGACTGTATATGACTAAATGTGTAGGCGTAGACTCATTTCTGGTTTTGAAACCAGGTTGAAATCAAGAGAGAAAGAATGGAATAGTGACCCTTTTTTTCAAATTGGAACTCGTTTAAATTGCCTCCATACCATAGAACTGATAAGCTTACCAAAATACCAAATCACATAAATTTGTTACTCCCTCCGTTCTTTTCTAAATGCAACATTGGACTTTTTCCACTATTCACGTGTTCTACTTTGACTCTATTTTATTTATTAATGTATTATAAATTAAATTTAAAAAAAATATTGTTAAATTCTTCTCATTTCAAATTTTCAAAATCTATTTTTTTTTTAATTTTTTTACTAATAAGAAATAAAAGACATTAATGGTTAAACATGTGCGATGACACACGTGAAAAGTGGACCGTTGCATTTAAAAAAGAACAAAGGAAGTATGTTTTTTCCCAAATGTCAAGTGGATAAAAGACCAAAGAGAACATGTATTGAAGATAAGTTAGGATGTTTTTACATGGACTACAATTTTCTGGTCAAATTTGTTCTGATATGATTTGGTCTAGATTTGTCTGGTTTGGGATTGAAATAAACCTCATTAGTCACAACAAAATTACGAAAGCAAAGGATAAATGAATAGACCTTGCAAAAGAAGAACTTGGAAGGAAAGAAAATGTTGACCCAAAGATAAAAATCTCTCCGGTATTGACACATATCTTTGGAGTTTGGATCCGAACTAGAATAAGTCTGATATGGGAGTCCGTGAATATTTACACAATGTGGAAACTATATACCGATAGTATATGAATGGAATTGAACTCATCAGAATTAGTTTTGGAATTCTTGTTGTAGGGGTTGAAAAAGAACAAAATAAGCACATGTAAGTACTGATGCAACCAAGAAAAGCAAAGGCGTATAAATTGTTGAATAAAAAAATTGATGGCAGATAGATTCATGAAGAAAAAAATTGTTGAATGTGGAATACAAACGCTACAAAAGATTGTATATGATTGAGTATTGACATTTGACATATCTCATGAAGGACCAAAGAAGGAAACAAACTGGCAAAACTACAATGATATGGGGTCCACAAACAACTGAAGATGATATTCAAGCAATCTCTATGTTACAATAAACATAATATAAAAAAAACGATTTTTTATGCAGTAGTAATTTAATAAAAATAAAATTGTAACACACTACAAACGTCTCTCAATCGTATTTGATGATTTGACATATTTGATATCGAATCAGGCGCTCTTAATTTGTTTTTACGATTTCTTTAGCATATTAGATCTTTACTCGTAGAACTTAATGAAAACCTAATGAAAACTTTTATGAAATGCTCTTGTAAACCATTGAAACCTTCAGTTTAACCGTTCTAAATTGTTCATTATGTTCAATAGATGTAAAAAAGATTGGCATTTTTCCTTCCACACATGTCTATTTTCATCCATCCAATTTAGTCATCTCAAATTATTGAAAAGTTGTACATATCAATCATGTGAGACCTACAACAATTCTATATATTGTGAACCGCGACCATGTGATGCCTTGAGTGAATGTACGCCTACATAATGAAGACATATGATCTCGTGTTCTTTGTATGCTTATTGTAGAACTTCTTCGCCACATATAATATACTCGTATATAACACAGAAGCATTATAAAAAGATGTTAGAGAAAATCCCCTAAATAAGACGATGTAAATTTTCTCAAATAGGACTTGCACTGTTTTCCCTAAAATAGTACTCGCGCGCTCCTATTTAAGAAATACTATAATCTTTTGTTCTCTTCATAGCTCCATGAAAGTGTTATTTTAGAGAGAAACATATTTCGTCTTATTTTTGAATTTTGCTTATATTTTGAATAATTTCTAACTAGGTTACTCCTCAAGGTCCATATTGACTTTGTAAAAAAAATAGACGGAACGTAAACTACAACTCCATAATGCTCATGTAGATTAGAAAATGTTATAAGGTTCATAAATAACAAATAATAGAGATATTAAATTATTACATAAATCTCGATTTTTTCCCAATTATTTGTACCGTGTTTGGAAAAACTCCAAATCAATTTCACTAGTGAATCCTGATGGATGAAAATTGATTCGTAATATTTTTCAAACTCTGTAAAAATAGTTGGAAAAAATCGGGATTTATGTAATATTTTAATATGTGATACTTGTGTGACACGTTTAAATGTTATGTTTTGACATTTATATGGCTAGTATTTGTTAATTTTGAAACTTTAAAATGCTTCGCAGACTTTAAGAGCTCAACGGCTATCAATCCTAGTGCCACAAAGGGTCTCTCCCTCTCCCTAGCAACTTTCGCTTAGGGTTTTTCTTCCGTCCCTTTAAGCGCGCGACTTTAGTTTTCTCTGACTAACATTATGTTATGTTTGTAGCTCAGTGGCTGTTTTGTACCGGTTGGAGGTTGTAAGGAGGAACAATGGAGATCGGCATCTCTCTCTTGGAACGAAATGTGACCGAATTTGTGGGATCGGCGTTTAGCTTTGTTATTCTGTTTGTGGGTAATTGGAATGTCTGAGTTCAATGGATGGCTTGTCAGACGTGGTTCCTGGTTTGAGGGTAGCCGCAAAGGCGGGGTACCCCCCCCCCCCCCTCATGAATTGTTGCCTCGAAGCGGCCATGCATGAGGCTAGGATTTGGAAGAGAAGCAGTTTACCTCTATTAGTTTTGGCTTTCTTTTAGTTTTTTTTGTGTGTTGGTGAGGATGTTATGTTGGTTGTGTTTTTGTTTTACTTTTGTCAATTTCTGGAGTTTGGGTGCGTGATGGAAAGTCTATTTTGACCGTCTTTGGCTCACTTATGCCCATTATAGGATTAGCGCGTCATATTGCTTTTTGTAAGGTGATTGTCTCTGAGTCTGGTTTGAGGGCTGGTGGTTGGGAGTAAACCTTTGTTTTTTTTTTGTTACTTGCCCAAGTTCTGATTATTTAATATAAGACACTTTCTTTACGATAACAAGATGAATGTTATGAAATTCTTGTTTACATTCCTTCCCATGTGTACCTTTTTATAGAGTTAGCATAGAGGTTCATGAGTAACTTCTATTTATAGAGTTGTTGTATTATTATGTGATGCGGAAAAGTCTACAATAAGGATGCTTTTATTTGGCCTTAAACTTTTGGGTCTGATCTGACTAAGTCTGGTCTCATATTTTATGTGTTTTTGACAATTGCTTACGTTGGTCTGATCTGGTTTAGTCTTATTTGGTCTGATCTAGTCTAATTAAATCTAATGTTGTCTTCATTGGGGCTAAAATCAATCCAATTAAAATCATCGAAGTATATGAAAAATGCAAGATCATGTGCTTTCATTAAGTGGGTGTGCAATCACATAAGAGACATTATGTGGCCCTAATTCGGATTAATGTGGGCTCACGTGATCTATATGTGTGACTATGCAACTATTTCACACAAATAATTTGATTGGATGATAACTATTGCCTATCGGATCGGACATAGGTAATGATTTAGAGTGGCTAAATGGACATTTCAACCATTCACAAGATCACTTCATAAAGACTTTTATTAAGTTGCTAGTTTTTGTAACGCGTGTTGCACGATGGGATAATGTCCAATGCTTTTTGGAAGAGGAATGATATTCAATATGTTAATTGTTAAAGAAGGCGTGTTTCTTATTGTAATAAGAAATATATTTTTAAAAAATATGGAGTAAGTGCAATTATATACTCCCTATGTCCTAGTATAATTGTTCCATTTTTCCTTTTGCGTCCGTCCCACTAATTTTGTCTCATACCATGTTTGGTAATATTTGTGTGGTTCTAATTCAATTTTACTTTATTCTCACTTTATCAACTCATTATCAACCACATAATTCCACTTTTCTTAAAACCACACCACTCCCTTCTGTCCCAATATTAGGGGCACGAAGGTAGTAATGAGTTGGCTATTCATACTCCATATGTTCAAGTGTAAAATATTCATCTTTATGCACCATTGCGTACAACTTCAATTTTAAGTGTATTAATACTTTTGAAATAGAACTCCAAAATAGAATGAGGTGAAATTTCACTGTGACACTAATGTTGTTTAATTTATTAAAATGGTGATGAAATAAACATAATATTGTATAATGGAAATAAATATAACATTATATCAAGGAAATATGTTTATGGTGGTAGGAGCGACAATTTTTTAATGCATTTGTAAGTAAAATGTTGTCAAAGCAAATCACGTGAATAGTATAAAATTTCTAATGTTGCAACTATTTAAGAATGTTTGTGGTATAATCCCCTCATTCCCATAAAGTGAATATCAATGCCATGTTTCTTTTGTTGATTTTGATTGTTCATGGTCAAGGCAGCTTCCCCGATTCAAGTGCTTCCACGGATGAAACCGACAAACCCGATTCAACTGTTAACTGCTAGAACTGATTCAATAGAGGAGTACGGCACACGTAGGTGCATTCCGACTATTTAAAGGCATAAGAAGATTAAGACCCCGCAAAGTTGCCGAGGAAATTAGTGGAAATTACCCGAATAGACCACTTTTATTCACCACATATCATTTATGTCTCACATACTTTCTCTTTTCACTTTTAAACTTTCCTGTTTTCAATTAGTTTTTTTAATTTCACTTTTAGACACGTTCTAGCAACCTCCACCAACACTTTTAGACATGCTTATCAGAGGATGAGAAGTTCGACGATTCACGCCACCGGATCGGCGAATCTGGCCTACACTTCCGGCGTTGGGGCGCTCATAGTCGCGCCTGGGATTCGTCATCGATGTGTTGCCCGTCTTTCAGAGAGTTTTCCGGCAACCATGACAGGTCGGTGGTCTCCAGGCTGGGAAGCGAGCCGTCTCCTGTACAGAGCAGTGAGCAAAGAAGTAGATTACAGAGTAGAAAGGCTACAAAGTCGAATAGCTTTTCCGACGACCTCCCATGCCGATTAGGCTAGGCGGTAGAGACGTAGAATGAGTTCTACCAAGTTGAGAGCCTCCATTCACCAGCGAGGATGAGAAGCAGAATAGCCTAAAATTGAACTTGCTCAGCTCTGCAAATGCCTTTCGGAGTTTGACCTGCCAAATTACTTTCATCTAGATTTCTCATTCCGCTTCGGCTCCTAATGTGGCAAAGGAAATCTCTACTTTTGAGGTAAGTAATCTCCTCTTTTGGATCTTTTTGTATTTGCTGTCAATTTTTACATTCTTAAAAATTATGTCTACCAATAGTATGTTTGAGAATCATTGATCCCACTATATGATCCCTGTCGCAATCTGGATTTGCTAAGACACTGATTTTGATTGTTCTCTAGTTGTGCCTTTGAAGATTAAATTGAAATTTGGAGAAGATATAAGAGTTGTTCATAATAGTTGTGCCTTTGTTGTTGCAATTGCTTTTTATGTAATGTAATATTGTGAATTTTGCAATTTCATGGAACTCTACATCAGCATTGAAATTCTGCTTCTAATAAGAATGCTTGATTACTAATGAAAATCCCTTGTTCCAAAAGTGAAGTTGGAGCCTATGTTGTGCCAATCATAGTGGTTATCATTATTTATGAGTACTTCTTTTAGTATTTTAGCTACTAATGGTGTGTGTTCTTCCTATATATTGATGTGAATCTCTGTTTGAATAAATTATTGCATTTTGTAATCCCTATTCACGAGTATTGTGTTCTGTTTCGCTATCTTGCTTATGTATTCATGGTTAGTGATGTTTTGTGATTTATTCATTTAAATTATTAGTGTCTCTGAATCTTGCAATTCATAATGGTTACTATCTTACTCTACTGATGTCATACTTCAACCATTAGTGTTGCAGTTAAAGTTTCATGTTAACTAATCGTTATTAATTTGATTATCCAGGTCGTTCAAGGAAAGCAATTCAAAAGTCTCTCAAAAGGAAAGCTACTAATCTCTTTCTCTTTTGGTTTTGCTTACAATTCTTATGTAATTAAACATGTGCATCTAGAGGTGAAGTTACAGGAGAAGAGCTTCATGTCACCATGTACAGGAATGATATATTTGTAACATTTCTGTCATTGCTTATGTTGGCCATAGTATGTGAGAGTTATAAAAGTTCTATGCATGTCCATATTTATTTTGCTTGGTGTTTCTCAGTAGCCTATGCTACTGATAGTTATTTATTATTATTATTATTATACATACAAAAACCAGGAAAGTCCACACTTATGGATTCCCTAGTGGCTGCTCTGGATATTATTGCTCAAGAAGTTATAGGTGATGTTAGAATGACTAACACACAAGTTGATGAGGCTTGACGTGGTATTACACAGTTAAGTCCACAAGAATTTGTCTACTATGAAATGTTGAAGCTTGAAGGTAGAGTTGAAGAATTTCATCAGAAGTGAGTAAGTGACAACATCGCTGCATATTGCTGGTGGATCCCTTATGGCGGTTGATTTTGTTGAAGGAGTGTGTGTAAATTGAAACTGTACTCTGTCAAGTGCTTGATGAGAGGATACAACCTTTCTCGAAAATTATTTAACAAGATGGATAGATGATTTCTTGAGCTCCAGGTTGATGAAGAAGAAACATACCAGACCTTAGCTTCTTAAGGGTGATATTCACAATGGTAAGGTTACCATAATGGCTACATATATGGATCCACTTGAATGTCCAGGTTTACCCATAAAATGGTAGCATTGCAATCTCTGGAGGATTACACTGTTGGGCATTCAAAGTCTCCAACTTTGCCAAGATGTGTGCTTCAAAGTTTGGTGTTATTGAAATGATGAATCCAAGAAATGTGGCGAAGCAAAGCCTAATAACATACTAGATAAGTGTATAAATTTAAAATAATTGATTGAATTGTATAGTAGTAGTGATACTTTTTATGTTACTTTTTTGTTTCTTTTTGTTGGATCATACATGTTGCTTTTTGTTGCTTTTTGTTGCATCGTGTTTCTTTTTGTTGCATAGCGTTTCTTTTTGTTGCGCAATGTTACTTATTGTTGTTTATTATAGGTTTAGATTTTTTTTTGAAGAAATTGGTTTAGATTTGTAGTTTGTTCATGTTTGTATTCGTCATTACTACTTGCTTGAAATAAGAAAAATGTGTGTAGATTTACATACAAACACCTAAAATGATTAATTTACATTTATACATAGAATCAATTAGAAACATGCAGAAACAATAAAAAACAAAAAGTTTAGAGCTATAAACAAAATTAGAAACATGCAGAAACAATAAAAAACAAAAAGTTTAGAGCTATAAACAAAAAGAAACAGTATGCAACACAAACTAACGATAAAATCATCATAACAATAACTTATAAAATTAACAATTTCAGAAAACATTAAACTGCAAATATCATTTTTTATTTTTATTTTTTTCAATTTTAAACTAACAATAAAATCATCATAACAATAAATACAAAAATTAAAAAAATTAAACTACAAATATGATGTTTTTTTTAAATTTTTAGTATTTTACATTTTCATTATTGTAATGTTTTTTACATTTTTTTCAAAAATTTATAGTTACATTCTTTAACTTAAAATTTATTTTCTAGTTTTTTTAATAATTTATGACTTTTTCATAATTTTTCTATTACTTATAAAATTTAATTTGATTTTTTGAATGTTTTCAAAATTTAGACCACATATATTAATTTGTTTTTTTTTTTAATTTTTCCTTGTACGTATTCATTTTTATAAAATAATGACTTTTTCAAAACCAATTCTAATCACTTTTCATATTTATAATAGTTTCAAAAAATTTATCTTTTTTTACATTTCTATATATTTGATATTTTTAATTAAAATATTAAATATTTTTTATTCAATATTCATTCAATTTTCTGTGGGTTTTTAAATTATTTTCATTAAATTTTCACATTTCTATATTTTTGATATTTTTATATCAATTATATCAAATATTTAAAAAATAACATTACAAAAAACATATTTTTTGTTTTATTAAAAAATAGTTACTGCAATTTAACATTTTTATTTTAGAGTTTGGTATTTCTGAATTTATATATGCCTTTTTAAAAAAATCTGATTTATTTTTGAAAACTTAAGTTCGGTTTCTTTTTTTATTTTAATTGACAAGTCATTGTTTAGGTATTTTTTTTACCATACGCTCTTTGGTTTTTTGTTTTTTAATGTTAACTTTGACTTCATTTTTATTGTTTGCCTCTTTGATATTAAAAATAAATAATTCAGTAGTTCCATTTTGTATTAATTAATGAGATCCGTGGTATGTCTTGGATGGCAGATGACTGTTGAACAAGCCTCCAAGTGGGAGATTGTTGAGATGGAGCCTTGTTTGGAATGCAGAAGTATATACCCGATCGGGTATGTTGGGTTACCCGATCGGGTATGAGGTGTTTGATGGGTCGAGTATTCTCTGGTTTCTACACTCGATCGAGTATTGATTATTACTCGGTCGAGTATGCGTGTAAGGGTTACTCGGGTTATACTCTGGAGTTTATACTCGATCGAGTATGGAGGTATACTCGGTCGAGTATGTGTAAAAACACTACTCGGGCAGAATTCTGGAATCTATACTCGATCGAGTATGTATGTATACTCGATCGAGTATACGGGAAAAATTAATGACGGGATTAATTTTTGGGCCTGCGGCCTTAACCCATATTTAGGCTTTCTTAAACCTATTTAAACATCCCTAATGTATCTGTAAACACACCAGACGCTGGAATAATAATACATCTCTCTCTCGTTCGCCGTGGACTAGCGTAATCACACCGATTGCGTGAACCACGTAAATTCTTGTGTTCTTGCTTTAAATTTATCGTTTATCTTAGCCTAATCGTGATAATTAACAACTGGTATCAGAGCTATGGCTGACGAAGGGAAGGTTAAGATCGATAAATTTGATGGTCAAGATTTTGCTTTCTGGAAGATGCAAATCGAGGATTATCTCTACCAGAAAAAGCTTCATCTACCCTTGTCTGAGAACAAGCCAGAGACGATGGCGGAGGCGGAGTGGAACTTGTTGGACCGACAGGCTCTTGGTGTGGTGAGGTTGTCGTTGGCGAAAAACGTTGCTTACAACATCGTCAACGAGAAGACAACGTTTGGACTGCTCAAGGCGTTATCCAACATGTACGAGAAACCCTCAGCGGCCAACAAGGTTTTCTTAATCAGACAGTTGGTGAATACAAGAATGAAGGAAGGTGCATCCGTGACAGATCACATCAACGAGTTTAATTCAATCATATCCAGGTTAGGCTCGGTTGAGATTAAATTCGATGATGAAGTTCAAGCACTACTTTTGTTATCATCTTTGCCCGATAGTTGGTCCGGTACAGTCACAGCAGTTAGTAGTTCGGCTGGAACCACTAAGCTTACCTTTGAAGGTATTCGTGACTTAATCCTTGGTGAGGATATCCGGAGGAGAAGTTCGGGGGATAGCTCCAATAGTTTGTTGAGTACTGAAGACAGGGGCAGGAAATCCACTAAAGGGGGTAACAAGAAGGGAAGATCAAAGTCGAGGAAGAGGGGTCAATCCAAGAACAGGAAGGACATCAATTGTTGGAATTGCAAGGAGAATGGACACTTCAGAAATCAGTGCCCAAAAGCCCCAGCAGACAAAGGCAAGAAGGAGGTGAACGTGGCAGAAGATTATGAAGATGTTCTAATTTGCAGCGTTGAGAATTCAGTTGAGTCCTGGATCATGGATTCAGGTGCGTCGTTTCATGCTTGTCATTGCAGGGATTTGATGAAAAATTTCAGGCCCTACGGCGGAAGAGTTCGTTTGGCAGATGATAAATCCCTGGAGATCACGGGTATTGGGGATGTTGATCTCAGTACCACTTTGGGTACAACCTGGAGGCTGAAAGATGTCAGGTATATTCCAGACCTGAAGAAGATGTTGATCTCAGTAGGACAGCTTGATGAGGAAGGCCATAACGTTAGTTTTGGCAACAAGCAATGGAAGGTAACAAAGGGAAAGCTGGTCATTGCTCGTGGACAAAAGCATGGTACACTGTACATGGTTGAAGTGTCTACAGATGGAGCAAACGCAGCAGTTGAAGATACAGGGATCTCTACTTTGTGGCATCAAAGACTTGGGCACATAAATGAGAATGGAATGAAGATGTTGTCTTCAAAGGGCAAAATCCCAGATTTGAAGAATTCAAAGTTGACCTTTTGTGAGCCATGTGTTCTAGGCAAACAAAAGAGGGTAACCTTTGTGAAGACAGGACAGCAACCCAAGACTGAGCGGCTGGAGTTGATTCATTCAGATGTCTATGGACCTACAAAGGTCTCTTCAATTGGAGGTTCCCGCTACTATGTTACATTCATTGATGACTCTACACGAAAGGTATGGGTTTATTTTCTTAAAAATAAATCCGATGTCTTTAACACTTTTAAGAAGTTCAAAGCTGCAGTTGAGAATGAAACAAATCTCAAAATTAAGTGTTTAAAGAGTGATAATGGGGGTGAGTATAGTAGCACAGAGTTTGTAGAGTATTGTGCTGAACAGGGGATCAGAATGCTGAAGACGGTTCCAGAAACGCCACAGCAAAATGGTGTTGCAGAGAGGATGAACAGAACACTGAATGAGAGGGCCAGAAGCATGAGATTGCATGCAGGACTTCCCAAGATGTTCTGGGCCGATGCAGTGAACACAGCAGCGTACTTGATCAACAGAGGACCCTCATCTCCCATTGGTTTCAAAATTCCAGAAGAGGAATGGAAAGGTCGTGAGGTATCTCTTAATCACTTGAAAGTTTTTGGTTGTATTTCTTATGTCAAAGTCAGAGATGCAAATAGTGACAAACTTGAGGCAAAGGCAAAGAAGTGTATCTTTATTGGGTACGGGTCGGATGACATGGGCTACAGGTTCTGGGACAACCAAAGCAAGAAGGTTATCAGAAGTAGAGATGTCACCTTCAACGAGAGTGCTCTTTATAAAGATGGTCTTGCAGCAGGAACAAGCAAAGACAAGCAACCGGAAAACAAACAGCAAGTGGTGTTTGAAGGGATGACTGAAGATGACATAGCACAACCGGTCGGTTGTGATGAGACGGCTGGAGGCTCAGGGAGCAGTGGGAGCTCAGGAGATACAAGAATGTCTGAAGATAGTGGGAGTGATGAAGACAGTGGGAGTTCAGAGGCAGCTACTCCACACATCAGACAGTCCACCAGAATCAGGAGACCTCCTAACAGGTATTCTCCTTCAGCAAACTATCTATTGCTGACCGAGAATGGAGAGCCAGAATCTTACTCAGAGGCGTTGGCTGCGAGAGATTCCATACAGTGGAAGAAGGCCATGGAAGATGAGTTAGATTCACTTGACAAGAACCAAACTTGGTCCTTAGTCAAGTTACCACCGGGAAAGAAAGCATTGGAGAACAAGTGGGTTTTCAGAATCAAAGATGAAGCAGATGGGAGCAAAAGATACAAGGCCAGGCTAGTTGTCAAGGGGTTCCAACAGAAGAAGGGGGTTGACTACAATGAAATCTTCTCCCCGGTTGTGAAGATGACCACTATCAGGTTGATTCTTGGTATCGTTGCAGCTGAAAATTTACACTTGGAGCAGCTGGATGTGAAGACTGCTTTTCTTCATGGCAACCTTGAAGAAGACATTTACATGGCTCAACCAGTAGGTTTCCCAGTGAGTGGCAAGGAGAGATTGGTGTGCAAACTCAAGAAGAGTCTATACGGACTGAAGCAAGCTCCTAGACAGTGGTACTTGAAGTTTGATAGCTTTATGCAGCGGAATGGGTACACTAGATGCAAGATGGACCATTGCTGTTACTTGAAGAAATTCGAGTCATCATACATTATTCTTCTTTTGTATGTTGATGACATGTTAGTGGCTGGATCAAACATGCAGGAGATCAACAAGCTCAAGAAGAAGTTGTCCGAAGAATTTGAGATGAAGGATTTAGGGGAGGCGAGACAGATTCTTGGGATGAGCATAGTCAGAGACAAGGTGGAAGGTACTTTAAAGCTTTCACAGCAGAAGTACATTCAGAAAGTCCTTGAGAAGTTCAGAATGACGGATGCCAAGCCAAGGAGTACACCTTTAGGGAGTCAGCTAAAACTCTCCAAGCAGCAGTCTCCAAAGACCAATGAAGACAAAGATGAGATGGCTAAAGTTCCTTATGCATCAGCCGTTGGCAGCTTGATGTACGCAATGGTGTCAACAAGGCCGGACATTGCTCATGCAGTGGGAGTTGTTAGCAGGTTCATGTCGAATCCAGGGAAGGAACATTGGGAAGGAGTCAAGTGGCTGCTACGCTACTTGAAAGGCACTTCTGGAACTACTCTTTGTTTCAGGAGGAATGGAGTAATTCTAGAAGGATTTGCTGATGCTGATTTGGGGGGCTGTCATGATTCCGGGAAGAGCACTACGGGTTACATATTCACTATTGGAGGTACGGCAATCAGTTGGATGTCCAGATTACAGAAGAGTGTAGCTCTTTCAACCACAGAAGCAGAATATATGGCTATTGCTGAAGCGGCCAAGGAGATGATTTGGTTGAAGAACTTTCTTTCGGAGTTGGGCATGGAACAGGGGGATTGCGGACTGCATTGCGACAACCAGAGTGCTATTCACCTCGCGAAGAATCCAGTGTTTCATAGCAGAACGAAACACATCAAGATGCGATACCATTTTATCCGAGAGTTGATTGAAGACGGTGTCATAAACTTGAAAAAGATCCTTGGTACGAAGAATCCAGCAGACATGCTTACCAAGGTGGTGACAACGGAGAAGTTGAAGCTATGCATGGCTTCAACTGGCCTTCCAGATACTTGATGGGAAGGTGTGAACGAGAGATAGAGATCAGGGGTGTTGCAGAGGATACATGTTCTTGGATGGCAGATGACTGTTGAACAAGCCTCCAAGTGGGAGATTGTTGAGATGGAGCCTTGTTTGGAATGCAGAAGTATATACCCGATCGGGTATGTTGGGTTACCCGATCGGGTATGAGGTGTTTGATGGGTCGAGTATTCTCTGGTTTCTACACTCGATCGAGTATTGATTATTACTCGGTCGAGTATGCGTGTAAGGGTTACTCGGGTTATACTCTGGAGTTTATACTCGATCGAGTATGGAGGTATACTCGGTCGAGTATGTGTAAAAACACTACTCGGGCAGAATTCTGGAATCTATACTCGATCGAGTATGTATGTATACTCGATCGAGTATACGGGAAAAATTAATGACGGGATTAATTTTTGGGCCTGCGGCCTTAACCCATATTTAGGCTTTCTTAAACCTATTTAAACATCCCTAATGTATCTGTAAACACACCAGACGCTGGAATAATAATACATCTCTCTCTCGTTCGCCGTGGACTAGCGTAATCACACCGATTGCGTGAACCACGTAAATTCTTGTGTTCTTGCTTTAAATTTATCGTTTATCTTAGCCTAATCGTGATAATTAACAGAAATCACATGAATAGTGGTTAACCTGTTCGAAAATCACACAAAGCTGCTAAAATGCAACGTTAGTCTCATATCAGTCTGGCCCCATAGTCCTAATGAGTGGAGCTAGGTGTACACAAAAGTTGTATATTTTTTGTGTACACTTGTCTGTCCCCGCAGTCCAAATTGTCTGTCGACAAACTAGTTGTATGTCGACAGACAAATAATTTGTCAGACAACTTGGACTGCGGGGACAGACAAGTGTACACAAAAAGTGTACAACTTTTGTGTACACCACACATTTTTTTAGTCGTAATACACGATTACGACTTAAAACATTCCATTCATAAATGAAGAAATGTTAGTTTAAAATTCAAGATAAAAGAAGAAATACTTCGTATTAGTTTAAAATTCACAACGAAATTCCAGTAAAAAAGTATAAGTGTGTCGCCTTTCCTGTAAGCAAACACTCATATTATATGACTCTAAGTAACTAAAGAGTTCTTGCGATGACTAATAAGCAAACTCAATTATTATGTAGATATTTTTTCATGACAAATAACAAGCTATATAATCTAATAATTGAAACCATCTTATCATCTTGGGAAAATGGAAATTAATCATCCAATCTTTTAGCGGTCTTCTTACAATAGTCCCACTTTTTTCGTTATTCATGAATAATCCAACCTTTGCACCTCATCTTCATTCACTGGTCCCTTACCGATTGATGACTTGCTATTCCAAGTTATTTTCTTATCTTTGCAAACATAAATCTCACCTTTCACAAAGATATATTTTGCAAAGATAAGAAAATAACTTGGAATAGCAGATCATTAACCGGTCAGGGACCAACTGTTAAATGTCCCACACCGGAAAAGTTTGGATGAACGAAGTGCTATATTAAGACATGAGCTACTCCTATCAGGTTGACCTTTTAGGATGGAACCCCGGGTCTTAACATGATATTAGAGTCAAACCGATTCATAACCACAGTGTGGGCCCCTTATGAATCGTGATGACACGATTATTAATAAAATGGCAATTACGGCCGGATGAAAAAACGACCGGTGAAAAAAAAAATGAATGATGGCACGATCGTAACGAAGTGTCTGGTCGTGAGGAGGAGTGTTAAATGTCCTACACCAGAAAAGTTTGGATGAACGAAGTGCTATATTAAGACATAGGCTACTCCTCCTTTTAGGATGGAACCCCGAGTCTTAACACCAACGAATGAAGATGGAGTGCAAAGGTTGGATTATTCTAGAATAACGAAACGGTGGGACTATTGTAAGAGCACTGCTAAAAGGTTGGATTATTAGTTTCTATTTTAGGGCTTGATATATTGATTTTAATAAAGAAGGAACATGAACTGTAATAAGTCAGTTTTACTCTTGTTTCCAACTCAAACATTAGCACTCAACTGAAGCAGGAGAAAGTTTTTCTCCATGGCCAGAGTTAGAATGCGTCCTCAACCCAAATACCGTTAGTAAGGATTACATTATAAGATATTAAGATGCTTAGAGACCCAGGTCTTTGGTTGCTTACATCAATTATTCCATGGTCACTTGACATTCAATGAAAAGCTAAAATCGCATATCTGTATAGACACCTAAAACACATCATGTGGTGGAAAATAAGTATGTAAAGTGAAAAACTTTGATTACATTCAGAATGTAGCCAATGTAGTTTATTAATTAGCTAATACATTTCTTTCATGTGACTCGTATATGTATTCTGGACAAATGTCTGTAGTGATATTATATAAACATAGATGATCCGCAAAAAAGTAAAAATATTGATTTTGATGCTCATAAAAGAGGTTTATTGGGTGAAAATAATATATACAACACACTATTAACTATACTATAAGAATTTCTGCACATATTTTTTTTACATTAAAAGATACTGAACACAATAAGAAAAGGAGGGAATGGGACACTATTGACTTATTTTTGTGCCAAATGGGAGTTCAGTTCAATCGCTATGTATTTATATACTATAAAGATGAATGAGGTTAGGGATGATTTAGGTTTGTCAAATTTATTTGTGTGTTGTGCCCTTCCATTTCTAAAAACCATTTTCATATAATCTATTCGATCAATAAATCAATGATAAATGGTGAAAAGAGGTCTGGATTGTAGAGTTAAGTAGAACCATAGCATACAATTACTGAAACTATAACTACAATGTTGCAGAAACATTTGTTTAAAACAAATAGTGGGCAATTTGGGAGATCATTGTTTTGGCCTGGCAGACTGCAACATCCTTGGATGCAAGAGTTTTAATTTTCCATCTTTACTAAAACGTGTTTGAGTAATTTGAGTACAGAAAGGCGAAAACAAAAGACAAACAAGGATAAAACACATACCAGAGGAAGTGTAAGCAGCCGGCGGAGAAAAATGTAAGCCAATCCAAGAATACCCATTTATATGGTCAGGTGAGGGGAGGGGTGACGATGAGAGCGTCCTTTTAATATCCATAGCTTCATAACTTCCACTAGAGAGGAGAAAGATCGATTTGCAGGTAGAAATGAAATTAAATTTGCTCCATAAATAAAATGGTATATTCATGACTGCTTAAACAAATGAAAAACCCAACTTACAGGAAATACGCGAAGGGATGTGAGGCACACAACGGCCTGTGCGAGTCGTGCGGCTAAAGCAGTTGGTGCAACCAAAGTGAGTTGCCTGAGACCAAGCGAGCTGGTAGATGATGTGGCCTGACCGCTTGTGGGAAAACTATTTGAGAGATGTTGGCGGCATACTAACGAAGACGGATGATGCAAAGTAATAAGGGACATAAGCCAAAGGAAGTTGAAAGATTTATACTTAGTAAAAGCTAAAGCTTGGTGTACATATGAACTAAGCTTACAATTACACCAAAACATTTGCTATACCTAAAATAACCTTACCTTCATTGGTGTTTATAAGATTTTAGATTAGATTAGATACAAAACAATGCTAAAAATTGTTGAACAAAACATAATACCAAAATCTTCGGAATTGATCCCAAATATGTAAAATTAGCAAAAAAGATTAAGAGACATCTACTAGTCTGTTATGATTTTATTTTTTCTAAATCATTACTTTATAAAAAATATTTTACAAATATTATGTTTATGAAGGGAATGATAGGGCCTTGGATGGAAATCTTGCATGTGCACAAACTTGTACGTAGTACTTGTTAGAGAGCAAACTACTTATAGAATAAGAGAATTTTATGGGTATTTTTCATGTGAAAATAGTGTTCACTTTTGTTTGAGTTAGCTAGGGAGGAAAGTCACACGATTCACAAGTATTAGCGCAAATTGTATATAGTCCAAGTTCTAAATTTTCATTTCACTACGCCATTGAAAATGTCTAAATAACAACCAATCCCTTATAAATGCCTTATAATTAATAAGGGAATAGCCCCTTATCAAATCCCTTATAAAACTTCTCCTTATTTCATGTGAAATAAGGGCCAATATCCCTTATTAGCAGAATGAGGGATTGATATGAGATTGTCCATCATTGCATGTCCACATGGAGGAGGGAAGTAGTCTTTGTTGTGAATGGTCAATGTACGTATTCGATAAAATTTATACATCATATCCGTCATCACTGGTACATTTGTTTTTTTGAATGTACTGGTACAATTATTATTATTATTTAATAATGAATAAATAGTACATTAATTATCAATTAATTAGATATACAAGCTAATATTTTTATAGCAGCGAAATACAAGAATTGTTACAAACAAAATTGAACATAGTGATTGTGAACACAAAAATTTTAACAAATGTTGATTTTCAGGAGAATCTAATTCTAAGACATGAAGTTTACAAGTCTGAAAATTGTAATGACTAAAGGTACACCACACCATCTATCATCTCCTCCCGAATCTTGACTATCAAACATTGGATGCTGAGAAGAGTCGAGTGTCATAAACATCTTTCACCCGTTGATGAAGTTTGAATGTATACTTCCTACAAAATCAATTACAAACAAGATTCTTAAAAGAACTCCTTAATGATGTAAAAGTTCCATGTAAGCACTTAGTATTGTAAATCATACCATTATTACAACAAATTTATGTAGTAGCATAAGTGGTCCGCAAATCTGTAGCAAGCCCAAGTTTCTGCAAAACAACATAACCATTATCTTAAATATTTTTCTATAAATAAATTTTATTTTCTAGTCATTATCGTTGTTGTGGATCCGTTTCTGTCTTGCCGGATTCGGCTCAGGTCGCCGGAGATCGGTTTCCGGTAGTCTCCTTGTGCACACCAAGGCTAAGGGAGCAACAACCTATTCTACCTTCTCAACACTCCTCTCACTCAGCTTCACAAAGAAGGAGTTCTCACAGTCTATCTCAAAAAACTTCAAGAGGTGGTGGATATATACAGCTAGAGCAAGGAAGGAGCAACTGTCGGTAGAGAACAATAGCACATGAAGTAGGATGCAGGGAAGTCTCTTAATAAAGAAGATTTGGCTTATTAGCTCAAGAGATTGGACGGTACAAGGGACAACACAATCACACACCTCACTTATTTGATCTCACTTATTTGAGTTCAAATTCAAACGGGAGAAATAGACTTGGTACAAAACAAGTTTGGTAACTGGAGTAAGAGTAGTGGGTTGCTGAATAGGTTGTCAACTATTATTAATATACAAAGGCTATTTGGGCCAATAATATATTAACAATCTCCACCTTTGGCCCAAGGTAGTGCACTGAAACAATTCACGGAACCGCGGACTCATCATCGCCGAATTATTACAAGTATTATCGCAAAGATTATACAAGTAATATAAGAGAATACCCCATGTATTCTCGGATCACAAAGGGACAACACACCAAGCTTGCCGAGTCCATAAAGGACTTTACTCTACCATAACGGTCATCGAGTTCGAAGGGACACCAACACCAAACTATTAACAAACACTAGGTAAGTTAATAGTATACTGATGCAACACAGAAAAAATCATCCAAAATCAAAATTTAAAATCTTTTGACACGAAACAAATTTTTCAACAGGTAAACATTTAGTACCCATGTCAGCAGGATTAAATTCTGAAGGAATTTTCTCTAACTTTATAATTCCCTTTTCAACAATATCTCGAATATAATGAAATCTAACATCAATATGCTTCGTCCTATCATGGAAAACAGGATTTTTACACAGTTGAATAGCAGATTGACTGTCAGAAAATATGATCACATTTTTGCCAAGAAAATTAATTTCATGCAAAAGACCTCTAAGCCAAATAGCTTCTTTGAAAGCTTCTGTGGCAGCAACATACTCAGACTCAGTAGTAGATAGAGCAACAATAGGTTGAAGTTGGGATTTCCAACTCACACAAGAGCCACACAGAGTAAACACATAAGAAGTTGTAGACTTTCTATTATCTCTATCATTAGCATAATTGGAATCAACATAACCAATTAATTTAACACCTTCAGAGCACTTAGAAAAAGTCAAACCAACATCCACAGAATATTTCAAATACCTTAAAAGCCATTTCAAAGCATTCCAATGAGGCATTCCAGGATTAGACATGTATCTACTCAAACAACTAACCGCATATGCAATGTCGGGCCTAGTACTAACCATGAGATACATGACAGATCCTATAGCATTCGAATAAGGCACATTTTTCATTTCATTCATTTCAGTTTCAGTCTTGGGGGACTGATCCTTACTTAACACAAAATGAGAAGCAAGAGGCACATTCACAGATTTAGCATCAGACATAGAAAATTTACTCAAAACCTTATCAATGTATGATCTTTGATTTAACACTAGAGTAGATTTCTTTCTATCCCTGATAATGCTTATGCCTAAAATTTTCCTAGCATCGCCTAAGTCTTTCATGTCAAAGTTTTCACAAAGAGATTTTTGGACATGCTCAATAGACTTCAAACAAGGACTGACAATTAACATGTCATCCACATAGAGTAATAAAAATATAGGCGCGGAGTCAATATTTTTATAATACAAACAATGATCGGCGGAGCTCTTAGAAAATTTTAAAGATTGCATGCACTTGTCAAATTTAATATTCCATTGCCTAGGTGATTGTTTTAAACCATACAAAGCTTTTTTTCAACAAACACACATGGTCAGGCAATTTAGGGTCAACAAAACCCTCAGGTTGGTGCATATAAATATTCTTATCAAGATCACCATGCAAAAAAGCAGTAGTTACATCCATCTGTTTTAATTCCCAATTAAAATGAGCAACTAAAGCAAGTATAATTCTAATGGTGGTGAACTTGACAACAGGAGCAAAAATTTCAGCATAATCAATTCCCTCCTTTTGAGTAAATCCCTTAGCTACTAATCTAGCTTTAAACCTCACATTTTCAGATTCTTGCTTCACCTTAAATAGCCACTTACAATCCACTAAGGAACAACTAGTGGGTCTAGGAACAAGTTTCCAAGTTTGGTTAATTTTAAGGGATTCCATTTCACTATTCATAGCACTAATCCATTCTTTGGAATATTTAGACTTTAAAGCCTCTTTAAAAGTCCTAGGTTCATTGCATTCAAGGCATTCAAATATGTTAAAGGCAAACTCAGATATATCACAATTAATCAAATTGCAATCCCTATATCTTTCTGGTTTCCTAATAACCCTTCTATCTCTATCCCTAGCAAGTTGATAGTCATGCAAATCATCATTTTCAGAAAAATCATTCTCATTATGCATATCATGCTCCACCTCATTCGAAGTACTCTCACCTTGATTTTCAAGAACATTTTCATGCAAATCATTTTTAGCAGAAAATTCAGATTGAAATTTAATAGGAACTTGCTCCACCTCATTAGGAGCATCATTATGAGGAACATGCACAGGTAAAGTCAAACAAGGAAATTCATTTTCATTAAAAATGACATCTCTACTTATAACTACTTTAAACCCTGGTTCACTCCTATCCCAAAGCCTATAACCCTTTACCCCTTCTGGGTACCCTAAGAAAACACACTTCTTAGATCTAGGTTCCAATTTATCAATCTTTTGATGCACATAACCCGCACATCCAAACACTCTTAAATTCGTCAAATCAAGCTTCTTGCCCGTGAAAACAGATTCTGGGCACTTCCCTCCTAAGGGGACAGACGGGGACCTATTAATTAAATAAGCAGCGGTATTAAGCGTTTCCCCCCAAAATTTCTTAGAGAGACCAGATGTGGCCAACATGGCCCGCACCCTCTCTAAGAGAGATCTATTCATCCTTTCAGCAACCCCATTCTGTTGGGGTGTGTAAGGAACAGATTTATGTCTTTTTATACCCCAAGTAGCACACAAATCATTCATTTGTTTATTACAAAACTCAAGTCCATTGTCTGTCCTAAGGGCTTTAATTTTCTTTCCTGTTTGGTTTTCTATCATGATTTTCCAGTTTTTAAATTTTTCAAAAACTTCAGATTTTTGTTTCATGAGCAAAACCCAAACTTTCCTAGAATAATCATCAATAATGGAAAGAAAATATTGATTCCCTCCTTGCGTAGGAACACTAGAGGGACCCCACACATCAGCATGCAAATACTCAAGTATGTCAACACATTTAGATTGATTAGGAAAAGTAGAAATAGGGAAGCTAACCCTATGTTGTTTTCCTAGCACGCATGATTCACAAAATTCAATAGGGGATAATTTATCACTACCAAAGTGACCATTTTTATGCAAAATATCTAATCCCTTATTACTCATGTGACCTAATCTATTATGCCATAAAATAGATTTATCACCTATCACAGAGTACACATAATCAGGTACAGGTTCAGCTTGACACACATACAAGTTAATTATTTTTCTTTTCAGCAGTAAAAATAACAAGAGATCCTTTCATGATTTTCATAACCCCTTTCCCCCATTTTCCCTCAAAACCTTCATTTTCAAGGGATGCACATGAAAGCAAATTATAACGTAAATCAGGAACATGCCTAACATCTTTCAAAGTGAACACAGAGCCAGAAGAAAATCTAAGGCATACATCACCAGTTCCTAACACGTTGCATTTCCTTTCATTAGCCATAGACACATAGCCATTTTCAATTTTCTTATAATTTGAAAAAAGGTTTTCAAAGGGAGTCATATGAAAAGTACAACCGGAGTCAACTAACCAATCAGATTCACATAGGGAATTAGAAAGCACAGAATTAACACATGCATGATCACAAAGATTATTAACCATAAAAATATCACCCAATTTTTCTTCACCAAAAGCCACATTAGCATGTTCATTATGCTGATTTTTCTTAGGCTTAGGACAGTCCTTAATGAAGTGACCAAATTCATGGCAATTATAGCATTTTCTGGCCTTAGATCTAGACTTAGATCTACCCTTCCTATTCGCAGAATTCTTCCTAAAACTTGATTCTCCATTACTAGCATATTTTTGGTTATGAGACCTATTCTGAGGTCTACCCCTAACATGCATCACCTCACCCGAATTCTTACTTCCCCTAGATTGCTTTAAATCTAACTCTTTGCTTTTAAGACCATTAACAACAATATCTAGCGTTATATTATCTCTACCATATTTAATGGCAGATTTAACATCACTATAAGAATCAGGTATGGCATTCAATAAAGCAATGGGAGTATAATCATCTATGTGTTTGTCACCGGACAACTTAATATCGGAAATAAGTTTTGTGAAAACATCAAGATTTTCTTCAATATCTTTAGACATGTCAAGTCTAAATTTGAAAAATTTTTCAAGTAAGAACATTCTACTCGGTAGAGAGGTTTCAGTATAAAGCTCTTCAAGTTTATCCCACAAAGATTTGGCAGATTCTAAAATTCCTACTTTTCTGAGCACACAATCAGATAAGTTCAAGTAAATTATAGAACATGCACTTTCATTCATTTCTGCTTTTTTCTCTTCCGTATCGGAAGTCAAATAGGTTTGACTAATGGCCCTATATGATTTTTGTTGAATTAATATGCACTTTATTTTTTGTTTCCATATGCTAAAATCAGTTTTTCCATTAAATGGAGCCATTCCGTACTGATTAAATGCAGACATTTTCACACAAAAAATTAACACAAAAATAAAAATGCAACTATAGCTAGAAAAACAGTTTAATATTTAAAGGACTAAACAATAGCACAAATAAATATAATTCTAGCAAGTATTAAACCAACAATAAATTTTAACAGTTTAAATTAAATGAAAAACAGTAAATGAAATTTCATTTAAAGAAAACTTACACTAGCCAAACACTAGGAGAGTGTTTGGACCTTACCCACCCACAAAAGGGATTTTGGAAGTTGACTGATTTTTAGACCAAGTCCAGCCAGAAAGCTCCTGCTTGAACTCCTCTCCTTTTGTGCTAGCTCCAGCAGTCCAGCCTTCGGCCAGCAGTTAGTCCAGCAACCCCACACGGCCAGCTTTGACCAGCCCCAAACAAAAAACACTTCCAGCCCAAAAAAAACAATCCCCTGCGTCCTGCGTCCTATTTTTTTTTTTTTCTTCTTCTCCTGCTTCAAGTATTCTAGCGTCAACAACACGCTCCAGCCCAATACCTCCAAAATTGCAGACCTGCGTTCCACAAACCAGCTCCCAGGCGGCAGCTCCTATGGACCAACGACGAGCAGAGAACGGAGAGGACAACTCTCAGGTGGCGGCTCCAGATCGCGAACCAATAACCGAGCCGTGCCTGGAAGTCCACGAACGAGCTCTGCCTCAGCGTCCAGCGAGATCTCCAGCGTGAAGTCCTCGTCCAGCTTCAGCACCTGCGGCGTTGATTCCCATGTAGTCGGCAGCTCCAGCGGCGACCTCCACCCTCGAGCTCCGGAATCGACTAACGACGGACGGGATTGGGTCGGTAAGGTTCTAGCAGCACCAAAGAACCACGACTCAGATCTGGCAGATCTTCCAGAAGTTTCAACCGGCGGCGGACGGCGGACGGCGGCGGACGGCGGCGGCAGACGGCGGCGGACGGCGGAATTCAGTGAAATCGACGCCGGAGACAGCCCTTGGCTCACATACCACTGTTGTGGATCCGTTTCTGTCTTGCCGGATTCGGCTCAGGTCGCCGGAGATCGGTTTCCGGTAGTCTCCTTGTGCACACCAAGGCTAAGGGAGCAACAACCTATTCTACCTTCTCAACACTCCTCTCACTCAGCTTCACAAAGAAGGAGTTCTCACAGTCTATCTCAAAAAACTTCAAGAGGTGGTGGATATATACAGCTAGAGCAAGGAAGGAGCAACTGTCGGTAGAGAACAATAGCACATGAAGTAGGATGCAGGGAAGTCTCTTAATAAAGAAGATTTGGCTTATTAGCTCAAGAGATTGGACGGTACAAGGGACAACACAATCACACACCTCACTTATTTGATCTCACTTATTTGAGTTCAAATTCAAACGGGAGAAATAGACTTGGTACAAAACAAGTTTGTTAACTGGAGTAAGAGTAGTGAGTTGCTGAATAGGTTGTCAACTATTATTAATATACAAAGGCTATTTGGGCCAATAATATATTAACAATCGTAGCTTTTAATTTTATATATGTTTATGCTTGTGATATTTAGTTTGTGGCTAAAACAAGTCATTAAATAAGCCGAACTATAAAAATACTCGTATTTAATTTGAAAACAAGTACGACTAAAAATCCATGTGTCTAATACGTAATACGTAGTAAGTAATAAGAATATAATTCTTCTTGGAATTCAAGTGAGGATAATAAGGAAGGCTCCCTTATTAATTTGTCATAAGAATAAAAATTTCCATTCCAACCATTTTTTAAATATATATGACGGAGTCCACCCCTATTAATCCCTTATAAGTCTTCTTGCCATGTCACCGTGATTCAATAACAGAGGGCTTCATTATTAATCCGTTATTTGATTTGGCAGTCAAATTCAAATCTTCTTTCCCAATAAGGGATCAATGAGGAGCTTGTGTTATAACTGAGGTTCCCTTATTATGGTCCTTATTAATTCTGCATCATTCACGTAGTGAATTTCCGGATGTATATCATCCTCAAATTTTGCTTTTGTAGTTCTATAGTTAATACTATGTACTATCGTATAAGATATGTATAACACTTGTAAAAAGTTGTAGATATGTATAATACTATGTACTAATATACAATTACTAGTTTGGAGCTTTTCAACACCGTAGTAAAGAACAAAGATTCGATCATACTACATGTGCCTATCTTAAAAGAGATTCAAGTTTAGTTTTGTTATTCATAATATTATTACACAATAAAACATGTAAGTTCAGTTAGAGAATGAAAAGATGAGATCATATTCAACAATCAAAAACGAAGTGAAGTTGAAGGCCAAGGAAGTGGAAATTATAAGAAGTAGATTGAAGTATTGAACACAATAATTATGGAAAACAATATGTGACGAATATACGAGATTAAATTTCTAATAAGCTAGTAGAAACTTCAAATTTAATACTCCCTCTGTCCTTGAAAGAAGTTCCATTTTACTATTCATTGGTCAACTTAAATCACTCTTAATCTCTTACTTTTTATATCAAAATTTTATAAAAGTTGAATTATTTTTTGCAGGCTTTGTAGCGGGTTTAATGTAGTTTCTGAATATGTAAATTTTATTTACTAAAAATAATCCGAGTTTTCACAGGGATCATTTAACTTTATCGTCGGTCAACCTCGTAAACCGCAAATGGAACAACATTTAGGGACGGAGGGAGTATGTATAATACCACGCACCGATCATGCTTTGTGACTTTACTTTTTTTTTTTTTTGAACGGGACTTTACTTTCTTAATAATTAATACGGAGTAGTATATATAACCAGTTTTTTACTGGTGCATTACACAATATAATAAATTTTCTAAATGTGGCTATAAATTATAAGCTATATAGAACTCCGTACTCTAAAATTGTAGCATACCTTACTAACTAATTGAGATAAAAATAATATAAATTATAAAATGATAAATGAAATTGTATTGAGAATGCTAATGCAAGCAATGATTGGTCTCAGATGGTGGATCAATGGGTTGATGTTTAGTACTAGCTTCGGTTTTTTTTAATCTTCACAGTTTGACTTCACACAAAATAAGGAAAAAAATTTGATTTTACTGTAGAGTACACTGTTGAGGCACTGTTTGACACTGTTTGGCACTGTAGAAACACTGTTTTTCACTGTTAAGACACTGTTTAGCACTGTTTTGATGTAGATTTCTTTGCCAAAAAGGAAATAAGGAAGTGTGAAGTTTATTTTAGATCGTCCTAAAAAGGAAAGTGTGAAGTTTATTAAAAACTGGAGGGAGTATAATATATATTCGGTTTTCCTAAATTATGGATAAAATATACGGAGTAATTGATTTTATAATAAAACACTAACAATTTGCTAATTAATCATTGTACGAAATTTTCTATCATTTTTCTTGTTATGTGTCTCCATATAATGCCATTATGTGTCAATGACCATTTTTTAATTGCTTCGTCTCAAAATGAAAGTACCAACTTTGACATTCAAAATCAAATTGTATAATCTAAAGTACACCGAAGTACTTTGTTTTACACATATATAATAATTTAAAGCTTAAATTATTATCGTTTTGATTTTAAGAGGCACGTTTCTTCTGCATTTGTTTTCAAAAAGGGGAAAATTATTGACTTCAATTGAGTTTTGGTGTATAATCACCTACAACCTACACTATCAATATTTGCTCTTTCTCCTCTATCATTTAATAGAGATCTCATATATAACATACATTTAACTTTAAAAGCACGAAAATATTCATCTAGATATCAACCCTTCCTGTAGTTTTCTATTCATTAGAGTTGAACAAAAAATAGATAAATCAAAATTGATCAATAAATTTAAAAATTGACCCAGCTGCAGTTGAACCGAATGTGACTAAAATTAGGGGTGGGCATAAAACCCGAACCGAACCGGTACCGAACCGGCCCGTAATGATACCGAACCGAATACCGGGTATTTGAACGGTTCTATAGATTTTTATCCCGAACCGAAATCCCGTACCCGTTTCAAACGGTACGGTTTCGGTTCGATGGTGGATGGTGGATCAATGGGTTGATGTTTAGTATAATATATATTCGGTTTTCCTAAATTATGGATAAAATATACGGAGTAATTGATTTTATAATAAAACGCTAACAAATTGCTAATTAATCATTGTATGAAATTTTCTATCATTTTTCTTGTTATGTGTCTCCATATAATGCCATTATGTGTCAATAACCAATTAAACTTCGTCTCAAAATGAAAGTACCAACTTTGACATTCAAAATCAAATTGTATAATCTAAAGTACACCGAAGTATTTAGTTTTACACATATATAATAATTTAAAGCTTAAATTATTATCGTTTTGATTTTAAGAGGCACGTTTCTTCTGCATTTGTTTTCAAAAAGGGGAAAATTATTGACTTCAATTGAGCTTTGGTGTATAATCACCTTCAACCTACACTATCAATATTTGCTCTTTCTCCTCTATCATTTAATAGAGATCTCATATATAACATACATCTATATATATATAAAAGCAGGATCATGAGAACGAATAGGATAAATCTGGCCATTAGAAGTGACACGTGTCAAAATATGATTAAATACAAATTCTCTCACAACTGCACGGTCAAAATACCCTGGCTATTCGCTGAAGCAACGACGTGGCAATTCAAGGCCGTACAAAGTGCAATAGTGGATCAGTTTCATGTAAACATGCACGTCCTTAAATTAACATGGCAGATCTCTTTAAAAAAACATGGCATTTCTGAAGAATTCAATTCCTAATTTCCCTGAAGTTTCCTCCATGTTCAAGAATGACAAAGGGATCTTCCATACACCTAGGAGTGACCTTCCTTCCAACCACCATTGAAGCTTCCTTCCACCTTCATAGTACCTAGTTTTGCTGCTATAAATAGAGAGCTTGGAGAGTCTTTCTATCATCAAGCAATTTAGATCATAGATTAGAATACCACAACCAAGTTTGAGTTGTGAATATCCTTGAGAGATATGTGAGGTGTTTTGAGAGTTTTTAGTTAGAGCTTGTATGTCTCTTCTTTCTATTCTTGAAAGTAATAGAAGTGTTTTTTCTCTCACATAAGCATGATCCTGTTATTCCCAACAAGTGGTATCAGAGCCTGGTTGAGCTTTTGATATTTTTCCCAGATTTTTTTCAGATAAAATTCTATTGTCTGAAAAATCGAGTTTTTCAGTATTGCTCGGAATTGCAATCTGAATATACCGTTGGATTCGTCTCGTCGAGACGAGAAAACTGATATTTTTGGGGATTTTTTTGGCCACCGGAAGCTGCCGTACGCGCCGCCAAACGCCGGCCAAAAAATGCCTGCGTCATGCTGACGTCATCACGCGCAGACGTCATCAGCCAGCCAGAGCTGCGTCAGCGACACGTCAGCGCCACATGTGCAGTCCCAGCACAGTCAGCCGCCACGTCACCAGTCAACTGCCAACTTTCACCAGTGCCCAGTCAGCTGCCACGTCATCGCCCAGTCACCGCCACGTCACTGCCACGTCATCTGCCACGTCACCGGTCAGTTTTTAAATTTTGAAAAATTGCAGTTTGGTCCCTCAATTTTTGAAAAATTATAATTTCGGCCTATAATTTTTCGAAAATTGTATTTTGACCCCGAAAGTGCCTACCCACCATTTTCGGCCGTTCCGGACGCAACGGTGCTGCCCGTTTTTCGAAATTCTGCTCAGATTTTTCTGAAACAGAAAATCAAAATTATTTAGAAGGTGAAAATGACCTTTGACGAGTCAACTTCATCTTCCGGAGCTATGATTATGCTCACGGCTACCAACTACACGCTATGGAAACCTCGGATGGAAGATTTCCTTAGCTGTAAAGACCTTTTTGATCCAATAGAGATGAAAGGTATTAATCCTGACCCGGCTAAGTCAACGGAATGGAAGAAAGTTAATAGAAAAACTATTGGTCAAATCCGACAATGGATTGACCATAGTGTCTTCCACCATGTTGCACAAGAAACTGATGCTTATGCCCTTTGGAAAAAGTTAGAAGATATGTACCAGGCCAAGACCGCTAGGAACAAGGCCCTACTGATGAGGCGTCTTGTCAATATGAAGCTCAAAAGTGGAACTTCTGTTGCCGAACATACTAGTCAATTTCAGAGTCTGGTAAATCAACTATCTTGTGTAGAAATGCCACTTGGAGATGAAATGCAATCTCTACTGCTTCTTAGTTCCCTTCCTGATAGTTGGGAGACACTAGTTGTTACTCTCAGCAACTCAGCCCCAGATGGCAAACTTACCATGTCTGTGGTCAAGGATGCACTGTTCAATGAGGAGGCAAGAAGGAAAGACATGAGCACAGATGAGACTCATGCCCTTGTGACAGAGAATAGAGGAAGATCACAAGGAAAACAACAAAGAAACAGCAGAGGGAAATGGCAAAGCAGGGGCAAAAGTCGGGGGAGATCATCAGATGGCCGGAAACCTTCTTATACCTGCCACCATTGCGGTATAGAGGGTCACATGAAGAGGAATTGCTACAAATTGCTAGAGGAGCGAGGCAAGAGCAATTCTCAAGCGAAGAGCAAGGGTGGTGAAGCGCTCATCACAATCTCAGGTGATGTGGCGTATTGTACTATCAATGATGAAACATGCCTTCACGTCTCAAGAGAGGACACTGAATGGGTGGTAGATACTGCAGCATCCTACCACGTTACTCCCCACAGGTACTACTTCACAACTTACAAAGCTGGAGACTTTGGAGCAGTGAAGATGGGTAATTCCAGTTCATCTGAAATAGCTGGAATTGGTGATGTACAAATAAAGACGAGTTCTGGGAGCACAATCACTTTGAAGGATGTCAGACATGTTCCAGACCTTCGTCTCAATCTCCTGTCAGTGGTATGTCTTGACGAACAGGGATATGAAAACCACTTCAACAGAGGCACCTGGAAAATGTCAAAGGGCATTTTGACAATCGCTCGAGGACATGTTTGTGGCACATTGTACAAAACCCATTTGAGGATTTGTACGGATAGCCTCAACATTGCTGAGGAGACTTCTCAGAATCTGTGGCACCTGAGACTCGGCCACATCGGTGAGAAAGGGCTGACTACCTTGATCAAGAAGAACCTTATCAACATCGACAAGAATGCTGCACTGGGTCCTTGCAGTCATTGTCTGTTTGGTAAGCATCATAGAGTATCATTTAGTTCTACTTCAGCTAAAAGATCAGAGTTGTTAAGTTTGGTACACTCCGACGTCTGTGGTCCTTTCGAGGTGGAATCAATCGGTGGAAGCAGATATTTTCTGACTTTTATTGATGATGCTTCTCGGAAAGTGTGGGTGTATTTCCTGATTACGAAAGATCAGGTATTTGAGTGCTTCAAGACATTTCACGTCTTGGTGGAACGTGAAACGGGAAAGAAGCTGAAATGTCTCCGATCTGATAATGGAGGCGAGTATACTTCTAAGGCGTTCAATGCATATTGTAGAGAATATGGCATTCGACATGAGAAGACAGTACCACGCACCCCTCAGCACAACGGCGTTGCTGAAAGAATGAACCGGACTATCATGGAGCGTGTCCGGAGCATGCTGAATATGGCTAAGCTTCCGAAGTCATTCTGGGCAGAAGCAGTCAACACCGCATGCTACCTTATCAACCGATCACCTTCGGTACCACTGAACTTTGAAGTTCCAGAGAGGTTATGGACAGGTAAGGATCCTACATACTCACATCTTAGAGTATTTGGCTGTTCATCATATGCACATGTATCCAAAGAGCTCAGGCAGAAGCTCGATGCAAGAACTATCCCATGCATTTTCGTTGGCTATGGAAATGAAGAGTTTGGATACAGGCTATGGGATCCTAAGGAGAAAAAGGTGTTCAGAAGTAGGGATGTTGTGTTCCACGAAGATTTGACAATAGAAGACATTGAAAAACCCACAATGTCTCGGAAGTCAAATGAGGGTGTTCAAGTTTCAAATGAAGCACCAGAAGAGGACAAAGTGCATGAAGATAACTCAGAATCAGAAGAAGGCGAGGAGACAGAAGAGAGTGCAGAGCAAGGGGAGACACAATCCACCCCGCCAGACACAGATGATGGTAGCTCTTCTCAGATGGTTCCAACTGTTCGTAGATCTGAACGAGGGCATATACCATCGACAAGGTACACATCATCTGAATATCTTTTGTTAACTGAAGATGGAGAACCGGAGAGTTTTCAAGAAGCTATGTCTCACAAGGATAAAGAAAAATGGCTAATAGCAATGCAGGATGAGTTAGAATCTCTACAGAAAAATCAAACCTATGAGATCGTAGAACTTCCTAAAGGGAAGAAAGCTCTGAGGAACAAATGGGTGTTCAAGCTGAAGAAGGATGCAAATGGACAAGTGGTGAAACACAAAGCTCGGTTGGTTGTCAAAGGGTTCCAGCAGAAGAAAGGAATTGACTTTGATGAGATCTTTGCACCAGTTGTCAAGATGACCTCAATCCGAGTTATACTTGGCTTGGCAGCAAGTATGAACTTGGAGCTTGAACAGATGGATGTGAAGACAGCATTTCTTCACGGAGATTTGAAAGAAGAAATCTACATGCAGCAGCCGGAAGGTTTTGAGAACTCAAATGATAACTTTGTGTGTAAGTTATCTAAAAGTTTGTATGGCTTGAAGCAGGCACCAAGGCAGCGGAATAAGAAGTTTGACTCATGCATGAAGAGTCAAGGCTACAAGAAGACTACTGCGGATGAGTGTGTATACATCAAGAAACTTCCAGACGGTACTTTCATTGCTCTTCTACTATATGTAGACGACATGTTGATCGTTGGGAAAGATGCAGTGAAGATAAAGCAACTGAAGAAAGAACTCTCTAAGTCTTTTGATATGAAAGACTTAGGACCGGCTCAACAGATTCTTGGGATGCAGATCACTCGAGATAGGAAGAATCGCAAGTTATGGCTATCTCAGGAGAAGTACATTGAACGAGTACTTGAGAGATTCAACATGAATGATGCCAAACCAGTAAGTGTTCCACTTGCGAATCACTTCAAGTTGAGCAAAAGAACATGCCCTACATCCAAGGAAGAGATCGGGGAGATGTCAGCAGTTCCATATTCTTCAGCAGTTGGGAGTTTGATGTACGCCATGATATGCACAAGGCCAGACATCGCACAGGCAGTGGGTACAGTGAGTCGTTTTCTCTCTAACCCCGGGAAGGAGCATTGGGAGGCAGTCAAATGGATTCTCAGGTACTTGAAAGGTACCACGAAGTTATGTCTTTGTTACGGAGGAGCTGATCCAGTCTTGGAAGGCTACACAGATGCTGATATGGCCGGAGATACTGATAGTAGAAAGTCTACTTCAGGATATATTTACACTTTTGCAGGGGGAGCCGTTTCTTGGCAATCAAGATTGCAGAAGTGTGTCGCTTTATCTACAACAGAAGCAGAATACATTGTTGCCGCTGAAGCGGGTAAGGAAATGTTGTGGCTAGGGGTGTGCACGGGTCGGGTTCGGGCGGGTCGGGTTTGCGAACCCTAAACCCGTTCGGGTTTTTTAATTTAAATATTAGGCCCGACCCTTTAATATTTCAAATCGGGTATTTCGGATATTTTTAAGTCGGATATTATCGGATATCGGGTCGGGTTTCGGATATTTCGGTTATATTAAAAAAAATTATAATTGGATAATTAAAGTGTTCAAATGCCACTTTGACAAAAATTGTACACACTAGTGCACTAAACTTCCAAATTACACAAATAATTTAACACAAATTACACAAATAATTACACAAATAATTGAACAAAAGTAATAATTTAACATATTCAAAGTACACACTACATAATTTAATATATTTTGGATATTTTGGTTATATCAAAACACATTATAATTGGATAGTTAAAGTGTTGGAATGCCACTTTAACAAAAATTGTACACAATAGTTCACTTCACATTCAATTTACACAAATAATTTAATACAAATTGCACAAATAATTACACAAATAATTGAACACAAGTATTAATTTAAATATTCAAAGTACACACTAAACATATATTTCGGATATTCGGGCGGGTCGGGTTGGGATTTCACAAACCCTACCCGCCACCCGGTCTAGGCCCAATACTAATCGGATTTTCGGTTTCGGGTTTTTCGGGTCGGATATCCACTTCGGTTCGGATAATATCCGAAAAAAATATCGGGTTTTTCGGGTCGGATCGGGTTTTGCTCAGCCCTAGTTGTGGCTAAAGCGCTTTCTCCAAGAACTTGGGATCCAGCAGAAAGAGTACAGGGTACATTGTGACAGTCAGAGTGCTTTAGACTTAAGCAAGAACTCCATGTACCATTCTCGTACAAAGCATATTGATGTTCGGTATCACTGGATACGAGAGACGATTGATCAACAACTGTTGAGACTAGTGAAGATCAATACAAAGGAGAATCCATCAGACATGCTGACGAAGGTGGTGACACGGGATAAGCTAGAGCTGTGCAGAGACATAGTCGGGATGCTTGTTTTGAATATGCCTGGAAGGGGAGAATTGAAGAATTCAATTTCCAGGTCATATCCAAGTACAAGCAAATTGAAGAATCCAATTCCTAATTTCCCTGAAGTTTCCTCCATGTTCAAGAATGACAAAGGGATCTTCCATACACCTAGGAGTGACCTTCCTTCCAACCACCATTGAAGCTTCCTTCCACCTTCATAGTACCTAGTTTTGGTGCTATAAATAGAGAGCTTGGAGAGTCTTTCTATCATCAAGCAATTTAGATCATAGATTAGAATACCACAACCAAGTTTGAGTTGTGAATATCCTTGAGAGATATGTGAGGTGTTTTGAGAGTTTTTAGTTAGAGCTTGTATGTCTCTTCTTTCTATTCTTGAAAGTAATAGAAGTGTTTTTTCTCTCACATAAGCACGATCCTGTTATTCCCAACAATTTCTTCATAGCGGTTTAAACCCACTCAACTCATTATTCATATGCTGCGACATTAAGCAATTTAAGCAACTTTGATGCATCCGCATACTGCAGTAATAAATTAGCACATTGGTTTTTGTAATTCGATGTCATTAAATATCATAAAAAAGAGATCATTCGTGTTGTGGACTTGTGGTGATCAGGAATATGGACTCTTGAGACTCATTAATTCGAGAAGCATGGCTTAATTATAATTTTGAGTTTCTGTTGTGGTCTCACAAAACTCATGAAGTAAGCACTGGATTGATCTTGCAAAAGGGAAAAAAATGCAGAGTGACGATACTTTGTAACTCATGTTTCAGTCACTCGTGTTTTCGACGACGGCGGAAAATTTCAGTTGTTGAAGTGATAAACAAGGGGCATAATGTTAAAATCACGGCTGGGTAAGGAAAAAATCGGAGAACAACATAAGGTGTCAGTCATTGATAGATTCGATGGGTCAGGGAAAGCGGCACAGTGTTTCATACTTTCAGTAGCCATTGGAGTTTGGTAAGGAGCTGAGACGAATGCTTTAATCCTATAAGCTTCAAGCTTCTGCAGGTCAGGAAGTGTATTTTCCGGTCACCGGTGTTGTTTGGGAGAGTGACCGAAGGGGAAGAGTCATCATCACCATTCAACCGATTGGTTTATTAATTTAGGTACGTATGTTGTAGATTTGATTTTAGGATGGTCCAATTATGTAATTATTTTACTTTTTACGAAGTATATGATTATGGAACAATTTTTATACGTAGTACTACGTAGCTTTATTGCAAATGAGATTTCATGATGTTACTTTGTTTTGGAAAAGAAAATTAGTATTGTGAGGGTCAGGTTGGAACTTGGAAGTATGCATGTCTTTTTATATACTCCGCATATCCATTGATGCATGTAAAGTTTGTATTTTTTTTGTTTGTTTTTGAATTATCTGCTTAGAATATTACTGAATAAATTTTTCATATTTAAAAATGTACACGAGGTATTTATTACTAAAAGGGAAAAATAATTAAAATACCCCAAACTTTGAAGAAATGTGAGATAAACACCCCAAACTTTCATATGTTATTTAAATACCCCAAACTTTATATAAAAATTTATTTTAGCACCATGGCCATATATTATTTTTTTCAAAAATGTAAATTTATGATGTTAATTGCATAATTTAAAATAGAAAATTAAAAATGATGCAATTATATAGAGTGAGGGTAGTATTATTTATTTTATAATGAAAGTTAAGAATGTTAATTGTATCTTCATGAATGTTAAAATATTTTAATTTATGAAATTAACACCAAAAACTAACATTTTTTGAAGAAATAATATATGACCATGGTGCTAAAATAACTTTTTATATAAAATTTGGGGTATTTAAATTACATATGCAAGTTTGGGGTGCTTACCTCACACCCCTTCAAAGTTTAGGGTATTTTAATTATTTTTCCCTTACTAAAATTGGGTATGTGAATCGATATTATTTTTTAGTTTATATAGTCTATATACATGTCAATGGTCTAATATTATTTCATCTAATCTAAGATAAATATCAAGTTAGACATATGTACGTAAGGCTGAGAAAGTACATGCAATGCTTATCTAATGTTGAGATATTTTTGTGAAAATCTATTTTTTCTCTATGATGTGTACATTATCAAGATACTTGGAAATTTTTTTCAGAATTTATAAAGAAATTTTAAAACATTCATAAGACAAACACAATGTTTCAATAATTTATTTTTTAATATGAAAAATATTTTTTCCCGTGCATCGCACGGGTACTATACTAGTTTAACTTTAAAAGCACGAAAATATTCATCTTGATGTCAACCCTTGTAGTATTCTATTCATTACAGTTGAACAAAAAATAGATAAATAAAAATCGATCAATAATTTTAAAAATTGACCCAGCTGCTGTTGAACCGAATGTGACTAAAATTAGGGGTGGGCATAAAACCCGAACCGAACCGGTACCGAACCAGCCCTTAGTGGTACCGAACCGAATACCGGGTATTTGAACGGTTCTATAGATTTTTATCCCGAACCGAAACCGTACCGTTTGAAACGGGTACGGGATCGGTTCTAGTTTTTGATAACCAAAAAATACTGGACCGGACCGTTCAAAAATAATGCATTTGAATTTTTTTATATTTTTTTCCATACCAATAAATTAATTTTATAGAACAACAATTTTATAGCCCAAGAATGTATTCATGTGTCCCTAAAATAGTTAATTGTGTGTGTTTATATGTATATTGTTGTTTTTTTCTTTTTAGATTATTTGTGTTATATTTATGTATGTATTGAAAGAATGTAAGAGCTTGAAAAATCATTAATGACTATTTTTTTCTAGTAATGTAGTGTGTATGACTTTTTGTTCTATCATGTTTGTGCAATTTTACAACTTAATTAAAGTAGTTTAAATCTTAGCTCTCACAATTCAACTATAAATTAAATTAGAACTAATATTTAACCTATAACAAAGGACATTAAAATTTTCTATTATATTCATCAATTTCATGATTTTTTTTATATTTTCACATGAACTTAGTAAATCAAAGATGATACTTATCTTGTGTGTCATCATTTTGCCATACTTTTTCTTAGTTGTGTTGCACTATTTGTGTATTTGTAAATTTTAGTTCTACATATGCAACTTCTTGTATTTATATCAACACTTCATGTGAGTTTGTTGGTGTGATGATATCTACTAATTGCAAGATGTGACACCGCACCCGAACGTCCTTGAGAATTTGATTTTAGAATTCAAAGTTTATGTATTGGATTTCTGATTCCCAAACAATTGTAAAACGATTGTTGTTTTACGTAATTCATGATCGATTATGATACCGCTCGAACTCGTACATTAGTGTTGGGCTTGAGGATACTCGTTTGGGCCTTATTAATAAATAAAAGATCCAAACATTATCTAAATAGTTATACATAACGTTTCAAGACAAGTTGAGGAAGGGCGGGCAGTCCATACATTATTTTGGGCTCAACCCGCTAAAATAGCAAACATTTGAGGACGGCGTCGTAGGCCCACTCGGGGGCGACCCACACGGCTTGTAGCCCAATAATATGAATGACAAATGTCAAAATAAGCGATAGGAAGATTAAAGAAGAGTACAAATGCCTATAACCCCATCTTTGGCATTATTGAGCCAAATAATGGGAGTAGGATTTTCCTTCTATATTATCCATCAAGTAAGTTATTGAGATGAGCCTACACATATTGGAGATCAATAGTGTTATGTAGGAAGTTGACTTGTTCTAAATAAATTAGGATGAGTCCAAAAAGACATCTTTGACAAAAGATAAAACAATAGGACTCATTCTTCCATTTTTGGATGTATTGATTAATGTTTTGCTCCCAAAAATAATGGGGGAACACATGCTGCGCCCCATCCCTTCTTTTCCACCTGCAAGACAAGAAAAATAAGGTTAGGAGGCTGCCATAGTTGACTCTAGGGGCTGGACTTGACAAAGGAAACAAAAGGGAACCCCACCTAGTCTATTTTCGCTCATAAGAGTGGTGCTGGTTGTCTCCCTTCATGAGTGATGTTATACTCGGCCAAATGAGGTGTATAAGGTGTCCTTGGATAGATTTTGAAGTCTATTTTTATAATTGAGTGGTCTCAGTTCGATAGGAGAGAGTAATCATCCAAAAATCGATCTGGAAGAGCAGTGGTCTGTGAACTCGAGCTGTGAGAGTGCTGAGACTGTTTGGTTAATATCTCGAGTTTTACCAATCCAATTAAGGCGTGTGAGATACCAAAAGAAAGCTCTCAAGACGAGGAATCCGTGAAAGTCTGGTTTGCATCAATCGGAGTAGAGGAAGGCTTCCAAATCGTCCGAGCAGAACGCGACCTCGCAGGGACGGATTTACTCTTCTAAGTGAGTTTTTAATCCCAAAACCTTTCCATTCATTTTCCAAATGATATGAACGATTGGTGGGACTATTATACACTACTCCAAGTGTATAAAACATCCCTATTAAGTTATTTTATTGATGTAAAGGTTAGATACTAACCTAGATGCAAATATTGGAAAACTAGGAATCGAGTTAGCCGGAAAACACCCGTTCTAGGGGCTGTTTTTGTATCAACGATTAGGGGTTGAACTAGCAACTTGAGGGGGCTGTTTAGCACCCATTTCTAAGCAAGGAATCAGTTCTCAAGCTTCCTTGGCCGAGACTTTAGCCATTGGATCGAGAATGAAGGTTTTAAAGCTCATTTGAGGTGAGGATCGACATCAAGTTGCTTACAACTTGTAGGTTGAGCATGAGATTACCTAAATGCCTAGTAATGTTTTCCATGGATTATGATGATAACCTATTGATGGAATATTGATCTATTTTCCAAAGAATGAAATGAGAAATGATTTGGTAAAGTATTGATGAAAATGGAGTTAAATGAACTATTATGTGAAATAGGCATTCTACTCATGTGTGAATTGTGTAGATACATAAATGATTATTTATGTATTACATTGAATGATTAAGTTGCTGCTACATATCTCTAAATATGTAGGGTTTTACAAATGGAATATATGATTGATAAGAATAATCTTAATAGTATTGAAATACTAGTTAACGATTGTTGTAATTGTTGAAGAATTGAATCTAAGGATTTGATTGTAATTGATGAAGATGTAATGTGATGCTAAGACCATGGTTGGGCAGTCCGTAGGGATGTCCCAAAATAGATTATTGATATTACAATTCTAGGCATAGTGAGTGCTTAGGAATTGTGGTCTATGCCAATGTAAGGAGATGTACTTGAGCCCGTGCTCATAGAATTGCATTGGGTAGACATGATGAGGTGATTGTCGTGCATGGTGATGTAGTTGAGTTGGACTCAAGAAATGCACGGTGGAGTAGTTAGCTTATGTTAATAAGGGTGCATGGTGATGTAGTCGAGTTGGACTCGAGAATGCAAACATGTGTGTTAGGGTTGAACCCTATGTATTGTTGTGACTAGGGGTCACGGGATTTTGGGGTATGTTTGATAAACAAACCTTGGGCCTACGGGCCGACTACTTGACTTTATATGTAAAGTAAGTATATTTTAAAACGGGGTAACTTGGGGTTACGGCCTAGATTATATTATCACCCTATTTGAGGGTCTTGTGTTTGAAATACTTGTTGTATATCTATTAGATGCCATCCACACCAGCACTTTATAGCCCTATAGAGTGCTGACCCCTTCGGGGGCGTCCCACCACCATTTTTCAGGTTGAGGCTAGAGCTTGCTTCCTGTGCTCGTTGCTCGAGGGATCATCTAGGAGGGAAGACTTGGTTCGTGCTTCCTCCATTCAGTTTTAAACATTAATAAACATGCTCATGGATATTTTACTATAGAGCCTGCGTGCTCATGTTAGCCACGTGTGGCATTTGTTTTCAAACTATGTTTTCCGCTATGTATTCGATTACTTATTATGTTTGTTTATGGATGGCTTACGTGTGAATGATATTCGAGACGCCTTGTATAACATGAATGTGTTGGACTGCGGTTGACTATTCGTATTGTACGGCGGGTTGTTGACGTGTCCGGGGAGGTCCGGGGCGTGACACAAGATCTGTCCAATTTTTTTAGCATGTATTTGGCATTGTACCGTACCATTTTGTATCATTCCGAAACGACATGGTACCGAATGGTTCCATCCTTAGAACCGAACCGTCCGGATCGTTAAAAACCTCACAAATGCATTACGGGTTTTACTGATTTTCCGTACCGTTACGGACCGCGCCCACCCCTAACTAAAATGACTGAACTCTATGTGGTTCAGTTTCTAACATTTATAGAAGAAATAGACCGAATTGGTAAAAGTCATCCAAAACATGCTAAATTTAACTGAAAATGATAAAAAGTAATTAAAATTAACTAAATTAACTCAAATACTCCCTCTGTATTTAAATGATCTCTACACTAGGGGTTGACACAATATTTAAGGGAGAAATAGTAGGGGTAATGAATAGTGTAGAAAAAATAGAAGATAAGGTGGAAAAGTAGGAAAGAGAATATAAAATGTAGAAAAAGTAAGGGTAATTGAGTATTTTTAAAGGAAAAAACTTACCAAAAAAGAAAAGTGTAGCAAACTTTTAAATACATTTCAAAATAGAAAGTGTAGAGAACTTTTAAATACGGAGGGAGTAGCACATTTCAATTCCCAATAAACATTTTTAAAGCTAGCCTTAAAAGCGAACTGACGAGCTTAACACACCTAATTTTCACTTGAAATAAGATCATTATACATATATTGATACCTTGTAACTTAACACTTTGATAAATTAATATTTTCGTTTACAAAATAAATAAAAGTGAACATAAAATAAAGTATAGGTCGAGCACTTGTTACATGCATAATTGGTGACTTAACAAAATTCAAAATTTCAAACCAAGTACGCAAGTAGATAATTTGTTATACAAGTGTGCAGTGATGTGTCCGGTCCGAAACCGGACCAGACCGGAACCGAAGACCGAACCTAATACTAACTAGACTAAATAGACTAAATAGTTTTTTTAACTCATTTATGAATAATTATCAAAGGTAACAATCAATTTCCCAAATTAAATGAGTTTTAAAACTACATCTTTCGTACACTAAAATGTCAGAATGTGAGTAACTTAATAAAAACTAAATCACATGCATGTTCAACCATTATTTAAAGTCAGAGGCGGACCGTAGTACAGACCCAGGGGGCAGTCGCCCCCTCAACAACAAATTTTTTTTGTGTATATATATAATAAAAAATAATTTTCGCCCTCCCAAAAAATATTTTGTTTAAGTTACCGCCCTCCCAAAACAAACTTCCCGGGTCCGCCCCTGTTTAAAGTTTTAAACTACGGACTACACTCTTGCAGAGAAGGAAACAAATGAAAAGCAACACACTAAACATTTAGCCTTCAAAATTCTTAATTAAAGATACCTAGAATTCATCATTATTATTTTAAAATTACGAACACTAAAAAATGCAATCCCGTCGTCACATTGCACTGGGCCTGTAATTTCAACTCCAGACCATTTTTTTGTACAATCCAATTACCATCAGATGCAACTAGCAAATCTCGGCCCAATATTCCTACTAACACCATTTAAATGAACGGAGAATGAAATGAAACCCTAGGGCCATCGTCTATCAATCTCGCAGCAAGTCACTAGAGCTCAACCTCTGCCCAAACCCTAGATTCCACAGACAATGGTGTGCTTCTTCTTCTTCTTCACTGATCTTCTTCTGTAATTGCTTTGCTTTATGTATTTTACAACCGCGTAAGCATTCGATAAATGTGTATTTGTGTTGTTGTAGGCACCGAAGAAGGAAAAGGCTCCTCAAACCGCCTCCAAGCCCGCCAAGACCGGTGGTGGCAAGCAGAAAAAGAAGGTCAATTCATTTTACATCCGTTTCTTATCTCGTTGTCGATGTCCGAATTCGAATTATTAAATGCGTATTTTAGTGATTTTGTGGTGGAGTAACAAGGAATTGGTCGTCGTTGTATATATACGGGTATGCAGAAGTGGAGCAAGGGAAAGCAAAAGGAGAAGGTGAACAACATGGTGCTTTTTGACAAGGCTACATATGAGAAGCTCTTATCGGAAGCTCCCAAATACAAGCTCATCACACCTTCAGTCCTCTCCGATCGTTTAAGGGTATGCCTTTCTACGGTGTTTAGTAATTGATTTTATTTAATTAATTCGATTGCTAGTAAAACTAATCTGAGTATATGGTTTGCTGTTGATCTTGTGTACCCATAACTTACTATGATGTACGTTTATGTAATTTTCAATGTGGAATGGGTACTATTGTTTGAATCAGATTTGATGAAGGTCAAAGATGGTTGTCCCCTTCTTAAATTGGCATATAAATGGATTTATCACTGTATGATTGGGGAATTAGAGCTTAAACTCCTTCTGTCTTCAAAATATGAATTTTCGCTCATTATCAGTGAACTCTGCACCTTGTTTTTTTTTTTACAAAATTGGTGTTTCACCCTATTTTAACAGTTGTCTAACTTTGGGGTGAAATTATCAATGGGGAAAACATCAATTTTGCATAAAAAACAGGGTGCTAAGTCCAGTTCCCACTTGATTTAATGATCAGTTGGGTCTAGAATATGTTTCTCTATCCCGTGACTCATCTTTACGTTAATAACATGCGCGTAGTTGTTTTCTTAATATTTATAGTTGTATTGTGATTATAACTAATACAAGTATTTATTAAAGAAATTGTCCTAAATTGGAGTAAAATGTCTGAATTTCAAAGTATTACTACTATGTTTGTATTTCATAAATAGGAGTGATTGCCACCATTTGTTTTGCATTTTGCATTACTAGGCTTGAAACATAACAGTATTTTCAAATTTGGCATTGATTATTACTCATATTAAGTCAATAAAAAGACATAGTATTTGTATTTATAAAATTCAAACATTTATTTCTATTGTTACAATTTTCTCTTGTTATTACCTGTTACGTGCTCTTTCATTCTTTCATTCTTCACTAGTGGTATACGACTTGGATAATATTTTTTGTAAACCAGAGTAATATTCATCAATAAGTTGGGATACTCTTTGTTTGTTTTACAGATCAGTGGATCACTTGCAAGAAGGGCAATCCAAGAGTTGATGGAAAGAGGTTTGATCAGGATGGTGTCTGCTCACGCCAGCCAGCAGATATACACAAGGGCTACAAATACCTAATCTTTTTGCATTTTAGCTAGCGAGCAAAGCAAGTGTTGGTTACTTGTCAGACTACTGCTATGTTATTTATGTTGAATTTTGTGTTGTTATTCCCCTAAATTGATGATGAGATTATTGTGCTGAGCATTTCATTTTCATATCTCAATTCTCAACATTCAGAAGTCTATTTATCATTTTTGTTCGTTGGCTTAAATTTGTCTTTACAAGTTCAAGCTCTATCAACTTGTATCATTGCATGGCAAAGCTTCCCACGCATTTTAAATCGATATTTGTCCCCATCTGCAATTGCTTTAATCCTTTGGCTGTCCTGTGGCTCTCTTCTATTTATTGACCAATACCTCCCGAATACATTGTAATGTAGTGTGTGTGGGGCTGTAGGGGTGGACCTGGTTCCGGACTTCCGGTAATCCGGTCTGGTCCTAGTTCTGGTATCAAACTATCAAAGTGAAGAAGACTGGGTCCGATGACTCCGATCCTGATAAATCTGGTTCTGGGCCTCTGGGCTAGGCATGGCCTTGGGCCCGGCCGGTTCACGGTTCAGATATGGGAGGCCTGGAACCGGTCCGGGTAACCCCTAGGTCCGGTTCGGTCCGGGCCTCGGTCCATTCTATTTTTTTTTTTGTTATTTGGCTTCCCCCTCACCCTCAAACATCCCCAAACCACCTCAAATGGCACAAAATACTCAGCCCGACCCAAAAACTTAAAAAAAAAATTCAAAAAATATAAATAAATTTGGCCCGGACTGGGCCCGAACCGGCCGGGCCGGTACACCATTCCTAGGGCTCGAGCCCGAACTGTATGACTAGTGGGCCGGGTACACCCGAACCGCCCTACGGCCCGGTTCCCGGGCAGGGCCGGTTCAAACAGTGTCTGGTCCGGGCCTGTTGCGCGGCGGGCCGCCCGGCCCGAGTCCATCCCTACTCTGGGCGGTCTGATCCTGGGCTTGACCCGGTCCAATTCTATTAATTGGTACATGTGCAAGGCAAAAAAGAAAAATCAGTCTAGATCCCGGACTCGAACCAGCTGATCTGGCCACAACAAATGAAAACTGGAACGGGTCACTGGGATTGCTGTTTACCAGTTCCGGTCTATTCTGGCACAGTATTGGACATTTGGACCCCATTTGCGATGATCCAGTTTAAATTTTGTGCTACTTTTTCGGGTTTTTCAAGTGCACTAAATTCAACTGAAATCTTGATTAATTCATTAAAATAAAATCAGATTTACAAGTCGCTAATACAATGGGTTTTTAAAAGTAACAAATCTGAGTTGAACTAAATAAAAACATAATATTGATTTGATTTGGTAATCATTTTTCTGAGTTGTTACCGAAGCTTGTTTTATACCCACTAGTCCACCGCCTCAATCTTGTGAATCGTCATGTCGTACGCTGCGAGCCTGTTACCCGTCGTCACTCTTGCATCGATGTGGCTGTGAAAGAAGCCTTCAATGACAGTGTTGACTTCGTCCTTCCACAAGAAAGCTATACTGCCACTATTTTCGTATATTCAGATATTCTTACAGCCTGTTTCGATCGAGTGTTAACAGGTGTTAGTAATGGAAGTGTTAAGGAGTGTTTTGTTTAACACTTGTTTGGGAGAAGAATCTAAACTTTTTAAAGGTGTTAGTAAGGGTTTGAGGGTGTTAATCATAACCTCCCTAACACCTACATTTACCATTTTTTTTAACACTCCAATTTGGGGTGTAATGAAGTGTTGGACAATCTTTGTCCTCATTATACCCCACGTTCTTCCCCATTCTTCTTCAGCACGTGACAGAGAGCCACAACCGCTTTCCTCCCCATTCTTCTTCCGCAGCAGACATCTAGCCGGTTCTCCTTCACTTCTCGGGACTCTTCTTTCAGCATCGACTGTTTTTCTTCTCCAGATTTCTTCTCTTTTCTCAGTTCTAAGGACGGCTGTTAAATTTTGGGTCTGTCATTCTGCAAGTCTTTTCTATATACGATAGTATATGGAATACATCTGGATTTCATTTTTTGGTGGAGACAATCTCAGTTATTGATTTTTTTTTCCATCCCAATTTTAATTAATGGATGTCAGAATCGTTAAAATTGCATGTCTCAAAATTGAGAAGATGGGCGACCTGTGAGTTCCAGGTGTCTAGGGGCTTCTTTGATTTTTCATCTATTATGATTCTGAAATTTTAATTATTATTCCATATTTGCATTCTTGAATAAGGATATTTTTGTCAATTTAAGCGGAAACATTTCCATTACTAACACCTTATATTTTTAACTCTCCCAAACAAGGTAAGATTATGGGTAACACTTACACTTACCTTCCCTTCCGGGCCCCTACCAACCCTTACTAACACTTCCATTACTAACACTTCCCAACACTTCATCCAAACAGACCGTTAGTCGCTATTGAAAACGTATGATGGAACCACAAGGTTTTGTGAACAATCTCAAGTCTCAACACGCTCGTTGCCAGTTAGAAGGGCCATAGAAGGATGATAAGTCGTGACCATAATGCAAGCCATGTCAAAAAGAAAACATTTCACTCTACCAAGCAAAAGCCAATTCCCCAAGGACAATTCCTTCCCAACAACATAGGGAGGCCGAACATAAACATCATTAAGGCATCTTTGCTGCCTGGATAGGATTTTTTTTGTTCCATACATAGCTAAATGCCTAAAACCAAATTCTTTGTGATTGAAGGTTAAGTGTAATGTTGGAGGTATTGGTCCTACCAAGGCCTCCCTTCCACTTTATTAGCTGAGGCTTGCACCCCATTTATTTACTCCCTCTTTGATACCTTTTACCTGGTATATTATCTGATCAATTATATACCTGTTTGACTTATCTGGTATGCCCCATTGCTTGCTGTCCGCTGCACTCCCATTTGGCTTGGCTTACCCGTGAATGTCCTATTTCTCACCCGTGAGTGTCCTGTTTTCTTGCCCGTGACTTCTCAATAGGTTGGCAGCCTATTATAAAGTCAACACTCCCTTCCCTTTGTGAATTAAGCCTGCGTGAGAAATAAACTGAGAGCAGTGTCTTCCTTCTTCCTCTTTGTGAGTTCCTTTGTGGTTAGAAGAAGAGAGTAAAGAGTATAGGTGTGCTATAGCTTCCCCTAGAGTGGTGTATGTGAGTAGTGTGTGTTGAAAGACCTGAGCCGGAGACGGAAAAGATCCTTACAGTGGTATCAGAGCCGGAGTTCGCCGTCTGCCGCCGTCCGCCGCTGGGCGTCGATTCGAGGTCGCCGGAAAAGCCCCGCCGCCCTCGTCCGTCGAATCCACCCATGTAGCCGTCGTTGCCAGAAAGAAGCTTGCCGGACGCCTCTGAAGCACCACCCCGCCGTTGCCATCCGCCGCCTGAGAGTCGCGCCAAAGTCAGCCACGACTTCCGGCATCGTCGTTGCTGGAGGTGCTCGTCCGACGAAGCCTTGTTCGCAGATAGTCTGAGCCGCAAGGACGAAGAATATTTCTTCGTTGTTTTGGTTCGCTGGCCTGCTGGTGAACCGTTGAAGAGTTTGCTGGACTTCTGGACCTTTGCTATTGGGCCTCTGGACTGGACCACTGCTGCTTTGTTGCTGAGCTGTGAGTGGACTGTCTTTTGGGCTTCTGGACTGGACTGCTAGAGCTGAGCTGCTGGAGCTGGGATCTGAGGTGCTGGCTTGGACCTGGCTGGAGCTACTGGACGCCAGTCAACCGCCGCTGGTCAATGCCGGTCAACGGCAGTCAACTTTCCAGAAAAATCCCATTTTTTTTAAATTGGGTAGGTAAGGTCGAAACGCTCTCCTAGGGTTTCGCGAAGGTAAGTTTTCTGTAAACTTCCTATTTGTAATTTTCTGGCTTTAATTTAATTTAATTTATTCCCCCTCCCCGCGGGCCGCCGGTTGATTTAATCCCGGCCGCCAACCCCCCAGGTACGTTCTAAACCTTCTCCTTTGTGGTAGACTGTTTTAGTTAATTAATTAAATTGCTTTGTGTTATTTAATTGTTATGCGTAGGGGTGGTTTATTGGGTGGTAGGGGTAGAATTAATTAATTTTAATTTTTCTGCCCGGAATTGTTTAATTGCCAAATGTCCATTTTTTGCTATGTGTTGCATGCTGCCCGGAGTTATTAAAGTGAATACTTTATAACCCGGGTTGGATTATTTTTTCTGTCATTTCTATCTGTTTAGCTTTGTGTTCCTTTTGTGGTTGATACCATGGCTGCGAATCAGTATGGTATGCTCCCATTTAATGGAAAAACAGATTTTGATATTTGGAAACAGAAAATAAATTGTGTTTTAATACAGCAAAAAGTTTTCAGAGCTGTCACTGGTATTTTCCTTGAATCAGAAGATAAGGCTAAGCAAATTGAAATGAACGAAACAGCTTGTTCTACTATTTACTTGAATCTGTCTGATTCTGTGCTTAGGAAAGTGGGTATTCTTGAGTCTGCTAAGGAGTTGTGGGAGAAATTGGATAGTCTCTATACTGATACCTCTTTGCCCGGGAAGTTGTTCTTACTAGAGAAATTCTTTAGGTTTAGGCTTGACCTGACTAAGGATATAGATGAGAACCTGGATGTGTTTAATAAACTGATACAGAATATCAAACAGGCAGGTGATAAACACATAGATGATTATACTCCCATAGTATTACTTAATGCCATTCCCGACTCTTATAATGATGTTAAGTCCGCTATTAAGTATGGTAGGGATGAGATTTCGTTAGACATTGTTGTGAATGGATTAAGGAGTAAGGAATTAGACCTGAAGCATGCTAGGGGTAGTGCTAGTCAGTCCAGGGACTCCGGTGAGGCTATGTTTGTTAGGGGTAGATCTAAGGGTAGGTCTAAGAATCCTAAGCAAAATAGTCAGGGTAAGAACGCTAGTCAACCTGGGAGGAAGAGGAGTAAATCTAGGAAGAGAGTGTGTTACAATTGTGGTAACACTGGCCATTTCATTAAGGATTGCCCCCACCCTAAGAAGACCGAGCATGTTAGTGTAGCTGTTGATAAATGTGACCTTGGTGATATCTTGATGGTTTGTGACCATGTTAATTCTGTGAGAAATTCCCTGTCTGAGCATGAATGGTTGATTGACTCTGGTTGTACCTATCACATGTCCCCCTTTAGAGATTTGTTTTCTACTTATGAGTTATGTGATAGTGGCTACGTTTCCTTAGCTGATAATAAGAGATGCAATGTGCTTGGTGTTGGTGATATATGTCTGCAGTTTTCTTGTGGCTCTGTGTTTACCATTAAGAATGTGAGGCATGTCCCTGATTTGTGTCATAACTTGTTATCTGTTGCTGCTTTGGAGAGTAGTGGGTTACAGGGAAAATGGGGGAATGGTTGTATGAAAATCCTGAAAAACTCGCTTGTTTTGTTTAAAGCTGAGAAGGTGAATAACCTTTATGTGTGCCATGCTAAACCTTTTGCTGAGTCTGTGAATGTTGTATGTTCTGATAAGACCTCTTTGTGGCATAATTGTCACGCCCCGGACCTACCGGACACGTCAACAACCCGCCGTACAGTACGAATAGTCAACCGCAGTCCAACTCATCCATACTATACTAGGCGTCTTGAATATCATTCACAATAGTACATCCATAAACAAACATAATGTAAAATAATCATTTAAATCAGCGGAAACGTTTAATACAAGTGTTTATGCCACACTTCGGCAACATGGGCGTACAAGCCCCAAATAATTAATCAAAATAATATCCATGAGCATTAATTTAATGTTTTTTTAAAAATAGAACGGAGGAAGCACGAACCACGTCTTCTCTCCCTGAGCTCCCCGAAGCAACGGGCGATGGTAGCAAGCTTTACTCCCTACCTGAAACTGTGAGGTGGCCTCCCCCGTGAAGGGGAGGTCAGTACTTGGAAGCATTTGACAAGTACAATGACAACTATACTAAGTATAATCAATGTTTCAACCTCCAAGACCCTCAAAATAGAGTGATATCATAATATAATGATAGTTCTTCTTTAACCCTTCTTATCTTCATAATAAGTTAATTAATTAATTTGTCGGCACGCGGCCCCTTTTCATATTTCATTTCAATCATCGTTTACACGACACCGCCCGTAGGTCTTATCATCCTTACGAGACTTGTCACCGCTCTCCGAGGCCTCATCGGGCTCTCGGGCCGGAGTCCAACATCTCGCCCCTGAACTCATACCCATCGTCCCGTAGGAAGGTAAGGTCCATTCGGGGTCCTATCTTATGTGTTACCGCTGTCGGGAGCCTCGTAAGGTCTCCGGTTCGGATTCCACCCTAACCCGTGATCACGATGTAAGTCCATGCTATCCAACCCCGCTCTCTAGAGTCGGGAAGGACCATGGTCCTTACTAATTACCAATACTCTATCGGCTAATCCTTAAAGACTACCGAATACACCCGTAGGCCAATCCTATTCCTAGGATCAATTTATTATTCACTTTATCTTGGGTATCCCTTAAGGCCTACCCCTAGCATCACTTATCCACCTTAGTATCTCTTAAGACTACTTAAGGCTCAACAATTTACAATCCAAACCTTGGATCAATTCTAACATATTTCATTCCAAAACCCCGACTAGTATCATAATACTAGTCGGATAAATTCCAACAAAACTCATTTTCAATTCATAGTCATATAGACAATTTCCAAACTAATTTTCCATTGAAAATATAGTTCATATCAATATACAAAATATAACCTTTAATCACTCATATATCCTTATATGAAGTTATAGTTATATTTCAACACAATATTTATAATTAATCCCTTCATCAAGCCAATATGCTCATATTACATAATCATACACAATTTATCCTTAAACTTGTATATTATGCTCCTTTATTCATTGACAACAATATTTTCATTTAGGCATTATTAATCATTAATAATCCATGAAAATCACATTTATTTACTTTAGGTAATCCTACGAAATTAACCCAAAGATTATAAGCAATATAGTCAGCCATCCTCACCTTGTGATGTGCTACAATAGTTGCCTTTGTTAAGCCCCTCGATCAATCCCCGTTCTAGGCCGATTAAAGGCAAATTCCTGGATAGTAGCCCCAAAGCCGGGCGGCTTTCACCCAAATCCGGGCGGCTTTCGTAGTCTGCAACTACGAGCAGCTCCTTTGGAGTGGCGGTTTCCGGCGGTTTCAACTCCTATCGATTCCACGACCCTTCTAAGTTAAATACCACCACTTTATAACAATATTATACACTTTTAAACGTGTATAACTCGTGGTTTAATCCACCATATGATTTCTTAAAAATCATATCAAAGTAACTAGTAAAAGATGGTAGAGTTCTTACCTCCAACACACCTCCTTCTTCTTGGATTTCCTTCCTCCAACAATGGAGTTTGTGAGAGCCTTTCTCCTGAGCTTCTACCCCTTTGTTTGGCCGAGAGAGAGAGAGAGCAAGGAGGATAGGGAAGATGCCTTCTCAATCAACACAAAATGATTGTGTGAGAGACATAGGCATGGGTTTTGTCTCAAAGGAGACTTCCCATTCCCATCATCCGCACAAGCCACCTTGTGTGGTCCCCCTCCCCTATTTTTGTGTCTAATGAGTGTGTAGGATACCCCAAGTGGGTGTAGGAAGTCCCTCCCAATTATTCCCGTTATTTTCGGTAGGTTTCGGCCAAAATATCACTCGGGTTGTCCAAATATTTTTATCAACTTTTGTTGGCACTTTATTGGGCTTCTATAATTTATTATGATGACCCAACTAAATGTTTGGTAGCCCATTCTCATATAATGGACCCGAAGAATAATTTAATTAATCTCACATTAATTAAATGTATCAATCAATCACACGAAATTTATTCGCTAGGAAGTTCAAGTACATTTTAAGTTTCAAATTCAAGTACATCCGGGTGCGGTGTCACAAGTTCACCCCCCCTTAACGGGAATTTCGTCCCCGAAATTCACAAATGCTTATTCAAACAAAAATGCATATTGCTCTTTCATCAAAGCTTCCGTTTCCCAAGTTTCTTCTTCAACTCGATCACTTTTCCAAAGGATTTTAACCATTGGAACTTTCTTGCTTCTCAACTTCTTCACTTGTCTATCAAGTATCCTTACCGGTCGAATGACATAGTTCAAATCCTCACGTATTTCCACATGTGGTTTCTCTAACACGTGAGACGGATCCGGCACATATTTCTTTAGCATAGACACGTGGAACACATTATGTATCTTCTCCAATTCTGGAGTCAACTGCAATCGGTATGCTACGGCCCCAATTCTTTCAAGAATCACAAATGGCCCTATGTAGCGTGGGTTAAGTTTCCCTCGGCTTTGAAATCGGATGATTCCTTTCCAGGGTGAAACTTTCAAGAATACCTCATCCCCCACCTTAAATTCCAAGGCTCTTCGGCGCTTATCGGCATAGCTCTTCTGTCTATCTTGGGCCGCCTTAAGTCTCTCTCGAATCATTTTCACCTTTGACTTGGTGATCTCCACCAATTCCGTGCTCTCGAGCTTGGCCATGCCAACCTCATCCCAACACAACGGTGTACGACATCTTCTCCCATACAATGCCTCGTATGAGGGCATGCCAATACTTGCCTGATAACTATTGTTATAAGCAAACTCTATAAGTGCTAAATGGTTGTCCCAGCTTCCTTGGAACTCCAATGCACAGGCTCTCAACATATCCTCTAAAATTTGTATAACCCGCTCAGATTGTCCATCTGTCTGTGGGTGAAAAACAGTGCTGAACTTCAGTTTTGTTCCCATGGACTTGTTGGATAATTGATACCCATATTGTATAAACAGGAGAAATTGAACAAGAATCAAAAGGAGTAATGGAGAAGAAGGAAATGTGTATAGAATGAGTATTGGATATATGAGTTATATAAGGAGTATATATAGGGAAAATCCGGGTCTGGGCCTCTAATATGGGCCTGACAGACCCGGTTACATAATTGGACTGATAGTATAAAAAGCTAATCTAGAACATCTGAATAATAATAATAATGTACAATAATATTAATGATATCCGCTAAACGTGTGTGGGCCGCTGTCCAGGCCTAGTAGTCGGCATACCGGGGGGTCGGAGTCCATATAATCCATCAGGACTCTTGGAACTTCGGCCAAAATCGTGATGTGAATCGTGGATCTCTGTCGGATACAATGGTTATAGGAACCCCATGTAGCCTCACGATCTCATCCACATACAATTTGGCTAACCTCTCAAGTGCATAGGTGGTGTTGATAGGTAGAAAATGTGCACTCTTCGTGAGCCTATCAACCACAACCCATACGGCATCATAATTCTTAACTGTCCGTGGTAGTCCCACCACAAAATCCATAGTCACGTGCTCCCATTTCCACTCTGGAATGGAAAGTGGCTGCAATAACCCAGCTGGATGCTGATGTTCTGTCTTGACTTGCTGACAAGTAAGGCATCGACTGATGTACTCGGCTATTTCCCTCTTCATACCAGACCACCAGTAACTTTCTTTCAAGTCACGATACATCTTCGTGCCCCCCGGGTGCATGGCATACGCCGATGAATGGGCTTCCTCTAAGATGGACTTTCGGAGCTCACTATCTGACGGTACACACACTCGGTCACGAAATAATAAGAGACCATCATCTCTTTCCCTGAAATCCTCAACCGGTCCCGCTAGCATGCGTTCACGGACCTTCATCAGCTCTTCGTCAGTTTCTTGACCCTTCTTGATCTCATCAAGTAATGTAGGTCTCACCTCGAATCTAGCTAACAAGGCACCATCGCTAGATATCTCCAATTGGGCACTCAATGCCCTCAAACTAGTCAACAATGCCCCAGACGAACTCTTTCGGCTCAAGGCATCCGCCACCACGTTGGCTTTACCGGGGTGGTACTCAATGATAAGATGGTAGTCTTTTATCAACTCCATCCATCGCCTCTGTCTCATGTTCAACTCTTTCTGAGTAAACACGTATTTCAAGCTCTTATGGTCAGTGTATATATGACATGTCTCCCCGTAGAGATAATGTCTCCAAATCTTCAGTGCAAATACCACTGCCCCCAGTTCTAAATCGTGAGTAGGATAGTTTACCTCATGCTTCTTCAACTGTCGTGAAGCATAGGCAATTACCCTCCCATTCTGCATCAACACACATCCAAGTCCTTGGATGCTAGCATCGCTATAGACATCGTACCCCATACCTTGCTTGGGTAATGCGAGTACCGGTGCCTCGGTCAATCTCCTCTTTAGTTCAATGAAACCTTTCTCACATTTGTCATCCCATACAAACTTAGCTCCTTTACGAGTGAGCTTCGTCAATGGTGATGCCAAAACGGAGAACTTCTCCACGAACTTTCTGTAGTAGCCTGCTAACCCAAGAAAACTACGAATTTCCTTGACGTTCTTTGGCCTCTCCCATTCGGTGATGGCTTCTATCTTCTTGTTATCCACCGCAATTCCCGATCCCGAAACCACATGCCCGAGAAAGCCAATCTCCTTAAACCAAAATTCACATTTGGAAAATTTGGCATAGAGTTGCTTCTCCCGTAGTGTCTCAAGAACGAGTATCAAGTGCTCCTCATGTTCTTCCTCACTCTTTGAGTAGATCAAGATGTCATCTATGAACACGATCACGAATCGGTCCAAGTATTTGTGAAATACTCGGTTCATCAAGTCCATGAATGCCGCCGGGGCGTTTGTTAACCCAAACGACACAACAAGGAACTCAAAATGCCCATACCTTGTGCGGAAGGCACTCTTCGGTATGTCCTCCTCTTTAATCTTCAATTGATGGTACCCCGACCTCAAGTCAATCTTTGAAAACACGGTTGCTCCTCGTAGTTGATCAAACAAGTCATCAATCCTAGGCAAAGGATACCTATTCTTGATTGTGACCTTGTTCAGTTGACGATAGTCAATGCACATTCGAAGTGTTCCATCCTTTTTCTTCACAAAAAGGACCGGTGCTCCCCACGGGGAGTGGCTTGGTCTAATGAAACCATTATCCAAAAGCTTTTGCAATTGGGTTTTCAACTCGTTAAGTTCTGCGGGTGCCATACGGTATGGCGGTATGGAGATTGGTTTGGTGCCGGGCTCGACCTCGATCACAAATTCAATCTCCCTATCGGGTGGAAGTCCCGGTAAGTCCTTTGGAAAGACATCCGGATACTTGCATACCACCCTCACATCATCAATGCTCGTCTCTTCTTTTGTTTTGTCTACCACGTATGCTAGATATGCGTGGCAACCCTTTCTCATCATACTCCTAGCTCTCACGGCGGATATGATACAACTATTGGATTTGGCCCGATCCCCCTCGAAGCGTAAGGTTACCCCTTCATCGCCTTCGAGTTCAAGTATCTTTGTGTAGCAATCAACCCTAGCATGATGCTTCTCAAGCCAATCCATCCCCAGGATTGCATCGAATTCAATCATACTCAGCGGTACGAAATCACACGTCAAGTTTTGGCCCTCCACTTCCACCTCGCACGATGGATAGTGGCTACCTCTCTCGATGTCTTCCCCTAGAGGTGTGGATACCAATAGGACTTGAGCCATCGGTACAAGTGGTTCTTTGAATCCCCCGGCAAACGCCTCACTCACGAATGATCGTTGCGCCCCGGTGTCAATGAGGATTCTTGCGTCTCTCCCGTTAATCTTTAGTGTTCCTACATTCATAAGCAATGTAAGACACACTCCCCACTTATTAGACTCGTTTCTTAGGTTATAGAGTACCCCAACTATGGTTTGGATGGTCGTCATCTAACGCCCCAACCCAATTCCATCCCGGTTCCCACCTAGAAATCAACACCGTGCCCCAATAAGGGAAAGCCGGCCGCTTTTCATGAAAGCCGGCCGGTTTTCGTACCTTGGCCTCCGGCTCGGAATGTCTGGTTACGTAAGCCGGCCGGTCTTTGCCAAAGCCGGCCGGTTTTTGGTCGCCGAACATTTATTCAATAAATTTCCACCTCAAACCCGCCCGGGTTTCGCAGAAACCGGCCGGGTTTCGGTTAAAAAGCATTTTCCTGTTCCTAACGAACACCGGCCGGGATTTACGAACGTCGGACGACATTCGTCGCCGTAGGAATTTCAGATTTTTATTTTATAAAAGCCGGCCGGTTCTTACGAATGCCGGTCGTTTTTCATTAGCAACGCCTCACACCGGAGACGCCTGAACACAAGCCGGCCGGTTTTTACAAAACTCGGCCGGTTTTCCTCCGCCGAAGGATTTTAGCAAAAATCAAGTACGAAAGCCGGGCGGCTTTCGTCAAAGTCGGGCGCCTATCGTCGCCGTAGAATTTTGCAAGTAATTCGAATGCGAAAGCCGGGCGGCTTCCGTCAATGCCGGGCGGCATTCGCCCCCAGGTGGATATTCATCCACTTCTCCGAACTTGCACATTCCCGGTTGGCTATACAACGTGTACATTTTAACACTTATGTTGTTTACAAGGGAATAACATCAAAAGTTCAAGAATTTACCCGCGACGGAGTCCGGGTTAGCACGTGCATCGGCCTCCGTAATCGCATAGACCCTCGCTTGGGTCCTCCCTTGATTAACGGACGGTGCATTGCTTGTGCTAGCCCCACCGTGCCCCATGCTTGCACTCGGTGCTCCCGTTCGGTTCCTGCTCACTATGGTTCCACTGTTTGGTCTGGCACCCACGGCTTGCCCAAGTTGTGGGCAACTCACCTTCATGTGCCCGACCTCCCCGCATTGATAGCATCTCGGGGGATCACGGCACTTACCTTGGTGAAGCTTCTTGCAGTTGCTGCACCTTGGTACACCCGAGTTTTGAGACCTCGAGTTTTGCCCGCTTGGGCCTTGGTTCGCCCTCGATGGTGGTGCAGGGGCCTTGAATGAGCCACCTCCCCCGTGGTTCCCCTTCTTGTTAGAACCTTGGGGGCCATGGTTCTCCCATTTTCTTTTCTTCGCCTCCTCGGCGTCTCTTTTCTTCATCTCTTCCCACTGTTTCTCGCCCTTCAAGGCTTGGTCTACTACTTGGGCAAAAGTCATGTTAGGCAATTGTGTTGCACTATCACGTATCTCCAAGTCAAGAGCGTCCCAAAAGTGGTTCACCATTCGGTTCTCGTCACAAGCATACTCCGGTATGTAGTCGGCGAGACCCCGGAACTTGTACTTAAGTTCCTTCACTGTCATGTTTCCCCCTTGGGTTAGGAGGGTGTATTCCCTAACCTTCTTGTTCACCTCAAAATCAGAATAATATTGGGCAAAGAACTCCCATTGGAAGTCCTCCCAAACGACATCCTCCCCATACTTGGTCTTGGTCCCATCCCACCATTTGGACGCCATCCCTTCAAGCAACCTTACCGCGATTCTCAGTTTAAGGTTGGGCGTGATTTGCATGTCAAGGGCTGCTTCATTCAACCTCTTGATCCATTGGGCGGCAACCGAAATGTCTCCGGTCCCGTCAAAGGGTTTGCACCCCAAGTCTCTTGCTTCTTTGATAAACTTGGAGATCCTTATGGTTGGACCTCCATCATTTTGGCCTCCATGTGGTTCCACATGGACTCTAGATGCATTATGACTTCCTCCTCTTGAAGCCATACCCGAAGGTTGCCCCGCTCGGCGCCTTCGGCGTTCCCTCCTCTCCTCGCGCTCTCGGTGGTATTGTTGGAGCAACGCCTCAATTCTCGCCAAGGAGCCATCTTGCTCCTCGTCACTAACATCATCATCATCCCCTTCATAAGGGGTCTCCACCGGCTCGGTTTCCGGCCTATAGGTTGAGTCCTCATAGGACCAATAAGTCTCACTCTCCGTGTCAACGTGACCGTCACTCACGGTTTGTTGTTGGCCTCCACGGCCCCTTCCCCTTGACGCCCTAGTGGACCCCCGGCTACCGCGTTCGGATCCACCCGGTACACGGCCCGTCGGGTTCCTCCTAGTGATTCTTCCAATTGGCTCCATTTCTGAAAGAAGTTTAGAATGAGCCATTAGACTCGTATCAATTGTCAAGTGACGGATAGGTACTTAAAGACATCTTTTGGCTCGAATCACCGCCATACCAATTGTTAAGGGTACCATCTTAACAATTAGAGACCTTGCAACTCAAGTACCAAAAGTTCTATAAGTACAAAACTTTATGCTCATGGTTTGCAAAAATCATTTTCAAAAAGAATTTTGAAGCTTCATTATGAAGTTTACGGACTAAGGCTCTGATACCAACTTAATTGTCACGCCCCGGACCTACCGGACACGTCAACAACCCGCCGTACAGTACGAATAGTCAACCGCAGTCCAACTCATCCATACTATACTAGGTGTCTTGAATATCATTCACAATAGTACATCCATAAACAAACATAATGTAAAATAATCATTTAAATCAGCGGAAACGTTTAATACAAGTGTTTATGCCACACTTCGGCAACATGGGCGTACAAGCCCCAAATAATTAATCAAAATAATATCCATGAGCATTAATTTAATGTTTTTTTAAAAATAGAACGGAGGAAGCACGAACCACGTCTTCTCTCCCTGAGCTCCCCGAAGCAACGGGCGATGGTAGCAAGCTTTACTCCCTACCTGAAACTGTGAGGTGGCCTCCCCCGTGAAGGGGAGGTCAGTACTTGGAAGCATTTGACAAGTACAATGACAACTATACTAAGTATAATCAATGTTTCAACCTCCAAGACCCTCAAAATAGAGTGATATCATAATATAATGATAGTTCTTCTTTAACCCTTCTTATCTTCATAATAAGTTAATTAATTAATTTGTCGGCACGCGGCCCCTTTTCATATTTCATTTCAATCATCGTTTACACGACACCGCCCGTAGGTCTTATCATCCTTACGAGACTTGTCACCGCTCTCCGAGGCCTCACCGGGCTCTCGGGCCGGAGTCCAACATCTCGCCCCTGAACTCATACCCATCGTCCCGTAGGAAGGTAAGGTCCATTCGGGGTCCTATCTTATGTGTTACCGCTGTCGGGAGCCTCGTAAGGTCTCCGGTTCGGATTCCACCCTAACCCGTGATCACGATGTAAGTCCATGCTATCCAACCCCGCTCTCTAGAGTCGGGAAGGACCATGGTCCTTACTAATTACCAATACTCTATCGGCTAATCCTTAAAGACTACCGAATACACCCGTAGGCCAATCCTATTCCTAGGATCAATTTATTATTCACTTTATCTTGGGTATCCCTTAAGGCCTACCCCTAGCATCACTTATCCACCTTAGTATCTCTTAAGACTACTTAAGGCTCAACAATTTACAATCCAAACCTTGGATCAATTCTAACATATTTCATTCCAAAACCCCGACTAGTATCATAATACTAGTCGGATAAATTCCAACAAAACTCATTTTCAATTCATAGTCATATAGACAATTTCCAAACTAATTTTCCATTGAAAATATAGTTCATATCAATATACAAAATATAACCTTTAATCACTCATATATCCTTATATGAAGTTATAGTTATATTTCAACACAATATTTATAATTAATCCCTTCATCAAGCCAATATGCTCATATTACATAATCATACACAATTTATCCTTAAACTTGTATATTATGCTCCTTTATTCATTGACAACAATATTTTCATTTAGGCATTATTAATCATTAATAATCCATGAAAATCACATTTATTTACTTTAGGTAATCCTACGAAATTAACCCAAAGATTATAAGCAATATAGTCAGCCATCCTCACCTTGTGATGTGCTACAATAGTTGCCTTTGTTAAGCCCCTCGATCAATCCCCGTTCTAGGCCGATTAAAGGCAAATTCCTGGACAGTAGCCCCAAAGCCGGGCGGCTTTCACCCAAATCCGGGCGGCTTTCGTAGTCTGCAACTACGAGCAGCTCCTTTGGAGTGGCGGTTTCCGGCGGTTTCAACTCCTATCGATTCCACGACCCTTCTAAGTTAAATACCACCACTTTATAACAATATTATACACTTTTAAACGTGTATAACTCGTGGTTTAATCCACCATATGATTTCTTAAAAATCATATCAAAGTAACTAGTAAAAGATGGTAGAGTTCTTACCTCCAACACACCTCCTTCTTCTTGGATTTCCTTCCTCCAACAATGGAGTTTGTGAGAGCCTTTCTCCTGAGCTTCTACCCCTTTGTTTGGCCGAGAGAGAGAGAGCAAGGAGGATAGGGAAGATGCCTTCTCAATCAACACAAAATGATTGTGTGAGAGACATAGGCATGGGTTTTGTCTCAAAGGAGACTTCCCATTCCCATCATCCGCACAAGCCACCTTGTGTGGTCCCTCTCCCCTATTTTTGTGTCTAATGAGTGTGTAGGATACCCCAAGTGGGTGTAGGAAGTCCCTCCCAATTATTCCCGTTATTTTCGGTAGGTTTCGGCCAAAATATCACTCGGGTTGTCCAAATATTTTTATCAACTTTTGTTGGCACTTTATTGGGCTTCTATAATTTATTATGATGACCCAACTAAATATTTGGTAGCCCATTCTCATATAATGGACCCGAAGAATAATTTAATTAATCTCACATTAATTAAATGTATCAATCAATCACACGAAATTTATTCGCTAGGAAGTTCAAGTACATTTTAAGTTTCAAATTCAAGTACATCCGGGTGCGGTGTCACAATAATAGGCTAGGATATATGAGCAATAAGGGTTTAGATGTCATGCGTAGGGCTGGTTATTTGGGTAAGGACTCTATGACTTCTGTGCCTTTCTGTGAATCATGTGTGTTAGGCAAGCAGCATAGAGTCAGTTTCCCTCCTTCCTCTTACCCTAATCTGTCTAAGTGTTCGTCTGTGCTTGAATATGTTCATGCCGATGTTTGGGGTCCTGCCAGTGTTCCTACCCACGGGGGTAGGAAATATTTCCTTTCTATTAATGATGACTTTTCTAGGAAGGTGTGGGTTTGCCTTTTAGAACACAAGTCTGATGTGTTTGTGAGGTTTAGGGAGTGGAAAACCCTAGTTGAAAACCAAACTGGCAGGAAGGTTAAAACCCTTAGGACCGATAACGGGTTAGAGTTCTGTAATAAGGAGATGGATAAGCTGTGTGTGGATTGTGGGATAAAAAGGCACAAAACTGTGCCTTATACTCCCCAACAGAATGGGATAGCAGAGAGAATGAATAGGTCTCTGTTGGATAAGGTTAGAAGCATGCTAGCTACCTCTGGTCTGTCTAAGAAATTCTGGGGTGAAGCAGTCACTACTGCTGCCTATTTGGTTAATAGGTCCCCGTCTGTCCCTCTTGGTGGTAAGTGTCCTGAAACCGTCTTTACCGGTAAGCCTCTTGATCTGTCTAACCTTCGGGTGTTTGGTTGTGCAGCGTATGCACATCAACAGGGTGACAAGTTGGATCCTAGATCTAAGAAATGTGTCTTCTTAGGTTATCCAGAGGGGGTAAAGGGTTACAGGTTATGGGATAGGAACCAGGTAGGCTTTAAAGTCGTCTTTAGCAGAAATGTGGTGTTCAATGAAACTGATTTTCCTTGCTTGACCGAGTCTGTTTCTAATCTTGAGCCTAGGTCTGATAGTACTCCTAGTGAGGTGGAGTCTGTCCCTGTTGCTGCTAGTCCTTTATCTGTTGATCCTGTTATTTCTGATGATATTGTTATGCATGATTCTGATTCCTCTGAGCATGATAGTTCCACCACCTCGAGTGAGGTGGAGCATTTGCATGATACTGAGCATGATTTGCATGATATGAGTGCTGAATCTGATTTTCATGATAACAATAATTTGCATGAGTTGCATGTGGAGCCTAGTAGTGATAATTTGCATGATTATCAACTTGCTAGAGATAGGAGTAGAAGGGCTATCAGGAGAACTGCTGATAGTATGCCTGATTATGCTTTCATTGTGCATGATACTTCTATGTTTGCATTTTCTGTGTTTGAATCCCTAGAGCTGAATGAACCCAAGACCTACCGTGAAGCCTTAGGTTCCAAAGAGTCTCAGAAATGGATTAGTGCCATGAAAAGTGAGATGGACTCTTTGAGAGTGAACCAGACTTGGACCCTTGTACCTAGACCCCCCAACTGTTCGGTAGTTGAGTGTAAGTGGTTGTTTAAGGTCAAGGAAGAACCTAGTGATGTTAGGTTTAAGGCTAGGTTGGTTGCGAAGGGGTTTACTCAAAAAGAGGGGGTAGATTATGCAGAAATCTTTGCTCCTGTTGTTAAATTCACCACTATTTGTATGATGCTTGCTTTAGTTGCTCACCATGACTGGGAAATGAAACAAATGGATGTAACTACTGCATTTTTGCATGGTGAATTGGATAAAACAATTTATATGACCCAGCCTGAGGGCTTTGTGGATCCCAAGAGAAGTGAGCATGTCTGTTTGCTTAGGAAGGCTTTGTATGGCCTGAAGCAATCCGCTAGGCAGTGGAACATCAAATTTGATAAATGCATGATATCTTTGAAGTTCCAAAAATCTGTTTGTGATCATTGCCTGTATTTCAAAAATACTTCTTCTGTGCCTGTATTTTTGTTACTCTATGTGGATGACATGCTGATAATTAGTCCTTCTCTGTATGCTATAAAAGATGTGCAGAAATGTCTTTGTGCGAATTTTGCCATGAAAGACCTAGGTGATGCCAAGAGGATCCTAGGCATAAACATTGTTAGGGATAGGAGTAAGCGTACTCTTACTTTGAATCAGATTTCTTACATAGAAAAAGTTTTGAGTAAATTCAATATGTTATCTGCTTCTCCTGTTAATGTCCCTATGGCATCTCACTTTGTGTTAAGTAAGGACCAGTCTCCCAAGACTGCTCCTGAAATTGAGAAAATGAAATCTGTGCCTTATTCCAGCGCAATAGGGTCGGTGATGTATCTTATGGTTAGCACTAGACCTGATATTGCATATGCGGTTAGTTGCTTGAGTAGATATATGTCCAACCCTGGTTTGCCTCATTGGAATGCTCTTAAGTGGTTGCTTAGATATCTGATTTCTACTGTGAAGCATGGATTAATTTTCTCTAAGTGCGCTAGTGGTATTGAATTGATTGGTTATGTTGATTCTAACTATGCAAATGATAGAGATAACAGGAAGTCGACCACTTCTTATGTTTTTACTTTGTGTGGCTCTTGCATTAGTTGGAAGTCTCAACTACAGCCTATTGTGGCCCTTTCTACCACTGAGTCCGAGTATGTTGCAGCCACAGAAGCGTTTAAGGAAGCCATCTGGCTCAAACGCCTTGTCTCCGAAATTGGGTTTCTCAAAAAGGGAGTTACCATTTTCTCGGATAGCCAATCGGCTATCCAACTTTGCAAAAATCCTGTATTTCATGATAGAACTAAGCATATTGATGTTAGGTTCCATTTCATACGTGATATTGTTGATGCAGGTGGAGTCAAGCTATGCAAGATCCCGTCCGAGTTTAACCCCGCGGATATGGGTACCAAGTGTCTTTCTGCTGAGAAGCACTTGTCCTGTAAACGCGTGTTAAACTTTGACTGTGGATAACTGTGGGTTGCGTAATAAAGTGTTTGCCCGTTGTGTCTTTTGATATTCCGGGTGACCCAGCGATGATGAGTCTTGTCACAACTTTGTTTTGTTACTCTACACCACCTAGGACCAATAAGGTGGAGAATGTTGGAGGTATTGGTCCTACCAAGGCCTCCCTTCCACTTTATTAGCTGAGGCTTGCACCCCATTTATTTACTCCCTCTTTGATACCTTTTACATGGTATATTATCTGATCAATTATATACCTGTTTGACTTATCTGGTATGCCCCATTGCTTGCTGTCCGCTGCACTCCCATTTGGCTTGGCTTACCCGTGAATGTCCTATTTCTCACCCGTGAGTGTCCTGTTTTCTTGCCCGTGACTTCTCAATAGGTTGGCAGCCTATTATAAAGTCAACACTCCCTTCCCTTTGTGAATTAAGCCTGCGTGAGAAATAAACTGAGAGCAGTGTCTTCCTTCTTCCTCTTTGTGAGTTCCTTTGTGGTTAGAAGAAGAGAGTAAAGAGTATAGGTGTGCTATAGCTTCCCCTAGAGTGGTGTATGTGAGTAGTGTGTGTTGAAAGACCTGAGCCGGAGACGGAAAAGATCCTTACATGTAAATTTGAAAAAGTGAGTGCAGTCCGTTTTGGTTGAGATGAACTAAAATATTCTATATAGTCATGGACCCGGGCCGGGCCCGGCCGGGCTTTTTTTTTTGGGAAGGAAGGCCCGGGACCGGCCCGGGTAGCCACCAGGTCCGGGCCGGGCCTCCGGTTCGGTCATTTTTTTTTGCTTTCCTAACCCCCCCCCCCCTCACCCCCACCCCCCCAAACCCCTCCTAACCATCAAGCCCAACCCGGCTAACCCCAAAAAATGAAAAAATAAAAATAAAAAAAAAATCAATTCGGCTCGGGCCCGGGCCTGACCCGGCCGGGCCGGTTCGCCAAATACAAGGCCCGAGCCTGGACCCGCCCCCCCACCGGGCCTAGGCCCGACCCGGACCCGGACCCGAGAACCGGGCCGGTTCCGGGCCCGCACAGTGGCGGGCCGGGCCGGTCCCGGGCCGGGCGGCCCGAACCGGGTCCATGACTAATTCTATACATGCGAAGACTAAAGGTCAGAAAAGTGATTGTCTACACTACAAAGCTAATATATTTTTTTTTTTTGGGTGTTAAATAAAGATCAAACAAACTTTTATAAAACTAGACTAGATTATACAACTATTTTGTTCATTACAGCACATTCGTCTCACTCATACAACCCCAGTAAATTTAGGGGTTGCTTTTACTCAACAAAACCTTTAAAATACAAATTTATACAACACAGTCTTTATTTTAAGTTTTCAATTAACACCTTTACAATTAGCAGTGGGCTCCACACGTCATATTTGTCTTAAGGCATCATCTTTGTTTTTTTTTGAATAATTCTTATTTACTGTTTTGTTTCCTAATATTTTTTAAAGCTCAGGCTTTCTACCTTCTTGTTAAATAATTTTAAGCATTTGTGTTATAATTTACTTATATTTACGTCCTTCCTGTTTTTGTTGATCTTAAACGGTCAAGATAAATTATAAAACTTATTAGGGACAATTCATAAGAAATACTATCGTAGAAATTTATGTGTTTTTCCCTAAATAAAAGTATGATGCTGTCATAAAAATATTTTAATACTTTTCAAACATGGTAGTAATTTTGGAAATAAAAACATTACGCTCCTATTTTTAATCCTACTTCAGAAAAATTCTTACCTTACTAGTGCATTTTGAAAATAATAAAAATAAAATTTAGAATATAAAAGATAATATGAGAAATACGGGCTACAAAAAGATAACTTCTGAAAAGTAAAACTACTTAATGAGCCCATATTAAATCTTTGAGCACTAAAATTTTGTAAATTTTAGGTGATTGTTTACACCAATACTGTTTCTTATATAATCTCTTAATTTATTTATCATTGTATCGTTCAATCAGGTGATTGTAAAAATGTTTTAATGTTTCTAAATATTTATAGTAATAATTGTTTTGTAGCAGTTATATTTTTAAGGAAAAATTGATTGTAATAATCCCAGCTATTGGCGGTCCGCTCATAATAATTCCAACTATCGATTATTTCAGAATAATCCCAACGTTAGGGACAGGGGCGGATCTACAGTATAACCAGTGTAAGCACTGGCTTCACCTCAAGTTGTTCCACCACCTTATCTCGTAGTAGTTTAAAAATTTGATGCCTTCATTAGGCTTCAGGTCATTGGTTCGAATCCCTCCAAGGCTGCACCGATTTTTTTCTAAAACTTCTCAGTTGGCAGGTTTAGCATTTGGGCCGTGCGAGTGGGCCTTTTATTTTTCGTTTGTTCAGTTGACTAGACCATAAGTGATACGTAGTACATGAGTAATTAATAATTTTACAATCAAAACAGATGCCATTTACACCCATTTCAAAATCTCTAGACCCTATTCCCTTTCTTCTTCCAAAACAATACGTGTCTTCTGGCGAATGGCTTGTGACACCGTTGGAGGCTTAGACCTTAGAGCATCTCCAATGCTACAATGTGCACGGTGCACATGTGGCATGAGAGATAGCCACATAAATATTATTAAATAAATTATTTATCTCCTTATTTGAATGCTTTTATACAATTTTGGTATGTTTTTCTTAACAATGTTAACCACAATGTCTACATCTAGACGGTCTCCTTGACATTGCAGAGAAAAACTTACCAAAATTTTATAAAATTATTCAAATAAAGAAAGAGATAATTTATTTACTACTATTTATGTGGCTATTTCTAATGCCACATGTGCACCGTGGACATTATAGCATTGGAGATGCTCTTAGCTCTATATCAGGTTTTTTTTGTTTCTCTAACATTAAAGATTTAGTAATTATTGTTATAATTAATTTATTGTTCGAAATTATTACTGCTATTGACAAAAAACAATCAATCTATTTGTTTAAATACTCCATCCCATTTAACGGTTTCTATTTTCCTTTTTTGAGCTATTGACAAAAAACAATCAATCTATTTGTTTAAATACTCCATCCCATTTAACGGTTTCTATTTTCCTTTTTTGAACGTCCCACTTAAAGGTTCTCACTTTCTATTTTAGGAAATAATTAACACTCATAAATGACAATTTAATCACCAAATACTACAGAGAATTTTTTTTCTAATATAAAATCACAATTATCATCAATAACCCATTATATTATATACTCATCAAAATTATTTCTCAAAGTATACTTGGATTAGTATATTTAATTATTGTCTTAATAATCGTGTCATTTTGACACGAGAACCTTTAAATGGGACGGAGGAAGTATGTACTATCTGTGGATAATTAAAGTAGTATATTTCTTTTGTCTTAATAATCGTGTGATTTTTCACATTCACTCAACTTCTCAAGGTTTTATTCATTTATTTTTTCTTAAATTATTAAAGCCTAATTAATATTAGGAAAAATTGACAATAATAATCTCACCTTTCACTGGTCTTCTCATAATAATCCCACTTTTACGTAATCCAAGAATAATCCCACTTTTGCACCTCATCTTCTTTCATTGGACCCTGACCTATTGGATGACCTACAAAGGTGAGATTATTTATATAAGATTTTCAAAAAAATGGTCCAATGAAAGAAGATTAAGTGCAAAGGTGGGACTATTTTGGGATTATGTAAAGGTGAGATTATTATGAGAAGAACAGTGAAAGGTGAAATTATTCTTATCAATTTTTCCTTAATATTATTGTTAAAAGGTACCTTTTCTTTTACTATATCTATATATTTTATTTAGCATTTTTTAATTCATGTAATATACTACAAGTGTTATATATATATGTGCATACACTGAGCTCCGATGCCTAGATCCGCCACTGGTTAGGGACCTTCCGCCAATAATGGTCTGACGCGACCGACTATAAATAAATTTCAATAGTTTCTAAAGTGGGTGAGAAGAGATATACGTACTAATAAGTAATCCTTATAAATAATCTCAACTTTTGATTTTTATGCTTAAAATTCACTTGTTATAAGAGGTAATATCTGGTCATGGATCATTATTGGCGAACAGTCCATATAGTTGAGATTATACAAAAATAATCAATAGTTAGGATTATTATTAATGGACCGATAATAGTTGAGATTATTATTTTCAATTTTTCCTATTTTTATTACTAATTATGTTAAGCAAGAAAGATGAGTCCATCACAAATAGTTGATTTCTAGAAAGAAAAAGGTTGGTAAGAGAAGCCCATACAAATTTTACAATAAAAAAACCTTTTGTACAAGATTTACAAACATATATGCTTTCATACTTGTCTATTGATTGTTTGTGCAGTCTTTTCACAGACAAAAACTTTTGTAAATCGTGAAGAAATTCTCTAATAAAGTCGTGGCTAAAGTGGCTGTATTGACATTCTAGTGATTTAAGAAAAAAAATTAAAATATATTTTATTAATAAAATAAAGAAAAAATTATATGTAAAAGTAGATAAAATGGTTATCTGTAGTAACTTTAGCCAATACAGCCAGAAAAGTAATTTCGACCTTACTTTTTCTGCTTATTACACAATTCAGCGCGCGAAAGCAAAAGTTACGGGTTTGAGAAAAAAGTTGTTGATAAGGCTGATAAGCCGAAATACTTCCTCCGTTCCATAGTTCTTACAACATTGTGATTTTTACACTATTCACAGCTCTTACTTTGACCATGATTTTCTACTAATATACATAATCAAATTATTACGTATAAAATTTTATTGAACTCTTATCAATGTGAATTTCCAAAATATCAACTTTTTATAATGTTTACTAATACATAATTAAATATAATTACAGTCAAAGTTGTGCATTAGAAGTTTGGAACTGAAGATAGTAAGATGTTGCGACACGGCATCTATAGAGAAAAGGGCAGAAATGTCAGTTCACATATAAGGAGTGCGCCTAATTGCCAATCACTTCCTCGCGGCTAGCACAAACCTCATTCGTCGAAGCGCTGAGCTATAAAACCCTGTAGGCTCACCACCCGCCCGGCCTGATTGCAGCCTTGCAGGTCAGCCGCCGCCGCCGCAGCAGTCCGTCCGTCCCATTGCAGCTGACTCGAAGATAGGCCATGGGGAAAGTGAAAGGTAAGCATCGTTTAGACAAGTATTACCACTTAGCCAAAGAACACGGTTACCGTTCTCGAGCCGCATGGAAACTCGTCCAGCTCGAGTCCAAGTACAACTTCCTTCGATCGGCTCAATCCGTGCTGGACCTCTGCGCTGCCCCCGGTGGATGGATGCAAGTTGCGGTAGAACGAGTTCCCGTAGGCAGTCTCGTCATTGGCGTCGACCTAGATCCTATTAGACCTATCCGGGGAGCCATCGCAGTCCAGGAAGATATCACTACTCCTAAGTGCAAATCAATCATTAAGAAGCTCATGGCTGAGAATGGACGCAGAACCTTTGATTTGGTTCTTCACGACGGTTCGCCCAACGTTGGTGGCGCCTGGGCGAAGGAGGCTACCAGTCAAAATGCTTTGGTCATCGATTCCGTTAAGCTCGCCTCAGAATTCCTGTCTCCAAAAGGGACTTTTGTCACAAAGGTATGGAATTAAAAAAGTTGAAATTGTTTTAACGTTTCCAAACTTTATAACCTAACTACAAACCTCATTTACTTTTAATTTTTAAACCAAGAATATCCCTGAATTAGTAGAGACAGTTGGAGTAAAAATTGATGATAGAAAGCGGAACTTGTAGTGTGCATAGTAAGTCTGATTATTCTATATACATTATTAATATTATTTTGTTTTCATTTCACTTGTTTCTGTTCTTTACACTATACTCACTTCAACCAATAATGTGATTTATGGACTAACTGATTCGGCAATACATCTAATGAGTTAGTTTTCAGAAGAGGATATGGACTAACTTGTAGAAAAGTTAGAAATTTTGTTCCATTCATCTTTTTTGTGTGATCTTATATTGTCAAACACTGATTTTGAGGGCTTTATGACCCAAAGTTTGATTTGAAAACTGGCAGGAATATAACCTTGCAACATCTAAAGCTAAATATAGTATTTTGTTTTCTTCAGATTTTCAGGTCCCAAGACTACAATGCTGTCCTTTACTGTTTGCGACAGGTTAGTTCCTTTCTGGTGCATTTTAATTCCTTCCTAATGGGATCGTTACTTACTTATAACATTCATTGGCAGCTTTTTGAGAAGGTTGAAGTTGACAAACCTTTGGCTAGTCGTTCTGCATCTGCAGAAATTTACATTATTGGTTTGAAGTATAAGGCTCCTGCAAAGATTGATCCTCGCCTCCTTGATATAAAGCACCTCTTTGATGGAGGCAAAGACCCCCCAAAGGTACATAAATAGTATCTGCTTTTCTCTTTTTCTCTCTGTATATGTATGGATGCTGTAAGTCGGCATGTGCTTGTGAACACTTTAACTGAGGTATTTCCTTGGACCAGGTGGTTGACGTCCTCAGATCCACTAAGCAAAAGAGGCACCGAGATGGGTGAATCCTCTTTCCTATTTCTATATACTCCCTTTCTATGAAATGTCCTTCCGTTTTGCTTTTACACTGGTTTTTAGGCCACATGATTTCGTGGTTGAGATTTATTTTTCTTAAAAGGAGATGAAAAAATCTCTTTGGGATTGCCCCATAAGAAAGCGAGAATAACATGTTGAGCCACAAGCCACTTCTTATCACGCTAGTTGTTCACGGGGAAAAAATAGTGTATGCCTTTGATGATTGGGCCACAATCAACTTCTTAACACTCACAACACTTGTCAACATGATATCCAGTGTTCTTATAGCAATATAGCTCTTTTTCCTGATTCTTGTGCTTTGTGTTTCTTGCTAACTGCGGATTTTGTTGCAGTTATGAAGACGGTGTTTCAATTTTGAGGAAGGTGTGCTCTGCTGCAGATTTTATCTGGTCTGAGGCTCCTCTTGACCTCCTTGGATCAGTTACATCCATATCCTTTGATGATCCTGCTTGTTTATCCATAAAAGAGAATGCTCTTACAACGGAGGAGGTATACACTTTTGAACTATATGGACTGTGTATGGTGTAGAGGTCACTCTTCCTTAGTTTCATTCAATATGCCTAATTGTCTTCTGACCAGCACAACTGACATTAATATTTTTTAATGGTCTACAGGTTAAAGCACTATGTGACGATCTACGTATTTTAGGAAAGCAAGACTTCAAGCATATTTTAAAGTAAGCAACGATAAAAAACTTAGGATGATGCTGAATTGTCTATTTCTCTTTATTAACTTGATAACAATTTGATTCCTATGTTGTATACTACAACAACAACATTCAAGCCTTAATCCCAAAAGATTTTGGGGTTAGCTAACATCAATCGATACATGATATAGGATCCAGTATGTTATATACGAAGTATACATATTTAAGTATCCTAAGACGTAGTGCATTTCACATCTAAAACTTGACACTATAAATACACCTTTTTTTCCTTGTAGATGGCGTATGCATTTAAGAAAAGCACTATCTCCATCTGAAAAAAGTATTATCCCACCCACACCTGTTGAACCTGAGAGCAAGGAAGATGAAGATGAAAGAATCCTTAATGAAATGGAGGAGCTGACATATGTGATTGAGAGGAAGAAGAAAAAGGAAAAAAGACTTCAAGCAAAACGACTAGCTAAGGTTTGTGTTTTGGTCTTTGTAATAGTATTTAATTATTTGTACTTGGTACCTCCCTTCATCTCAGACATGGTTCAAATTATTTGGAATTCATGTTTTTTTTACCAGTAATATGTTCGGATGCAGCACAATTTTGTTCATATGTAAGAATTGCATTCAAAGTTCTATTTAACAAATAGAAACTTCTTTTACCCTCTGTTTCATTTTAGTAGTCACATTTTATTTTATGAATTTTGTTAACATCTTTGTCTTTCTTAAATTTCGCTAATTTCCTACTTTTTCCAGTTAACCCATTTTCTTATTGGACATATTTGAACTACTCATGCAACTTGTTTCTTTGATATGTGCGCAAAAAGAAATTGGTACTTAAAATGTAGGATGTAGTATGTCATCAGAATTGTTTGTAAAAGGACCATTCTTACACGTGGTTAAGTTGACTCAAGAATGTAATATGTGGCATATATCAAGTGGTGACAACTAAGACAAAGTGCATTTCATATCTAAAACTTGACACTATAAATACACGTTTTTTGCCTTGTAGTTGGCATATGCATTTAAGAAAAGCACCATGTCCTTCTGAGAAAAGTATTATCTAAAACTAATGCCAGCAAGCAAACTGGCATCTTGCAATGAGACTTTAGTTTTACTCTAATATTGATGATTCAGACGCATCTGCTTAGTTGAGCACTTGACCCACTCTATCATGAAATGGCGGAATGTGAATTCTTTATATAAATTACTAGAATTTTGTATTGAGTGACACCTGATTGAGGTAAATTACTACGGAACAGTCATTTTGATTAAAACAGTATTTTCCAAAGATTTAAAAGCATAGTCAGACACTCAGACTCCTATACAAAACGTTCATATAGTATTTCTACCATGTGGAAGCTTATTTTCCCGATTTTTGTTAAGCTCATGTATATACTTATTTGATTACCATTTTATTTGATGTTGAAAGTGATGGCTTTGTAAGTGTATACTCCTAAAATATTGAGGAAGTTCACTGCACAACTATTGGTCATCATCCATCAAGTTTTTATTTTTACAAGTTCATATAGGAGGTTACTATTGAGTTGGCTTGGAAATTAATGACACAATCTTCAAGCTTTAAATATTGGAAGTGAAATTCAATTCGGTTGATATTTCATATGTGTTATTGTGTTTGAATTCCAGGAGAAAGCTCGTAAGGCACTAGGCATGCAAGTTGATGCAACAGCAGATGAATATGGAGATCAGGATCTGTTTTCTCTATCTTCTATCAGGGTTTCTTTCTGAACCATATTCACTTATATTTCTTATTCACTGGAAACTGCTTTTCCCTTTCTTAGTTAGCTAACTAGTGAGATCTTTTTAGTTCAATACACGCCACAAATAAATTGTAAGAAATTTGATACTTGTATCTTTTTTTAGTTTGTTCATCACACATAAAGAAACGATAGATATTATTAGCTGAACTTTTTAATATTTTTCGTTTCATGTCATGCAGATGTGTACTTAGTATAATTTGCTTTGTATGATATTTAGGGAAAGAAAGCCCTAGTAGCCGTCGATAATGAAGAATATTATGAACCTGGTGATGGAAATAGTGAAGATAGTGAAAGTGATAAGGAAGGCCAAGAAGATGCATCCAGCGATTTAGACTCGGAAGAAGAGCGTAAACGGTACTTAAACTACCTTGCTAAGATATGAGCATGGTGAATGTTCTATTTCTCTGCTCTACCATTTCTGAATCAATTTGCTCTCTTTGTAGATATGATGAACATGTTGAAGAACTGCTTGATGAGGCATACGAGAGATATGTTACTAGAGTGGAAGGGAAAACCAAACAAAGAAAGCGATCCAAAAAAGCATATGATGACGAGGATGAACTTTTAGAGGTACTGTTTCTGTGCGTGAAGTGTAATTATCATTGCAAAATAATCCCAGAGACATGTTCTCTTCCACGCCCTTGGAATGGGAATTGGATAGTTCATGTCAATGATTCACTAGTACTTTATTACTTCGTTGACCATGAAATTTTGCGGTAACTAGTCTCAAAATAAGAATGGTATTTTTACCCATTCACTAAGTTTGGACCCCATCTAGGACTTGATGTGCTGTTCCTCAGATGTGTACTTTGGACGTAGTCTTCTGACTCTTACAAAAGTACACATCTTAAGATCTGGTCTGAATTTGCTCTCGACGATTCTGGATTGGCTTGAACGCTCTATGATTTGGTTTTGTCTGATCTGATCAGAATGTTTGCCTAAGGCTATTTAATTTTCTAGGATTTAGACATCTGGCCTGATCTAAATCTCTACAGACTTATCTGAACCATTTTGGCTCGGTCTGAAGAGAACAACAACTAAGTGTAGTCAAGGACCAATTGTTGAGTCCAAAAGTACCCAATGTAGTGATTGTACAAAAGGTAGACTAGACTAATTTAAATAACTAAAATTTGTATGTAATGCTTATTGCTTTTTCTATGATGTTCCTCAGGGGGGAAATGAGGACCCTGTGGTTAATTCTGATCGAGAAACAGAGAGTGATCAGAGAGATGATGAATCTAATCCTCTAGTGGTCCCGCTTGAAGATGAACCAACTCAAGAGGAGATAGCAAAAAAGTGGTTCATTCAAGATGTTTTCACTGAACCAGACGAGCAGGACATTCTGGACAAGTATGACAGTGAAGAAGATGAAATGCAAGTAGACGAACCGGTTAAAAGTGCAAAAAAACCATCATCCCAAAAGGAAAAAGACGCGCCACCCGGGAAAAAGACCCAAAGTCCAGGCCATCAAGTCGCCATCCCGTCCAGTGAGGTAATCGATGACTTTGAGATAGTCCCGGCCCCACATACAGATTCAAGCGGCTCATCCTCAGATGAATCAGACGAAGATGACATTGACACTAAAGCTGAAATTTTAGCGTATGCAAAGAAGATGCTTTCCAAAAAACAGCGTGAGCATATGCTTGATGATGCCTACAACAAATACATGTTCCACGATGATGGTCTGCCCAAGTGGTTTGCTGATGATGAACAGAAACATTACCAGCCTATTAAGCCCATCACTAAAGAGGAAGTTGCTGCAATGAAAGCCCAATTCAGAGAAATTGATGCCCGGCCCGCTAAGAAGGTAGCTGAGGCGAAAGCCCGAAAGAAAAGGGCTGCACATAGAAAACTTGAGAAGGTACGCAAGAAGGCTAACACTATATCTGACCAGGCTGACATTAATGATAGTTCAAAGAGGAAAATGATTGACAAACTCTATAAGAAGGCAGCTGCCCCAACAAGACCAGAAAGGGAGTATGTAGTGGCAAAGAAGGGGGTTCAAGTTAGGCCCGGAAAAGGTAAGGTGCTCGTCGATCGTCGCATGAAAAAGGATGCAAGAAAGACTGGGACGGGCAAGAAGAGTAGTAAGGGTAAAGGGAAGGGAAAACCAAAAGGAAAAGCGCCTCCTATGAAGAAGTCCAAGGGTGGTAAGAGTCGCAAGGCAAGATAAGTAGATAACTCTTGCCCAAGTTATGCTCTGTTTTTTTCCTTTCCATAAAGGCCAAATATTATTTATACTTGATTGAGATGTGCGACTTATTACCATTGTTGCTTGGTATAGCTATAGACAAACCACTTTGTTGTTGTTTGTAGACTAGTGGTTGATTTTGTTACAAAATTTTCCAGCTGACATTTAAATTATATGCATAATATTTATGGTCATTTCTCATGTACTGTTTTTTCCGGCGTATTAATCTGATTATGTCCTGTGGAGTATGTAGGCTAAGAGGGATCTAGGTGTGGTTGAAAAGGTAAAATGCGATTGTCATCATAAGTTGTGCTTCAGGAAAGTTAAGATATGAATTACACATTTACGTATATTCTGCTTTACTAACGTCCCTTCCGCCCTCACCCTAAAGTGATGAAACCAGATGCAAAATACGGAGTACGTAGTTTTGGCAACAAGCATCTTACACAATTTTGCGCACTAAGCACTTAATTTTGTATAAAGGTTTTGTTTGTTAATTGGCTATTAGTTGTTAGCAGGTTATGTTAACGGTTTGATACCAATTAGTTCAATTAGCTATCTTGAATGAAGTAAAAACACGTGCAAGGACATTATTATATACTCCCTATTGACTTTAGGGTCTCCTATTGACTATATTGAAATGATATTAGAATCAATATACTTAATGATCGAACATTATATATGACCATTTGGTATTCACTTAAGTTTGTAAGTGTTATTGTTAGGAAAAAAATGAAAAATAATAGTACCAATTATTATTATTATTATTATTATTATTATTATTATTATTATTATTATTATTATTATTATTATTATTATTATTATTATTATTATTATTATTATTATTATTATTATTATTATTATTATTATTATTATTATTATTATTATTATTATTATTATTATTATTATTATTATTATTATTATTATTATTATTATTATTATTATTATTATTATTATTATTATTATTATTATTATTATTATTATTATTATTATTATTATTATTATTATTATTATTATTATTATTATTATTATTATTATTATTATTATTATTATTATTATTATTATTATTATTATTATTATTATTATTATTATTATTATTATTATTATTATTATTATTATTATTATTATTATTATTATTATTATTATTATTATTATTATTATTATTATTATTATTATTATTATTATTATTATTATTATTATTATTATTATTATTATTATTATTATTATTATTATTATTATTATTATTATTATTATTATTATTATTATTATTATTATTATTATTATTATTATTATTATTATTATTATTATTATTATTATTATTATTATTATTATTATTATTATTATTATTATTATTATTATTATTATTATTATTATTATTATTATTATTATTATTATTATTATTATTATTATTATTATTATTATTATTATTATTATTATTATTATTATTATTATTATTATTATTATTATTATTATTATTATTATTATTATTATTATTATTATTATTATTATTATTATTATTATTATTATTATTATTATTATTATTATTATTATTATTATTATTATTATTATTATTATTATTATTATTATTATTATTATTATTATTATTATTATTATTATTATTATTATTATTATTATTATTATTATTATTATTATTATTATTATTATTATTATTATTATTATTATTATTATTATTATTATTATTATTATTATTATTATTATTATTATTATTATTATTATTATTATTATTATTATTATTATTATTATTATTATTATTATTATTATTATTATTATTATTATTATTATTATTATTATTATTATTATTATTATTATTATTATTATTATTATTATTATTATTATTATTATTATTATTATTATTATTATTATTATTATTCACAAATATGGATTATTGTCAAACATCTAATAGCGAATAGCGGCGATTGATACGTGTGGATGATTGATCTTTTTTCTTCCTTTTCTCTCTCTTTCTTTTATCTTTTATTTTATTTTATTTTATTTATCATTCTATGTTCCTACATTATTTTCATCTTTTATTTGTCTTACGACCTTTATTTCTTTTATCTTTTGTCTATCTTATGTTTTTATGTTATTTTTTATCTTATCCGTTTCATCTGACCTTATCTTTTTATTGTTCATATCTTTTTTTACCTTTTGATTCTGATATCACAGATTGATTCATGTTAGCCGATCCCAAAGTTTTTTGGGGATAAGACATGGATGGCTGGATATGTTGTTGTTGATTGATGTTGTTGTATCTAATAGTGATGTTAGTGTGATTGTGTGACCAGTAAAAGGTTGGCCGAGGCCTTGACTGGCCTCGTCAAACCTAAAATTGGGGTTCAATTTCTATCTTATGTTTAAAATAGTGTAAAAATGTAAATGAAGAAAATTCTTTCCACCCCAATTGTAATATTGTTCTCGCTATGACAATCTTCTTAAAAATTTAAAAATCATTTTTTTTAAAATTAAAACGAGACAAATTTAATCAAATTTTATTTAAAATAATTTATTAACATTAAAAAACAAAGCGTAATCAAAATACAACATGTGAATAGAATAAAATTTAACATGTTATAATTATTTAAGAATTATTTAAGAATGGATGAAGTATATTATTACATTATATAAACATTTTACAAGTACTCCTTTATATTGAATCCTCTCCAAAACACCTAGCTGACTTCCGTGGGTGATTTTATAAGGATGACTCTATTTATAAAAATAGAATTTCTATTCCCCTTTGTTGATGCACATAGTACGCACAGATATATAGTCCTAAAACTAAATGTTTCCGTATTAAATGGCATCTTTCAAGAAGACTCCTAATGACAGCAGCTATATATTGAACCATTAAAACACTTCTAATCTAATATAATCGGCTACACAAATACTTCGGGTTAAGCATATTACGCCGTAATTTACATACTTTCTACAATGTTTTACGGCTGCAATATACACATCAATCGGCGGCGGCGGGGACAATTCCACTTCACGTGCTACCGGTTTGCCTGATTAGAGAGACCCAACGTTTCATATAAGTGATGTGCTGCCGAACAAATAGTGGCCATGAGGTATCAATTATTCCAAGTTCAATTTTTGTTGTTGAAATAAACACAACCATTAGGTAATACTCTTCAGAAGAACCCAACTCTTTTAATCTCTCATACGAGTATATTTCATGTATGTGAGGTAATACCGAACAAACATTAGACTTCTTTTATAGTATGGAGTATTTGTATTTCACTATTGTCTACGTTTGATCGTTTAAAGTCAGGTTTGAATGTTTGATAAGCGTCTGAAATCACTCAAATTCAAAACATCATTTATTAAAATGTATCTAAAAACTTACAATAGATTATAAAAATAATTGAAAACTAAGATCTTATCTATTTCCTTCGTATTTTAATGTTTGCAACACTTTTTTTTTGGTAAAATTTTTCTTTAAAAATACTCAATTACCAATACCTGTTTTACTTTTTATTTTTTATTTAATATTTTTCCTCAATCTCTCCTACCTTTTCTACACCATTCATTACCTCTATTATTTTACCTGCCAATAATACCTATTGTAGTGAACATTAAAATAAGGAGGTAGTATTATTTTATTTTTTAAAATATACTCCGTATTATTTTTTACTTTTCACTAAACATTTACCTTGTCATTAATGTTCATAAATGATCGAAAATGGTTGCACTTATATTTGATGTTGGAACAATTGGTAAAGTTAAAATATGCGTACAAAATTATAGACAATATTAAACTAAGTTGTGTCAAAAGTGTTTCTAACCTCATTCGATATCAGATGATTATTTTCTCAAAACAGTGCACCAACGGTGACTGCTTTAAAACACAATGTTTGTATTGATCAGTTCAATTTTTTCCCAGTCGAATCCGTCACAAATTGAATTGCAAAATTGACTTTTTGGATAAAAAAAACTCATTTTATTCACTTAATTAGAATATAATTCTTAATTAAATTTTATTTGGATTTTGCAACTTTGTAAAGATTTTAACGTAGTTTTTGAATATGTAAATTTTAAATATTAATATTGAATTAACTATAAATAGAGGAATTATGAATTTTTACTTTAACATATATTGATTGACAATAAAATGTCCACTTTGCAAAACAATTTGAGATAGAAATAGTATCTACTAATTCCTTCTAATACTTTATTATTTTTCATTAATAGAAACATTAAATGAGGAAGTTGACGAAATTAAACCAACCATTATACATGGTGGGAGATCAAAGTTGTGTGACAATTCAGATACTCAACCTGCAAATGAATATGAGAATATGAGTCCTTTGGTGAATGGGATCACAAATGTTCCTAACAAGAGATCAAGAATACATGAAGTAATGTATGGTCCATATCCCATGTTACAAAACTATTCTTCTGGCATCCATAAAACAAAACACTGATACATGACACAGAATTCTATTTCTTAACTTCTTAAAAGAATCCTTATCTTCAATTAAGTGTATTTATGCGTAATACAAATGGGACCATTCTTCCGTAGTGTGTATTTGAATATAGTAAATTATGTTTTTTTTTCTTGTTTTTTTATTTCTGCTTTAATTATATTTTTCAAAAATTTACCCAAACTGTTGCCAAATGTATAGTTGTCATGGTGGATAACTAACAATGTTTCTTTTGAACTTTTTATTCCCTTTTCTCGTTATGAGTCTTATAACTATAGTCCGGAACTACTCTCATAGTGTTATGTGAGCCTTATAATTGCATTGTACTATGAAGACAAGTTTTAAAAATATTGTTTCCAATAAAAAATAGGGGAAAATAATTAAAATATCCCAAATTTTGAAGGGGTGTGAGATGAACACCCAAACTTGCATATGTAATTTAAATACCCCAAATTTAAAAAATAGACAAGTATTATTTATTTCAAAAATGTAAATTTATAATGTTAATTGCATAATATAAACTATTTTAAATTTCATGAAGACACAATTAACATTCTAAACTTCCATTGCAAAATAAATAATGTTACCCCTAATCTATATAATTGCAACACTTTTAATTTACTATTTTAAATTGTTCAATTAACCCCATAAATTTCTATTTTTGCAAGAAATAATACATGACAATGGTGTAAAAATAATTTTTTATATATAGTTTAGGGTATTTAAATTATATATGCAAGTTCGGAGTGTTTACCTCACACTCCTACAAAATTTGGGATATTTTTATTATTTTTCCCTAAAAAATAAAGGTACTATTATGTCTTTAAGTTTCTGGAATGGTCCCATTTGTATAGTACTTTAGGTTGAGTAAAAGCTGCATTCATCGATGCGTGTCCCAAACAATATTGTCATCATCCACAAATGCTATGCATTTTAGTAGAGAACTTGAATCATCAACATCTTGGTTACCCTCTCCTTTATCTTCTTGAGTTTGGTATTCAATATCTTCTTTTTAAGTGTTATCACCTATTCTCTAGTTGCTGCTATTTTCTAAAGGATATTTTAATATCCGTTTCATTTCATTAAAGTTTTAGTTCATGGTTTTGCACTATTTTTTGATAAACATTTACTGAAAGACCATAAATGAAAATATATTATACTCCGTATGTTCATTCCGCCCTGTACATATATAAAGCCTCATTCCAAGCCTTCTCCGATTTAATCTAATGAATTCAAGAGGAAATGAATAAATTATGAATTAACATCTTAAAGTACTATAATGAATAATGGACAACATGTTCCAATCATTTACTAAAACATTACTTAAGCAATCATCCCAAAACATTGTTAATAAAAGTCAAATCAAACTCCTCTGCCAGAAAACATTGATTAGTTTGATTGAATTACTCTGTCAACAAAAATCAAAATGATCCGCTCTATAAAAAAAAACAATTTCAACTACTTTGCTAAAAAAGTCAACCTGAACTGCTCTGCCAAAATAAGTCAAACTGAATTGTGTTACTACCCCTTAATATGATATACGGAGTATTTTACATTATTGCATTCAGGGTGTGCGCATACAGGCTACAGTTAAAAATGCTTATGCGTCAAATTGTAAGGACAAAATAAAGGAGCACAGTCTTTATGGAGAGATGCACTTTGAAGTTAGGCCTAATAATGGTAATTACAAGCGTGTTGGGCATGCTTTCAGATTATATTTTAAAGAGACCACAAAGATTGAGGAATGAGAGCTTTCACTAGAGCCACATTTTCCTACGGATTTGTATCGCCTAAAGAGTTTCACAAAATTTCTTAATTTGCCCAGGAGGATCGGGAATGACTTATTTGGTAATTGCCTTATTCTATTTCTTATAACCTCACCATAAAGCTGAAATATTACTTTTTAATATTATAGATACAATTGGGAAGCTCCATTTAGATAGCATCAGATTATCTTTGCATCCTAACGGCTTATCCCGAGTAGCAGAGTTTATCCAAGAAGATGTGGAGTGAGTCCATATTAAATTTAACAACCATATATGAGTACTTATTAGAAGTTATTAGAGCAACTTGTCCATTATTTTTTTCAATATTGCATTTGCTTCTCAATATTCACAAGTTTTGAAAGATTATCAGAAGAGCGTTTCTATCCAACCGCATGTTATGCTTCTCCAGTTGTGTAGAGCAAACACGGATGGTCGTTCCTTCTTTAAGACTTTGCATGTAGCCTTTTTTACATGTAGCCATATTGGTGTATTTTGTGAAATTTGAAGAATAATATATTGATATTTTAGGTGAACTTATTCTTTCAAACTCCATAAACTGTACCAAGGTTATAGTGGACGAGAACATCGCTGAAATCGAGGATTTTCGTAACAAGTATGATTATTCTCCCTTTCTCTCAACATAATTTAATACATTTAATTCCTAAATTATAAGCAATAACATTGATTGTCATTCCTTAACCTCCATTAAGGTTGATAGTTACGTCTTAGTCTTCGTCTTCAGCAACTCTATTGGATTTTATATAGATCCCGCGGTGGTTAAATCAATTGATGAATTGCTTGCTATTAAAGCAATAACGTTGTTTTGTTAAATTAGTTTTGTCCTTAACATATTTATTTATTATTCATTGACTATACAAATATAACTCACTATTATGAAATTAAAATTTGAAATAAGATCATTACATATTTAACTCATGCCCCTTGCTTTACTTATTATTTAGAGATTCCGATGTTGGATTTTTGATAAAATTACAAATGTTCTCAATCGACGAACATGGTCTTACCAAAGATTTGTAAGAGAATTCTGCACTAAAAAGGCCACAAACTACAGTGACAAGTTTGTGGCCATAAACTATAGCCATAAACTTGTCGCTGTAGTTTATGGCATTTTTAGTGCAAGATTCTCTTACACATCCTTGGTATGACCATGTTCATCGATTGAGAACGTTTGTAATTTTACCAAAAATCCAACATCGGGATCTCTAAATAATAAATAAAGCAAGTGACATGGGTTAAATATGTAATGATCTTATTTCTAATTTTAATTTGATAATGGCGAGTTGTATTTGTATAGTCATTGAATAATCACTAAATACGTGAAAAACAAAATTAATTTAATAAAGCTAAATAGCAAATCCTTTTTAATAACAAGCAATTCATAAATTGATTACCACCGCGGGATCTATATAAAGTCTAGTAGAGTTTGTTCAAGACGAAGACTGAGACGCAACTATCAACCTTAATGGAGGTTAAGGGATATCAATAATTGTTATTGCTAATAATTTAAGAATTAAATGTATAAAATTATGTTGAGAGAAAGGGAAAATAATCATACTTGTTACGGAAATCCTCAATTTCAGGGATGTTCTCATCCACTATAACCTTGGTACAGTTTGTGGAGTTTGGAAGAATAAGTTCACCTAAAATATTAATATTCTTCAAATTTCACAAAATACACAAATATGACTACATGTAAAAAAAAGGCTACATGTGAAGTCTTAAAGAAGTTACCATCATCCGTCTTTGCTCTACACAACTAGAGAAGCATAACATGCACTTGGATAGAAGCACTCTTTTGATAATCTTTCAAAGCTTGTGCATACTCACCCCAAAGTGTACATGACAACTGCTTTTTACTAATAAAACATTAAGAAGTCAAATGCAATATTTAAAAAATTAATGGACAAGCTGCTAATAATTTCTAATAATTACTCATTACTCATATATGATAGTTGAGTTTTACATGAACTCACTCCACATCTTCTAGGATGAACTCTGCCACTTCGACTAAGACATTAGGATGCAAAGATAATTTGATGTTATCTAAGTGGAGCTTCCCAATTGTATGTACAATACGTAGTATAAAAAAGTAATATGTCAGCATTGTGGTGAGGTTATAAGAAATAGAATAAGAGAATTACCAAATAAATCATCCCCAATCCTCCTTGGCATATTGAGAATTTTTGTGAAACTCTTTAGCCGATACAAATCCGTAGGAAAATGTGGCTCTAGTGAAAGCTCTCGTTTCTTGATCTTTGTGGTCTCTTTAAAATATAATTTGAAAGCATGACCAACGGGTTTGTATTAACCATTATTAGGCCTAACTTCAAAATGCATCATTCCATAAAGACTGTGCTCCTTTATTTTGTCCTTATAATCTGACACATAAGCATTTTCAACTGTAGCCTGTATGCGCACACCCTGAATACAATGTAAAATATACTGTAACATATTAAGGGGTAGTAACACAATTCAACCTGACTTATTTTGGCAGAGCAGCTTAGGTTGACTTTTTTAGCAGAGCAGTTGAAATTGTCTTTTTTTATAGAGCGGATCAGTTTGATTTTTTTGGCAGAGTAATTTAATCAAACTAATTTTTTTTTTGGCAGAGCAGTTTGCTTTGACTTTTATTAACAATGTGTTGGGATGATGGCTTTAGTATTGTTTTCAGTAAATGATTGGAACATGTTGTCTACTATTGATTATAGTACTTGTAGATGTTAATTCATAATTTATTCATTTCCTCTTGAGTTCATTAGATTAAATCGGAGAAGCCTTGTACTAAGGCTTTATATATGTACAGGGTGGAATAAACAAATATATTGTTCATTTATGTTCTTTCAGCAAATCTTTATAAACAATAGTGCAAAACCATGAACTAAAACTTTGAAATGAAACGGGTATAAAAATATCCTTTAGAAAAATACCAGCAACTAAAGAATAGGTGATAACACTTGAAAAGGAGACATACTCAACAAGATAAAGGAGAGGGATAACCAAGACGTTGATGATTCAAGTTCTGGATGATGACAATATTGGTTGGGATGGGTTGTTGAGCTCAAGTAATCCATGTTGGTCCTTTGCAGTTTGTTATTATTAATTCAATTTATTGGTCTTTTCCTTTAGTTTATGAGAAGTTTCATCCGTGGAGATGCTAGAATTGGAAATGGTACTATCCGGTGCTCTATACTATGTGGTTTTGGCTAGATTATATTTCAAAGCATTCATATAAACACAATTATAAGTAAGTCAAAAAGAAATAAAAAACAGAATCATCCCGACCGACAGACCCCACACTGGCTTCCCTACCGAGCTCCTAAATTAGATGAGTCGGAATTGGGCCCGTGTGCCAATTGGACCTTCTGGGAATATTTATGCCTGAACCCAATACACCAACGGAGTTTATATGAAATTTGTTTTTAATGCTCATTGCTCAGCGATCAAAATGGTATATGTATAACTGTATATAATGTAGATGAAATTTAACTTAACAAGTAGACATCAGTTAGAGCATCTCCAATGGTAACATGTGCACGGTGCACATGTGGCATGAGAGATAACCACATAAATATTAGTAAATTAATAAATTAATTCTTTCTCTCCTTATTTGAATGATGCTATACAGTTTTGGTAAGTTTTTCTCCACAATGTCAAGGAGACCGTCTAAATGTTGACATTGCAGGGCAAAACATATCAAAATTGTATAAAGTCACTCAAATAAGAAGAGAAATAATTTATTTGCTAATATTTATGTGAGTGTCTCTCATGCCACATGTGCACCGTGCACATTCTACCAGTGGCGGACCCAGAAAATCAGAGTCACGGGGTCCCTACTCTAGTAACTTTAATTAATAAAAATTAATAAAAATGAAGTAAGATATTATAGTAGTATAAATTTTATAGCTAATGTACATCATCAAAATATTAAAGTAGCATAACGTTTCATAGTCCCAAGGTCGAAACGGTCCTTTTGAAGGCAATTACGGCACACCTCATCTTGAACATTATGATGAACATTTGATTTTTTTCTCAATACAAGATCAACTTCCAAATATTCAAAATCAACATTTTGGTCATGTAGATTATCAACACCGTTCTAAAAATCGACCTAGTCAAACCAATTAATCAACCTAGTCGGCATTAATTGTTAATGGCTAATCGGCCTAGTCTGGCAAAAAATCGGCCTAGTCGGCTGTCTAAAGTGCTCCTCAACCGTCTGACTAGCGCCTAACAAATTTTAGAACAATGATTATCAATCAAGTTAATTTCACATTCAACAATTATTTGATCCATTTCTTCATGGTGAATCATTTGAATTAACGTCCGAACAACTCTGCTGCTCTGGAGTTTTTTAAAATTTGGGCACACCATCAAAATATCTTTTCATCCCAAATCGTAAAATATTGATATAACATTCATGAATACAAAAAAATTAATAATTAAATGTGAACATTCAAATGTTCATCAAAATAGAACATTTTAATAAATGTTCTATTTTTTTTATATACTTGTCTTTTTACAATAAGGAATAAAAAATGGCCGTGAGAGGAACAAGGGAATCGATCCCTGAACCTCATGAAAAAAAACACTTATAATGTGCTAGAGAAACCAATCCTACACACCATCTTTTGAGCATTACAGTAGTGTTTTGTGTATATATACATGTAGTGTAAAATTTTATATACATTATATAATGTATATAAGTATTTTATTGGAGGTCGATGGGTCCCAGGACCCGTGAGACTCTTAGTGGGTCCACCTCTGCATTCTATCATTAGAGATGATCTTAACTTAACTATCCAAGTAAGAAATAGAGCACAAAATGTGTCACAGGCCGATTGAACCCGGCCAAGAGGGAAAATCTGGATCTGGGTCGGGCGCCATGACCCATGGGTGAATAAAAAGTGCTGCATCATCACTTCGAACAACAAAACGGCTATCTTCCCAACGGGACTTCCGTATATTTGAAATTTGAAAATAAACTGCTAGAAGTAGGACCATAGGTGAGTCCCCATCGCCTACCGCCATTGACGACCTCTAATTACTTTCTGTCTTTCTCTTTAACTCTTCTCCATCTACGGCATTAGATCCTTCACTGACCTAGTTTCAATCTATCCTCTCCGATCTCATATCCTATCAGGCATCATCACATCCTGAACGAACGATTCTTCCAGGTTCTTTTTCTTTCATCTCCGTTTTCTTTAATACTTTCTGCACTCGTTGTGTTGATTAAGAATCGTCGTTTAATCCAAAATCACCGATGATTGATATTTATATGTTGTTATTGTAAGTTACTCCGTATAACGGAAGAATCTTGACTTCTTTTTTCTGGGTTTTGCAGAATCAGAGCAAAGATGAACGATTTGATGACGAAGTCGTTTATGAGTTACGTGGATTTGAAGAAGCAGGCGATGAAGGATCTCGAAACGGGGCAGAATCCGGATATCGAGATGGGTCAACTCGACCCGGCGGATGAAAAGAACCTGTCACAGTTCTTCGAAGAGGTGGGGTCCATCAAGGCCGCCATGGATGATATCTCAAATCTCCTTCTAGATCTTCAAGATCTCAACGAGCAGACGAAGTCTTCCCACAGTGCTAAAATTCTCCACGGCCTCAGAGACAGGATTAACTCAGACATGGTCACAGTTCTCAGAAAGGCGAAGATCATCAAGACAAAACTTGAATCTCTCGACAAATCAAGCCAGTCGAATAACAAAACCCCAATCGAGCGGACCCGAATCTCAGTGACGAACGGGCTGAGGCAGAAGCTGAGGGATTTGATGAATGATTTCCAGTGCCTGAGGGGGAAGATCGTGGCAGACCACAAAGAAGGCCTGAAGAGGAGCTACTATGAAGCTACAGGGCAGGAGGCAAGCGAGGAGATGGTGGAGAAGATGATGGCCGGCGGTGGGACCCAGCAGGAAAGACTGGTTTTTGAAGGGAAGGCGGCTGCTGAAATGGTGAAGGAGAACCAGGTCCGGAATGAGGCGGTGAAGGAGATCCAGAAAAGCCTTGCAGAGCTTCATCAGGTGTTCCTTGATATGGCGGTGATGGTGGAGACTCAGGGGGAGCAGATGAACAATATAGAGATCAATGTGGTCAATGCTGGTTCGTATGTCAAAGACGGGTCGAAGGAATTGGATCGGGCCAAGAGGTTGAAGAAGAAGAAGACTCTGCTGTGCTGGGTTGGGTTTATTGCTCTGGCCATCTTATTGCTTTTCATTCTTGCCTTTCTGTTCTGAAAATGTATAAATCATATATATACATTTGTATATATATGCAAGTCCTTTCATATATCTATCTTATCTCCTTTGATATTTTTTCGTGGATTTCTTTTGCTGCTTAAATGGAAAAATCTTGCTTTGATTCTTTTGGTTGATTGGCATCTTTTGTTCATAGTAAACAAATACAGCAGCAGGTTTTGGGTCAAAAGCCTATGTAATGAATGCATTTGAAGGCAATGTGATTTGTACTGATGTAACTCATGAATCATGATAAAGAATTTATTACTGTGATTGTGAGCAAATTACACTCAAAATTTTACTTGGATTTATGAAATGCGCTTAATTTCTCACTTAGTTCCAAGCATCAACCTTTGAGGATGCACCGATTTTGTTAGGATGAAGATTTGAGAGGGTTTGAAAATTGAAATGATTCACTTTGTCATTATATCTTGACAAATAGCGTGTTTAAAGGAGTAATAAAAATCAATTCAAATGTTAGACATGGATTATGTTAATATTTAACTTTATATAAAATCGAATTGTCAAGAATATCCCAAGAATATGTTTGAGGGTTGAATTCCGGAGGTGTCTCTAAACTCTTCAAAACTCTCTGAAGGCATAGTTATTGAGTTTCTCTAAAATGATGTTCTGATTTAGAGATTTTGTTTAGAGACACACATGTATCTTATTCCTAGCTTTTTGGGATTCACATAAATTTTGTTGACTTGCTATGTCTTTTACTTCTTTGTCCATCAAAGTTAAAAAACAATTTTGTAAAAACTCATACTAAAAATAATATCTAAAGATTAATAAAGGGAAAACTACCAAATAAGCTCTCGAACTTACATAAAAAGTGCAAATCACCCCTTATATAGGAGGTTCAGTCCGGCCATCGCCATTTGGGGAGGTTCCTGGTGGGATTTTTTGATGAATTTTTTTGAGTTTCTTATTCATTTAGTCTAGTTTACATATATATACCAAATTTCAGCTAAAAATTCAATCGAGAAGGCAGTCAAATGAATTTTTGAAGATAACTGCGCAGTAAACAACGCAGTATATTTCAGAAAATCATTTGACTTCCTTCCCTATTGAATTTTTTTTAGTTTAAATTTGGTATGAGTAAACTAGATTTAATGAATAAAAAGCTCAAAAAATTTCATCAAAAAATTCCACCGGGAACCACCCAAAATGGCAACGGCCGGACAGAACCTCCTATATAAGAGGTGATTTTCACTTTTTATGTAAGTTCGAGGGCTTATTTGGTAGTTCTCCCAGTAATCAAAGAAGTGTTTTAAGGAAATTTATTCTTCACTTTCAAAGAAAAAGGAAATTTATTCTTCAAAGCGCAAGAAATATACAAATAACAAAAATATAGGAATTCAAAATGAGAATCACAACGGACAACCGTATAAAATCAAAATTAGAAGTTACAAACTAAAATAAAAAAAGAGTGTATACACATAAATTAAAATGAAGGCCTTTTTGTAAAGGTATTCTTTATATTCTTAAGAAGAGGCTGGACGTGCCTAGGCTTCCATTGATGCCCCAACGACAGTTTCTTTGTTATGGGAGGAGCAATTTTCGGATGGTTTTTCCGACATATCTATACCGAGCTAACATGGACTAGATGAAAGGTTTGGAGTAATAGAGTATAGAAGAAAGAATATTTTTAGACTGATATGTGATGATATTTAACAGTAAGAAGGTGAGTGGCCTGCCCTCCTTCTTCCTCGCTTGAGCGCTTTGACATATGATCTGGGGGTCAGTGACGAGGCTCCTTGCAAAAGAGTTGTTTCAGAGGACCTGTTGAAGGAGGACAAACAATGTCCGAACTTCTGCTCCCTCGACCTGGTCCGTTTCATTCCCTCACCGCTCTAGGAACTCACAAAGGGTTTCGTCCTTTTTCTGTTTTAAGGTGAGGAGGTGGGAGGAATGTTTCTTGGTGCGCCTTCTTCCCGCGAAGTGCATCAGGAAACACTAAGCCAAATCTTGCCAGGAATCAATGTTGCCTTCTACCAATGCATTAAACTATTCGTACCTCGGTCCTTCCAAGGTAGAGAGGAACCATTGGCAAAGTACTCATCCGAGGCGTTGAGCATGAGCATGTTGTTCTGGTAGCGGGTGAAGTGCTCCTGTGGGTCACTTCGGTCGTCGTATATCTTGATTGTATGGCCTCGATACTTATCTGGGGTTGGGACGGAGAAGACCCTTGCAGTGAAAGGGGCCTCGTACTGATCTAGACGATCGACTCATCTCGGCCATCAACAACTTATCGCTCCTGGTCAGTAACCTTCCATAACAGGGCAGTGTAGGCATGGTCCGGTGTAGCCCTCGTGGTTGCCCCTCTGACGTGTTGTTGTTTTGCTTCCATCTCGGTCAGTCGTCTTTCCAGCCGGCCAATCACCTGATCCGTAGGGTCCTTGCTCATCACTGTGGCACCTTGGTGGTGCGTCTGAACTCGGGTAGGGTGGGCTTGGTTGATCTTGTGTCTGGCGTCGACCTGGTGCAGTTTACCCTTGCATTTGTGTAAGTGTTGTCCGTTCACTGTCCAGAACAAGGAACCTCGGATTTCCTGAGGAGAATGGGGCATGTGGTTGTTCATTCGTTCGCCAAGCTTCTATGATGCCGGCCGGTGCTGCTTGTCACCCAACCTGTTGAAGGTCGAAGCATGGGCACACTCAAAATTGACCTGTGGATGATGTGGGAAGGTAGCTGTCTCAGAGGCGGTGTCCTGGACCAAAACGTTCTCGTTGTTGCCGAGCTGTAGGTAGTTGACGGGTGGTTCTGAAGGGGACGAAGGAGGCGGTGTCTCATAAATCTCCTTCAGCCAAAACCTTCTTTCGAAATTTTGGAGGGTTATAAAAGTTCTCTAAAACCTTCCTCTCAAAATTTTTAAACTTTCAAACACAAAAAGGAGAGTCATAAATCTTCCTCAGCCTTCTCCTCCCCTCCAAAACACTACTCCCAAACATACCCTTGGGATCAAATCTATTCTGAAAGCTCTCACATGATTAGTGCAACTTAACGATCAACTCAACATCAAACGTTCATTTCTTTATCTCATCAAAGCAAGATCATCTTTGAGTTTAAAGTCAAAGTCGGGAAAAGTGTAGTGATTTGGAATCATGTGTTTAACATTTTCCATTCAAGAAAATATAAATCAATATGAAATCTAAAGTTTAACAAAATTTAAATGTAAAAAAGGTGTAAAGTAAAAATAAGAAGTAAATGTAAAAGTAATTATTTTGAAATAAAAAATAAAAACTACAATTAAAAAACATGGAAATTAAAATATAACTAAATAATTTCAAAATAAAAAATACAACGTACGAAATAAACAGATAAACTGATAAAGTCATTGAATAAAAATAAGTTTAATTACATATCTTTATTTTAATTACATATCTTTCTTTTAAATAAGTTTATCACATAAGAAGTATTTTTTTGGCATGTAGACTGTAGACACCGTAATTAGGCTTTCTTTATCTCAACTTATAAGTTATAAGCAATCAATGAGATCGGAGGGGTTTCCTTCTCTTTTACGCCCTACCCCAGTCCCCTTGGGGCTTTCGGCTTTCCCCTCCACGAACTTCCCTTTCAATTCCTAATCAAAGCTTAAAGGTATTATCCTCGATCAATCTTGTCATCCCATTTGTATTCCAACTCGTTCTATCTCATGATTAATGTTATAAGGCAATGATTAGTCATCCATCCGTGTAGATGGTGAAGTAGTGCTCCAATTTCACCATCAGTGGTCCAAATTAAACACTTCCACAATAGCTTCAAAAAAATAGCGGGGAGAAGGGTCAAATAAGTCCTTCAACTAACTAAAAAAGTGCAAATCACTCCTTATATAGGAGGTTCTGTCCGACCGTCGCCATTTGGCTAGGTTCTCGGTGAACTTTTTTGATGAAATTTTTTGAATATCTTCTTTATTAAGTCTAGTTTACCCATACCAAATTTCAGCTAAAATTTCAATCGGGAAGACAGTCAAATGAATTTTTGAAGATAACAGCGTAATATTTCAGAAAATCATTTGACTGCCTTACTGGTTTTATTTTTAGATGAAATTTGGTATATGTAAACTAGACTTAATGAAGAAGATGCTCAAAAAAATTATCAAAAAATTCCATCGGAAACCGCCCCAAATGGCGACGGCCGGACTGAACCTCCTATATAAGGGGTGATTTGAACTTTATTGATTAGTTCGAGAGCTTATTTGCCCTTTTTTTTGAAAATAGTGGGATGAACTATAATGAAAAAAATTGAGAGCGTAAAATTTGTAAGTAATTCAAGTGGACCTGAGCCGTGTTGATCCCACTAAGTACACCATGTTCAACAATAATTTGAGATGCAATTTACACACAAATACACTTTTTTTTAATGTTGGATTTCATTTAGGGAGAAGAAGTAAAATTGATAGCAACATCATCTGATATTTATGACACATATACACAGCACATGTACTTTCATATAAGCACACGTATTATGTACATTGGAAGAAAAATAGGAATTTTTAACTTTTGAAATTCAAGAAATTAACAGTGTGAAAGTTACAATTTGTTCAGATTGCCATGCTTGTGTTACCTTCTTCTATGGAACCTGCAAAAAACATGTGATTTACTCAATGACATAAGAATCTGCAAACAACATTAAATTTAGGTTGAGAATACACTCCATAATAATCTAAGAATGCTTTTAATTAGACAGAAATTTTCTTGTGTGATCTAATCTCATTTGATCTGGTTTGGTAGACTTCAAGTCTATGGGTATTTTACGACTGTTGAAATCTGGTTTAGTTTGTTTATGTTTTGTTTGATTTGGTTTGGTCTGTTTAAGTATAATTTGAGACTGAAATAAGCCCAAATATATAAAAGCATCCAATTGTACACAAAAGATACTTTAATTTTAGGGGGATAGACCACTCATTAAAGAGTTCTTTCATATACAAACACATGTAATTTAAATTATATCAGCTAAAAGCTTGTCCTCAATGTACATGTGTTTCCACATTTTTGTTCCCCACAAAAAGTTGAAGTTAGCTAGGGTCCTCTTTCTTCTTATATAGATCTCAATAATGCGTATACATCAGTACATCACTAAAAGTCATTTAGTGATTGGTCAATTTTGTCTTGACTAGTCAAATGCCCATATTAGTTGGTCGTCCCATTGCCTAAATCTTGGTACTTATCATTATGTGTGTGTATATATATAAAATAAAATAATACTACATGTATATATAGAGTGTGTGTGCATTTTAGGTGGAGAACATTATATAAAGAAAAACTTCTTTTTCAATTACATCAAATACGACCCCAATTGTCCTTAAATACATCAACTATTATTATGTCTAATTTCAATCATACACTGAATGACTCCTTAGTGGCTCAGTGTGATCAATCACATTCGTTTAAAATGTTAAGGCTTAACAGTAAGACTGAATACAATAGAAGTGTTGAATATAAAGAAGCATTTTTTTGTGTGTAAAATGGAATTAAATTTACAATGACAAGAGAATTGAATCACCTTCTTATGGAATCTAGGACACCTTTCCAAGAAAAGTGAAGTACTATTGAACAAAATGCACATGTTTGATAGGTTTTCAAATAATCGAGTAAAAGGTCGTTTACTTTTCATAGAATGAAATTGATCATTTTTTACTCCAAATTAAATAAATCAACAATTTGGCATAGTAGTTAGGATAGAAGAAAAGTGTACTTGAAACTTCATGAAAAGCAAGAAGCAAGAAGTATAGTTTTCATATGAAGTATGAAGGAGAATTTTGGAGCTGATAAAAAAATTGTGTGAATATATTAGGGACAGATAAACATTATAGTTGTGGTCTCTTAATGATTTATGTACAAACTCGCTCCATGGCCAGTTTGGTATCTCATTCTTTGCCCATTTATCTCATTCACTTGCCTCTTTCTTAAATGAACTTTTTAGGAAAAGCTAGAATGAACCTACTATCCTTCAAAAAAGAGTTTGTTAAACTTACCCATAAATGGTTGTAAAAGAGAGGAGTTTGATCTTCCTTGATGAAACTCTGTACCATATAAGTTGGGTATATTTGCATCCCAAGTTACCGTGGAGGTGTGCACACGTATTCTGTCATGTATTGCTATTGGAGTATTGACGGTTCTTCGAAATTCCATACCCAAAGGATTTGGACGGATTTCTAGTTCAGTACATTCCGGTAATGAACCGAAGTGAAGATGAGCAGGATAATTAGATCCACTTGCTTCAAACATCTACAAATTAAACCATAGTGAACATAACTAACCAGAACATATGAACCCAGAACCTTCTCGAGAAAGTGAATCGGCGATCAGCTGACTCATGAAACTTGGCTAATTTGACTTTTTTTACGAATGATAATCAATTTGAATAATGATTTGGGTTAAAATATGAGATAATTCCCTAAACAGGAGTAAAAACGTTTTGAAATTCCAAAATAGGAGTATCATGTTTTTTTATTCCCGGAATAGGAGTAAATTTATGCCAAGTTTGGCATTAATAGACTTTAAATATGACATTTTTTTCCAAACTTGATAGATTACCCCTATTTTAAGCATTTTTTGCTTAAAATATTTATGTAAAATTTATAACCTATATACTTTTTTAAGAGTATATTTAATCAACAAAATTTTCGTATTTTAAATATTTTATTCCCCTAATAGCTAGAAGCAGCAATTATTTTCATGCTTGAAAATAACTATCATGTTTACAATCTGATAATGTCATAAAATATTAACATAACAATAATTACTTCTATTTAGAATTGTCAAACATTTTTTTATCATCCTTAGCTAAAAAATCAACACCTGTAAGTTTTGTGAGATAGAGGGAGTATGATATGTGTGTACCTCTTGGCTATAAAAACTGTCAATAACGTTGTTGAAGTCCATGACTGGACTCGCCGCCGCAAGTTTCATAGATAAGAACTGTCAAGTTGTAACGAATGCAAATTTCATTTTGTAATAATAAAAAAAAAATGAATTCAAGGGAACATTATATTATTAAATTAACAGATGATAAAGGAAGTGAATTATTTATTATATGATCGAGCCATGACTCCTTTTGTGGAGCCTAATGGCTTATTTGTCATCCGCGCCCTTAATTTGAAATATAATAATAATAATAATAATAGTAATAATAATAATAATATTTTTGAAAGAAATAATATATAATAATAATAAATTAATAATAATAACAATAATAATAAATGTGTGGGGCATGCAATTGACGACCGACCAACCTCTACTTGTCGTTGAAGAGATTGGACATAGTTAATGATTTCATCAAGCATCCCAGCCTTCCCAGTGATCTTATTGCACCCTGGCACTAAATCTTGCAGGTGCTTCATCCTCTCACTGATCTTTAATATTAGCTTTGCTGATTAAGCTTCTTATAATCTTTAATAATGAAAATAATAAACTACCTCTATCCCAAAGTAGGAACCAAACAGTATATTAAGAAGATGGTATATATAAAATAACTAAATATTACTCCCTCCGTCCCCTAACTTTGTCTCATTTTACCCTTTTCGTCCGTCTCATTAAGTTTGTTCCATATCATGTTTGTTAATATTTGGGTAGTCATAACTTATAATTTATTCTTACTTTATTCACACTTTATCAGTTCAATATCAACAACACAATTTCATTTTTTTTTAAAGTTGTGCCACACTCCTTTGTCCCAAACATAGTGAGACGGAGTAGTACTACATTTACTTTTACTGTATCAGTGAAACATTGAAACTAAAAAATTGTAGATTCAAGTAAAATGAAGGGTAAAATATGAATACTATGTGACATGGTTCGTTTGACAAAACAAAAAAAACAAAATTTTATGTTGAACAACCCTAGCTAGTGAAAATATGTAAATGTTATTTTGGGATTGGAGGGAGTAAAATATTCTTTTATTGAATATGAATAGGAAGGAAATTTCCTACAAAAAAAATTAGGAAGGAATTGATGGAAATAAATGAACTCACTCTTTCAGCTAAGCTATGACTGTCCGTGGCTTGACCGCGCCGTGCTCTGACATGAATATAATCTCCTTCGCTTCCCTTTGATGATTCCTTCTTGCTGTTCTTCTCCCTTCTCTCCTCCTCTCCAACTCCCTGAAAAGCTCAAATCCGCAAGTAACATGTTATATTGGGTTGATGTTAGAAACATTCCTTTTGCATACTTGTATATTGTTAATTTGTATACACCCTCTATTTAAAGCGCATACAATTCATCTAAAAATATAAAATTAGCGTGTACAAACATTTAAGCATATACAAATTAACAAGTTCTTTTGGAAGCTATATGTATACAACCTTGGGCGTACACACCAAGACCGGTTGAATAATGTTGTTTTAAGAGCATCTTTAGAGCAACATTGTCCACCGTGCATACATGGCATAACATATAGTATGCCTTCTTATTTGAATGATGTTATCAAGTTTTGACAATTCTTTCTCCACAAAGTCAAGGGAAACATATAGATGAAGATATTGTGTTGACACAGTTGCTAAAAATAAACTAAAACTATAGAACATGGAAAGATAAAACGAGAAATCTCAATAATTTAATTTTGGGTAACTAAATCTATCATGCCATTTATATACGTAGTACTAAATATGCGCTGTTCTAATTGGACCGATTAATTGTAGAAGACTAATTAGTTTAGTCGGTCAAAAAATCGGCCTAGTAAGCCGGCTAGTTGCTAGGCATCCTCCACCACCCGATTAGCGTCGAGTGAGTTTTAAAACAATGATGTTATGTGCATCACTGCGTTGGAGGTGCGATAATTTATCGAGAATATAGATATCATAAAACATACCATCGGAGAGCGACTCTTGCAATTGTAAGCCTTCCTCTTCTTAGAGCTTTCCGTTTCTGTTTCTTCCTGCTGTCCACTTCCAACTTCCCTATTCCATAGGCTGCTCCTGGTTTCTCCGGCGAAGTAAGTCAATATTTGCTGTTCCGAAGGTTGCAGCAGGTAGTTTTGTTGCTCCCATTTTGTCACTCCTCCGCCGTTGACCTCCGCGGCGGCGGTCATCATTTTCGCTCAACTATGTACTTCGTATTTAAGAATGAAATGGACGGGAAATTCTGACAGTGACATCCGGAAAACTTGGCGGGGACTTAAATAGCGGAGTGGCCGGTGGAGACTGAAATTGGCTAATAACCGATCCACTGAACGGGCCAGGGGGGTGGACCCGGGATTACATGACTAGCCACGTGGGCGTGTTTCGGACCATTCCGTCATGGCCCAATCACGACCTGGGCCTTTATCCGTTGTGGCCCATTGGAAGTATCTTCTTTCTTAAGTCTGGCCCTGATACGTGTCTGTCGCCGGGGCCCATGAGAGTGACGTGTCGGGATTGTTGGCATGCGCAGTCGTAATTGGTTGGTTGGGTGCCTCAAAGTTAGAGTAGCGCGGCACTGACCCAACAAAATAATAAGTGATGGGTTTGTATAGTATGGATTACTGATTAGAGTAGCATTATCAATATTTCATTTCGTTTTCGTTATCCATAAATCATGCAGGAGAGAATACAATTTGATGCAATGATGTAATGCTCACTCATTCACCCATCAAACAATTCTTTTGCATTGTCCAATCTCCAACCCCAAAAGCCATCAAGTCCCGAACTAATAGAGCATATGAAAGATTGTAACCCTTAACTTATGCACACCCGAGATTAAATTCAGCACACAGGAGATGCGATGACCGCTGCGAGTTCCGATCTTTACTCATTTCCAAACTTTTCTAGTGCTTTATCAATTGAACTACCAACACTGATAAACAGTTCTTTAAATGTATATGCATCATGTGTTGTTAGAGTTACATGTACACTAGAATCATTTACCCCGGCCCAAATTAACATATAGTAGATCATTAAACTAACAATTTAAATGAAAATATGACTCATTCACACAGTCAATCATGAATCAGATCTACATTTGTTCATACATTTGTTTCATTAGTATATACTAATAAGGTTTAACTAAGGTACATCTAAATGAAAATAGGACTCATTTACACGGTCAATCATGAATCCGATCTATATTTGTTCATATACTTCATGAATCAATCATGAAGTATATTGGTTATAACTAAGGTTTAACTGTTAAGACCCGATTTTCCATCCTAAAAGGTCAACCTGATAGGAGGAGTAGTTCAAAACCTTATGTAGTGTTTTATTGTTTTATAGCTTTCCGGTGTGGGACAAATACTTTAAATGGGCCAAACAGACCTTTAACAAACTACCTGTAATCATGGGTTCTAAACAAGCAGTAAAACCACAACCGGAATTGGCTCTGATATCGTGTTAAGACCCAGAGTTGTATCCTAAAAGGTCAACCTGATAGGAGGAGTAACTCAAAGCCTTATATAGTGTTTTATTGTTTTATAGCTTTCCGATGTGAGACAAATACTTTAACATTAACCAATTTGAAAAAAAGAGAGGACACCCCATCTGAAGCTTTAACGAATTTGAAGATGGGTTCAAATGAATCCATAACCAATTTGGTTACGTAGTACTTCACAAAGAATGCACATGTGGAACTTTATCATGCACCAACATGATAATTGTACACAAATTACATACTACGTGTTTATATTGTTAGCCGATTATATATATTGGGCTCGGCTCATATCTTTATATATATAAAGAGAATATGGTGGAGATCCAAATAGAAATCTACTTGGAGCCAAAAGAAATGAAAAGTTGTTGTCACAATTAATTAAACATTATTTAATATGTCAATAGTTAATAACAATCAATGATTAAGTACAAACCTCATTAATTGTTGTAAGTTACAAATATAAATTAGAAAAGTGAGCATATAGACATTAAATATAAATAAAATTATTAGAAAAATATTAGAGACACTTACATACATAATTAGTTAATAGACATAACATAATTAAATTTAAAATGAAATGTTCTAACTTTAGAATACAAAAAAAGTATAACATTATATTCATGAATGGTGAATTCAGATACAAATATTATTAAAAAGGAAAATGATAGTAATTAGTACCCCTATAAAATGTGACTAAAATTGACTTGTATGTGAAATACTCCGTATAAAGTAAAAATTATGTGATTGAGATTTGTGAAGATTATAGAAGAAAAACATAATTTACCCACAAACTTAATACTTTAAATGGAAATCACCAATTTTAATTTTGAGTCAGTTGCTTTAATAAACTTATCAAAGTTTAACGAGACGAGAGAGGAATTGTTATTCGTAATCACTTGCAAAATAAAATAAAAATGAATTCATTTAATTCTATTACATCTATCCACACAAAAATGATTTAATAAATCTATCCTTTAGTAAAAAAGTAACTATTTTAAAAAGAATTCAATCCTTACTAGCTAGATGCAGACAATTGAATACGGAGAATACGATTGTACTTTATGAAATTTAACACGGATTTGAACTTAACTCAACTATAATTAATTATACGAAAATAAATAACCATTTTCACAACAATACATAAAAAGGTCAATACATTGATAACGAGTAAATGGTCAGTTTGGTCCTCGAAGTTGCAAAAAAGGCGTCAAATCAATCCTTATATAGAAGATTCTGTCCGGGCGTGCCATTTGAGGTGGCTCCCGGTGGAATTTTTTGATAATTTTTTTTGAGCATCTTATTCATTAAGTCTAGTTTAGTCATACCAAATTTCAGCTAAAAATTCAATTGGGAAGACATTCAAATGAATTCTTGAAGATAACTGCGCTTTTAACGGCACAGTTATCTTCAAGAATTCATTTGAATGTCTTCCCGATTGAATTTTTATCTAAAATTTGGTATGAGTAAACTAGACTTAATGAATACGATGCTCGAAAATTTTCATCAAAAACATCCGTCGGGAGCCACCTCAAATGGCACGTCCGGACAGAATCTTCTATATAAGGACTTATTTGACTCCTTTTTTGCAACTTCGAGGACCAAATTGACTCTTATCATCCCCATTGATAACCCACTAATAAGTAAACACAACATGTCTACAATTCATATGATTGGTCTATATATCGTTATAAAAATTTCTATACTATGATGCCCCACTAATAATTTATGTGATTGATTATGAATTGATAAAGTGAAAGTAAAGTAGGAATAATTTAGAATCAAACCAACGTTACCAAATTTGGTATAAGACAATCTTAATGAGACAAACTAAAAAGGAAAAATGAGACAATTTTAGTGTGACGGATGAAGTAGTATCATACATGGATTCTAATTTAATTTTATATCATATTTTTATACAATAACTATGTATATACACATTTCTCATGAATTATTTTTAAAAATAAATTATTTCATCTCTTATCCGTGCAACGCACGAGTGGATTGACTAGTGTATATATATATTGTTATTAATTTGGGATTTATCCATGTACTTAGCTTAACCCTACATATGTAAATCGTGGTGCATAAATACCCTCAACCTTTGAGGAATAGACAAGCTTGGTTTTGACTCTATTATTCATATTTTCTATTTCATGCGTTATATCCAAGCTTGGCATGGTATCAGAGAAGTGCATGAGTAGTGCCGATCATCACAGTTTTTTTAACCAATTAAGTTTGACTCCAGGCTGAAAACTCTAACAGGGCAATCCGAATCAAGAAAGCTTGATATTTTTTGGATTTGTCTTCTCTTAGAGGTCAACTTTTAACGTAATTACTTCGTGATGTGATTGGATATTAGATTTGATATTTTTGGATTTGTTTTCTTTTAGAGCTTCGTCATCTTCGTTCGGTTGAGACACCAGCGTGTCTTCATCACTGGCGAACATGACCAATCGGGTACCTAATTTGTGTTTTCCACAAATTACCCTCTTGAATTTTGCTTAATGTCAACGTTGGTTCTAATGACGGGATGTCGGGTATGTATTCTTCTCTTTAGTGGATCATTGACACCGGGGCATCAAATCATGTTACAGGAGATGCGTCATGTCATGTGAATCCCGTCTCTATTCATGCATGTCTGGTGGGTATGCGGGACGGACGATTGTGGCCGCGGCTCTCACTGGCCGAGTTGTTTTATCCCAAGACTTTGTTCTTCATAATGTTTTATATGTGGCGTGGCTTAATGTCATCTCATTTATGTGTCACAATTAATGGATCAAACTAATTGTCTTGTCACTTTTACTCATAATCTTTGTGCTATACAGGACCTACCCTCGATGAACCTGATTGGAGCAGGTGAACGACGGGATGAGCTTTTCTACTTCAGATGGGTACCGGTAGTGCATAATATCCAGACATCTGCATCAGTATCATAGTTCGAGTTGTGGCATCGTCGTCTGGGTCATCCATCTGATCGGGTTCTTAAACTTTTACCTGCAGTTAATTCTAGTTCTTTCCAGAAAAAATTGAATAAAGCTTGTGAGGTGTGCCCGCAGGCCAAGCAAGTTCGTGATTCTTTTCCTAATAGCCATAATAAAGAAAGTAAGATACTTGAACTTATTCATTGTGATTTGTGGGGCCCGTATAAGACCCCATCTACTTGTGATGCACTTTATTTTCTTACACTTGTGGATGATTTCTCTCGTGCCGCATGGCTCTATTTATTATGTGACAAGAAGGAGGTTCATCAATTTTCTCTCTCATTTATTGCTATGGTTGAGAAACAATATGCTTTGTCTGTCAAAATTGTGCGTAGTGATAATGAGACTGAATTTAAGTGTTTGATTCCTTATTTTGATACCCATGGCATTTTATTCCAGACAACCTGTGTGTATACGCCCCAACAAAATGGGAGAGTCGAACGGAAGCACCGTCACATTTTAAATGTGGCTCGTGCATTGATGTTTCAAGCAAATTTGCCAATTCATCTATGCGGCGAATGCGTACTTACTGTTGCACACCTTATCAATCGGACTCCATCAGGTATTTTAAATGGTGAAACTCCCTATGAACTTCTTAATGGTGTCCCACCTGATTTTTCTCACCTGCAAGTGCTTGGTGGTCTGTGTTTTGCTCATAACATCAAATGTCGAGAAAACAATTTTTTTCCTAGGAGCCGGCGTGGAGTTTTTGTGGGGTATCCTACTGGTAAAAAGGGGTGGAAGGTGTACGACTGGGTCACGGGGGAAATATTTGTGTCCCGAGATGTGATTTTTCATGAGTCCGAATTTCCGTTACAAGCTTCTCCTCCCTCAGCCCAGCAACCTTCTGAGGCCGAACAGATGCTGTTGGAGTTGCCTCTGGTGATTCATGATCCCGATCCTCCTATAGTTCTTCCTGGCCAGTCTGGATTTTCTGCGGTTGACGTGGGCTCGCCTGATCAGTCTTCGGTTCTTCAAAACACCAGTGCCACACAATCTGACAGTGCACCGCTTGGTCGAGGTCAGCGTATCAAGAAACCGTCTGTTCTATTGAGGGATTTTGTTACACATCATATCTGCCCGATAAGCCCATCCCCGCGGTTGTCTTCCTCTCCTGTCAGCTCCTCAACTACGCCTTATCCTATAGCTAATTTTGTAAAATGTGACAGGTTTTCTGTTGGTCATCGTCGTTTTCTTGGAGCACTTCTTGCAGTATGTGAGCCATGCTCCTTTAAGGAAGCAATGACCGATGCTGGTTGGCGTTAAGCCATGCAAAATGAAATTCGGGCTCTTGAAAATAACCACACTTGGGTTATGGAGTCACTTCCGCCAGGTAATAAGGCACTTGGGTGCAAATGGGTATACAAAATTAAATACCATTCCGATGGCACTATCGAACGCCTCAAAGCTCGTCTTGTTGTCTTCGGTAATCACCAGCAAGAGGGCATTGATTACACTGAGACGTTTGCTCCAGTAGTCAAAATGGTTACTGTGAGGTTATTTTTAGATGTGGCGGCGATTAAAAACTGGGAGCTACATCATATGGATGTTCATAATGCTTTTCTTCATGGTAACTTACAGGAGGAAGTCTATATGAAACCTCCTTCGGGCTTTCTTTCTTCTTGGCCGGGACAGGTGTGCCGGTTGCGGAAATCTTTGTATGGATTACGTTAGGCTCCTCGTTGTTGGTTTGCTAAATTGGCTTCTGCTTTGAAAACTTATGGGTTTCGGCAATCTTATTCCGATTACTCACTTTTCATGTTTTTTCGGGGATCTGTCTAGTTATATGTTCTTGTTTATGTGGATGATTTGATTATTGGCGCGCAGAAATGATTCTTTGCCTATCTCTCAGTTTAAATCATATTTTCATAAATGTTTTCATATGAAGGATCTTGGTTTGCTGAAATATGTTCTTGGAATCGAGGTGGCTCGCTGCGCTGATGGAATATTTCTCTGCCAGCGTAAATACATTTTGGATATCATCTCTGAAACTAGTCTTCTCAGGGCTAAATCCGCCACTTTTCCTATAGAACAAAATCACACCTTAGCTCTATCTGAGAGTGATGTTTTTAGTGATCCGGAGTCTTATAGACGTCTTGTGGGACGATTAATCTATCTTTCATTTGCATGTCCAGATTTGGCATATGCTGTTCATATCTTGTCTTAGTTTATGCATGCTCCAAGGCAGGATCACTGGACCGCAATTTTGCGGATCGTCCGTTATCTCAAAGGCACTCCATCTTAGGACATTCTTTATAGCTCTACCAGCAAGCTCGAGCTCACTGGTTGGTGTGATTGAGATTGGGCTAGTTGCCCGCTTACTCGACGCTCCCTTACTGGATGGATGATTTTTCTGGGTGACTCTCCTATTTCATGGAAGACCAAGAAACAGCATACTGTCTCTCGCTGTTCTACTGAAGCTGAGTACCGGTCCATGGCTGCTACCACAGCCGAACTAAAGTGGGCTCGGGGCCTCCTACTTAGTCTCGACATTCCTCATTCTCAGCCTATGTCCCTCATCTGTGATAGCCGGTCTGCACTGCATATAGCACATAATCCAGTTTTTCATGAACGTACGAATCACATTGAGGTGGACTATCACTATGTTCGGGATGCTATTCAGGAAGGTTTGCTCATTGCACGTCACTTTTCTACATCTGAGCAACTCGCTGACATCTTCACCAAGGCTTTGGGCAAGCAACAATTCTCTACTTACTTCGCAAGTTGGGCATTTTTGAACCTCATGCTCCAACTTGGGGGGGGGGGGGGGTAGCCGATTATATATATTGGGCTCGGCTCATATGTATATATATTGTTATTAATTTGGGCTTTATCCATGTACTTAGCTTAACCCTACTTATGTAAATCGTGGTGTATAAATACCTTTAACCTTTGAGGAATAGACAAGTTTGGTTTTGACTCTAGTATTTATATTTTCTATTTCATGCGTTATATCCAAGCTTGGCATATATAGTGTGCATCATCCTCTATATTTATAGGTCTAGCCAGTCCTCCCAAAACTTTTTAGGACCGGTGGTTCTGGATCCGGAACCAGTCCGAAATGGGATCATGTCTACCTTAATTCTACCAACGATTCTAATGATAGGGTTAATTATTTTTGTTTGTTAATTTTGACCTTATATTTTGACAATATATTTGATAGAATGTCCTCATGTCCCAATCCCTTCTTTTGGTTATTGTATCCAAGAGGGAAATGTTCTTTTGGGGGGCTGGGATTAGGTCTTGATCTGCCCCCTACTTTCTTGTACTCAACTGGTTTGATTTCGTTAATAAAATATTCCGTAAGGATTATGATAGAATGAGTCTAACCACTATCACATGCACCATTCACACCCTCGGGTGGATCTGTTCCCAGGACGGAGCCAGGAACCAGTGTCAATTTAACAAAGTACTACGGAGTATTTTTTTAAGCAGAATACTACTACCTCCGTTCCACTATGTTTGAGAGAATTCGGTTTATGATGTTTGGCCAACGATAAAGCAAACTGATCCCAATATGCACTCAAATTATTTTTAGAAAATAAAATTCACACATTTAGAAACTACATAAAAAACTTTATGAAGACGCAAAAACCAGAATCAAATTTGATATATAAAATAAAGGAAAAATCATACTTTTAGTCCCTGAAATAGTCACAAAAATGAAATGTCGGAACCTTTTAATTGTTTAGTTGCAATTTAATTTTCCAAACCACCAATCTCGCACAATTGCTTTTATTTTATTTCTTTTTAATCGCTGAATTTAGTTAATTCTTATTTCCCTTTTGTTCGTCCCTATGGAGACGATACTCGTACTTTCACCATTTTACTACTATCATTTTTAGTGCGAGAAAATTCACATCAGGAAGTAATTTGTTTACTTAGCATATATAAGTATGCAATGGACCAATATTAAAACACTACATATTAAGTCCAGCAATCACATTAGAGAAAACAAGGATCCTTTCCATAAAATATTAAGCTATATTAATAAGTCGATGCCAAGTTATGTATGGAAAGAGAATAAATGATTCATGTTATGTATATATATGTGTGTGTGTGTAGAATATGCAAAGTTATGATCTTGACAAATAGATGGCTTATTAAAACAGGTGGGCACTTAAGCAAAGTATAGAGTACTTTGCTTAAGAAAATCAGCAAAGTATAGAGTACTTGATAGATGGCTTATGAATATCAGCACTATCTAAACATAAAATCAGCAAAATTGGATGCATATTATAGAGTACTTTCCCAAATTTTAAAAATAGGGTTTAATTCACTCTATACTTATGTGACACGACCAAGAAACAGAGCAAAGACAATCTGTCTTATTGCTACAAGTGCTTATTTATCTAAACTGCATATGAAATATTCAACTCAGACATCGTTTAAAAACAACCCACTATTTTCATTCTGTATATATGTTGAGTTTCGACCTCCCCTGAGCTATTTTTCTGACTCCGCCACTGGTTTCAGGGCTAAGAAAACTCTATTAGCGTCCAAGTGAATAACATTCGCCTATTTGTTTTACATATTTATTTAGTAATGTTTTCGCGTTGCAAAAGACTAATTATTTGTGTCCACATTTGTTAATGCAAAAAGGTTAGACGCAAGTAATTCATTTTATTGTAGTCTCACTTAATTAAGACATTAATTTGTAAATATATCTAATTTGGATTTCACAACTTTGTGGAGATGATAGTCATATTTTGAGAATAAAAACATGATAATCTTATTTTAAAATATACGAGTACAAACGTTTTTAGTTCCATTTGAGATAATTTCCCTATAAAAAATCTGCCCGGATGAGGCGATGACCCTATCTTATTATAAAGGTTTATGAAGGAGTCTGTATACCGTGCAACCGGTATAGGGTGAGCACGGTACTCCCAGTACCTTGAATTTGTCTCAATTTTTTTCGTGATGTAAATCCTTTGTTTTGATATGTAACTCGCTTTATTGTTAAATGTAAGTACTGTGTATTCAAATGTAACTCATTGTAGTGTAACTCGCATTATGAAAAATGTAAATCATGTGTAAGCAAGATGTAACTTGCAGAGAAAAATTCATATGTAACTCACGCTAATAGATATGTAACTTGAGATATATGAAAATGTAAAGTGTTTCAATAATAATGTAACTTTTTTAGATGAATAAAAAACTTAAGCTACTAGGTAATCCATCGCTATCTCCGCCAGAAGCATCTCCTACAACCGTCACTTGCAGCGGCGAAATCCAAATTCACTAGAGAATTGATAATTCAATCAGACAAGCGGTACAAGATCCGAGATATCCGTCTCGACCGTCATCTTCATCGGCGCCGCCCTGCATCTCGTTGTCGTCCATCATCTACTTTTTCATAAGCCCGAGTCTGCTGCTGCCGCTCTATCCCATCTCATCTTATTCGTTTTCCGTCTCTGTAGTTCGACTAAGGAAGAGCGCCTTTAGATCCGACGAAGAATAGTATTGTTGCTCGCTTCCTACTTGCCGGGGCACGATGAATCTACGATGAGGATGGGGGCTGGGGGGAGGGAGTGTTGTTGGGAAGGGGGCGACTGTGATACTGTGTCGTTTTGCAACCGGGCGCACCATCCTCATGGTGCGCCGGTTGCACGATATAATCTGCGTTTATGAAGTCATGCATGGTAGAAGAAAATTTTGGCCTCCCATCTTATTATGGATACCGGTTTAGGGCTGTTATTTATAGGCCCAAAAAGATACTACCATTTACACTTAGGCCCTAATGTATACTAGTATATCACAAGTAGTGAGTTGTGAAGTGGTGATTCTTGAACTTACCGGAAGTTTGAAAAATCACGTAATAAATAAAATAGCGTAAAATAAATAATCAATGTTCAAACAAGAAATACTTAATAATAAACAAATACACTGCACATATATGTAGAAGAATTCAATAAATTACTAGATCTATCTATTTTTGAGAAAAAAACCATATTAGTAAAGTTTAAGACTTTCCGATTATACATGTTTTTGTATGTATTATATGACCAAACACATACATGAGGCAATTACCATACTTAAATTAATTCCTTATTCATGGAGCTGTTTCCACTCTTGCATCATGGCATTAAGTGTTAGATTACGAACACTAGTAAAAAATGGTTTATAATGACACTGTAAGTGTCACAGAAAGCTTCCGCAACACATGCAATAACTCACAGAAAATCGGGAATGACGACATCAAATTTAGTGTCACAAGCGAAACGTCAATAACTAATGACGTTATTGAATCACTACAAATTGCAACACACAATTGACATAAAATTTAGTGACACTACGGCGCTATGTATACTTCTTATGACTCTTCAGTATCATTTTTTTTGCCCCGAAAAAACCACCATAAGAGGTGCGGTAAACGTCGGGAGGCGTTTTACCGAGTTTTATAACATGAAACTAATAATACAATGCAAGATAGGGGGATCAAGCCAAAACCCATCATGTGTGAGAAGCGGTAGGAAATTACAGTCTAATAAAAGGAGTCCTAGACAAATCATCTAAGTATGCACTTCTGACACTCTGGGGTAGATCATTAAAGGATAAAAAGCATTTGAATGAGACATTATTTAAATCTAAATGGGTTATTTGGTGAGCGACCCCGTTAGCCTCCCGAAGGGTGTGGGAGAAAGAAAGCCCACGGTTAATCATGGCCCATTGGAGGTGAGCTGACAGTCCACGCCATTTGTTATGCTGAGCACCCTTCCGCAGTGTTGCAATTGCTGCCATGGAGTCGGATTCAACTTGGAAAGCGGTGTAGCCTTGCTCGATACACCAATTGACCGCAGTTTGGATAGCTTGGAGTTCAGTATCGAGGACGGATGACGCACGCTGTTCAAAGTATAACGCTGCAATCAGAATCCCACGGTAATCTCTTAAAATATTACATTAATTACATAAGAATATACCATGACACATTATTACATTAATATCGTTATTATTTAGAACTTTTTTTTGCAATTTTTATTGTTTGCAATTTTTTTGATCATATTTTTTGTTTTTGTAATTTAAATATCAATATTGTCATAACCTGTCTATCGGCTAGAAAATTGCTAAAAACTAATTGAAAGAAAATATCAAATGTCATAAGAATTCATCAAATCCATACATTCCATCTAACATATGAATATAACCCGTGGACTCATGCAGTCATATTGTGGGAGAGACATTATTTTATAATATTAGTGATAATTGTCTCTTTTTTCAGATAATCATTTTTAACTCTTTGAATTGCGCTTTTGTTGTAGTTGAGAATGTAATTAACACTTAACAAGAACACATACATCCGACCCCCCACTAAACTCAGATCTAAATTAAATGTAGTTAAATGGACTCGAGGATATATAACTTGGAGACCGGATTAATTAAGTAATCAATGACGACCACCCGTTTATTTGACCAACCTACAGAGAGAACTAGGCTTAATTAGCTTTTATCGATTTTACTCCATGTCTCCATGCACACATATATACATGCAGAATGTGAAGGAGTTCCAAGAAAAGTAAACAAAACAAAGTACTCATAATTAAGAAGTTTAAGAAAATAGGATCTTTTTACTTGTACTGTAATTTGTTGATTTGATCTTGTAATGCCTAATTTCTTTGAATTTTTATAACTACTCAAGTCTGATCTGATCTAGCTAGTCTGATATGAGCGTGTTTTTACAGTCCAAGTAAAAACATCCATACTCCGTAATACCGTAGTTAGGGTTTTGTGAATGCACATACATATAAGCATTTTATATGTGTGACTATGCATGTCACTGTGTGATTGAATAAAAAATGTGTGGTGTCAGCTGCTCAGGTGGGGAGACTACTAGTTTGGAGGTTTGTTAATCCATTGGGAAGAACTGAAGATCCATCCAAATCTCCAATTCCAACCACATCTCTTATGACTTATGAGAATTGCTGCCTGCCGCCCGGCCGCCTGCTCGATGCTAGCTAGCTCTTACAATATCATATATGCATGCATTTATATAATGAAATTCAAGGGTTTAAATACTGTCATCTGACACTAACTTTTACCATAAACTTCATACATGTAAAGGACGAAGTACGTACTACGTACTATACGGATCGGAGTAGAGCATTAAAAAGTACACATACAATTGCAAAACTATGATTTATATAATGGGGAACTCCCGAGTTAACTATTTGACGGGTGCTGGAGCCTCGGGGATGAAGTGTATCTTAATTGTAATGCAGAACCCAAAAATGTAAGTCACCTTATACAAAATGCAAATTTAGTGTGTCAACTGTCAAACATATATGCAATTATGCAAATCAGGGACATGTTATATATATAAAATGTAATCTGTGTTGTCACTTGTCAAATACTCCCTCCGTCCCAAAAAGGTTCGCCAAATTGATTTTTCTTGGTCAATAACAACCAACTTTGACCAACAATATATTGTAATGTATAATTCATATACAAATATAAGAACTAAAATTATTGTCTAAAGTTTACCAACATTGACCAAGAAAAGTCATTATGACGAATTTTTGCGGAACGGAGGTAATACTACGTTTCGTAAGTGAAGTGCATACTAGTATTTTTTTTTAATAAAACTTATATTTATTCTTAATCTAATCCAAGGATGAAGAAGAATAAAATCGAAATTGAATTCTTAATATTTAGTTTAAGAAGAAAGATGACATCAAGGATGTTGAGGTTAAATGACTTCAAGGATGTTGACAATAACACAAGATCAGATAAAGATTTGCAAAAAAAAAATGATTAAAGAAGAAGGAAAGGAAGAAAGCTCCAAAGGAATCTAGAAAGGAAGGCCCAAATGCCAAATATACCCCGACGTTTAATATATTAATACTTCGTATGACGTCCAAGTCTAGTCAGCATCAGCTCCACTCTCAAATTAAAGCCTTGGCTTACCAATTTCAAAGCCTATAGAGTTTAAAAAAGTAACATTTGTTAGTTTTGCAAGAAAGTGAAATAAAGTATACTTATGATTTAAAGTAAATGATATTGTTTACACATGCCAATGTGCCATCTCGAAGTATCTGGATGAAATAGTTTCCTTAAAATATGTACTATTTACCGGTTATGACAATAATTAATACTCACATATTAATATAATGTCAGATAATAACAAATACTACGTACGTATAATAGTAGAATTTCATAGTAATTTACTTTTATTTGGAATAAAACGCACTTCCTCTGCTTCGCTAAAATCGTCTCATTTTTATTTCCCAAATCATCTCATTAAATTTGTCTCATAACAAATTTGGTTAAATTTATGTGATTCTAAATCATTGTTATTTTATTTTCACTTTATCAATTCAATATCACTTTTCTTAATAATATATGTGTCACTTACTCATGTCTTAATGTTAATGGAACGAAGATAGTAATAGTTATATTGTTGAATCTGGAATTGTTTGTGTTCTCATTTACAAAATGAAGGAGATATAACACTAAAAAAAATGTCATGCGCGTGAGGAAGCAAGGTGTGGCCGTGGAAGCGATGAGGGGAGTGACACTAGCTAAGCTTAGCCAACTGGATTTCTCTCTATATAAGCGCCCATCCAAGCATGGCTAACCTCCCATCATCTTCCATATCATATCCCTCCATCCATCTTTATTTGCAGAACACTTCAATCCCTTATCCACTATAAATTATCCTCTCTGCCCCAGTTCTCTTTACTTTCATTATTCTTTGTTTCTATAATTAATACGAGGTACGTTTTGACTTTCTCCATTCTTAATTAATTCAGAACAGTTTTTACGTTTTGCGTTTAATTAATAGTAATAGTTACTCGGCCGTAGAATACATACAAACCCTTATTTACAAAAAACAAACATACCCTTAATTACGATTATCAGATCAATGGCATCATCATCATCATCATGCATATGGACTCCACGCCAAAACAAGCTGTTTGAGAAGGCTTTGGCTATGTATGACAAGGACACGCCTGAGCGGTGGCAAAATGTGGCCATTGCGGTCGGCGGCGGCAAGTCCGCGGAGGAGGTGAAGAGGCACTACGACATCCTCCTCGAGGATCTCCGCCGTATCGAGTCCGGTCATGTCCCTCTTCCCGCCTACAACGAACACCATTATAGCATGTCGTCGTCGATATGATGATCAGCAATTAAACCGGCCAGGTATATATATACTTCGATCGTAGTATAGTGCTCCATAATATACGGTCATACGGAATATAGTGTACATTTAATTCCCTTCATTCTTAACTAATTTTGAGCTTCCTTTAATTTTATGTATTAAAAAAAACTAGTTTTAAGCTATTTATATAGCCCCTAAATTATTTTCACTGCATTTTACTTATTAATGCAATAAATAAAAAGTTATATTTTGTAAAATATTGTTAAAATTGCTTCCATTTTGTAAAAATATGAATATTTGATTACTCTCTATTACTATCGTATTTCCATTAGTACGTAAGAAGTTCTGCTAAAAAGTTAAGATTCCAATAGTGCGCGCGGTTAAATTGGTGGCGTTAATAGTGTATGAGAACTTTGAAGTATGACAGAATAAATTTTTCTTTTTAAGTTTTCTTTGAGTTTGCACCGTTTGAAGTGATATTAGAATTTGCACATCATTTTTAAAAGCATTAATATTTGCACCCCATTAGTTCAAAAATTGTAAAAACGGTTTTATATTGAAATGCGATACATACATTAATGATTTTTGAATATGGTATACAGTCAAGTGCCATTCAAGAAATGAGTGCAATGTAAAATTCTCCCCAAATATTTGACCAAAAGTGAAAATAACAATATATAACTAAATAAGAACAAAGAAGTATTTATGAGTGGTATATGTAATTATGTACATTCATCATTATATATACTACCCCCGTCCCAAAAAGAGTTGCAAATTTGACTTTTCTTAGTCAAACAGTCTCGTTTTGTTCACTTAATTAGGATGTCAATTTTTAATTATTTTCTAATTTGGAGTTTACAACTTTGAAGAGATTTTAATGTAGGTTTTGAATATGTAAATTTTAATTATTAAAAATTGAATTAATTATCCATAGGGAGTGTTGACTTTTATTATTGATTGACCAAAAAATGTTGACTTTGCAAAACAAATTGGGACGGAGGGAGTATGTGTGAAGTATATTACATGTGTGTGTATAAAGTTGCATCACGCCTATATGTATAGATTAAGCATAAAGAATTGTAATTTAAAATACAGATTTGTAATTTTATCCTTGGAATTGTAACTTGTACATAAACATTATTAGTCTGGTAACTTTACATGTGTACAAATGTGATCATATAGTTAGTAAATGTGTTCATTTAATGACTTTCCGACTTGAATGTAGACTTTCGGGGAGGGAGGGGGGATGACGCCCTAGTCAAAATTTCAACCTGAAAATACATTTTCCAATGGGAAAGTCCTTAATGTGACAAGTTTATTAGTACAAAACTATGGCTGTGTTTGGCAAGCCACATAAGCTCAAAATGGGCTGAAATAAATAACATTCAGTCGATTATTATACAACTAATGCTGTTTGGATAACAGGCTGATATGAACTTGAGCTGGAAAAAGTAAACTGAATTAAAACGTTTCAAGGAGCAACGTTTCGATTCAGCCGCTGCCATCTTTCCGTTATTAGCCCTCACGTATTCCTTTTCCAATAGCTCTGGCTCTCTGTTGAGCACTATAAGAACAAACGGCAGCTTCAATTCAATTGTTTTTTATGGATTCAACTGGTTTTATTTGAAATATACGCAGGGGCAGAAATCACAGGCTTCATATATTGGATGTAGAAAAAACTATACAGAATATATACGTACATATTTATTTATTGGTATGTACTCCGTATATGCATATAGTCATATACTGATCGATATACATACATGCTCCACGTCTCCACATATAACATCTTCATATTCACTGGAATGTAAAAACATTATACTACGTAATAAATGCATATTATCTTCTTTTAATAAAATTATACTACGTATGTCTTATGTATAATGTAATTTTAAAAATATTTATAATAAATTTTTTATTCTATTGATAAATCGTTTGTCCTTTATTGTAATTTCATATTATCCAGCACTTGTTCAGCTCATTTTGCCAAACAGATCTATTCCATTCAGCTATCAATTCGGATTCAGCACTTCAATGTTCAGTTCCAGACAATAGCCTCTAATTCAGACAATAGCCCTTAATTCAGACTTTAGTCTCTAGTTCCAGCTAGTTGTGCCAAACATAGCCTATATCTGTAAATGTGTAAATTAAAATTACATGAATAAAATTCCATGGACACAAAAAAAAAATTACGGTATTAAATCTACAATTTTCCCCAAATTTATATAATTATTTGATGTGATGTATATAACTACAATAATACTCCGCAGTAGCAACAACCATAACTTCATTTTATTTGCATCCATTTTGCAGGCTTCTGAAACATATCAAGCTGATGAAGGCCAGTGTGCTCACAAATTTAAAGAGATCGAATAAATGGGGCTTGATGCCTTGATCGATCATTTTCCGTAGTAGCTAGCTTAGTTTTCTTTCAGCTAAATATTGAAGTATGAAAACTCCATTTTTGTTTAAGTATCACCACAACTTTAGATTTCCAATCGTTTAAGTATCACCACTACTTAATTGTTTTGTGGCACGTAGCAATTACATGGAGTGGATATACGTGTTTCTTTGATTTAACTCATGTTTGCTATGCCACTTTATATTTATGTATTTAATTGTTTATACTCCGTATTATCTTTGTTTTTTTGAACAATAGTGGCTTAAATTTGATAACAAAACCTAAACAGGTTAGAAAAAAGACAACAAGCCTTCTGTTTATCATTTGTCTCAGAACCAAACTTAGAATCAATCACATTCGTAGAATCAATATGATTCACTGATCCCGTTTTGGGTTTAGCTGAGCCTTTCCTCATACCGCCCGCAGCCACGAGCCAAACGGCTTAGCCAAATTTTGACCTCCTTTTTCATACATTAAAGGGAAAAAAATTCTCCGCATGTTCAATGACGTACTCCATAGACAAAACAAAAGTTTGGAAGCTATTCATATTTAAAATCAACCCAATACCCTTCCCTTTTGCCCTTCTTGATAGTAGTGCCAATTTCCATCTAACCCTCATGTCCCATTTTTCATCTAACTGATTGTCATCCCAACTGACAAATAACCCTTGATAATTCCTAATTCTAACAGCAGTTCCAAGCTAGATTAGCATAACTATACGGCACATTATCTACTTGCACCCAAAACTCAGCCAAATCCAAAGGCATTAAGGGACCAATAACTACCCCCTCGCTTAATGACCCTTAACATTAGCAAATTTTGATCAAATAGCCATGGACCATTGTCTAGAGCACATTTCATGTCAACAGAATGATTTTTTTAATAAGGACCATTGTCGAGACCCCTTTTCCAAGGCGCCACAGAGCTGTCATGAGGTTTTTAAAAAAATTTGACCGGACCATCTTGTCCGTGAGGAAAGAATACCGACCACCAAAAATTCTTCCACCCGGTTTTTCTCCGTCGCGCTCGCCTCTTCTTCATCATCATCGATCACCAATTCTTCGTTCGGTGCTTCACCGATGTCCAGGCCAACATACTTCTCGATCAATCTAACCACCTGACCTTCTTTCTCTTTGGACGCCTCTCTTTCTCCCTCCCTTGACTCTGCGAATTGAAGTATCCCTCCACAGCGAGATAACTATGCAGTTCAATCGTGAGTGATTTCTGAACTCTACGAACAGGCCTCCGCACCAAGGGATGGCAAAAGGTCAAAACCCTATTCAAGGGAGATGCCCACCTGCCGTTATATGAAAATCACAGTTGCAAAAATTCTACTCCGTATTATCTTTGTAAAATATGATTATGTATGGGATTGGGATTTTCCTTAAATATGACTAAGTTCAAGTAAAAAAAAAGACTAAGTTCACGTCAATTTCTAAAAAGTGACCATTTTTATAAATACACAAAAATGTGATCGGTTGATGGTCATTTTTGGGAAAACATAATATCAGTGTAAAAATTTATGTCATTGCCAAAATTTCATGTCACGTACAGACGTAACTACTGCTTTGAAATATTTCGTACATCACTGTTACCGCCAGAAATTTTTCTTGTGGCTTTTTTCGGCAATTTTTGAAAAAATGAAAAAATGAAGAAAAAATCAACAAAAAATTTGGTGACTTTCCCATGGCGGTTTCTTGTGACTTTTTCGGCGGGAGATCCATCAGTGGCTGGGTAGTGGGGGGGGGAGGGGGGAGGGGCAAAGATTTGATATAAATCGCAATGAAAAGAATATGAATTAATTAAACAAAAGCTTAGTCATATTTTTTGAAAGAGGAAAAGTGATCACAAGGAGAAGGTGAAAAGGAAGAAGTTGAGAAGACTGGAGTCAGACGGTGATTGGAGGCCGGGGGTGGCACGTCCGGATGGAGGAGGGACATTGGCATGGAGGCCTCCATCCGTGACAAATATATATAAAAATTCATATAAAAATAAAACCTGCAATAAAAAAGACATATTATCATGAAAGCTAATTAAATAAAGTGAAATTAAATGCTAATTAAAAATGTTATTGTCATACAATTACATATTACCGGGACAAGGAGGGTTTTCCTCATTAGGACTGTTAATAAATTGATTAATATCATTAATATTGAATTGAGAGCTTGATCGGCGTCGGATGGCACCTCGACTATGCGGTTGAGGCTCCGGTTGAGGTGGACGTGTGAAGAAAGGCTGACCGGATTGAAAATACGACGGAGGAAAAAAAGACATTCCGCCGGGCTGACTGTAATATATACCCCCAAAATTTGAGAAATATTTGAAATTATGTTTTATATCGTTTAGAAGGTCTCTAGATAGTTTAATATGTTTGGTTTGGTGTTTGGGACCAAGAGAAGGTTAAAATGGGTATGAAACAAAGCAAATTTTACACTTTTGGGCGTCTGGGGTCACGCACTGCGTGCTTGGGGCTACACACGACGTGTGTGGTAAGACAATCAAGCGGACCGCTTCTCCAAGCTCTATTTCTTTCAGCTCTTCAATACTAATACATCCAAGAAGATTTTTAAGGCCATGAATGTATGTGAACAAACAATCAATTCTTCCGGTAAGCGCGTTTGTTGCATAATTCGCATCGTTTCTTCGTTTTCTTGATTTCTCTCTCCTATATTATAATCCTTTGACCCTATACATTCCTAGGATCGTGTGACTGACCTCTAAATTTAGGATTGAAGTTTATGATTCGTTGCTAGCCTCAGCCCTCAAGGAAAGGACTATTGCAACCAAAATTACTATTTTGCCCTCTGATATGACTATTGTATTAATTAGTGTGTGAGATACGATTTGAGTATCTTTATAAAATTTTATGTGTGATTCGGCTATGATGGACTTATTTAAGTAGGATATGAATTTATGGGAATTTCGGAACATGTGAATTTTGAGGTAATTAATTATTTTTATTATTATATAGCCGAAGTTGTGAGGCTTTGTAGGAGGCTCCCACGTGGCAAAAAAATGATTGCATTTGCCTTTCCATCGCTTCCCGCTTTTCCTTCGTTCTCCCTATCCAATCTTTCGTGAAGCTTGTCTACACGCTCCTCACTCGCCACAGACTTTGAAGATGAACCACCTCCTCAAGTATCCTCAATAATATGGCAAGAAAATTTACTCGTACCCATGATCCGGCCTTTGTTGGATCACTAGCCGCTGTCATGTAGATGCCATCATCATTGTCAATGGTAATTAATTTCGGCCTCTTCAATACAACTGGCGCCAAGTTGGATGACTTTCTGTGTTGCAGCTTCTTCGTATTTTTGGTACAAATATAATAATGTGAATTAAATCACAACTTATTAATTATATATGGAGTTATATTTAATATATCTGTCTATGTTCTAAAAATCGTTCTAGGCGTCCGACTAGTCCCCGCCTAGGCTAGGCGGTGGTCGGACGCCTCGATTTTCGCCTAGGCGCTCCGACTAATTGGTTTACCATTTAGGTGAATTAGTCGGCCGCTTATGGTGCCTAGTTGTCCACCTAGAACGCCTAATCAGAAACCTAGGTTATCTAGATTCGCCGAATATTAGTTTACTTTGTAATTTTAATTTTCTAAGTGATATAAGTATTTTAACTTTAGTTCTGAATATAAAGAAATGAAGTTGTAAATTAAGATAAAGACTATATATGTTTGTATAAATACCTGAATTTTATTATTATATATATATATGTGTGTATATATGTATTTTATACATGTAAAAATACATTATTACTTATCATATTTATGCAAAAACATGAATAAAAATGCAATTTATATGTCTTCGACTAGTCCCCGACGAGGCACCCGCCTAGCCTCCTAGGCGCTAGGCGCTGGGCTAGCCCCTGACTCCCGACTAGCACCTAGCGCCCTTTAAAACATTGATTATCTGAATTTTTACTTCAATTTCATCCTTTGGAATTGAAAAGACATATTTGCACGAAGAAAAGACATATTTACTTTTGATTAGAAAAGTTTTATGCCTTTAATACGATCAAATGAATTCTAATTTGGGCCATTATTTTAAACGTTTTCATTTGTGCCATTATTTTACCTATCACAATATTGTCTAATTTAGTGTAACTATTCTTTAGTGTAGTTGAACCCATATTTGTATTTCTATATGGGGTAACGGCATACTGAAGTTCATATCCTCAACTCGTAACATGTCTTTCGCCAGGTCGACGGGATGAGCTCGGCGCTACACCCCATTCCTCCCAAATTGAAGCTCCTGACGTTCCCTTTCAGCTTGTACTTGTTCACAATCATCGCCGAAAGCGACGGGGTGGGATTGAACAAGCTACAATTCACCACAAGAATACCAATTTCCTCGGGTTTGAGCTTAGTGTTACGGAATAAGCTATCCAGACAACCAAACATGACCTGCTCTGCCTCGGCCCGAGCAGAGTCCATGTTAATGACGGGCGGGACTCGATGCATACCCTCCGGGAGGTAAGTTTACTCCCCAAGACCGGACCTTTCCAGAATCTTTCTCTGGAAATCGAGCGCGGAGTCGTCGAAATCTCTGGTCAGCCGGGAATGGTTGATGAACTTTGCGTAGGGTACCCGGAGGTGATCCGGCGGGCGGTAACAGGAGTAATCCACGAGGAAAACGGGTCTGGGTCGGGTCAATACGTAAATGGTTGATCCGAATACGAGGAAAGTGGAGATAACGGTAACGGCGACGAGGTATTGGTAAATGTTCAACTCTTGGTATTCCGTATTGATGATGAGAGCGACGGCGATGAGAGCGACTAAAAAGAAGGTCAAAATGTGTTCAACTCTGGTAAATTTTTGATTAGTGCTGTGTAGAAAATCCGGCATCTTACGGACTTGGTTTATCTGGTTCACGGCGGGTGCACCGCTGCCGGAGGTGTTACGTACGGCTCCAGAGCTGACCATTTTTTGAATATTCATTGTTGGGAATTAAAGTGTGCAATTTGCACCGTTAACTATAACGCCGCCCCCATGTCCTATATATATACGAAGTTTGGAGTATATGACTATTAGGTTTACTTTGACTTTTCTCCAAATTAGATTCTTGGAGTATTCAATTGTCACTAATAGAGTATTTAATTATCAGAAGTAAAAGCTATAAAGAGAAAGTGAGTAATTAATATTTCTCAACCCCCTATAACTATCCCAAAGGGAGTATTTATAGAAGTAAATATGGATTTGAGCTCCTAGCCTTGAACTTAGAAGGCTCATTACAATAATTATGCCTTCTTTGGGCAAAATAAGACCACTAATGGCCTCAGTACAACACTTAATAAAAAAAATAGGAAAATACATTCTGCCAGGGGGAGACCCTGGCCGATGCGTGCTCTCTGGCCGATACGCTCCACGACCGATGGAGTACCAGGCCGATGGGGTATCAGGCCGATGGGGTACCAGGCCGAGGTTGACCCACATGCGTGTGGACGTTGTAATGTCAATGCGTAGCTTTGTGATGAAGTGTGACTCGTCATTTTAAGGATGATGCGGGTCCTCTAGGTTCACCTTTTGGCTTGGCCGAAGGCAAATCCATGTATTTGTGGTCGTTGTGATGCTCACTGATGCTGATGATGCGATCTTGAGGCCAGTGTAGTCCCCCAATCCATGGTCGATGGAGTACCAGGCCGATGGGTGACCCATTTCTACTTTGGGCTCTTGGCCGTGATCCGAGCACTTTTGGTTCCGTCCGATGGGGTGCCATCTGGACGATGCGATGCCACGTGGTCACGGTCTTCTGTGTTTAATCTTCTGAGTATGTCATCTTTTGTCAGAGTGAAATAAAAATAATACAGGTAATATAACCCCACATCCTATTGGACTTTGCTTAATTTACGTTACGTGCAAAATAAGAAAAGTAAAAATTGTAGTTGGGTTATGGGTAGATGAGAGAGAAATAAACAGAAACACAAATTCTTTGCTTTGAACTTGATAAGTCCGTATTTAGACACGCATTTGATGCGTGTCCGGGTCGGATTTTGATGATTTTCTTGGCTTTAAGGCGTTGCAAGTCTCAATTTTGGCTCAAGTTGTGTTTAGCAGGCTTGGATCAAGTTTCGTTGCATTTGGAGTTGATTTGAAGAAGTTAGAGTCCGGCAATCGGCGCTAAAGAGACAATCGGGAGGAGATAGAGAGCATTCAAGGAAGAATTGAGAGATTTGGAGGTCACCAGGTGATTCACGGCGAAATTTTGAAGAAGAAAGAGCATTGGGATCGACCTCGGATGAGTCTGGACACGTTTGGAGCAAGAAAACGAGAAAACGGAGCGAAAAAGTCAGACGCACGATCGTGCGTCTGGGACGCACGATCGTGCGTCCATTACGAATCCGCGATGAAGCTTCTGCCTGCTACGCACGATCGTGCGTAGGCAGGGACGCACGATCGTGCGTAGCCCCGTGACACGCGCGGAAGTTTCCAATTTTCGGCCCAAGTTTGTTTTTTTCACCTCTTTTTCTATAAATAAGGCCTCCCTAACCCTTTTTGGGAGTTACAAACATTACGGAGAGGCCTAGGGACGAATTTAACACCGTTTTTACGCTATTTTCTTCCAAGACCCTTGGATTATTTGTAAGTTCATCTTTTTAATTAATGACAATTATTTCTATTCATCCCAATTCTGTTGATTTTTCAATTATGAATTGTGAGTAGTTTAATTAGGGATTTGGGGTTGATGAAGGGGTTAATCATGATTGATGGCTAGATTCTTGTCGGTTTAATTGCATGAATGCCGTTTAATTTGTGTTTGAATAATTTAATTGATATCTCTTGTAACCTAGATGGCCACTAGAATTACAATTGCTTATAGAATAAATTAAGAGAGATCTAATTTGTTCTAGGACACATTCACACACACTTAATCGTTCGCTAAGAGATTAGTAGCGATTAAGGGGCCGTAAGCTCGCACGTCTTGGCAATAATTTAGGATCCTGTCGCATGAGAGATCAGCCTGGTCCCCTAAATTATTGTACTCTACGTCGTGAGAGCGGTACGAACTTAGTAATGATTAGCTAGGCTCAATTAAATTAAATTCATGTAATTAGGCCTGATCTGCCAGAAATCTGGTTAACCCCGGAATCAATTCCTGTTCCCTTCGTCGTTAATTAAGAAGAAACCAGCATTTATTTTATTCGCTCATTCGCATTAGTTTAGTTTAATTCTAATTCAACAATCAATCTCGCACATCGCATTTTAATTTATTTATTTCTTTTTAATCGCTAAGTTTAGTTAATCTTTAATTCCCTTTTGTCCGTCCCTGTGGAGACGATACTCGTACTTTCAACCACTTTTCTACAACTATTTTAAGTGCGAGAAAACTCACATCAGTTTTTGGCGCCGTTGCCGAGGACGGCGTCGGTTTTAAGGGTTAATTAATTTCAGCGAGATTTTTTTAGTTTTTCGTAGGATTTTTGTCTACTAACCTTGCAGGTCAGATCTGTTTATGCATACACGCTCTAAGAAGGGAGAACCACTAGTCCCTCTTAATCCTGAGATAGAGAAGTTAGCGAAACAGAATCGCAAGGCCTTTAGAGAACAGAAAGCAACCATGGATCCATCCAATTCTGGAATAGCTGGGACGTCTGAGGTCCAAACCACTTCTGGTAATCTGGATTTTTATGTTAATACCTCTCCCCAGTCTTCACAAGAAAATTCACCTAGAGCCTATCCGGGGTATCAAAATCTCCGTACCCCATTCTTCCCCCAAAATCAGTCCACTCCACAACTAAATCTTCCACCACTTTATCAGCTCTTTCAAAATACTTCTATTGCTCTCGAAACCACTTTTCAAAACCAAACCTTTGGGATGCAAGGTCTAGGGCAAAATAATCCAGTCTTTCAGCCCAGACAGAACCAACCGCCAGTCACACAAAATCCACCCCCTACTCAGCCACAAAATCAGCCCTTCCAACCCCAATATCAACAATTCCATCAAACCCAACCTCAGCCAAATATCATCCGTCCACAACCCATAAGACCACAACCAGTTCATCAGCCGAGATATCAAGCTCCTCCTTACCACAACTATGTTCCACATGACAATCCACTCTATCAAGGAGAGAGCATTGCAGACTTCCTAGCCCCCGAGATCACAGAGTATGATAGCATTCAGGTACCGGGAATTATTGCACCCCGTTACGAGATCAAGCCGGCGGTGATCAATATGGTCCTAAATAATCAGTTTGGAGGGAGCCCTACGGAAGATCCAGTGGCACACATTACCAAATTTCTGAGGATGTGCCAGACTTTCAAGATTCCTGGGCTAGATGACGATCAGGTACGGATGTTATTATTCCCTTTCTCTTTGAGGGATGACGCGCAGAGGTGGTTGGATAGCAATCCACATCACCACATTCAGACTTGGGATCAGCTGCACAAGGCCTTCATCAAAGAATACTTCCCAACATCAAAGGCCATAAAGTTGAAAAAGCAGCTACAGGAATTCAAGCAGGGTTCATTGGAAACACTAGCTGAGGCGTGGAAGAGATTCAAGGTGCTGAGAAGAGCTTGCCCTCAAGGCAAGATGACTGATTGTGAAGTTTTATCTTGTTTCTACAGTGGACTCAACAATGAAGGAAAGATGATGTTTGATGCTTCAGGAGGTGGAGCTTTTCCTCAGTTGCCATCTGAGGTTGCGGAAGAATTGGTGGAGAAGATTGTGTCGAATAATGCTTCATGGTACAGTTCTCGGGACACACCTCACCAAAAGGCCCCGGGATTGTACGAGATCAGTGAGAATTCTGCCCTTTCTGCAAGGGTAGATGCTTTGACCAGTATGATTCAGAAGCTTGCTACTACAGTGGAAGACAATCAAAAGAAGACGGAACTTGCTCTCTCGGTGCCCAGTGTGAATATGGTAGCCCCCGTTCCTATTAGTCCCTCTTGTACTATGTGTGGGGGACTCCATTCGCCACATGAATGCACAATGATGGCACACTCGGCAGCCCCTGGAGTAGAGCAAGTGGATGCGATGTATTATCAGCGACAGGGCTACTACAATCAGCCCTACGGACAGCAGCAGCAAGGGCAATACGGGCAAGGAAATCAGCAGCAGTCCAGAAACTATAATCAGCCCCAGATACCTCAAGGCCAGCAACAAGCTCCTCAGTCGGCGCAAGGAAGCTTCAGAAAGGAGACTGAGCAAAAATTTTCTAGCTTGGAAGAAGTGCTCAACAAATTAGCACAAAATCAGCTGAAAGCGGAGTCAAGGATGCAAATGTTTGAGGCAAGGATGCAGAGCATGGAGACTCACATGGGGCAGATCTCAAAGGCTTTATTTGAGAGGCCTCAGGGATCCCTACCTAGTAATACTGAACCAAACCCACGAGAACATGTTCAGGCAGTTACCTTGAGGAGCGGAAAAGAGCTGGAACCTGCTGCCATAACAAAGAGGCCCGATGAAGTTCAAGTTGAAACGGCTGTCCGGGAGGAAGAGAAGGCAAAAGATGAAGGAAGAGAGGTGGCGGCTGCACCAAAACAGTCCGTTCCGGTCAAGAATTACACCCCACCTCTCCCCTATTCGGCGCGATTGACTAGGAAGAACGATAGTGACCAGTTTGGTAAGTTTCTGCATCTCATGAAACAAGTGCAGATTAACTTACCATTCGTGGATGCACTAGCTCAGATGCCGAAGTACGCGAAGTTTATGAAGGATTTGCTCACGAACAAGAGGAGGCTGGAAGAAGCATCTACTGTGACGCTTAATGAGGAGTGCTCAGCTGTGATACAGATAGATCTGCCGAAGAAGCTTAAGGATCTAGGTTCTTTTACTATTCCCTGTTTTATAGGAGATCTTACTTTTGATAGGGCCCTGGCTGATTTGGGTGCAAGCATTAATTTGATGCCTCTTGCTTTATATGAAAAGCTTGCACTCGGTCCACTTAAACCTACACGTATGTGCATTCAGTTGGCTGATCGTTCAGTCAAATATCCCCAAGGGATTATTGAAGACGTGTTGGTTAAAGTGGACAAATTTATTTTTCCGGTGGACTTTGTTATTTTGGACATGGATCAGGATCGGGAAGTACCATTGATATTGGGCAGACCATTCTTGGCAACTGCCCGTGCACTTATTGATGTTGGAGACGGTAAGCTTGTCCTCCGTGTTGGGGATGAGTCTGCCACTTTTGACATGTCCAAAATAATGAAGAGGCCCTGTCAAGATAGTGGTGAGTGTTTTTACATGGATGTGGTTGATTCTTTGGTGGAGGATTGCATTCCTAACATGCTTTCTGATGAAGCCTTCTTTGATCTTCTTTTGGATGATAGTTTGTCAGCAGAGGATCTTGAGCTCCTCCCCAGTTTTGATTGTCTTATGCTTGACAGGGAGGAGGATTCAAGTGATGCTAGTGATGTGAAGGGGAAGGAAGATGACTTAGATAAGGTGGAGAAGGAAGACTGTCAGACTGATTCTTCTATTGTTACTCCTTCTCCATTAAATCTAAAGCCTCTTCCCTCCCACCTTGAGTATGCGTTTCTTGATGATAGTTCTGACCTCCCTGTTATTCTTGCATCCGGGCTTGAGCCATCCCAAAAATCTGCATGTCTTGACTTACTTTGTGAACAAAGGGAAGCTCTAGCCCGGAAACTTTCTGACATGAAAGGAATCAGTCATGTTTTCTGCACTCATAAAATTTTGATGGAAGATAATGCTAAACCGGTAGTGCAGCCACAAAGGAGACTGAATCCTAATATGCAGTAGGTGGTCAGGGAGGAAGTCATCCGTCTGCTAGATGTAGGAATTATTTATCCGATTTCAGACAGCCCTTGGGTCAGCCCGACCCAGGTGGTTCCCGAGAAAGGGGGGATGATTGTGATTAGGAATGAGAAAGATGAGTTGATTGCTACACGTACGGTCACCGGATGGCGGGTTTGCATTGATTACCGAAGGTTAAATGCCGCCACCCGGAAGGACCACTTCCCCCTCCCCTTCATTGATCAGATTTTAGAGAGGTTAGCAGGGCATAAGTTTTACTGTTTCCTTGACGGGATGTCGGGATACTTCCAGATCCCCATAGCCCCCGAGGACCAGGATAAGACCACTTTTACATGTCCGTTCGGTACCTTTGCTTATCGGAGGATGGCGTTTGGATTATGTAATGCCCCTGCTACCTTTATGAGATGCATGCTTGCTATTTTTGGGGATTTCATTGGGAAGTTTATGGAGGTTTTCATGGATGACTTTTCTGTATATGGTGATACTTTTGATGAGTGCTTAGAGAACTTGAAGAAAGTCCTGGGTAGGTGTCGAGAGGTGAATTTGGTACTTAACTGGGAGAAGTGCCACTTCATGGTTAGTGAGGGAGTGGTCCTAGGGCATAAGATTTCAAGTAGGGGGATAGAGGTTGATCCGGCTAAGGTTGATGTGATTTCTAAACTACCTCCCCCTACTTCGGTCCGTGCCATTAGGAGTTTTCTAGGCCACGCAGGTTTCTACCGTAGGTTCATCCAGGACTTTTCTAAGATAGCCCGACCCATGACTAAGCTCCTTGAGAAGGATGCACCGTTTGACTTCTCAAAGGAGTGTTTAGAGGCTTTTGAGTGTTTGAAGGAGAAACTGGTCAAGGCACCGGTGGTAGTGGCTCCTGACTGGTCTTTGCCTTTTGAGATTATGTGTGATGCTAGTGATTTTGCAGTAGGAGCCGTTCTTGGGCAGCGTAGAGATAAACATTTTCAGCCTATTTCTTATGCTTCTAAGACTCTCGATAGTGCCCAAGAAAACTACACTACCACCGAGAAAAAATTGTTTGCTGTTGTGTTTGCTCTTGACAATTTTCGTCCTTATTTGATTTTGTCTAAGGTAGTGATATTCACTGATCATTCTGCTCTTAAATATTTGATGCAAAAAGTGGATGCCAAGCCTAGATTGATTCGGTGGATATTACTACTCCAGGAGTTTGATATTGAGATTAGGGATAAGAAAGAGGCTGAGAATTTAGCGGCTGATCACTTGAGTAGGTTAGAAAACCCCTTTCTTGATTCCCTAAGTGAGAGAGATATTGAGGGTACTTTTCCTGATGAGAGACTGTTGAGGATCGTTGATGAGGTGCCTTGGTTTTCTGACATCGCCAACTATCTTGTTGGGGGTGTTGTTCCTTCTGATTATACACCTCATCAACGAAGGAAATTTTTTGCTGATTTGAAGTACTATTTCTGGGAGGAACCATATTTGTTTCGTATTTGTGCTGATCAGGTTGTTAGAAGATGTGTTCCCCTGAGTGAAGGAGTTGAGATTCTCAAACATTGTCACTCCGGACCGACTGGGGGACACTATTCTTTTAACCGGACAGCTCGTAAGGTGTTGGAATGTGGTTTCTTCTGGCCCACTTTGTTTAAAGATGCTCTAACGTTTGTGCAGGAATGTGACAGGTGTCAACGCACCGGGCCGGTTACCAAGAGGGATGAGATGCCCCAGAATTTTATATTGGCTTGTGAGGTATTTGATGTTTGGGGCATTGACTTCATGGGACCGTTCCCGGGTTCTAAAGGTAATAAATTCATTCTGGTTGCTGTGGATTATGTCTCTAAGTGGGTTGAGGCTGAAGCTCTGCCCACAAATGATGCTCGAGTTGTGATTCGTTTTCTGAAGAAGTTATTTTCTAGGTTTGGAGTGCCACGAGTGTTGATAAGTGACAGGGGTACCCACTTTAGGAATGACCCGATGACTCGCCTTCTGGCAAAGTACGGGGTCACTCATAAAGGGGGCGTCCCTTATCACCCTCAAACTAGTGGCCAAGTTGAGAATTCGAATAGGGACATTAAGACCATTCTTGAGAAGACTGTTGAGACCAATAGGAAGGATTGGTCTGATAAGCTAGATGATGCGCTGTGGGCACTGCGTACAGCGTATAAGACACCCATTTGCACTACTCCGTTTCACTTGGTTTATGGGAAGGCGTGCCACCTTCCGGTAGAGATTGAGCATAAGGCATACTGGGCCTTGAAAACGTTGAATAAGGATTTGTCTTTGGCGGGTCGTGAACGGCTTTGGAAGCTCAACGAGTTGGATGAGTGGAGGCTCATGGCTTATGAGAACTCTAAGATTAGTAAGGAGCGTACCAAAGCCTATCACGATCGGCACATTAAACAGGGAAAAGAGTTTTGTAAGGGGGATCAAGTTCTGCTATTCAATCCCCGAATGAAGATTTTTAAAGGAAAGTTGAAGTCTAGGTGGTCCGGTCCTTTCGTAGTGAGCGAAGTTTTTCCCTATGGCACTGTTGAGATTGATCATCCTGAGAAAGGCCGTTTTAAAGTTAACGGCCATCATTTGAAGAAATACTACGGAGGACCGCTAGAACGCGAGCGTGAGGTGACCTTTGTCACGAATTTGGAGAGATGAGTGCGTAGTTGCGTCGGGCAAACGACGTTAAAAATAGCGCTTCTCGGGAGGCAACCCGGGCTTAATTGTTGCTTTGTTAGGTTAGTTTTGTTGCTTTTCAAAAACCCCACAAAAACCACAAAAAAAATAAAAAAAAAATGATGATTTTTACTGTTCATGCGGACGCACGGTCGTGCGTCCAGGCACGCACGCCGTGCGTCAAAGAAAGAAAAAGCGGGGATGTTACTGGCATCGACGCACGATCGTGCGTCTCCCCCTACGCACGATTGTGCGTAACTTCTGAACCGAGAGGGTGCGCCTGCCATCGACGCACGATCGTGCGTCTCCCCCTACGCACGGTCGTGCGTACCAAATTTCCAAAACTACCCCTTTATCAAAACAAAACACAAAACCAACCCAGCCCTCATCTCCACCTCCCTTGCGCGACCACCGAACCGCAAAACTCCCTGCGATCCAACAACGAAGCCACGACCAACGCCCTGCCGCCGCGACCGCCGACCCACCACCGCGACCGCTGCGTCCGCCGCGACCGCCGCACCACCAACCACCCGCCCTCTTTTCTCTCTTATCCAAGGTTTCTCCTTCTTCTTCTCTTTTCTTCTCTCTTCTCCATTAATGGAGGTCTCTCCGAGCTTTTCTAGAAATCCAACTTTTTATGCTCTAAAATTAGGGATTTGCATCAACATGATTAACTTGAAGCTTGTGATGTTGATTTTGATATTCTATGATTGATGAATTTGCTTCTTTTGATTGAAATCCCTAATTTTTGAGCTAATTTAGCCAATTTAGGTTTGAAAATTGATGAATGTGAGAAAAATTTGGGGTTTTTGTGCTTCTTGCTTAAATAAAGGAATGAATTGTTGATTATGATGTTAAATACTTGTTGTTGAGTTAATTTGAGCATAAATCCCCAAATTTTAGGCCAAACTTTGTCCAATTTGAGAATTGAGAGTTCTTCCCCTATTCTAAATATCTCTTTAATTCTTTTGGGAGGAACTCCATTCGTAACACTTGTTTTGATAAGGATTCTCGCTTGTGACCTTGTTTATACCGTGTGTCGTTGAAACATTTGACTTTAATTCAAAGAACTTTTCTTTGATAAAAGTTCAAAAGTTTCCACTATTCTGGTTAAACTTGGATTTGTTGTTAGATATGTTGATGCTCTTGAATGGCTAATTACTGACGGGGTCATTACTTTTGATTTGGAGTTTTATTCTAATCCTTGGAAGCCCCGTTGGAATTGTTTTTGTTGTTAAATTGTTTTGACAGATGCCACCAAAGAATCGAACCAAGAATGTTGGAACTAGCTCTAGTAGGGCCACAGGTCCCCGATATCAGCCTCAATTCCCGAAGAACGAACAAATGATCACATACCTCGATTTGCTAAAAAAGGAGGTGGGCACCTTTCATTATCCTGATGAGCCCACCTTGACGGCTGCTGGGCTCCATGATGAGGTCATGACACTTCTGCGACGGGGGTGGTGGCAACACCTCTTCTTTGGCATCCGAGAGCCTACGTACAAAGAAGTGACGTGCGAGGTGCTAGCCACAATTAAGGTGCCTCGATCCATTCCACTCTCCGATAACCACCGACCCATTATCAAGTTCCGGGCTTTCAGTGAGGATCATGAAGTATCCATTTACAACATCCTGTGGCACTTGGGTTTTACTCGGATTGAGGATCGAGCAGATAATGAAGTAGCCTTGACTGATTTTCCACGAGATGTAGACCGCCAAAGGTTTTGGGAGAGCATTTCTAGAGATGGCGGCACATATGACCCCCGGGACAGCCCTAGCACCTTATTGTATCCGCGATCTTATAGAGTCATCCATTCCCTCCTTTCATCTACCATCACCGGGAGGGCCGAGGTAGCCGGCAAGGTCTCCACTACAGACCTTCTGTGCCTTTATTGCATGATCTACAACAAGCTACCACACATGGGTGCTATCATCGCCGGCCTCCTTCACCGACAGTCCACCTACAAGATCAAGGCCATCTTTGCTGGACCCTACATCACCCGCCTTCTACGCGGGATGGGTTACGGTGACCACTTTGTAAACATGGATGAGAGTTCTTACTATGAGCCGTTGACCAAGCTTCCGGAGCTGAACACCGGAGTGGCCAGAAGGAGGCGCCTAGTAGAGCAGCCAACTGAGGGAGAGCAGAGGGTACCGCATCAGGCAGGTATCCATATTCAGGAGGGAGGTGGAGCACCAGATGAGGAGGTTGGACATACTGATGGGGGTGGGGCAGCCATGGACCATGACGCTGCACAGGCTTTTCCCGGCATGCCTCCTGCTTTCGAGGATGCTTTTCAGAGGTGGCACGACGAGCAGCAGGATTATCATGAGGAGTGGCGAGAGCGACAACAGTGCCATCACAGGTCGATTTATGACAGTCAGCAGCGCTTCTTTGCTGATGTTCGGGCAGAGCAGGCTAGACAGCAGGAGTTTTATCAACAAATAAGGGCGGACCAGCAGGCATTCTTTCAGGAGGTCCGGGCGGAGAGGCAGACTTACCATAGAGAGCTCCAGCAGACCATTCACGATGACATTTCTACCGGGTTCTCCAACCTGCGCGTCCAGTACGCAGAGTTGGACACTCGTGTCACATCTTTAGAGTCGAGCTGGAGTTCGTTCTTCGATGCACAGCAGCCGCCGCCACCTCCGGAGCAGTAGTTGATTTAGTAGATTGTTCGCCGTTAGCCTCTGTTTTCTGATTATTGTTGGATGACTGTATCTTTACTTTCACACTCACTCACTCACGTTACTCTCTACTCTTTCTCTCTATTTCCTGGATTTTTGTGTTTTGATTGATGTTTGCAGCTTACAAGTTCATTTGATGAATTGCCGAGTTCATTTGACACAGTTGAGTTCTTCACCAACCAGCGCCATAGGGAAGTTGCTTTGACTCTTGATCTTGTGATAATGACTTGAATTAATTTTGAGCACGTGTGACCCTTTCCTCTTTACCCCTTGTGCATTGTGCATTTTTGGTCATCGAGGGCGATGCCAAAGTTTAAGTGTGGGGGAGTGAATTGGGCATTCAGGCAGTAGTTGTTACATGTGATTTTTAGAGTTAGCATGCGCAGGTGTTAGTTGTATATTCATAGGAAATTCATGTCAAAATTTTTGAAAATTTTTCTTTAAACTGTGTCTTTGTGAGCTGGCTAGCGTTTTGATTATGCTTTTAGAACATTCTTAAAGTATTTAGGCTTAAATTGCTTGCACGGTAATCTAGTTGTTGAAAGGATGAAGGCATTAGTCACCCATTGAATTTTCCAATAATCATCCACCCCACCTGAAAGAACCCTTTAGGAGAAGCCATTTTGAGCCTGACTGTTCTTTGTTACCCAATTAATTGAGCTCCATAGCCAAATGGCCTTTTTCCTTACCCGTGAATATTTCTGACTTGTTCTTGATGTTTAGGGAACTAAGGGATTAATTTGCTAAGTTTAGGGAATTTGTGTAGGAGCCATTTTGGCACTGTTCCTATGCCCCAAATGGGGTAAGAGCAGTTACTTTTTAGGAATATGATACTTTCGAGGATTGCATTGTAGGAATGGATTCACTTTGAAATTAATGAACTTAAATTGCTATTTTTCCTTGGTGAGGCCGAGATTAGAATGGGGTAATGTCTAGTGAGAATCCGAAAGGTGAAAAATTAATATAGCTAGACCTCTTACTTTGCGAAAAAGGGAATGGGAGCCCCGGTCAAAAAGCGTAAGATGAGACTTGGGTATCTTTCGAAAGAAACGGCGTTCTCGTGCCAACATGACAAGGAAAACTAAACTAAATTAATGAACTTGGAGGCTATTGAAAAAATTAGCTTTAGTCCTCCGCGTACTTCAAGTATACGTTAAAGCACAAATGTGCCGAGACGGTTTAGCTTAGTTGTACACCATGTCTACTCTTTGCATAGGTTTAAATGATTATTCCTAATTTGTGGCCTACTGAGTTCCTTGTTCCTAAGAGTAGCCCTGAAGTTCCTGAATGCATTGAACCTTTGTTAGAATATTCTTATCTCTCAAAATAAAGGGACTATCATTATTATCCATTCACCATCATATTCACAAGTCCTTCTGATCAGTAGCTAATTTATTTGTGTATGCTGTCATTACTTTGAGGATGTTGTGAATAAATGTGTCAAATAGTTTAGTTTGAGTACAAAGACGTAGTTTAGGGAGGGATTTTCTTGATTTAAACTGTCTGTCCTGTGAATATCCCTTTAACTACATGTGTATGCTAACTATTTTAAATTCCGTGTGGTGACTATCGTAAGTCCCGTTGTTCGATTTGCTTGAGGACAAGCAAAAGCTTAAGTGTGGGGGAGTATGATAAGTCCGTATTTAGACACGCATTTGATGCGTGTCCGGGTCGGATTTTGATGATTTTCTTGGCTTTAAGGCGTTGCAAGTCTCAATTTTGGCTCAAGTTGTGTTTAGCAGGCGTTGGATCAAGTTTCGTTGCATTTGGAGTTGATTTGAAGAAGTTAGAGTCCAGCAATCGGCGCTAAAGAGACAATCGGGAGGAGATAGAGAGCATTCAAGGAAGAATTGAGAGATTTGGAGGTCACCAGGTGATTCACGGCGAAATTTTGAAGAAGAAAGAGCATTGGGATCGACCTCGGATGAGTCTGGACACGTTTGGAGCAAGAAAACGAGAAAACGGAGCGAAAAAGTCAGACGCACGATCGTGCGTCTGGGACGCACGATCGTGCGTCCATTACGAATCCGCGATGAAGCTTCTGCCTGCTACGCACGATCGTGCGTAGGCAGGACGCACGATCGTGCGTAGCCCCGTGACACGCGCGGAAGTTTCCAATTTTCGGCCCAAGTTTGTTTTTTTCACCTCTTTTTCTATAAATAAGGCCTCCCTAACCCTTTTTGGGAGTTACGAACATTACGGAGAGGCCTAGGGACGAATTTAACACCGTTTTTACGCTATTTTCTTCCAAGACCCTTGGATTATTTGTAAGTTCATCTTTTTAATTAATGACAATTATTTCTATTCATCCCAATTCTGTTGATTTTTCAATTATGAATTGTGAGTAGTTTAATTAGGGATTTGGGGTTGATGAAGGGGTTAATCATGATTGATGGCTAGATTCTTGTCGGTTTAATTGCATGAATGCCGTTTAATTTGTGTTTGAATAATTTAATTGATATCTCTTGTAACCTAGATGGCCACTAGAATTACAATTGCTTATAGAATAAATTAAGAGAGATCTAATTTGTTCTAGGACACATTCACACACACTTAATCGTTCGCTAAGAGATTAGTAGCGATTAAGGGGCCGTAAGCTCGCACGTCTTGGCAATAATTTAGGATCCTGTCGCATGAGAGATCAGCCTGGTCCCCTAAATTATTGTACTCTACGCCGCGAGAGCGGTAAGAACTTAGTAATGATTAGCTAGGCTCAATTAAATTAAATTCATGTAATTAGGCCTGATCTGCCAGAAATCTGGTTAACCCCGGAATCAATTCCTGTTCCCTTCGTCGTTAATTAAGAAGAAACCAGCATTTATTTTATTCGCTCATTCGCATTAGTTTAGTTTAATTCTAATTCAACAATCAATCTCGCACATCGCATTTTAATTTATTTATTTCTTTTTAATCGCTAAGTTTAGTTAATCTTTAATTCCCTTTTGTCCGTCCCTGTGGAGACGATACTCGTACTTTCAACCACTTTTCTACAACTATTTTAAGTGCGAGAAAACTCACATCAGAACTGAAAGTGACAAACTTTTGGAACAAATAAAAAAGATAAGATGGCAAAATATCACATTAGTGGGAGGACACTCCGCCTGGGCCTGCGTTGAAGCAATGCGGAAGACCCAGTGTAGTCTAGGGTTAGTTTAGTAGGCGACACGGTGATTCATTCATGGTGGCTGGTGTCCCGAAGTTCTCTATCGTGGTCTAGACTTTGGTTGCAGGGCAGCGAGACAGTGCAGTTTTCCCGGACGACTAGTAGTGCGGTGGAAATTACAATCGATGCTTTGGAATTCCGCAACAGAGGCTTAGGGATTGGGAGAGGAGGTCTGGCTGGGTCGAGAAAGGCAGCTAGATGGCAGGGAAGACTTATGCGCAGTGATTTAGCTTGACAGATTTACAGAGTGGTGTCAAGGGCTTTTAGTGATTTTTAAGGCGATCGTGGATCTGCGTCGGGTAGGGTTGCGAGAACCGAGTTTTAGATGCTTGGTTTGGCTATTTTAGCTCTGATGGTGACTGAAATGGGAGCTGCACTAGTTGTGTTTGATCTGGGTGGAACGCTGGCGGTATGGGTCTCAGTTAAAGGGGGCGAATTTGGTCTCCAATCAGCTGTTGGGGGATCGACGTGGTTGTTTTGGCCGCCTCAGTTGGTGGAGGAAGAAGATGGTATGTTGATGATTCATCTCCTCATGAACCGCCGCCACAGAGGAATTACGCGACTAGGGTCTGGATGATGATGACGCAGCTGATGTATATTTATTTTTGTTATGTTCTATTCTGTTTGCAAACTTTATTTTGTTTTTATTAGGTCAAATGATAAGGGCTGTAGGTTCTTAGTTTGATTTACCTTAGGCTTTGGATTTGTGTTGAGAGTCAATCAGGCTGATTCGGGCGCTAATAGTGTCAAAGTTCTCACATTTTCAGTGATTAGTCTCGCTATTTTGGGTGGACTACTCTATATTTGATAAAGAAGTGAGAAGGTGGTGGGCTTCTCATGATGTTTATTTAGAGGGAGGTTAGTGTCGGGTGGTTACGTTTATTGTTTGCAATTTCATCTGGTTGTATGCGAGTTTTGATTTAATATAATAATATATATGACAATTTTCCTTTTAAAAAAGGAATTTTATCAATCCAGGACCTGGAAGATACACAAACTATCAATCTGGGACCTGAAAGATGAAATGTATCGATATAAGACCCGAATGATGGAAAACTATCAATCTAGGACCCAAATGATTAAAAATTATCGATATAGGACCTAAATTTTCATAAATTTATTAATTTTTTATTTTAAAAAAATTAAAAATTATTTAGTTTTATTAAACTAATAAACTTTTGTAAAGAAAAAATCATCAAATATTAGCAATGGAATTAATAAAAAATTAAATAAATCAAAACCTATAAAATGTTAGGTCCTAGATTGATAAATTTTCATCATTCGGGTCCTATACCGATAGGTTTCATCTTTCAGGTCCCGGATTGATAATTCATGTATCTTTCGGGTCCCGAATTGATAAAATTCCTTTAAAAAAACATAGGGGAGGGGAGAAAAAAAATACCTCCATTCCTAAATAAAAGTCTTTGTTTCCTTTTCGGGCTGTCCTTAAATAAAAGTTACCTTTCCTTGTTTTGACAAACAAAACAGTGCAAAATAGTCTAAAACAGTGTCAAATAGTGTCCAAACTGTGTCGAACAATGTCAAAAAATTCCACTTTCTTGAATTGTTTGTAAAACGAATAGGGGCTTTTATATAGGACCGGGGAGAGTAATAATATTACTTACTAAAAAAAATGAAAAGTTGGGGGTGGGGGGCCAAGCATAAGCTATAGCTTCGTCCTTGTTCACAATCATCTTCATCTTACATATTTATCACATTCCTTGCTAGAGGTTAAGGTGTGCTCGGGCCTAGCCCCCTTTTTCTTAATCCTTTTTCTTAATTATAGGTCCGTCTCATATTTATCTCCTAAAGTACAATTGCCACACAGTTTAAGATATTGAGTATTGTGTGGTGCAGAATTGTATAAAGGAGAGAAAAATTGGTAAAAATGTGTGAAAAATGATGTGAACCACAAATTCTTTATCAAAAGGAAAAAAGAAACATAATTTTAGAATAGACGTAAAGGGAGTATAATCTTTCATTCTTTCAATTGTGTTTGCTCCTTGTGAGAGGGAGGGAGTATTATCTTTCATTCTTTCAATTGTGTTTGAGAGCAGCACACTTTGCTATAACGTAATTTGCTGGAATTTGTACTAGCTTGTGTTTTATGTGACAATACAACTCATAATTTATGAATTTAATATATACTTTCAGATGACAATTTTTTTTATTAGGAAGTAGCAACTTTATTAAGTCAAAGAATCGTTTGCAACATGATTTACAATATATTCCGGTAGAAAAGTATAGCTACTGTTAATGTCTGAGATGTCAAAATGAGCTCTAGCTAAAGCGTGAGGCGCACGATTCGCATACCGATTACAAAAAGAGATAACAAATTTCATCTTTGTTTGGAATAAAAAACGAATATCATCAACAACCAGATCCGTGTATGCCAAGCCCCCCACCCCCCTGCACTCCCCTTTTTACCACATGCGCATCAAATTCAACCTCTTCCCACCCTTACTTAGTGGCCCCAAGAATAACCTCTCGAATACCCACCGCTTCCGTCTCAGTCGGAGACCATACTATTCTACATGAGCCCCCAAAAGCTTTGATGAAACCTCCTTAGACCTTGATCATCCTTTGCTATCCATCCCCACTCCCTGATTCCTTCGGTCATATATATGGATGTAATTAAGGATTTAATTTATTTAAGTTTACAAAATTAATTGATCAGAAACTTATAAGGAGTATATTGAGTAAACCTGTGAATGGCTATACCGAGATCGATCCGTACATTACATTTACAAATACCTTATTTGTTGGTTGATGGTCACTCTCCCAAACAACAAACTGTAATGCAAAGGTGGGATATACATTAATATTGCGATCACGAAATAGAACGAACCTATCAAAAATTGTCCTAGGCTCCTATCAATAGTGGTTGCACATAACTAATCACCAGTGGGACTAGCTAAGTTTCGTAAGAGTTTATACCACTGCCCATTTGTGTTCTTGACATCATTTGGTATTCAATAACAGTAACACACGTTCCTAGATAAATACCTTAAGGAAGCAATGCCTTGATCAAGTTAATGAGTTCCACAACCAGGACAATGATGGGTCTATATTTCTCATATGCATCATATTCAGTGGCGGATTCGAAGTTTTTCCAACGCTGGGTCACAAATATATATGGGTCAGGTCAGGCCATCAACACTATATTCAGGCCTTCTTAATTTAAGGGTCCAATCATGAATTGTGACCTACCCATTCCCTAGGCTAAATATGCATTTAAGGGAATGGAGTAGGTAAGTGTTTCAGAGAAGTATTCTCACCTGCGCAGAGAGCGATACCCAGAGAAGTTTTAAGCTAAATTTCTTCATTCTTGTGTAAACTTCATCTCTATCAATGGAAGACTTCATCTACCTATTTTGAACTCCATTTCATATATTTCTAGAGTAGAAACAGGGACCCAACAAAAAGATGGACGAGCAGACTTTTCAACATCAAAGAAAATGGCCGCCTCCCACCTCCGCCTGAACCGGGAACAAATCGACTGAAGTGTCCGCTAGTGCCGTCGGCGACGGGGTGGGAGTTGAATCCGAAAAAACTAACGATCAAAAGTATGATCAGTCATAATTATAATTATAATTATAATTATACGGAGTAGTTTTAATCCCTGTTCTAAAAAACAGCTTAGGCAGAACGATTAATCGGCGTAGGCGGCCTAGGCGGCCCTAACTATAGAGGCCTAGTCGGCCAAAAAATCGGCCTAATCGGCCGCCTAGGCGCCCCTCAACCGCCCGACTAGCGCCTAGCGAGTTTTAGAACAATGGTTGTAATTATAATTACAGTTATAATTATATGGAGTAGTTATAATTATAATTGTAATTATAATTATATTATAATTATAATGGTAGAAATAAATATTATAGTTATAATTATATTTTAATTATAATTATAACTAACTGTTTGGCAGTAGTAAAATGTGATTGAATCATTTAATATTGTTAAATCAATTTAACAAATTGATAATTTTTAAATATTCATAAAAATCATATGAATAAAAAGTGCTAAATATATTTTTAAATTGTTAAACATAAGAAGTTATTAATTAAAATCAAAATATATATTCTAAAATTTCAAATTAAATATTTCAAAATTATATAGTAATTAAATTAGTGTATTTTCACCAAAAAGAAAATATAAGACTAACGATTCTTATTAAAGGAAGAGGATTGAGAATCGTAAGTGACTGTCCAAAAACTATGAATTATGAAACTCCAATGTCAAATATGAGATAAATATATAACCATAGTGTCCAAATTGATTCATTTGAAATCTTAGTGTCCAATATGAGATTCTCATGAAATCATAGTATCCAATTTGAATCTTACTCCACCCAATTATAATTTGATCGAGCTAAGTTTAAAATGAATATTTGAGAGTTTGGGGGAAGGAAGGGGGTGACTTTGAAATTATAATTAAAATCATGTTTAAAATATGGTAAATTCAAATAGTTGAACTGGTTATAAATTTAAAATTTGAGTATTTGAGAGGCTTTGAACGATCTCAAAAACATTCCAAAATCATTTATGCGGATTTTTTTAACTCTCAAACACAGATGAGAGGATCATCAATTCTCTATTGTGTCTTCCCTCACTCGTATTCTTGTAAAACCAACTAGGCAACTACCAAACACACCCCGGCCTAGTATTAAGTATTAACGAGATTGCAGATCAGGAGTCCAATTCTACCAATATAGGAGAGTAGCCCGCCTGAATAACCTTAGTGAGGGCTCCGCATATAGCCTGAAGTTCCTTCTCGAGGAAGGAAAGAAAATTGCAGGTGTAGACCATTTATTCCGATTCATCTAGTAAAACTGCTCCTCCTCCAGCTACCCCTGGACGGAAAGCAGCGTCCACTTTAAATTTAAAGCGGTTGTTAGGTTTCTCAAAGTGAACCTTAGTATGTTTGAGTTAGAAGGCTTAAAGTCTAGTTAGCCAATTAATAGTGTAGGTCTTGATTTGAATGATTACCCTAGTAGAGGAAAATTGTGATGTATATTGGACGAGCACCCGTGTGAAATCAGTATAATATTTCCAAATGCGCCAGGAGATAATGAGCGGAAGAACATGCTTATCAGCTTCTGTATATCTTCTAGATTATTTGAGCTCACTTCAAACCACCATGAGATGAGAAGAATACTTGTCCATATATAGGAACAAGCCCATCCAGTGACGGGAATATGTAGAATAACCAAGAAGTAATCTCATATGGGTCTGACTTTGGGGCATGAATAGAGAATATGGATACAAGTAGTAGAGACCTTGGGGCATGAGGGAAATCTAGGTGGGAGGACATACAGATTAAGGGAGGGTTTGCAATTACTTATATTTCAAAAACGAGTAAATGGTCAGTTTGGTCCTCGAAGTTGCAAAAAAGGGATCAAATAAGTCCTTATATAGAAGATTTTGTCCGAACGTGCCATTTGAGGTGGCTCCCGGTAGAATTTTTTGATGAAATTTTTTGAGCATCTTATTCATTAAGTCTAGTTTACTCATACTAAATTTCAGCTAAAATGAATTCTTGAAGATAACTGCGCTTTTAACAGCACAGTTATATTCAACAATTCATTTGAATGTCTTCCCGATTGAATATTTATCTGAAATTTGGTATGAGTAAACTAGACTTAATGAATAAGATGCTCAAAAAATTCATCAAAAAATTCCACCGGGAGCCACCTCAAATGGCACGTCCGGACAGAATCTTTTACATAAGAACTTATTTGACCCCTTTTTTGCAACTTCGAGGACCTAACTGACCCTTGTCCCTTTTAAAAACATCACTTTTGAAGTGATTTTGGAAAGAAATGTTTAATAGTAAAAGTTGGTAATACTTGAGAAAAAATGATTTTGAAAAGTAAAAATTGATAGTGTTTAGGAGAGATATATGCTTTTTGTGTAGTGACATTTATGTTATTTCCATGTTTATATTTATGCTTTTGATTAGTTTTGAGTGGTTATTACTCTAGAAATTACACACTTTTGGTGTAATAGTTTAGTTTGTAAAATGTTTGTAAATTGTTTAGATTAGATTTGTTCTGAGCTCAAACAGGTCCAAGACCACTCCAGGGACCATTGGTGAACATCACAAGTGGAAGGAAGGTGCAAAAATTCCAAAACAAAATGAAGATCCTGATTTTTGGTATTGTACCCGGTCGAGTATACCCTATACTCGATCGGGTAAGTTGCTAAAAAGTCAAATCAAATCAACCCGGGAACAAGGCAACATGCAGGAAGATTTTTAACTCGATCGCGTATCCATACCCGATCGGGTAACCGACATACCCGATCGGGTATGACCCCAGATTTTCAGTTTCGAGGAAACTAACCCTTACCCGATCGGTTGAGCTAAAAACTCGATCGGGTACACGACCCTGCAGGCCTAAAAAGCCTATAAATACACCCCTTTTCCTCCACAAGAAGATCACCAATTCCTATATACTTCTAAGCTCAGTTTAGACAAGTTCTTTCTTTATATTTTTATCATGTTTAGTCTCCAAATGAGGAGCTAAACTCTTCCATCTTGGTTTTGCTACTTTGAAGCTTAATGAATTGTAAGTTGTGAGTTATTTTCTTTAATCTTCTTCCTTGAATATTAGTTAATTCCTATTCCTATTACATATTAATATTTTGAGCAATACTTAAAGGATCAACTAGTTTTGTTTCATATATTAATTAATACTAGAATCGGTCGATTAATACGCTTGTTATTAACTCGATCCTTTCACGGTAGTAAACTTGGGTTGTTAATGCATGCGTCTCATGGTTAATAAGCCAATGGGAATTAATTATATTGATTAAACCAACAAACCGCTTGTGTTGAGGTTATCAATCTCAATCGTTTTCATCTTGATTTTATTGCTACTATCGAGTAAATATACGGCGCGTGTTCTATATTAACTCGGTAGTAAGTTTTATTAATGAACGCGTCTCGTTATTAATAACTACCCTCGATGAATTGGATATACTCCTCGATTGAGTATTCGAGAGGAAGATAGTTAAAGATATAACCGGGATCGATGAACATTTCATTAAGTGGATAAAAGCAAAGCCAAGTCTTCTTCTCATTAATTAAATCACATAACTCGTTCATCTTCGTGTTTAAATATAATTTAAAGTTCATCAACCAAATATAAACCCCCCCCCCTTATTGTTACTTATCTATTTCTGTAAGAAGAAAAGTATTCCTTTCCCTGTGGATACGAACCTTACTTCACTATATTACGTATTAGTGTTGTATTGATTATTATTTTGAGTGCACCTCACGACAAGTGCACGTCAAATTTGGCGCCGTTGCCGGGGAAAGGCAATTATTTTTCTTTTTATTCTATTTCAAGAAAAATCAGGAAAAAAAAATAATTAACCAAAAATATAAAGAGTTCTTACTTTTCTATTTCTGAGCTTTGTGAAGTTTATGGTCCGATATCGTTCTATAAACGAAATCACTTATCAAGCAAACCCCGAAATAGAACAAGCCTTCGAGAGGTTGAGAAATTTAATTCCGCACATACCCTCGGAGGAAACCTCAAACGCTAGCTCCTATTCTAGCGAATCTGAAGAGCCAATCACTATGGCTCAAGAAACAAGAACCTTGAGGGAGCTCACAGCTCCGAACTTGAATCAACAACCGTTATGTATTACCTTCCCTACACTCAACGAGGGTAATACGTTTGAGCTAAAATCTGGGCTCATTCATCTTTTGCCATCCTTTCATGGCTTAAGAGGAGAGGATCCGAATAAACACCTCTCGGAATTCCATGTTGTGTGCACAAGCATGTGCCCTAATGGAGTCACCGAGGAACAAATCAAATTGCGGGCTTTCCCATTCTCACTCAAGGACACCGCAAAGGATTGGCTGTTCTATCTTCCCTCGGGAAGTATAGACACATGGGCGGCAATGAAAAAGGCTTTCCTTGAAAGGTACTATCCCGCCTCTGTCTCCTCATCTCTAAAAAAGCAAATCAGCAATGTGGAGCAAAATGACGATGAATCGTTCTATGAATATTGGGAACGATTCAAGAAACTTTGTGCAAGCTGTCCGTATCATGGCTATTCGGAGCAAGACCTCATCCTATACTTTTATGATGGTCTTTGCAATGATGATAGACGAATGATCAACGCCGCGTGTGGAGGAGGAATCGTCAACAAAACCCCTTCTCAAGCTATGAATCTTATTTCGGAGTTGGCCGAGAATTGTAGATATCATAGCGGGCGGTCATCAACAAAAAGAGTTATGGCGGCAGAATCACCGTCATCACTAGAAAATCAAGTTGCCGGCTTGACTTCTTTGGTTAAGGATTTTCTTTTAAATTCCAAAACCCAAGAAGTTAAGGTCTGCGGCATTTGTACACAACAAGGCCACCCCACCGATGCATGCCCGACGCTGCAAGAAGACAACTCCGAGCAAGTCAACGCTTTGGGGTTCCCAAATCAAAGAAGGTACGACTCCTATGGCAATACTTATCATCCCGGGTTTAGAGATCATCCCAATTTGAGATATGGGAATCCGCAAGGAAACCCACCACAAAATAACCCTCCACAAAACCAATTTCCTCCAAAACAACCGTACCCTAAACCCCAAGGCCAAAGCTCAACTATGTCCACCGAAGACATGATCCGAGCACTCACTTCAAATGTTTCAACCATGCAACAAAACATGGTTCAATTCCAACATGAGACAAAATCAAGTATCCAAAACCTTGAAAACCAAATGAGCCAAATCTCAAGTGCGGTGAGTAGGCTTGAAGCCAAGGATTCAATGAAGCTTCCATCTCAAACGGAGCCGAATCCGAGGCAACAAGCCCATGCGGTAACATTAAGGAGTGGCAAAGAATTGGTGATTGCCAAGGAGAAAGCCAAAAGCCACATTGGCGAGGAAGAGGAAGAAGAGCTTGTGGAGAAAGCTCAACCGGAGGAAGGGGAAGCTCACATTTCAACTCCACCCCCGGTTATTCATGAAGTGGAAGCACCGTTTCCCGAAGCTCTAAGGGAAACGAAAAGGGTGGAGAAAGATAAGGACATCTATGAGACATTCTCCAAATGTGAGGTAAATATTCCTCTTCTCAACTTAATAAAAGGTGTTCCTAGATTCGCAAAATTTTTCAAGGAGTTATGCACAATAAAAAGGAAGCATAGACTCAATGGAAAACAGAAAGTTCAAGTTAGTGAACGTGTCTCCGCAGTTTTTCAAAAGAAACTTCCAAAAAAATACAATGACCCGGGCATGTTCACTATACCTTGTAAGTTGGGAGGTACTACGTTTTCAAAGGCCATGTTAGATTTGGGGGCATCAATTAATGTCATCCCTTATTCTTTGTATAAATCACTTGAACTTGGCCCTCTCAATGAAACCGGAGTAGTTATTCAACTTGCGGATAGATCAAATGCCTACCCTAAAGGTATTGTCGAAGACGTACTAGTTATGGTAGACAATTTGATCTTTCCCGCCGACTTTTATGTTTTGGAAATGGAAAATGACAAGAATGCGGTTCCTATCCTTTTAGGAAGGCCATTTTTAAAGACCGCTAGAGCTAAAATTGATGTTTTTAGCGGATCTTTAACTCTGGAATTTGATGGAGATAAAGTTGAATTCAATATTTACGACTCCATGAAATACCCAAATGAAAATCATTCTCTATTTGCCATTGATGTTATAGATCCCATTGTGCAAAATGCTTTTGAAATGAATGGGGAGGATGACCTACTAAGTGTAATTGAGAATGGCCTCGGGGAAAATTCTTTAGAACTTGCTTTGACCCCCAATAGGCAAGCCATGATGGTGGAGTTGGATAACCATTTCCAACTTCCACTTATGCCACCGGGGTCAAGAGCATTCCCACTAACCATCCCCGAGAAAAAGCCTTTGCCTTCTATTTTGCAGGCCCCCGAAGTTGAGATGAAACCACTCCCAACACATTTGAAATATGTGTACTTGGGAGAGAAAGAAACATTACCGGTCATAATCTCAAACAAACTGACCGGGGAGCAAGAAAGGAAGCTCATTGCGGTGCTTAAAGAGCACAAACTTGCAATCGGGTGGACTATAGCCGACATCAAAGGCATTAGTCCATCTACATGTATGCACCGCATCTTGATGGAGGATGAAGCCAAACCGGTGCGCCAACCACAACGGAGATTGAACCCACCTATGATGGAGGTGGTCAAAAAGGAGGTCATCAAGCTTCTCCAAATGGGGATAATCTTCCCCATATCCGATAGCAAGTGGGTTAGTCCGACCCAAGTTGTTCCCAAGAAGACCGGAGTCACGGTGGTGGAGAACAAACATGGAGAACTTATGCCCACCCGAATTCAAAATGGATGGAGGGTATGTATAGATTACCGTCGCCTCAACACGGTAACTAGAAAGGATTTCTTCCCTTTACCCTTCATTGATCAAATGCTTGAGAGACTTGCGGGGCATAAATTCTATTGCTTCCTTGATGGCTATTCCGGGTACTTTCAAGTGCCCATAGCCCCTGAAGATCAAGAGAAGACAACCTTCACTTGTCCGTTTGGCACTTTTGCCTATCGACGTATGCCATTCGGACTTTGCAACGCACCCGCCACCTTCCAAAGATGCATGATGAGCATATTCTCCGAGTATGTTGAGCTATTTATGGAAGTTTTCATGGATGACTTTACAATCCATGGGGACTCATTTGATTCATGTTTATATCATCTCTCCCTTGTGCTCAAAAGTTGTTTAGAATCAAACCTTGTTTTGAATTCTGAAAAATGCCACTTCATGGTGGAAGAAGGAATTGTTCTAGGCCATGTAATCTCTTCAAAAGGGATAGAGGTTGACAAGGCCAAAGTTGAAGTCATCCAATCACTCCCTTATCCTACCACCGTTAGGGAGATACGGTCATTCCTTGGACATGCAGGTTTCTACCGGAGATTCATCAAAGATTTCTCAAAGATTGCATCTCCTTTATGCACTCTTTTGCAAAAGGAGGTGGAATTCATCTTCTCCGAAGAATGCAAGAAGGCCTTCAATACATTGAAGGAAAAGCTAGTAACCGCACCTATCATCCAAGCTCCCGATTGGTCTCTCCCATTTGAGATCATGTGTGATGCTAGCGACTATGCGGTCGGGGCCGTCTTGGGCCAAAAAGTGGGAAGAGCTTCTCATGTGATTTACTATGCATCCACCACACTCAATGATGCTCAACGCAACTACGCCACCACCGAAAAAGAAATGTTGGCCGTCGTCTACGCACTTGAAAAATTCAGATCATACTTACTTGGAACCAAAGTGATCATTTACACCGATCATGCGGCTCTTAGATTTTTAATGACAAAGAAGGAGGCCAAACCGAGGTTGATTCGGTGGATACTACTCTTGAGCGAGTTTGATGTTGAGATCAAGGATAAGAAGGGCATGGAGAACTTGGTGGCCGATCACTTGAGCCGTTTAGTCCTTGATGAAGGAAATGATCATGTCAAAGATGATATCCGAGGGGAATTTCCCGATGAGACTCTTTTCTCTCTTAAGGAAATTCGCCCTTGGTACGCTCACATTGTTAATTTCCTTGTTCTAAACAGGTTTCCACCAAGCTTCTCAAAAGCTCAAAGAGAGAAGCTCCAACACGATGCAAAACAGTACGTATGGGATGAACCATACTTATGGAAACATTGCAAAGATCAAGTCATTAGAAGATGCATTCCCGAGACGGAGATAACATCCATTCTTGCCTTTTGCCACTCACATGCATGTGGTGGCCACTTTGGAGGAAAGCGAACGGCCATGAAGGTACTTGAATGTGGTTTTTGGTGGCCAAGCTTATTTCGAGATGCCCATGTCTTTTGTCAATCTTGTGACAATTGCCAACGCATGGGAAACATCTCTCGAAAACATGAGATGCCACAAGTTCCTATGCTCTATGTGGAGATATTTGATGTTTGGGGAATAGATTTCATGGGACCCTTTCCTAATTCCCACGGAAATCTATACATTCTCTTGGCGGTGGACTACGTTTCAAAATGGGTGGAAGCAAAAGCCACAAAGACCGATGATGCCAAAGTAGTTGCGGACTTTCTCAAAACCCGCATCTTCTCAAGGTTTGGAGTCCCACGCATTTTGATAAGTGATAGGGGCACACACTTCTACAACAAAACTGTGAGCGCCTTGTTAAAGAAATATGGCGTCACTCACAAGCTCTCCACCGCCTATCATCCACAAACAAACGGACAAGCCGAGGTCTCAAACAGGGAGTTGAAGTCTATACTCCAAAAGACGGTGAATCCTAACCGCAAGGATTGGAGTCTTCGCATGGATGATGCCTTGTGGGCATATAGAACCGCTTTCAAAACACCAATTGGAATGTCCCCCTATAGACTTGTGTTCGGGAAGGCTTGTCACCTCCCGGTCGAACTCGAACATAAGTCTTATTGGGCGGTAAAAACATTCAATCTTGACATGGAGCAAGCGGGGATGAAAAGAAAACTACAACTCCAAGAGCTAGAGGAACTTCGACTTGAATCATATGAGAATGCCGCTATCTACAAGGAAAAGACGAAGGTATGGCATGATAAAATGATAATAAGGAAGGATTTCCAAGTTGGAGATAAAGTCCTTCTATTCCGATCACGCCTTCGTCTTTTCCCCGGTAAACTGAGATCACGATGGGAAGGACCATTTGAGGTGGTCAAAGTCTACTCACATGGAGCGGTTGAGATCAAAAGCCTTGACACCGATAAAATCTTCAAGGTTAACGGACATCAACTCAAGCCATTCCTTGAGGGCTTCCAAAAAGAGAGCGTTGAATGCATGGATCTCTTCGATCCAATCTATGAAGGATGAACATGACTATGGCGTCGTGCCACGACGTTAACTAAGGCGCTTCTTGGGAGGCAACCCAAGCAAAGGTACGCATTTTTGTGTTTGTTTTCAAATGTCAACTTTTGGGAGAATGGGATGAAATTCTCAAAAAGAAAATGAGGGAAAAATAATATTTTCAAGGCATGGGGAAAACCCCGATCGGTCATCATCAGTTACCCGATCGAATCCATGCCGGAAAAAGGATTAAAATGGACCAAACACGAATTCCAGGCTACTGTACTCGATCGAGTAACAGTTCTACTCGGTCGAGTATAGAGTAAAAAGGGGAAGAAGGGGGATCGAGTACCCCATACTCGATCGGCCAAAAAATCAAAAATGATCGAATACTCGATCGGGTATACATCATACTCGATCGGGTAATCGACCCCTGGAGCCAATTTGAAAAATCCACAAAATACCCGATCGCGTAAATTTATATACTCGATCGAGTATATTTCCAAAAAATCCTACGGCACCTAAAATCCGATCGAGTATACCCCATACTCGATCGAGTACACAAACCTGGAACCATTTTTTAAAAAAAATAGGATATACCCGATCGGGTATATTAATATACTCGATCGAGTATATTTACGGAAAATCCTACGGCGAGGAAAACTCGATCGAGTACGGGGTATACTCGATCGAGCCCGATCCCGGAACAAGAACAAAAGAGGGCATACCCGATCGAGTAATCGGGGTACCCGATCGGGTACACGAAGTTTAAACGTGAAACAGAAGCCGAAATCAGCCACTTCATCTTCTCCAAATCCCAAATTTCGAACCTTCTCTCCCAAATCCACCATTTTCACACCTTCAAACTCCCATATCTCCCTCAATACTCAACCAAATCTCTTCATACCACCACCAAAACACTCCCCTCACCCCCATCTACAACCTCATACCAATTAATCTCTCTTTCTCTCTCCATTTCCAAAAGTCCGAAAACCTACCCCCAAAAACCCCAAATCCGAACCCAAACTCCCAAGTTACTCAAAAATGGCACCAAAGAGGAACCAACCGGAAAGCTCTAGCTCAAGAGGACCTATCCGAGGCTATGAGGATGTGCAATTTGGCCCGGGGGATCATCGGAAGCGATTTGTGGCCATTCTAAAAAGGCAAGTCATCCCTTCTCGCTTTTTATGCCATGAAGCTCTTGATTCACTAGGTTTGTTGGATGGCATGAGAGAATTGTTTGATGAATTGCATATGGGTTTGCTTTTTAATGTGCAATATAATTGTAATGAAAGGGTCATCTATGAATTTTTAAGTTCGGCCAAATTTGTGTTAGATGATGACCATTTCTATGATGATACACTCTCGTTTCGGTTGATGAACACCGAATACACTATAACGAGACGTGATTTTGCCGAACATTTCGGGCTCCGATTCCCACATGAGAGGGAAATCCCGGACAATACCATGGATGCTTACAATCTTTGGGGCAAAATGACCGGAGAACGGAATTTTAGCACGTCTCAACTATACATTAGTCACGTGCAACATCCCCTTCTCCGGATTTTCCTCAAATTTTTATGCAACTCTTTGCTCGGCCGCCCCAACAACCATCACACTCGGATAGGGGATGTAGCCATTCTTACTCTTGCTCTTTTCCGCAACCCCGTTGAGTTCAATATTTGCAACTTGATTTGGGATCATCTACAAAAGGCTATCACGAAAGGGGGGAACATTGTTGTAGGGGGGGTCATCATGCATTTGGCTTCCAAGTTTGGCTATGTAAATAATGCCCCAATCTCTAGAGATTCATTGATGCATCTTGGATGGTTGTCCAATGCACAATTGATCTCTTTGGGCAACAAAGACCACAACGGAACCCAACGATATAGGTGGCACATGAAGTACCCCGAACCGGTCAAATACTTCCCCCTCCCATGCGATGATTTACCTAGACTTAGGTACAAGATGGAACCCGCTCACATTCCACATTACCTCCTCCCCAACAACATTCCACCTCATCTCCAAGCTCAAGCCGACCAACCCGAACAACCCAATCTCCAACCGGAGCAACCCGAGCACCAAGAGGGATATGAACATTTCCAACATGATATTCCCGACCTCCCACAAAACCCGCCACCACAAGACTTCTTCCAACAACTCTTGGCGGGTCAACAATCCCTCTTAACCGGTTTCCAAACAATGAGCCTTGACTACACAAAGATGGGAGAGCAATTCACCCAACTTCAAGGGGAGATAAGCCACTACCGGAACGAGCAACAAGAAAGAGACCGCCAATTTGATGCTTTCCGGACCGAACAACAATCGGCATTCCGAAGGATAGAGGAACAACGGGCGGCCGACATGCAACGATACGAGGAAGACTACCGGAGGATGTATGGGCCGACGTATTCTTACATGTCCCAACTTGGCGGGTTTGCATCCATGGCTTCACCTCCACCGGCACCTTCATGGTATAACCCCTCCGATTGGGGAAATTTCGGTGGCTCTAGTTCTGGCGGTGGCGGTTATGATGGAGGGGACACCACTATGGGAGAGGGAGGCGGTGATGATATGCATGGAAGCGGCTTTGGAGGAGGCTACTATGGTGGCGAGGGCGGGCACTAGGGATAGTGCCATGTTTCAAGTGTGGGGGAGGAAGACTTATCTTGTGGTATGTACACTCCTTTATTTCTACCTTGTACTAAGCATTATTTTCTTGTATTAGTTTTACACAAAAAAAAAAAAAAAAAAAAAAAAAAAAAAAAAAGTATAATAAAAGAAATGAAATGCTAGTTAGGTTGAAAACCCAAAAGGGCAATCTAAGCAACAAGGGCTTACAAAATAAATGAGTGAGTGGAAAGAGAAGGAAAAGAAAAGAGATGCTAGGATGAAAACCTGAAAAGGCTCCTAGGCAAAATGAGAGATAAGAGAGAAATTTTTGTTTTGCAGGACATCATCTCTTGGAGAAGAGGAAGAGAAGAGGAAGAGAAGAGAAAGAGAAGAGAAGAGGAAAGAAGAAGAAGAAATAAAGGGCATAGAGGACTAACAAACCCAAGAGAAATGTTGTTCTATGAACTAATTTACAACCTTGGTGGTCTTATGTTCTTTCTTACTATTCTTGAAACTCATGATCTTTGATTGAACATTGTGTAAACATTTGGTTTTACTCGAGGTCGAGTAAAGAAACTAAGTGTGGGGGAGTTGACATTTATGTTATTTCCATGTTTATATTTATGCTTTTGATTAGTTTTGAGTGGTTATTACTCTAGAAATTACACACTTTTGGTGTAATAGTTTAGTTTGTAAAATGTTTGTAAATTGTTTAGATTAGATTTGTTCTGAGCTCAAACAGGTCCAAGACCACTCCAGGGACCATTGGTGAACATCACAAGTGGAAGGAAGGTGCAAAAATTCCAAAACAAAATGAAGATCCTGATTTTTGGTATTGTACCCGGTCGAGTATACCCTATACTCGATCGGGTAAGTTGCTAAAAAGTCAAATCAAATCAACCCGGGAACAAGGCAACATGCAGGAAGATTTTTAACTCGATCGCGTATCCATACCCGATCGGGTAACTGACATACCCGATCGGGTATGACCCCAGATTTTCAGTTTCGAGGAAACTAACCCTTACCCGATCGGTTGAGCTAAAAACTCGATCGGGTACACGACCCTGCAGGCCTAAAAAGCCTATAAATACACCCCTTTTCCTCCACAAGAAGATCACCAATTCCTATATACTTCTAAGCTCAGTTTAGACAAGTTCTTTCTTTATATTTTTATCATGTTTAGTCTCCAAATGAGGAGCTAAACTCTTCCATCTTGGTTTTGCTACTTTGAAGCTTAATGAATTGTAAGTTGTGAGTTATTTTCTTTAATCTTCTTCCTTGAATATTAGTTAATTCCTATTCCTATTACATATTAATATTTTGAGCAATACTTAAAGGATCAACTAGTTTTGTTTCATATATTAATTAATACTAGAATCGGTCGATTAATACGCTTGTTATTAACTCGATCCTTTCACGGTAGTAAACTTGGGTTGTTAATGCATGCGTCTCATGGTTAATAAGCCAATGGGAATTAATTATATTGATTAAACCAACAAACCGCTTGTGTTGAGGTTATCAATCTCAATCGTTTTCATCTTGATTTTATTGCTACTATCGAGTAAATATACGGCGCGTGTTCTATATTAACTCGGTAGTAAGTTTTATTAATGAACGCGTCTCGTTATTAATAACTACCCTCGATGAATTGGATATACTCCTCGATTGAGTATTCGAGAGGAAGATAGTTAAAGATATAACCGGGATCGACGAACATTTCATTAAGTGGATAAAAGCAAAGCCAAGTCTTCTTCTCATTAATTAAATCACATAACTCGTTCATCTTCGTGTTTAAATATAATTTAAAGTTCATCAACCAAATATAAACCCCCCCCTTATTGTTACTTATCTATTTCTGTAAGAAGAAAAGTATTCCTTTCCCTGTGGATACGAACCTTACTTCACTATATTACGTATTAGTGTTGTATTGATTATTATTTTGAGTGCACCTCACGACAAGTGCACGTCATGTAGTCAAAAAAAGTAAAAAGCGGACTCTAGGTTTTAACTTTTAAGTGTTTAATTTAGGGAAATTTACTAGAATAAGACTAAAACTCAATGAGTTTCTCAATCTATGACCTAACTAGTTTTTATACATTTCTATGACCGAAAAATCCAAAAATAAAAAGAAATCTCGTTTGTATTTACAGGTTGAATGACAAAAACACCCTTATTTAAAATATGTGTAGTTTCCACTAATTTCGTCCAATTAAAATTGATGCACTATATATTGCTGTTACTGCACGACTTTAATGCAATACTTTATTGCACATTATAATCACTGCACTCCCGTCAAAATTAATTCTCTTCTCATTTACTTGAGGGACACTTTTAATTTTTCTTTTTTGTTTTTTAGATTTCATCATTGTACAATTTTACGTTGAATTAAGAACATTGCATTTCTTGATGATATTAATGCTTTGTGTTACTGCAATACTAATCATAATCACTGCATAATAATTTTTTACAATGCGTTTATTCACTGTCATGCACAACATATATATTATCATATATACTCACTCTCATACTCAACACTTATTAAAATGTTCACTGCCGATGTTTAATGCACATACTAAACATTATCTATTGCAGTGTTCAATATTAATGTTAATGTCCTAAAATCCTAATGCAAAGAAATCAAAAATGATGAAGAACGAAATCGAAAATGATGAAGAACGAAATCAGATCAAAATTGATAAATGCCTACCATACTTGATTTTGAAAACAAATTGCACACTACAGTACTACGTAATAATAGGGCATCATCATTGGATGACAACTCTCACAAGTCAAAGTGTCAAACTACTATACTTCAAGAAGTATCCCAAATGCGTGCACCAAGACTCCTCCACCGAAGTATCCCAATTGCGTGCACCAGCAACCACCGCAAGAGACAATCAATCTTATCCACAAATCATTTGCGTGCACCAAGACGCCTTCACCGAAACTCTCTCCAACCTCTCCGCGGTTTCGTCAACGACTTCAAGCGGCAGGAGGAGGCCGTACGGCGGCAGACGGCTGTGCGACGATGGAGAGCAGTAGCTGGACGGCGGGCAGCAGATCTGATTTATGTGTAGAGATATTCCACCTTCTTTCTTGGAAGTTTCCAAGAGACACCTTAACATGGAGGCACCTTCTTGGAAAGAGCTCTCCAACAAATAGGTGTGGGAGAAGATATGGAGATACCTTGGAAGCTTGGAAGCAACTTCCTCTTGTCTCCAAACTAGTCCTATAAATAGAGTGCTCCATTGTTGTTCATAGTATCAGTTTAGAAAGTGAGAAAAGTGTGTGAAGAGTGAAATACACTTAGTGTAGAAGTGTATTGGTGAGGATTGGTTTTTTGTAATAGTTGAGTGTGAGAGTTTGCTCCTCCTATTGTAATTCTGTTCTTGATATTGAATAGAAGAATTTTCCAATCCCAACAAGTGGTATCAGAGCGAGGTTGAGTTTTCATACACTGTTTTCTCATTTTCAGATAAATTTCTACAGGTTAGAAAATCGTGATTTTTCAAGTTGCTCGGAATCACGATCTGATCATACCGTTAGATTCGTCTCGTCGAGACGAGAAATCTGGTATTTTTGGGGAATTTTTTGGCCACCGGAAGAGGCCGTACGCGCCGCCCAAACGCGCCGGAAAACTGCCTGCGTCATCATTGCGTCAGCACGCAGTCCAGAGGAAGAAGACGAGCCACGCCAGCCGCCACGTCAGCCGCCACGTCAGCGCCACGTCAGTCCACGTAAGCGCCACGTCATCCACCACGTCAGCCGTGCAAGCCATCATCTGGGTGCCACGTCAGCGCCACGTCAGCGACACGTGGCGCCACATCAGCGCCAGCGCAGAGCCAGCTGTTGCCACGTCATCCGCCTGCTGGTCTGCTCACTGGGCTGCTGCCTGAACCGGACCGAACCGGTTCGTACTTGTGGAGGCCGGTTCACCCATTTTCAGACCGGTTTTGGACGAGGTCAGACCGGTTCTTGCCATTTTCGGCCATTCCGGATCCAACGGTGAGCTTCGTTTGTCCAAATTCGGCTCCGAAAATAAGGTACGAGATATTTTGAGCGTTTTATTATGGATAAATCATCATCGGACACCATGATTGCGCTCACTTCCACAAATTACAATATGTGGAAGCCTCGGATGGAGGATTTGCTAAATTTGAGGGATTTAGCCGATCCTCTTGATAATAATGGCGTGAAACCGGATAAAAAGACGGATGAAGAATGGACAAAAATGAATAGAAAAACTGTCGCACAAATTCGACAGTGGATAGATCATAGTGTGTTCCACCATGTTGCGCAAGAACAAAGTGCTTACACACTATGGGAGAAGCTTGGTAGCATGTATCAAGCAAAAACCGCCCGAAATAAGACGTTACTAATGAGGAGATTAGTAAACCACAAGTTACGAGGAGGTATTTCGGTGTCAGAACACACCAGTCAATTCCAGGATCTTGTGAATCAGTTGAGCACCACAGGATGGGTTCTCAAAGATGAAGAGCAGGCGATACTACTCTTGAGCTCTCTACCTGACAGCTGGGAGACTCTTGTTGTCACTCTCAGCAATTCTGCTCCCAATGGCAAAGTGACTATGCAGATGGTCACAGATGCCCTTATGAACGAAGAAGCCCGAAGAAAAGAAGCCGGGACTGAACAATCATATGCCTTCGTGTCAGAAACCAGCAGACGAGGGGGAGGCAGAAATGGAGGAAGAAGTAGAGGTTGAGGTAGAGGCCAAGGTCAAAACAGAGGAAATTCTCAAGTTCGCGGCCGATCACAAGAACGAGGTATGTCCTGTGAAAACAATACTTGGTTTGAAGGATATTGCAACTATTGTGGTAACTATGGGCATAGAAAAAGAGATTGTAGAAAGTTTCTACGAGAGCAGCCACAGACGAGTCAAAATACTAGCCAAGAAGACGGTGAGACCATGGTTAGTTTGTCATCAGACGTGTGTCTTGTTACACATGGTGAACAAGAATGTTTACACGTAGGTACTCATGATGTTGAGTGGGTGATTGATACAGCCGCATCATTTCACGCCACTCCACACCAGAATTTATTCACATCTTATAAGTCCGGGGACTTTGGAGCTGTGAAGATGGGAAACACCAGTTTCTCGAAGATTGTTGGCATTGGTGATGTGCACATAACAACCAATGTCGGATGTGCACTTGTTTTAAAAGATGTTCGACACGTTCCGGATCTTAGATTGAATCTTATCTCCGGTACAGCTCTGGATCAACAAGGATATCTTAACAGATTCAAAGAAGGTACGTGGAAGTTATCTAAAGGTTCCTTGGTTGTTGCAAGAGGCCATATTTGTGGTACTCTGTATAAAACTCATGCAAAGTTGTGTCATCCGAGTCTCAATGCTGTTGAAGAAGAGATATCACCAAACTTGTGGCACCGGAGGTTAGGCCACTTAAGCGTGAAGGGATTGACAACTCTTGCTAGGAAGGAAGTCATTTCCATGGGCAAAAGTGTTGCCCTAGATCCATGCGAACATTGTCTATTCGGGAAACAACACAGGGTTTCCTTCAGTTCTACCAGGAAGAACCATTCAGAGTTACTCAGTCTTGTACACTCTGATGTATGCGGACCCATTGAAGAGGAGTCACTTGGAGGAAGCAGATATTTCGTGACATTCATTGATGATGCATCACGAAAGGTATGGGCTTATTGTTTGAAGAGTAAGGATCAAGTGTTTGATCGCTTCAGATTATTTCATGCCATGGTAGAAACAGAAACAGGGAAGAAGCTGAAGTGCCTGCGTTCAGACAATGGAGGAGAGTACACTTCCCGGGAGTTCTCAGCATATTGCGCTGCATATGGAATCAGACATGAGAAGACGGTTCCACGAACTCCACAGCACAATGGTGTAGCCGAAAGAATGAATCGGACCATTATGGAGAAAGTTCGTTGCATGCTGAGTATGGCTAAACTACCTAAGCCATTCTGGGGTGAAGCTGTGCTGACAGCTTGTTATCTTATAAACAAGTCACCTTCTGTTCCTTTAAACTTTGAAGTGCCAGAGAAGAAATGGTCAAGAAGAGATGTTTCTTACTCTCACTTAAAAGTGTTCGGGTGCAAGGCATTTGCACATGTGTCCAAGGAGTTGAGACAGAAGCTGGATATCAAGTCAAACCCATGCATCTTCATCGGGTATGGTGATGAAGAATTCGGATACCGGTTGTGGGATCCCGAAGTGAAGAAAGTTGTACGAAGTAGAGATGTTGTATTTCATGAAAACGAGTTTCATGGGTGTGCTCCAATAATCCGCCAACAACATACTCCAGAAGACGAAGTGTCTGTATCATCAAACATTCCTCTCAGCGACGAGGAGATGCATGATACTACTGAACAAGAGAGTGATGGTTCAGTAGGTGATGATGATACTCACAGTGATGATATTCCTCAGCAGGGGGAGCCTTCATCTGAAGACGAAGCTGAAGTTACTCATGTTCGACGTTCTATGCGAGGCATAGTTCCACAGAGAAAGTATTCCACATCCGAATGGATACTTGTCAGCGAGGGAGAGCCAGCAAGCATCGCAAGAATGAGAGAAACAAAGAAAAAGGTGGAGGGGGAGATTTGTAGAGATATTCCACCTTCTTTCTTGGAAGTTTCCAAGAGACACCTTAACATGGAGGCACCTTCTTGGAAAGAGCTCTCCAACAAATAGGTGTGGGAGAAGATATGGAGATACCTTGGAAGCTTGGATGCAACTTCCTCTTGTCTCCAAACTAGTCCTATAAATAGAGTGCTCCATTGTTGTTCATAGTATCAGTTTAGAAAGTGAGAAAAGTGTGTGAAGAGTGAAATACACTTAGTGTAGAAGTGTATTGGTGAGGATTGGTTTTTTGTAATAGTTGAGTGTGAGAGTTTGCTCCTCCTATTGTAATTCTGTTCTTGATATTGAATAGAAGAATTTTCCAATCCCAACATTATGTGGAAGGCGGCGACGTTGGACGGCTAGTGGCGGCTGGACGGCGGCGTAGCTAGACGGCGGCGTGGCTGGACGGCGGCGCGGCTGGAGGGAGGGGCGGATGGACGACAGAGTGGCTGGGTGTGGGCAGGTTGTAGCTAGGGTTGTAGAAAATGGGTAGGAGGTTAGGGTTTTATAGGTGTAAACTAAAGGGTATATTTGTCCACCTAAATTAATTATTAATTATTAATGACGATTTTTAATTAAATATTATGAATTTTAGTATTATTTTGATAAAAGAACTAGTTAGATTATAGATTGGAAAAGCGAAGAAGTTTTAGTCATATCTAGGATAATTATCTCTTTAATTTAAGCAAAAGTTTTCACTTCAAAACATAAAGCTTTTTTTTCAGCTTTTTTTAGCATAAAGCTGAAAATCAACTTTTTTATTTTTTGCAAACATACTCTAAATGTTTTGGGATTAGGAGTTGAAAAAAATGTTTGTACACGCCTATTTGTATACGTGTTGTGCACGCATCGGTGAACAAAAACTATTTTTTTGTGTGTGACTAGCCTATTCACAAACAAAATACGTGTACAGAAAACAGGGTACAGGGAGAATGCCTCTGAATAATTTTTAGAGGAAGATCTTGATAGACATGGGAAGCTTGGGACATCAGATGTTGGAAACTTGGATGTTAAAAATTGATGGATGTTGCTAAGAGCAGGGTAGCATCAAATTGATAGGACATGTTTGTATACGGTTTTGTTCTTTTTAGTGTATGTGAGTTCGTGAGCATTCACATGTTCAAGTAATTATGGTCAATCATTGTCACTCAAAACGTTAATGGAATTGTTGCATTAGAATGTTTTAGGGCATAGAGGACTTTTAACGTCAAAAAATAGATCAAGAAAGTGTCTAAACTGGACTGAGGTTTGAGTAAGTTTTACTACAGGTATGTTTGTTTTTGTTAAATAATTTGTTTCATGTTTTTAGCAATTGGGTTTTTGGATTATTGTAACAGTTTTTAAACTTAGTGTCCTCATCAATAATCAAAGATGAGTGTCATGACATTTATGTAAGAAACCCCATTTGGATTATTAGGAAAAACATATACTATACAGGAGGTATATTCCATTATTCCTATATTCAGAAGTTCATTATATTGATCTATTATCAGAAAAAATCTCAATTGAAACAAATCACATCATCCAAACAAACGGATACCAAAGTCATTATTTTGTAAGATGCTGATTTTTCATCCCCATCCATCTTTATAAGAACAGGTCGATGAGATTTGAGAGAGTAAGGAATATATAAGAACAAGAATATTTTTATACCCGGAGTAGTAAACATGTGATATTTGCTTGCAAGTACAATTGATTCTCTCAAAATTTAGGCTCCTCTTTGACATGTGTAGATTACTTCTGTGATGACCATGTATTCTGCAGGTTCTTAGGCAAGCTGATTTTTCATTCTCTTTGATCATTCTGTTTGAGTTTGTTTCCTTTAATCCCCCCCTGAGGCTGTTTCTCCTTTGGGCTATGCTCATCCTCTGCCTCAGGTGGAAACTCGCCATTAGACCCACATTCCCATCCATACTCAGCATCCTCTCTATATATGTGGAAACGCGAAGGCGTGGCCACTTCACCAACAGACTGGAACATCAACGTTTTCGGCCCCAGGAAGTCATAATTAAATCCAACCTCCATCTCCCCTTCATTATCAAAGACTATATTCCTCACAGGTGGCGCTTCACATGAAAGATTCGTAAAGCTCACATTAAAGCCACCGTTGGGTATCTCTGCCAGATACTTACCGCTACCTATCTCAACTTCGCGCATCAGAGTTTCAAAACTATCAAAAAACACCCCTGGCATCATAATGCTAATACCGTTTTTGTATCCCTTCTTAAGTGACTTGATTACCCCATCCTTCAACACAGTTTTGGGGTAATTGATAAGCCAGAAACCCTCAAACACACTCATCTGCCGCAACCTGTCCATGTCAGCAGACCTCAAGCTTGTGAGCCAAGTGAATGCCTTGTTCACCTTCAACATATCCCACAACTCCGATGTCATCCATGTACTCCATAAGTTGGAGGTGGTGGCTCCCTATGATAGAGGCTAGATCACGGTTCTGGTTGAACCTCGTGTTCTGCAAGCTAACATCCAGATCCTTGAAGAGGACAAAATTCACCATCTGATGGTACCTCCCAACCATGGTTGCCTCAGCAGCGTTTATGATCGTGTTCCCACTCACACCCTCCTTGCTGCGCGTGAGTGCCGGGTACACTAAATCACAACGACTAAACACTTGGGGCAAGCACCCTCGGACCATATATCTATTCTCTTTAAGTGAGCAAGCAATGATCAGCGCTTGTTCTAAAGCTGACCCTATATTAAACTGGTCAGCGTACTGGATCAACGTCCCCCAGATCATCTCCGGGGACATCAGTCTTAAACTGCTCTAGCTCATACCCTACCAGATAGATGGTTTTACCATCAGCTGGTATCGATATGTGCTCATACCCCCCGAAGTTTGGGTGTGGGTACTCCTCACACATACCATACAGAATGGCATTTGAAGAAACACCACTCTCATTTGTTGTAAACACATAAGCCGTTTCCCCGTAATCCATTGTAGGAAGAAGATCCTCAACTGTATACCTAAGTGTGTTCGGCCTGTATGCTTTAAACTCAGCCGGCCCTTTCTCCAATCGCTCTAAATACATAAGGCACCCCTTGACCAAGCGGGTAACCTTGCTCTGGCCAATTAGACCATGCCAAAACACCTTTATCAACTGAGCCGCCTTGTGAGTGTCCCGTACCTGCTTAGGATACAGGCCAGTAAGACCTGCGAATTTTTTCAAATTCCGAACAATCCCTTCATTCAACATAGCCCGAAGATCAGCATCTACAACAACAGCATCTATTGGCCCTGGGACGCATGTTATATCAATGTGGCAGACGTTCCAATCAACGGTAAAGGATAAGCTAAAATTTTCTATCCTCCCATAAATGGGATCATTGTCCATGTTGCACCTCAGCTCATACTCAATAACAAAGGACTTAGCGATTAGAGCATTGACTCCACCATTTATCCTCTGCAACAAAGAGGAGTTAATTTGGCTTATCACCTTGCGGCAATCGGACCCGTCCCTCTTCTTAGTAACCAAACTGTGGTAAGGCACCTCAACAATCTGGTCATACTCGATCTTAGCATTATTCCAAGCCAGAGAACTGGACCTCAAGGCTTTGCTCACGGCAGCGAAGTCGATGTGTTTCAGGTCTCTCCCCATTTCCTAAATCTCCTGGGTTTGCTGCAGCTCTAGTATGCTACACAAGCAAGAAACGCCAATCTATATACTACGTATCTAATTATGCTGAATTGCTGACTGCCTTTCTAGCTTCCCTATGATTTGCTTCTCCAGGCTAATTATTGTCACATTTGAGTGGGAAGTGTGAACACAATCATGACTCAATTCATTTCAACATAAAAAATGCTTAGCCCGTTGCAAAATTTGTCTTTTAGACTTCCTCAACATCAGATTTCAATACAATGGTCTGGCCACCTGGTATGATTAAATGTAGTTGTACTACATATTTTCCATATTAAATCTTTTGGCTTTTCGAATTCTAATGGATGTGTCATTTAATATTTTTTGTTATTCAACAACTCAAATTCTCCAAAATAATTAAAATACCTCAAACTTTGAATAAGTGTGAGATAAGCACCTCAAACTTGTATATGTAATTTAAATATCTCAAACTTTATATAAAAAGTTATTTTAGCGTCATGGTCATATTTTTTTTTTCAAAAATGTAAGTTTATGGTGTTAATTGCATAATTTAAAATAGTATATTAAATTTTTTTAAATTATATAAAGTGGAGGTGGTATTATTTATTTAAAATAGAAGTTTAGAATGTTAAAATATTTTAAATTATGAAATTAGCACAAAAAATAACATTTTTGAAAGGAATAATGCATGGCCATAGTGTTAAAATAAGTTTTTATATAAAATTTGGGATATTTAAATTACATATGCAAGTTTGGGATGTTTACCTCACACTAATCCAAAGTTTGGGATATCAAGGCATCAAGCTCATTAGAAGCAAATCTTCTCGCCAATGTTCCACTATACTCCTGTTACCATGGGATTTGAGTAAAAATGCAATAATGATGAAACGAATATAGATCTCTAATATGGTATGCTCTTTCAGTCTTTTGTATAATATGTGTATAATTTTAACTGATTTGTAGAACCAATATGCGTATAATTTTAACTGATTTGTAGAACCAAATCAATTTATTTGGAGAAGCTGGATAAAATAAATTGAAATGTAAAAGTGTATGAGATTTGCAAAGTCTGGTAGCTGGTAGCATCTTAGATCAGTACATGACCACAGACGTACTACTATATGATTTTTTGTACAGATGTACTACTATATGATTTTTTGAAAATGATCAAATGTATATGTACTTAAGCAATATATGGCTTATATAGATGTCCTTATGACCGGCATTTGCATCGAAGTAATTGCATATTTTTTTTTTTACTTTTTAGATCCAAGAACACTAGCATTTGCCTGGAGCACATATCCATTAATATTCTTTTAAATGAATGCTATTGATCATTGTATGGGAGCAGACATTAATAGTTGGCAAATTGTACCCAAAATAAATGGTTTATAAAATCAATGATCTGTATTGATATGTGCATGTTATTTAGTTTATGTTTTATTTTTATGGTTTAGGAAAGCATGATATCACATCTGTGAGAATAGTAGGGAGAAACAGGTCAGGTCAGGCTTTTGCCAAAACAGGCCAGACCTGTTTTTGAATATATAGACCCGAGCCTAAATTGTTACCTGTTAAAGGTCTATTTTTTTAAGCCTGAGTCTGGTTTGTTTAAAAACCTGACCTGACATGAAGCCTGTTTACTAGGTCTGAAAAAATTAAAAATAAAAAGTGAAAATTCCTTTTAATTGATATAAAATTTACCCCCACCCCCACTCCCCAATATTCACTAAAAATGTCCAATAATACATTGGTTTTGCTTCGAATGTCTAATAATACGTTAGTTATGTAGTTTCTAAATTTTTATGTATATTTCAAATTTTGAAAAACTTTGAATTTCAATTACCCTAATAAACTATTAACACATTTTATATACTCCGTATTTAAAATAGTATTCTATTCTGATTTATAATTTACACTCCATAAAAATACTAATATGCCTAATTTCATATAGTTAAGTATACTAATATAAATATAAATGTAAATAATACAAAAAACATAAATATATATATACAAATATATCCACACACATACACATAAATAGGCCGGCCTTTTAAGCTAAAAAGGCCTTAGAGTTGGGCTAAGCCTATCCTATATAGATAAACGAGCTTTTTTAAAATCCCAAAACTAGTTTGATTATTAAACAGGCCAAGCCATAGGCCAAGCCACCGCATATCTTGCCGGATCTGGCGGACGACTGTCGCTGGTCATCGACCTTGCAGATGATCTGGTCGTTGCTGCTGCAAATCCGGCCTCCGCGCTATAGATCGATCTGGCCTCCACTGTTGCAGGTATGGCCGCCGTCGGAGCTGATGCCAACATTTTTATGAGAATGCCAACATGAGTCGAGAATGACATCTAAAAGCCATTTTCAAACAAAAATATGAAATTTTAAAGAGAGAAAAATGTCATTATCATGACATTTGCATAGTATAACTTCGCATTTTCTCACGAACAAAGAACATTGAGAGCAACATCTCATTTTTTTTTTCAACTAGCACATGCAACGAAATAGAAAAGGGGGAAAGGCAAATCCAAAGAAGAAGAGGCGGAGAAAAAGGAAGGATTGTGAGATTAACAAGATACTTTATGTTTTGATCTTATCCCTTCTTTAATTTCTTGCTTGGACCTCTTCTAAAGATCTTGGGCCAGTTTACACATTTGAACCCATTGACTCTTTTGCCCATTTGTAAAATAAATCCTTGGGTCCAACACTTTACTCCAGCCACCAAATCTGAACTGCTGAAGTTCCCTTGCTGGCCATCCCCACTACTCGCTGCACCAGGAAGCTCGTAGCTGCAGGCTGGAGATGGTGACCGGATAAGAAAGGATCATCTCCGCTCGCCGCATCTCAAAGCTCGTTGTCATGCAACTTCATTTAAGAGAGATTATTAGCGGATGGGTGAACCTGAGGAGGAAATCATAGTAGATGGTGAGCATAATTGAAAAGGGGTAAGCGAAGAAGATGATTAGCTCATGGCTGTTGTGTGCGTGTGAGTGAAGAAAATGGATGAAAGGACGGAGGAGTGAGCGAAAAAGATGAGTGTTGTGTGTGTCTCAAGAAAATAGGAGGGTAATTTTGGAATAAAAATCCTATTTAAGGAATAAAATAAGATTACTCCTATTTTGGAATTCCAACAACAATTTAGTCATGTTTAGGACAAAATTCCCATAATTATATTGATAGACACATGGGCAGATCTAGAGGGGCCAACCTAGGCCCTCGTCCAACCTAAATTTTAAAATGCCTTAATTATTAAGATAAAAATTCCGTGTAATTTCATTTTGTGTATTGGCTCAGTCCGTCCCCGTGTTCTAGCCCTCTCCCTGGTTAGACATGATGTTCTATATATTTATCCCCCAAGTCCGACTAAATAAAACCCCTTTTGCATCTTCTATTCGTCAACTTGGTTAAGGTTTTGGATTATAATTTGCCCTCATCTAGTCATCATGTGATATTTGCTTACAAGTACAATTGATTCTGTCTAAATTTAGGCTCCTCTTTGACATGTGTAGATTACTTCTGTGATGGCCGTGTATTCTGCAGGTTCTTAGGCAAGCTAATTTTTCATGCTCTTTGATCCTTCTGTTTTGAGTTTGTTGCCTTTAAAATTCTCATGTTCCCTTCAAGGGGTATTGGCAGTAGTGCAGTACTCACCCCTCCATTCGTATGCCTTTCATTTATTTATTTTTTCAAATGAAATTCAGTTTTAATGTATAGTACGGAGTATGTGTTTATGATAATTCGTTCAACTCGTTTTGTAGACGAGTAGGTTTCATTCATATTAATAAAGAAATGACCAAGATACTTTCTATTACAACTACTCCCTTCTTCCCTATTATATCTTCCAAATAGGTTTGACATACAGTTTAAGATAGTGAGTATTGTGTGGTGAAGAATTGTGCAGAGGAGAGAGAAATGTGTAAGAATTATTGTGAACCACAAATTCTTTGTCAAAAAGGGAAAGTGAAAATTTTAATTGGGATGGACGAAAAAGAAAAGTTAGAAGTTTATTTAGGCACGGAGGGAGTATAAAAGAGATTAACATGAAATGATTATTTACTTTTTATACTATATCATATCAACTCATTTGTTTATTTACTTTAACAATATAGTTGTCCTTTTATTTACCTTTTTTGGGAAAAGGTCCTTTTATTTACTTATTGTTTATCGTATCAAAATTTATTACTCCATATATTTTAATTTATTCATTGTTACTTTATAGAATTTTCAGTTTTTGAATATGTAAGTTTTAACTATTATCACTGATTTAGCTATGAGCATCGATTGTTTTATTTTATTGTCAACCAACTTGAAAATTCGTAATTTACCCTTCAATATTGGACAAAGAAAGCATAATTTTATCTAAAGTAAACTAATAAATAGATCAGAAAAATTAAAAGTAGGTGATTAGATAATAAAAAATTTGAGGTATGTTACTTTAAATGCAAAGTGATACGGAGTATATCCAATGCTACAATCGGTACAATGCGCACAATGGCTTAGTAGAGAGACAAAAGATTGAAGTTATGACATCTTTGTCTCATTTTTTCACCATCTTATGTGTTTTAAGTTTTTCCCAACAATATCAACCACAATGACTACATCTATATATACATTGTGTTTGACATTGTTGGGAAAAACTTATAAGATCGTTAAAATATATAAGATCGTTCAAATAATGAAAGATATTCTTTTTGTTGTTTTTTAATTGGTTATCGCTAACGTCACGTATACATCATTCACGTTTTTGCATTGGAGGTGCTCTAATTAGCTAAATATGTCAAACATATACTCCCTCCGTTTTTTGAATAAAAGTCACACTTTCCTTTTTGGATGTTTCAAGAACAGAGTCACCTTTCCCTTATTTCCTTATTTGGCAAAGAAATCTACATTAAAATAGTACGAAATAATGCAAAACAGTGTCAAAAATGTCAAACAATATCAAAACAATGTTGTCTACCGTTGAACCAATATCAAACTGTAAAACTGTTACTTTGTTTAGGAAGGGAGGTAGGACTAAAGTGGGAGTACTAAAGTCATAATCCAAACACAAACATCAGTTAAACCAGACATTATGACATCATTACTAGTACTACACTCCATAATATATTCAACTTCATATCCAACATTACAAATTTAATTAGTGGACAACTGCACTGGGTACTTGTGAATACAGTCTTCCCATGGACTGTTTGGAGAAGGCTTCACATTCCTCAGAGCTTTCCAAACAGCACTGTTGCATTTGAACCCACTCCCAAACGCGATCTGCCATATCCTGTTTCCCTTCCGGATCCTCCCCTTCGCCTCCGTGTAGGCCAGCTCGTACCAGATGGAGCTCGACGACGTGTTCCCGAACCGGTGCAGCGTCATTCTCGACGCCTCCACGTGCACCGGAGAAAGCTGCAGGTTCTTCTCCAGCTCGTCGATCACCGCCCTCCCGCCGGCGTGAATGCACACGTTTTCAAATGCCAGCTTGAAATCTGGGATGTACGGCTTGATTTTCCCATTCTTGAAAACCTTTCTGGTGACGAGGGTGGCAAAGAACAGAACTTGTTCGCTGATCGGAAGCACCAACGGCCCCAGGGTTGTGATATTTGTCTTCAGTGCTCCGCCGGCGATTCTCATCAGGTCTTTCGACAGCGACACCCCTGTTTTCCCGGCGGCGTCCTGTTCCTGGTAAACGCACCGGAATGCGGTGTCTTCCGCCCCCTTGTGGGTCCGGACTACATGGACGAGCTCATACTTCGCTCTCTTCTTGTCCGACGCCTTGTTGGAGAGCAAAACGGCGGCGCCGCCGACGCGGAAGAGACAGTTGGGGATCAACATAGATTTCTTGTTCCCGAAGTACCAATTCTGGGTTATGTTTTCCGTGCTGACGACGACGGCGTAGGTGTTCCGGTGAACTCGTAACATGTCTTTCGCAAGATCGACGGCGATAACTCCGGCGCTACACCCCATTCCGCCCAAATTGAAGCTCCGGACGTTCCCTCTAAGCTTGTACTTGTTCACAATCATGGCGGACAGGGACGGGGTGGGATTAAACAAGCTACAATTCACAACTAGGATACCAATTTCTTTGGGGTTGAGATTAGTGTTCTGGAATAAGTTATCCAGACAACCAAACATGACCTGCTCTGCTTCAGCCCGAGCAGAGTCCATGTTAATGGCGGGCGGGACACTATGCACAGCCTCCGGGAGGTAAGTTTCCTCCCCAAGACCGGATCTTTCCAGAATCTTCCGCTGGAAATCGAGCGACGGGTCGTCGAAATCGCCGGTCAGCCGGGAATTATTCATGAACTTTGCGTAGGACACCCGGAGGTGGTCCGGCGGGCGGTAACAGGAGTAATCCACGAGGAAAACGGGTCTGGGTCGGGTCATGATGTAAAGGGTTAATCCGAATACTATGAAGGCGGAGAAGACGGTGACGGCGGCGAGGTTGCAGAGGAGATGCCGGTAAAAGCGGAGCAAATCTTGGTAATCCGTCTGGATGACTGTGACGGCGATGAGAGGGACTAGACAGAGGGTGAGAAGGTGTGAGATCAGGTAATGGTAACCCAATTTCACGTACTTGAGATTAACGCTCTGAAGAAAATCCGGGAGCCTCCGGGCTTGATTGATCTGGATCACGGCGGGTGCGCCGCCGCCGGAGATGTTACTAGCGGTGGATTGGCTGCCCATTGTTTATGGGAATTGAAGGATTTAAAATGTGTGTATATAACGCCGGCCCGATAAGCTATATACGTAGTATATGTGTGTGAAACGGGAGAGGAGGCGAGATGGCCTTGAGCAGGTGATTATGTAAGCATACATGTTCACTTTGACTTTCCTTCAAATAGGTTGGAAGGAGATAAATTGCCAACATACTCTATTTCATATAGATAGATTATTTTATTCAATTAAATTAAGATATAAACATTGGGAAAAACAGAATGTCAACATCCAATTAAACTCATAGGTAATAAATCTTTGGGATTTTGGTGATGATTTCAGAGGATTATTAAACCTAGTGATCTTAATTTTCTTCTCATTTTACAAATGCTAAGTATAATGTTTATTGAATATGAGCACTACTCATTGTAAAGATGCTTAATGTGTGTTGTGTATAGGGCGGTGCACGGGTCGGGTTCGGGCGGGTCGGGTTTGCGAACCCTAAACCCGTTCGGGTTTTTTAATTTAAATACTAGGTCCGACCCTTTGATATTTCGGATCGGGTATTTCGGATATTTTTAAGTCGGATATTATCGGATATCGGGTCGGGTTTCGGATATTTCGGTTATATTAAAAAATATATATAATTGAATAATTAAAGTGTTTAAATTCCACTTTGACAAAAATTGTACACACTAGTGCACTAAACATCCAAATTACACAAATAATTTAACACAAATTGCACAAATAATTACACAAATAATTGAACACAAGTATTAATTTAACATATTCAAAGTACACGCTACATAATTTAATATACTTCGAATATTTCGGTTATATTAAAACACATTATAAATGGATAATTAATGTGTTGGAATGCCACTTTTACAAAAATTATACACACTAGTGCACTACACATTCAATCTACACAAATAATTTAATACAAATTGCACAATATAATTAGATTAATTACACAAATAATTGGATGCAAGTATTAATTTACCATATTCAAAGTACACACTAACATATATTCGGATATTCGGGCGGGTCGGGTTGGGATTTTACAAACCCTACCCGCCACCCGATCTAGACCCAATATTAATCGGATTTTCGGTTTCGGGTTTTTCGGGTCGGATATCCACTTCGGTTCGGATAATATCCGAAAAAAATATCGGGTTTTTCGGGTCGGATCGGGTTTTGCTCAGCCCTAGTTGTGTATGGCTTAGACATGGTTCCTGCTACTAATACATACTCCCTCCGTCCCTTAAAACTTTGCCATCTTTCCTTTTTGGAACGTCCCAAAAAACTTTGCAACTTTCCCTTTTAATCAATTATTTTGTGGTTTCTGTTATTTCTCTCTCCTCTACAAAAACCTCAACCACACAGTTTTTACTTTATTATTCTCCGTGTCGGTCAACTTTAGCAAAGTTTTAAGGGACGGAGGTAGTATTTCTTTTGGACTGTTTTCAGTCCCAGACAAGACCAGACCAGATCAGACCAGACCTGACTTAAATAGACCAAACCAGATCAGACTTAAACAGACCAAACCAGACCAGACTTGGACAGTTATAAAATACACAGAGACCAGACGTTTACCAGACCAGACCAGACAAGACCAGACCAAACTTAAACAGACCAGACCAGATCAGACCAGGCCAGCAAATTTCAGTCCAAAAGAAAACATCTGTAGTCATTATTAGATGAAAAAGTTATCATGTCTATTTGAAAAGCGAAAAGTTACCATTTTGATTTGGAAATTCAAACCTTCACATTTCAAAAATGAGATACAAAGTAAATTATTTAATGAGACATGGAGGGAAAAGACTTAGGATAAACCCATGACTCACTTTTACATATTGGTGATGCAAACTCAAATAATTTTAAATAATGAGGTGTAAAGTTTAATGTCAATATAAGCGCGCGTGAAATACAAGCTCAGAATATCTCATATAAATCACTACCTATAATAATATGAAGAAAAAAAACTCATTCAACTACCGATAATGAATGACTATATTGGCGTTAAACATGGCCGGTTCTAGGGGGAGGGCAACAAGAGCGACCGCCCTAGGCCGAAAAGATATAGAAGAAAAAATAGGCCCAAAATCTTTATATATGGTGTGAGGGTGTGGGCTTCTTCTTTTATTCGCAACTTTAATTAATTAGGCCTAATGTTTAAATTTATTGACAATTTGAAAATTTAAAACATATATAAAAATTTTAAACAGAGCCAAGTTTAAAAAAGAACATATATACATTAATTATAAGTCAAACCGGTTTTAGTTTTTAAAAGCAATACAACCGTTGCTGGATCAATAAAAGACATGTTTCTTCTTGTACTCTTCACATCTCTTTAGCCTTTAAGGCTTTTTATTCATTTTAATTATAACATAACAAATTTATATAATAATTATTTTAGAGCCTGTGGCTCCCAAATCTCATCCCAATTATTTATTTGTTTCCAAATTGAAAAAAAAACTATATCTGAGTTCCTAATAGTAGTTAAAGATCAAGGACAATAAATTGGCAATCTTCTTGGCGGCCAAACATTTTGTCTCTTTGAAAACCTTCATCATTCTTTTGAGACTTCAAATTTTAAATTTTTAGCGGTCAATAAATCATTCTCAACTTATGAAGTCAATATGTAGTACGTAGTAATATTTATTTTCATTTATTCTTTCAGTTTTAACCGAAAGACAGTTTAGTGTTGTTATATGTGATATTTTTATTGTTTGTCATACTTATTAGTGGAAAGAAGATTGTCTGTGAGTTTTGCTTCACACTGTTCTACGAGAAACGTTTTAAGTAATATTTATTTCTTTTTATTCAATACTCTTGTTGTTACTTTTGTCCAACTATGTGATCTTTTTATTCGTTAATACTTTTATTATAATTTATATGTAAAATAAGTATTTGGTTACGATTTGTCTTGGATATAAGCTCAAATTAGCGTATCGCCCATAGACCAAAAAATGGACAGGACCGACCCTGGCGTTAAATATAATTGATTGTCACTGCCAACCACCATATGTTTCCCTCGATTATCATTGATATCACCATATATGACCACCGTTACACTAATATCGTTAGATGAAAAAGATCATACAAAAATCACCAAAAATGACTAGAATTGTTACTCCCCACAACCAGACAGGCCACCATTAGTTTGTCAATTACTATTTGTGAATTATGAGTAACTATATGGGTATATTATGTTTATATTGTAGTTTATTTGTTCACATTCAACCATTGTGTGAGAAATATTTCAACACTTCTTCTCACGATTACATACTTTGTCTCGATCATGTTGTCATTAGATTTTTCATAATCGTCATCATTTTTCATATGGGATCCACATCATAGTACGGGTTTCATTCTAAAAAAGTCAAATTGATAGAAGGACTAGCCCAAATCTTTATGATCAATGGTCCCCATGTTGGAGGAAATTGTCTATACGATGTATCCGCCTGCAAGTTTGTCTGCCCCTTGTCCAGCCACATATATCCTCTTATAACTAGTCTCTTTATTGACTCCAACAAGCTCCACAGCTAGTGTTGGTTCTTCAAACTTATTGAGTCTGTCATTCTGTCAAGCTATTTGGTTTTACACACCTCAGGATGATTATTCTTTATTCACTTTAAATCTAGATTCTCATTCTTTGTGTGTGCTTATTTATATTGATTAATTGATGATATATATACTTATTGGAGCAAATCATTTGCCATTAATTACTAAACTTAAAAACATCTCACAATTTCAAACATGGATCTATTGATTCAATTTTGTCTCATATTGAAATGAATCTAATTTCAAACATCTTTTGGTTTGATTCAAAATTTGAATGTCTCGTAGCTGCAGGGCTAGAAAATTACTCAAAATGGCCAAATGGGAGTGAAATTTGGTAGAAATTTATATTTCTTCTTCATGGTTCATAACTTCATATACGGTCTCTCCTTTCCAATTTCAATTCGCCTCCTCGTCTGCACTCTCTTATTGTCGTCAATTTTAGGTGTTTCTACGATTTCATTCATGTTTCTCCTTAGCTTAGCTTCTTCTCAGATTTTTTTTCTCTGTATTAGTTTTTTGAAATGCAATACTTACAATGCCCTACTTCTATCTAAAATCATGTATCTCGTTTTCTCATTTTTTTTCTATTTTTCTTCTCGTTTTTTATAATTCAATATGTAATAAGTATCATTATTGTCAATATAAAAATGCCATGATTTTGAGTATCAAAATATAATGATATTTGATCTAAAATGACATTATCGTTAGGAAAATGCTTGTGCATACTGCATAGCATGCCATTATTTTTTATCGAGATAAAAAATAGCACGGAGTAATTTGAAAGTATATATAGTTTTTATTTTGATAGGAAATTGCATTGTTCGCCTCTCGTTTATTTAGCATATTGAAATGAAGCATCTATATTTTGATTTTCAATTAGTAAATATCATCTCCTCAATGTCTAAGAAGTAGTAGCTATGATATACACGACCCCAAAGGCGGACCCACTAAGGGTTCCAATCATGAAGGAGATCTGAGCAGAGTTATTGACGAATGGTCTTGGTCCTTTGAACAAAATCTTGTGGTCATTAAGCGTGTGGGGCGTACTGAAATTCCACTGGACCATGCAAATTTTTGGGTTCAGGTTCACAACTTACCGTTAAGCTAGCTACATGACGACAAGAGCAGCTCGTGAAATAGCCAACATCATTGGATCGTTTGTGCAATTAGATGAGGGATCTCTTGGTGGAAAGCATATCCCGGTTCTGTGCATTAGAGTCACTATCAATATTAATGTAGCTTTGACTAGGCATTTCCAGGCCCGACTGGAGAGGGATAGCTGAATTTGGACAGACTTTTGTTATGAGAGACTCCCAATTTTTTGTTTCATGTGTGGGATCCTTGGTCATGCTGACTGGTTCTGTCCCTCTAACCTACACAGTGGTCCATGGATTGGTGAGAAGCCTTACAGGTCATGGTCACGGGCTGATATGAGGCGGGGTTGCTCGCATCCGGGCAATAGGTGGTTGTTTCTTAGCAATAACAGGCAAGGGGACATAAGGGATGAGGGAGCAGTCTCGGGCAAAGCAAACAAGTGAGTAGAAAAGCTATGTGGTGGAAGGGCTACTATCAAAGGGTAAGGAAGGAGCTACTACCCAGGAAGAATCAAGGAAGCGCATAGTCATTGAGATGGTTAGTGGGGATGGGGTACTGGCAAATATGAATGTGGATGAGGCAAATCCAAAAAAAAACTTGCAAGTGGTGGTGCTGTCTGGGGAGCACCGCCAGTCATCGGGGACTTTGGGGATATGCAGGAGAACCCTTTGGCGGGGGTTGGTCAAACCGCCATCTCCTTGCCAGTAGTTGGAAAAACTGGATTATGTTCTTTTTATATTTTATTGTCGTCTCAGGACTCTTTTGTGTTTCTTGATTTTCCTTTTAGTAGCAAGTGCAACATTGCTGTGAATGCAGCCTACCAAATTGCGAGGTTAGCGAGTTGGACCGTTATTAAGCGTGATTCCAGCTCTGAATCTCATCCCAGTGTGGTGTTTGTTATGACGAACTTGTACCTGATTCTCGATTTTAATTATAAATAAGTTATCTGGGGGGTCAATACTCCAACCTCCGTGTACGATTTTCTTCCGGCCTAAAATGCAATAGAAGCTAGAAATCATAATTTTGTTCACAATTTTTTTAAAATGTACCATTCACGGATGAAATTTTGTATTTTGATCTCCGTTCTACCTTCCCAGCTGGTTATATATTCGCTCAGTCCCCAACCGAATCGAAGTTCAAGAAAACCTGAAGCAAAAAGATAAGAATTGACTAGTCTAAGGGAAGAAATTAAAATGGGACGTGATAGTGGCCAGAAAAGAGGGGGATGTAGTGATGCACCTATTTCGGCGGTTGGTTGATGGAGCTAAAGGATAACTGTAGCTTCGTGTAAAATAAATATAAAGGGAAGGCAATCTTTATATATATAAAAAGGGGATCGTGAGGCAAAAAATTGTTCCCTCCCTTTGCAACTGAACGGTTATCACTAATCACTATAGGCATTCTGGACACCACGTGGAAGATTGAGTAAAATTAAATCAAAATACTCTGTATTACAAATTCATCTTATAATAAAGACAGTTTATAATAACTGCTATAGATGTGGCGGTTCATCCGAAAATGAAAATAAAACTGCACATGCACATTTTTAGCTGCACGATCTTTATGATCCTATAAATTAGTGCTCTCGAAACTCTATCCGTTTCCTGAAACTACACACTTTTAATATCGATGGCACTAAGGGAGGAAGATTGCAGTATCTCTAGGTATTTGAAATTTACTATCCTTAATACGTACGTAGTACTACGTAGTAGTTAATACACGCACAATTGCTTTTTTGACTTTTTCATGACATGTATTTGTACTTGAAATCATAACGATGTTCACCTACAGTATTGAGCACAAGTGGGAGAGAATGAGAGATAGTAGTCCACTACAAGTGGAATAGATCGACCGCTTGGTAGGTATATATATCACTAACTTTAGCATCACAATTCATAGTTGGTCCTGTCATAATACAATCTTGAAGAGGCTAATAAAAATGCGGGTAAATCATACGTATATAGCTTATTCCCAAGCACACTTTCGTTGTTGGTTAAATTTTTGAATACTAATGGTATTAGTTGATTTACTTATTGCCATGTTGATGATAAAAGTTTTATATTGCAGAATTGGTGCTACCGCCACTCCAGAGATCACGTTGATCAACAAAATCCATGAACTTCACTTGAGACTTGAGAGTCAACTTGCCGGCATACCACAAAAAAAAGGAATTTTACGAACTCCATGGAATGCATTTTTTGAGATTCTGAGATATTCTGAGATTTTGCATATTTTTTGGAATCATATGTTGGTTGATTGTCCCGTGCATCGCACGGGTACTATACTAGTTTGTAAAAGGGCAGGCACTTCCACTTACGATCAATTTTTTATTACAAAGCCATCATATCAATATATTTTAGCAGCTAAACTTTATTCGTTCATTATTCAATTATTATTACTATTATTCATTCCCGATCAGTTCATCTTCGATTCTTGTTTGCTTAATTGATTCCCATTTCATTCATATTCTTAGAATAGTTTATTTTAGCATTAACAATTTGGCGCCGTGTGAGAAATTCTTGCAAAAGAAGAATCGATCATGAGTCATGACCCAAACCAATCCTTTGGTGAACAAGCTCAACGAACGCATGGAGGTAATGATCAAATTAACTCCAATTCTTCGAATAGATTTGCGATAGATCTCAACCTCTTCTAACTTGAGGTTCCTCTTTAAGGTATTCTTATAGATTATGCACTTTTTGGTGAAAGAGTATGAAGCTTTCCTTCTTCTCCTGTGAAAAGAAAATCCTGAAATTCTAGATTCTTCAAGGATTTAACTATGAGGAGTAGCGGTGATGTGTCGAAGAAGTCCATATTGATTCTAAAATTGCCTTCTTTAGTCATTATCTAGGGTCAATTTAGCAGTGTCTAAAATGGATTTGAAGAATACGTATATGTTCGCATACAAAATCCATGGATAATCCATTAAACTCTTGGGAGATTCACGAATAGTCCTAGAAATACTTTGATAATATAAAACCTTGCTATTGATTCTCCTAACATGATTTCATCTATACAAAAACTTAAAGCTTTATTCACAAGGTTCAAAAGTCTATATTCATTTTCTTATTCATATCTAAATTCAATTATTAATATCCTTATCCAATATATTCATGGGAACCTTAATTTCAAAATTCGTTTTTATATGTTCAACAGTTATGGTTTTCATAAATTCTTGAGAGTTACAATCGATGGAAAATGAAGTAAAAATCAAGTGTATGTGTTGCAGAAGTTCTGGTGTCAAAGTCTACTACCGTTGCCTCATTGAAAGGGTAATTTCATTGTATATAGTTTTTCCTTAGTTCTGAAGTTTAGGTAGCCCCGCTTTTATTAAGTTACACTATTGTACTAACTCTTCCAGGTGTTTACTTTGTCTTTCATTGACAGCTAAGTACTATAGTGTGGTCTTTATAAGTATTTTGGTCTGATCTTTATTCTATGATCTAACTTCTTAATGAGAATAACACCCAATTCAGGAACAAGCCAGTGAAGAGTCATTTGATTTGGGTTTCATTGCATTACGCCACATGTTTTTGTTTCAAACTGTTTATAGTTTGTAAATTCTTGAGTGGGTTCGTTTTGTTGCTTCTGTGTAGGTCATTTTTTGTTGGCACTCAAGTAGGGATTTATCCTATTTATACTTAAGTAGGGATTTATCCTGTTGACACTCATGCTGAGATTCAATATTCACAAGACAAAGCAACTTCAACCAAGGTGAAAGCAATGTGGTAATTATATTCGAATGTATCCGAATTGTATTCTGATATCAGTCTTTGGAAGTGTAATGCTAGAGATTTTACTGGCAGTATGTTTCGGTTATTGTGGTTTTATGTAGAAGGATTTGTTAATGAAACATTTAACCTGAGTGATACTCATTTAATAATTCCGTATATAAAGAAGTTTTATTAATAAATGGAAAGTACGCATTTAATTTCAGATATGAGGTATTTGTAATTTTTTTTCTTTGTTTTCATAGTGTATATTTTATAAACTAAAAAGTACTCATCTTAAATAATGAGTACTAAGAAGAAGAAATTTATTATGAAAATAAAGAGGGGACTGGGCGTGAAGGAAGCTCCAGTAGGTCCTATAGTTATAGTGACCTCTTGAGCTTTTTTTGTTTATAGGTTTTTTAAAAAAGTCTCTTGATTGCTTATTACAGTACTTTTTAGAAAAAGTATTGTCTTATAGAAACCACCTCTAAATGTAGTGGGAATGTTTATGGTTTATCTGACGAGACATCATAGTTATAGTTCACTTAGATGCATATACCACTTTCATTATTTTTTTTTGTTTTCTGATAAATGCACTAGAAGTCTGTTTGGTTTGGCATTAGAGCAGATTTTGTGGCCATTTTCTGTTTCCATTTTAAAAAAACAACCAACAAACAACCTGCTATGAGTGGAATGAATATTTGGAACAAATCAATCCCTGTTTTGTCAGTTTGATTGCACTGAGGGTTGGGTATGTATTTATTATTGAAATATATGGTTTATGTGGTTCAAATGGTTGAGTATGCAATTCCTCTCTGAAATGCATTTGGAAGAATGTTTTTAAACATACAAGTATGTCAAAGCCTACTTATATCGAATGTGCCAGTTAATGCTACAAGACATGTCCAAAATAATTATAGGTACACCTACACACATCTATTTGACAACATATTTATTATGCTGATGAAATGATGTGATTGGTCAAGCTTAAACATGGGTTGCATGGGGCTCCAAGAGATCATTATTTGTTGATGTTCAAGGAAATGTGCAGCAACTTGGAGAAATAATTCTCAAATATTTGGGCTAATCGATATCTTTTGTAATTCATTTCTTTTTAGAACAAATGAACAATAGGGTTTTGTATAGTTATTCAAAGTTGAAAAACCCCAGCTTAAGAAACAATATCTCTCTTAAACACACTTTATGCAAGGAAACAAAACAGTAAAAAAAAAGATGTTTCCTTCTCAAGTAGCACAGGTAAACCAAAACATTTTTTATTCTAATGCACAAAGAAGTATTACAGTCAATTGAAAATTAAAACTCAATGCATTCACTTGTAAAAATCAGCTAGATGGAGCAACACAAAACTTCATACGGAGTATTTAAAAATCTTAGAAATTTTGGAAAACAAATGAAATAACAATAGATATTATCATCTTTATTCATATACGGTGTACAATTCACACTTGTTTTTATTATATATGTGGATTTAGTGAAGGACACTAAACAAGCGCCTATTATTTTCAAGACTCCTCACTCAACAGAAATCGATGTTATTTGTACAAACTCCCCACTCAACAAAAATTGATTCTCATCAGACCCTGACTCGGTTCTATCCAAGAAAACATGGAAATGATCGTAGCGAAGAGAACGCTGCCAACAAAAAGTTAAACGATGCTAAGATTGAGATGTGACTGATTTTTCAGGAGTTTTGTTTTAAATGTATTATCTACATTGATATTCATTTTCATTCATGGGATTCATCAATACTTTAACAACAATTTCATAAATACTTTTTGATAGAGTGTTATTAAATTCACGAGAGTACCATAAGAGTTTTGTACTCACTATTAGAGAACTACTTATGAATTTCTTTTTAGGAAGCAACAAAAGTTAGATTATTCTCGCGATAATTAAAGATGAGACTGTTACAAGCAGAAAGATATGAGACTCTTATAAGTAGATCATGAAAATTGTTAGATTATTAGAATCACATCTTTCTTCAAAATATTATAGATTTATAGATATGGATCTTGTAGGGAAAACAACATATCTTTTAACTTCACATGAGCTAGACTAATCCAATAAAAACCCAAAATGGGGAGGATAAAGAACTCTTTTGGATTAACCTAACCTAATAGCATGCATCTTTGGTGATGGACGAGGGATTACAAAGCGGGTAGGGAAGGATTCAAGAGTGTTGATCCAAGATTCTGTTAGTATGACAATGTTTAACATAGTTAGAGTGAGCGGTAATTAAAATTGAGATTTTATAGCTTTTTAAATTGCTCATTAATGACTTAGTTAAGCAATAAGTTGATAGCTATGATTTCCCTATGATACAATGAAACGAAGATTTTAGCTAATGATATAAAAGAGTGAATGAGCAGATCTGAAAAAAGATCTTTTAATTCTTATTAACAAGTTTATCCTTCAAAGAACATGAGATTTTCAAAGATGACCGGTGAGCTAGATGAACTAACTATTCAATGCTTTGTCAATTGGATTTTATGGATTGAGGATTGTGCTTTACAAAAACTCATGATAGATTATCACTTTTCGATAAATCGGATGATATGATTGTTCCAATGGCATTTGGTCTATTTGAATCTATTGTTCAAACTATATATCATGATTTTTAACTCAGAGTGATCCAAGTTTTTTATCTTTAGTCAAGGGCTATTATTTTTTTGAGCAAAGATAAGGTTGATAAGCTCAACAATAACATGTTATATAAAATATATTCGAGTTAATGACTTATCTAAATCCAGGCTTAATTTTTTCATCTAACTCAAATAGGGACTTATTACAAGAGATACATTCTCCTGAGTTTCTAACTAGAATTAAATCTTCAGATTTTCGAAATCATGGGCTAAAGCTGAAATTGGGGGGTTTTATGATGCTTGTGAGAAATATAAATTATTCATATGGATTTTGCAATGACACACGGCTTATGGTTACTATATGACATAAGAGAAATGCCAATGAAAAATTTCTTATTCCTCGACTTATTTTAACACCATTAGACGTTAGACTCTCTTTCACTTTTAAGTGTAGACAATTTCTGTTAACGGTTAGTGATTCAATGACCATTAATAAGAGTTTGGAAAAAGGTTGGAATCTTCCTCTGTTGGTTTGTTTTTACGAATGGACGGTTTCACGTGATGGTCTCGAGAGTAATATGTCTATCAGAGTTAAAGTTTGTAATATGTGATGAAGATGAATAACCAACCTTTTGAACGTTGTATATAAAAATGTTTATAGTTATTTGTAGTTTGCCTTGACAATTTCATGGATATACATGTACAACACCTACTTTATCACATGATGATTCATATTTAACTTCAAAAATTATTTTTTAATACCTTACTCCCTACGTATTGAAATGCTTACTACATTAGTGTTTGACACAACATTTAAGAAAAAATAATAGGGATAATGAATTTACCAAAAATGGTAAGTGTAACAAAATTAAAATACATCTCAAAAAGAAAGTATAGCAATTATTTCAATACAATGGGAATATAAAATATGACTTCTTATTTTGTTTTATGTTTTTAATTACTTGATTCATTATCAATTTATTTTTTATTTTTAATATAATCGATTCAAAATTTTACGTAAGTGCTTCACTCCCGTGCAACACACTGGTGGAGTAACTAGTAAATATAAAGGGAAGGCAATTTGTAAAAGGGCAGGCACTTCCACTTACGATCAACTTTTTATTACAAAGCCATCATATCAATATATTTTAGCAGCTAAACTTTATTCGTTCATTATTCAATTATTATTACTATTATTCATTCCCGATCAGTTCATCTTCGATTCTTGTTTGCTTGATTCTCATTTCATTCATATTCTTAGAATAGTTTATTTTAGCATTAACAATTTGGCGCCGTGTGAGAAATTCTTGCAAAAGAAGAATCGATCATGAGTCATGACCCAAACCAATCCTTTGGTGAACAAGCTCAACGAACGCATGGAGGTAATGAGAGAAGAAATCTATCGTGAGATGGCGGAACGGGTAACTCACCTTCAACAAGAAAGTGATGTAATGCGGTCTGAGGTGCAGTCGGCGGTCTGTATAGCATCAAATCAAGAAGCAACCGCAGGAGCGAAGCCATGGCCGCCGCTACCAGGTTGGACCTAGGCTTAACCCCCGCCGGCCACGACGGAACCCCCGACCATCACAAAGGATCCCGTCTCTCTTGCATTGGGTTTGTCCCCAATCGGGGATCCTCAATCCAAGAGACAACGAGTTCCGGATTGTGTTGACATCTCCCGACATGTCGACATCAATAACTAGAGACAACGAGAGCCTAACGTCATCATCATACCCTCTCCAACTAGGCAGGAAGTGACCGGAGTGATGACACCACCAATTCCGGCGGCGAGAGAGATGCAGACAGCTCAGGTAGACCCAATGGTCATCATCATGGAAGAATTGAGAGAGATGCGGGAAAAGATCAATGGCATACCCGGAGTACCGCCGCCACTGGACATTGCTTCACAAACATGTTCCGCAAATTCTCCTTTTGGACGACATATCACTAATGTCGAGATTCCGAGAAAGTTTGCCGCCCCCTCGATGAAGTTATTTGATGGAGCTTCCGATCCCGTGGAACCCGTCGCTCAGTACAAGCAACAGATGCTAGCCATCTCGATTCTTGTTTGCTTGATTCCCATTTCATTCATATTCTTAGAATAGTTTATTTTAGTATAAACACACTCTACTTAGGAATTTTTCTTCACAAAATGTTGTACGATAGTCTACAGGGTGCAAATTCGCATCCAAAAACTGAGGCGAAAGTCAAAACTTTCCTACTATTTAAGCCTACTATTTAAGGACGTATGAAAAAGCAAAAGTGTGAAGTTTCCTGAATTGGTAAGATATATATCCCCTATTCCCCTAAAGTGCATTACGAAATTTATGACGAGACTTGGGTACAACATATCAATAAAGGATAATAGTTAGGGATGATATGATCCAATGAAAGCAGGAAAATACAATAACTCATAAAGATGCAACTAACAAACAGATTGACATCTCCCGCAACTTTGACTATATATACTCATTCAATTCAGGTAGGTGTTTGTGAAAAAAACAAAAGTAGTTTTTTGTTATTAATTTTCCCGCAATAAACACCTTTTAATTTATAAAGGTATATTCTAGCACCTGTTAGTATTGGTCTATCAAAAAAGTAAAACGTGTACCTCTATATTTAAAAGTTCCTTACACTTTCCTTTTTGGGATGTATTTAAAAGTTTGCCTCACTTTCTCTTTTTGGTAAATTTTTCCTTTAAAAATACTCAATTACCCTTACTTTTTCTATTTTTTATTTTCTTTTTCCTACTTTTCCACATTCTCTCATACTTTTTCTACACTATTCATTACTCCTACTATTTTCTCCTAAAACATTGTGTCAAAAGCTATTGTAGAGAACATATAAATACGGTGACGAAATAATCTATTAAATAGGGTAAATGCATACTCTTTCCTAATAGAGGTGTAACTTTAAAATTAAGAGTTCCTTATTATAAATTATTTCTTCTCTAATAGTATATGAACGTAACTAATAGTATTATAGTTAAAATTTAATGTGATCGAAATGTTAAATGTGGGGTCAAAGGTTCCATTGATAATCATATTGAACTAGAAAACCCATTGTTTAATATGATAAAACTTACTCCGTATATTGTATTCAATTTTCAACTAAATAGATGATAGATTGGAGTTTGAGTTATTAACTAATTGTAACCGCTAACTATTGATTAAATTAATACAGTTTGATGTTTTTCTTTAAAGAAAACTAACTAAATGGGTAATAGAGCACACCATTGTCCAGGCATTGATGAATTAAAGCGACGGAAGCTCCTAATAGAAACAAACTGGAGACGTAAATTGATGAGAAATGGCTTCGAGTTAAAGCGAATAGCGGTTAGCGGGTTGTCAATAGCGGATTCAGTCAGCGGCTTTGACTAACGGAATATATTGACGGGTTGTCAGAAGATGTTTGGTAATTTGGTTGTTTGGCCATAAAATCATTAGACAATGTCATTTTTCAAACCGCCAACCCAAAACTCTCCTATTAGCAGCGTTTTCATTTCAGCGTTTTCGTCCAAAAACGCTAGTGCCGAACAGTTATTTACCAAACAACTTTTTCACTTATTGAAAACGTTGAAAGTGGTCAAATCGCCATTTTCCGGTTGAACGCCGTACGTTTACCAAACATCCCCTTTACCCTTACTTCTCAACATAGTTTTTTTTTTTTTTTTTTGGAAAAAGAAGATTTTATTGATATAAATAAAGAGTACAATGCGTGAAAGGGGAAAAAAGTACAAGAACGAAAAAGAGAGAAAAAAGTACAAAATTAAAAGAAAAATCATTACTGAAAGAGCAAGATAGCTAATCCCATGGGAAATCTCTAGACTGCTACCTAGTTGTCATGTTGTGGCGCCTTTTGTTTTTTTGAGATTTCCTGTAGATTTTTAGCTGCGTGTTCAAATTTTCGGTTGGCAGGCAATTTTCTGAGGTTATGAAAGTAGCTTTGCGGCAGATCGCTGTATTGAATTTGGATTTCCAAACTTCTTCTGGGTATGAGATAGGAGGACGCCGATCGCTCTCGATTGCATGTCCCAAGAAGTCATCTGTAAAGAGTGAGTCATCAGAATGGTCAAAATCATCGGATGCATCTGAGTAAGCCTGGTTCAATGGTAGCTCAGGTTGTTTCCCAAAGGAGAAGACATGGGTTTTTTCAGCATCTGCCGTCTGGATGTGATAGTTGAAAATGAGTTTGGATATGGATGTGGGGTCTTCGGTTTGTGGTACACTCCTATGATGAAGAGATAATGAGTCGTCCTGCACCGTCTTTGAGAGCCCTAGAAAATTAGACAAAATATCAAGGAATATAAAAAGGCTCGAGTAATGGCATCCCATGGGTATCCGAATGAAGCACCCCTTGTGTTTTGCCATTTTTACATAGTAGCGAGCTCTGTTAATTTCCACAGAAATCGTGAGATCTCCAAATCTCTTTTTGGTCTCAAAATTCTCCTGCGCGGTATTTGTGAGTTGGTAAACGAATCTGATGATTTCTGGGACTTCATCAAGGTTGAGGTGAATTTTATGCAGAAGGGATTTTTTAAATTGGAAGAGAACCAAATCTCTATTTTTAACTACAAATTTAAAATATGTAGTTCCAATTTTGACCGAGTCAAACCCTGATTCACCAAAAAAAGAGTATTTTTCACTGGCATTGAGTAGATCCGTAGCTTCCTCGATTACATCCGTTGTGGCCCTTTCCTTATCGTCCAATTTTTTTAAGTCAGATATATCTGCTCGGTCAACTGATTGGAGTCCAGCCTGGCCCGAATAGAGACTTATAGCAATCGACGAAGCATGGATATTATTTGAGACAAGTTCAGGCTCGTCCTTCTTGTCCGTATTCTCCGTATGAGCGCATATATGCGCTCATACTCGGTGGCGGAGCCAGAAAAACGTGTGAGGGGGTCAAAATCTAATTATAAACAGTATCAAAATTGTGAATCGTTAGTAAAGAATACTTGAGTTAAATGTTTCATATATGCTAGAGATAAAATATAGTCTAATGAGACCTTTAGAGTAATTCTATTGATATATATGTCGTGTATTACAAATTGTACACAACTAATGAGTAAATATGATGTTTTGTTTTTATATTTTGAATATAAACAATATTACAAATCAAATTTTGTTAATTTCAACTTTTTACTCTTAATGAGTTACGATGCGCATAATACGCAGTATATCAAATTGAAGGTATTTCAAAGTTTTACATTCTCGAATTTTGAGGGGGGTCGGCTGGCCTCCCTGACCCCCTTGGCTCCGCCCCTGCTCATACTTGGGAGATTTTATTCTTTTAACATTATCAAATAAATTCTATTTGAAAATGAAAACAAACTTAGTTTTTCGGCTTATCAGGATTATCAGCCAACTTTTTAATCAAACACGTAACTTTTGATTTTGCGCGTTGAATTGTGTAATAATAAGAATAAGTGAGGTTGAAATTATTTTTTTGACTGTATTGGCTAAAGTTACTGTAGATGATCATTGTAGCTATTTTTCACATTTTCCCTTTATTTTATTAATAAGATATATTTTAAATATAATATTTTATTAAATCAGCAGAATCTGCCAATACAATCACTTCAGCCAAAACTTAATACAGAGTAAATTTCAGCAGAATCGACCGATTCAGCCAATTTCAAAGTTATGGCTCTTATTCCGAGGCCGTTTGGTAACATCATTTTTCGGCTTATCAGGCTTATCAGCCAACTTTTTCACCAAACACGTAACTTTTATTTTCGCGCACTGAATTGTGTAATAAGCAGAAAAAGTAAGGTTGGAGTTGCTTTTCTGGCTGTATTGGCTGAAGTTACTGTAGATGATCATTTTAACTATTTTTACATATAATTTTTTATTTATTTTATTAATAAAATATACTACCTCCGTCCCAGGGACAAGTTCCCACTTTCCTTTTTTGGCAGTCCCAACAAAAAGTTCCCATTTCCCTAAATGGAAAGTTATCCTACATCAAAACAGTGTGAAATAGTGCAAAACAGTGTCAAACAGTGTTGAAACAGTGCCAAACAGTGTCGAAACAGTGCCAAACAGTAAAATTTACCCCTCAGTAACTTTATTTCCTTAATATGTGTGAAAGTCAACCCGGGAACTTCTCCCTGGGACGGAGGGAGTATTTTAAAAAAAAAATTTACTTAAAACAGCAGAAACAGCCAAAAGAGCCACTTCAGCCAGAACTTCATAAATTTAAGCAGAATCAGCCAAAACAGCCGATTTTCGTGCTACCAAACGGGCTCTCCTATTTTAGACTATTTCCTACTTCGTACTTTTTTATTTTATTTGAAGCCATTTCTCATCAATTTACGTCTCCAGCTTGTTTGTATTAGGAGCTTCCGTCGCTTTATTAATTCATTAATGCCCGGACAATGGTCTGTACTATCCAACTAACCGTACCATAATGTTTCGTCTAAACTTCCCACATCATGATCAGGTAGATTGTATGGTATCCCAAATGTACCGTACCTTTGTCCAAATAGATCAATAAGAATGATGCAGTTAAATTATTTAAATCTAAATTAAAAAACATATAATGATTTGGACCAATCAAATGAATACCGGAGTTTTCACCCATGATCAATTGGAATCGGAAAACAAACACCACAACCTTTGTTAGTAATATATGGTACGTGAATAATACAATAATACGTACATTCGTGTATAATACGACACACTTTTATAAAATACAGCTTAATATATGTTATATACGTTCGCCGCAAGAATACGGATACATACGCATTTTTAACGTTTAATAATTTAAAAATACGGCATATAATACGTGTCTATATATAAACTAATTTCACTAAATTTTTGATAGAAAAAAATGATTAGTTAACATCTCAACATTTTTCAATGATGCTAACTTTAAATTTTCTGTGAAAATCACACCAAGAAAACTAAAATCTAAAGTAAATCAACACTTAAGTCTCTAATAAAGTCTCAAAAATCAAAAGTAAAATTTTGAAACCCATCTGTATCATCAACATAAGTCACATAGACTTCTGAAAGGGATGAGGCCGAATGAATGAGACCAGTAAATTTCAGTCCTAGTAAAAATATCCTAGGTTGGTTTTATAGCGGATTAGTCCTCCACAATTAGTGTCAATTAATCGATCAGATTAGGCCGATTTCTAGAACAATGCTCACAATGTTTAAATTATTATCATCATTTCAAATTAGGTATTTCAGTACTTTAATAAATGTTCTATTGAATCACATAAATAAAGTTTAAAGAATTTGCCCTAAATAGGATCAAAACATAGATAAAAAGCCAAAGTAGGACTTACCATGTTTTTTCCCCATTATAGGAGTCATCCGCTCCTATTTTGAGTTGTCGCCGTTTCTCTAATGTCGATAAAGCCCCTCCTTGATCTCTCCTGCTCGTATCCTTTATCTCCGTATATGCATCTTCTTCTTCTTCAGAAATTTCCAGGTTACTCTCTTTCTCTCTCTCCTTCTGCTCTCTCCTCACTTCTTCTGTGTTTCTTTTTTTTAATCGAAAATTTCACGATCCTCTTCCCCCCTTTCTGATTTAATTGGAAACATCTCTACCATTCCCTGCCATTACTTCATCTTCTCTCTTCCCCTTTGATCCGATTGCAACACTCACATTTCAAATTGTAATGATGGGGCACCAACACTAATTTCAGAATTTCAAGTGTCCTTCATAGTGCTCTTCCTACTTCTACGCTTTCTTCTTCTTCCACTGCCTGCTCTGCTTCTAGTTCTTTTGTTTTTAAAAAATGTCATTTTAATTTGGTTCTCAAAATGACATGAAATGTCATGAAGATGACATTTACAAGAGTAAAAAACCTGGTAGTCGCTCCTCCTTCTTCACCTTCTTAAGAATGACATCAAATGTCATGATGATGGCATTTACAAACGCAAAACAAATTGACAGACACTCCTCCTTCTTCACCATTTTAAAATGATAGGAAATGTCATGAAGATGGCATTCACAGACCTAAAAACCTGACAGTCGATCCTCCTTCTTCACCTCTTCAAAAATGCCATGTTTGTTCCGAAAATGTCATCAATTTGTCATTATCACTCTTTGAAAATGTAATTAACCTTTAAAGTAAAACTGCCAGGATACATATTGTAATGCCACAATAGTGACATTATTTTCAACTTAGTGTTCAATAAAACAACTATTATGGCATTTTGAAACTCAAATCATGAGAAAAATAATAAGAATGGTTTAAATAAAATAATCAAAATTTATAACAAAATGTAATTTCAAAAGAAGAAGAAAAGGGATGAAAGGTGGAAGAAGAGAAAAACAGAGCATGAGAAGAAGAAAAGGGATGAAAGGTGGAAGAAGAGAAAAACAGAGCATGAGAAGAAGAAAAGGGATGAAAGGTGGAAGAAGAGAAAAAACAGAGCATGAGAAGAAGAAGAAGAAGAAGAAGAAGAAGAAGAAGAAAGATGAAGCTCACATGTTCATGTAGCAGGGTCGCCATTCATCGTCGCCGACACTCACTCCACCCAACTAACACCGATATGTTGTAGTCGGTATTCATCGCAGAGTTAGCAGCTTGCGAACTTGAAAGGCTTTGCAGGGCATTTTCGACATTCCAACCTAGTTTTGGTCCTACGATAACATACGGAAAAGTAGTAGTCCTATTCTAGCACTTTTCCTATGTTTTGGTCCCGTTTTGGAAATTTACTCTAAAGTTTAATGTACTCCCTAATACTCTCGGGTAAAAAATATTGACATCGAACATAAAAATGAAAAAGAATTTTCGTTTATAAAAGCTAACTGCAAAAATTCATGAGACGTATGGAAGCGAGGAATTGGACATACGATTTTGAAAAACAATATTAATGGATAGGGAAAAGGTGCAAATAGGTCCATGTACTAACCAAAAAAGGTCAAATAAGCCCTTATTTAGGAGACTTTGTCCGGCTGTCGTCATTTGGGGTGGTTCCCGGTGGAATTTTTTGATGAAATTTTTTGAGCATCTTATTCATCAAGTCTAGTTTAGTCATACCAAATTTCAGCTAAAACTTCAACCGGGAAGGCATTCAAATGAATTCTTGAAGATAACTGTGCTTCTAACTGCACAGTTATTTTCAAGAATTCATTTGAATGCCTTCCCGATTGAAGTTTTAGCTGAAATTTGGTATGAGTAAACTAGACTTATTGAATAAGATGCTCAAAAAGTTTCATCAAAAAATTCCAACGGGAACCACCCCAAATGGCGACGGCCAGACAGAGCCTCCTAAATAAGGGCTTATTTGACCTTTTTTGGTTAGTACATGGGTCTATTTGCACCTTTTCCCTTAATGGATATACGGAGTACTGAAGAATAAACTGTAGCTGACAAGGCTGGAAAAAATACGAGGCTGGAGGCTAGAGGTAGTATGGTACGCTGCTCCGTCTAATGCTTTGGTAATACCTTAGGCACTGTATTACTTGATTGGACAGATGTATTATAGTCCACATTATTACTACGTACTCCGTAATATTTTGGGGCCTTACCGCAGGGGGGCGGGCTTTGGTGCAACGGCCTTACTCTTAGTTGGACTTTTTTAATTCAAATACGTATAAATACAATATATACGAGTATTATACATTTGCCTTAAAAATACACGTATTTTAATGAATTTTTGGAAAAAATACTTAAACAGGTGAATTATATGTGTATTATACGTTTAAGCGTATTATACGTGTATTATACGCATATTAACTAACAAAGACCACAACTTGGAAGAACCTTCTACCTACACTTTAACCATTTTCCACTATTTATGAATTTGATAAAAATAAATATAATACTGAATTGAGTTTTTTTCCTAATTAATGCTAATTAATTAATTATTTACGGAAATAATGCTGGAAAAAAAGTATTTACCAAAATACTGCTGGGCCTTAACCGTGGTCAGGACAAAGTCGCCCAACCGTTGGGCGACTTATAAGTCGCCAAACCGTTTGGCGACTTATAAGTCGCCCAACGGTTGGGCGACTTTGTCCTGAAATATGGTTTCAAGCGAGCAGCTACTGCCAGCCACGCACGATCGTGCCTATTTCCTTAGGCACGATCGTGCCTATTACCTAAAACACCAAATCAGCTTGTTTTTCGCCCCGGTTCAATCCAGACCGATCTGTTTGCTACAAATAAGGTCTCCTTTCTCCTTTTGAAGTGTTACAAACTAGATACAACACATGATAATCACCTACTCTCAACAACATAAAAAACACCTTATAAACAGCGCTAAAAAACTTTCAAATCATAACCGGTATAACACAGTTCAATCATCATATATGCCATAACAAATAATCATGTAATATTCATACTTGAACACATCAATACAACATAGAATACTTAACAAGAGAAAATACATCAAAACTTGTAAATTGTTCCTACAACATCTATTGCATAAGAAAAACTACAATACAAAAGACAAACTACAAGTTCCCATCATCAGCTTCGTCATGGAGATGTTGCTGCTCATGTCTACGCCTACGGCGTTGTCGTGGTTGAAGAACCACTCTCTCATGTTGCGTCTGGGATGATGAACCCGCGGCTGCACTAGACGTGGATGCCATCTCCTGAGATGCGGGCATGTGTATAAGATGTCCGTAGTCTACTCGACCCAACACTTCTGAGCATAACGAGGCAATGCCTGTCAGAGTCTGTCCATACATGTCCACATCAGGAATATCAGTCACAGTGGCAGTAGCCCGCTGATGTATGCGCTGCAAAGCTCGGGTCTGCAATACGAAACACAATTACAATTACATTCAAATACATACAAGTATTACATAAATAAAATGACTTACTTTACTAATTAGTAATATACTCACCGTAAGATGCAATGCCAATGAGCTAGGCTGATAATGATGAGTAGGGAGTCTGAACGAAGGAGACACAAACAACCGAGTGATGCTGTAGTACCATCCCATGTAATCTCCTGAAACTAATGGCACATATGTGGGTGTCCCAGCCACGGCTAGCTCAGCTCTCCTATCCCACATAGTCACGTATCGGACATGTCTGAGTGCCCAATCCTCTGTATGCTTCCCACGCCTATCCAGCTTATGCAGCTCTACATAAGTGTCGATAGGACGTGGAATGACCTGCTCAAACCCAAACTGTCGCATGACTCTATCAGGCAAATGAAGCTCAACAATGTCAAAACATATCATCGGCACACGTGCTCGCCATATGTGAGTCTGCTCTCGTCCAGCTGGGGGCAACTCTGCTAACATATCAGGTCTATACGGCATCCATGTGATCTGTTTCGTAAACATACAAAATTAGTATTTATTCTACACCTATTCTAGTTACTGTTATACTACACACACCATACCTGGTCCTCTGACATCCGATCCAATGCATCCCTGTACACACCGAGGCCAGTAGCGGATGACATGCGAGATAAACCAGCATATAGCCACCTAACCATTAATGTTACAATATCAATAATATGGATTTTATTAATGCATTTACATTCAACAAAAACTAACACAAATACAAACGACTGAAAAAATACCGACGGCCTAGAGGGTCCACGCCCCGTACATGATGTGGTCCTAGCAGACGTGGAGGCTCATCAGGCAGTGGCTGTCCATCAATGCCATGATATCCAACTATAATGGGACGGCCAATGTGGATATACTCCCATGACCAAATCTGGAGGAGTAGTAAAAATCCCCCCAGCTCTGTGCTCCCTCTCTGGCACCCGCGACACAGCTGCCTGTAGAGATAAGCCAGGGTGGCACTACCCCAGCTAAACTGTGCTGCTACATCAAACCTCTCCAGCAAAGGCAGGTGTAGCACCTGAACCTCATTTCCGCTCTTGTCAGCGAAAATGGAGGCTCCCATCATCATCAATATATACGCCCGAGCATGCTGCTGGATGATCATCTCATCAGCGTCGGGAGGAAGGGCCTGGAAGTGCTCCCTCAACCATGGCATCCTAAGAGATGACCCCTGAAGGTCAGCCCTAAGAACGGGGCGGATGCCTAACAACCTCTCACACTCATCCACCCACTGTCGACAAGCAGTGCCTGTAACAGCTCTCCCATCAACCTCTAACCCAGTCAGTACAGCCACATCTCCCAATGTCACGGTGACCTCACCAACAGGGAGGTGAAATGAATGTGTCTCCTGCCTCCAACGCTCAAGTAGAGCAGTGAGGAGGGCTCTATCTAAAGGCACAGTAGCCACTAACCTGTGCAGTGTAAAAAAACCTGCTGCACGAACATATGCTAGGACTCTGGGGTCGACATGTAAATGGGACAAACCCCGCAGATGCTCGCGGCACCTATCAACCTGCACATCCATGCCAAGCCAAACATCCTCACTCCTGTGTGAGGCCTGTAGTGTCAGGACAGAAGGATCACTCGGCCCAGGATCCGCTATCACCTCCATGCCTACAAACAAAATTTGTATTAGTTCTTATTGTATTAGTTGTAATTGTATAATGTATTACATTTTTTTTAACTTCCTTTTTTGAAGTTATTAATTTTCCTTGCAAAGAAATAATGAATTATGATTGACTCTAAATATACACATACCCGGCGGACCCCCCCTCTTGTCTAGATGATCTCTTTGCACATGTCGCTCTATTATGGCCGGTTTGGTGGCATCTTCCACATCTAACCGTTCCTCGTGGGCCTTCATCCATCTCATTCTTAATACGGGTCGACTTTGGTCTTCCCTTTGCCCGAAGCATGGATGGATCGTGCACGATTTCGGGTCCATTGTAATTTGGCCAATAATCACGATCAGGAATCGGTTTGAACACCCTATGATACGTGGCGGCGTATTGGTCAGAAGAGAAGAACTTATCCACAAATGGAGCATAAGACAAACTACGTTGTCTACACACGGCTAATACATGGGAGCAAGGAATCTTGTATATCTCCATCTTTTTGCAAGTGCACGTTTTCCGTTGTAGATGGACAGTTTGTTTTCTCCCACCCTTTCCCAACGTTCTGCCACCACAACCGGTCTCCACCTGAAATATACCTCGCCCTAAATCAAAAGGAGTGACAATGTGATGCTTTGCCTTCTCTCTATTTTTTTCAATTAAATCTGTGATGTATGGGGAGTACTCGTGGCCTTGTGTGAGCCTCAACTTACTAGTTTCACGCCTATTCACAAAGTACGCATTAACCCGGTAAAAAGACACCTGGACCAAGGCTGTAATGGGCAAATATCTAGCATTTTTCATGACGCTATTGAAAACCTCAGCCAGATTTGAAGTGATGGTACCGTATCTGTACCCGCCATCATGGTGCAGCGACCACATTTCTGGAGGAATGTTGGCCAAAAATTGTCGTGCATCCCTACTCATTTCACCTATCTTCTTGAACCCACCATCAAATTTTTTTTTCTGATGTTGCCGTGCGGTCCACACAAATAGATTTTTTAAATGAATGTCTTTGAAATGAGTGTGCACATTTGAAGCAAGATGACGGATGCATAGCCTATGATGCGCATAAGGCTCCTCCCAATTACTTCCAACCTCATTCATTGCCCTAACAATACCTCCATGTCTATCTGAAATGACACACAACTCCCTGTTAGTCACAAAATGCCTAATACATGCCATAAACCATGGCCAACTGTCTCCATTCTCGGATTCAACAACTGCAAAGGCGACTGGGAAAATTTGGTTGTTCGCATCACAACCCATGGCCACGAGCAATGTGCCCTTGTACTTTCCATACATGTGTGTGCCATCAATAGTAAGTACGAGTCGACAATGCTTAAAACCAGATATTGATGCCTTGAATGCCCAAAAAACTCTTTGAAACATCATATAACCTGTCGCACCATTGGGGGGTGGGTACCACTGAACAACAGTTCCTGGATTAGAATGTTGGAGCGCTGTCATGAAACGGGGCAATTCGAAATATGACTTTTCCCAACCGCCAAATATTTGTGCTATGGCCTTTTGCTTCCCCATCCATGTTCTCCGGTAAGATACCGTATACCCATATTTTTCCTTCAACATCTCGATGATAGTATGCACTTTAAGAGAAGGATCAGTGCGAATAATGTCAACCACATCTTTACAGATGAATTCTGATGTCAAGGCCACGTGATCTGTAGTGTCGATGTTGCCTACACAAGAAGCAGAATGAGGTCCAGAATAACGCACAATTGTGAAGGTATCAAGGTTGCCTTTGTTCTTTGTGGCGCGTATTCTCCAGGGGCATTGACATTCTTTCTTCCTTTTGCATTGTGCCACCCATTTGTGTTTGTCGGACTCTATCACCCGATAGAATTGGTTCCGTTTGATAGAATACAAGCTCACCATATTGATGACTTGTTCTTTGTTGTCAAACTGTTGACCGACCTCAAACTCACCATCGGGGGTAAACCTTTTCTCACCTGATCCACTCATCCACGCATCAGTAAAACCTTCAGGGAGATCATACATTCTAGTGAAGTGGCTAGACGGGGCAGTTGATGTCACAGTATCACCATCATCTTCATCAGATTCTGTCATGTCGTCACCATTGATGTTCTCGTCTGCATCATCATCACTTCCCTGCCCATCCACAAATGATGCACCGTTGTGCAAATACATGCCATCCTCCTGTATAACCATGTCTAGTACAGGAACCTTTGACGACTTCCCTGCATTCACCCCTGTAATGACATCATGCCTAGATACACCAGCATTTGATGTCGATTGAGTAGCATTAGCGTCAAAGCATTCCTCAATGTATACCTCCAGCGACGACATATCCTCCATCTGAATTATGCCCCACATATTTGTTATAGCTAGCTCATCAATGAGCGGCATAAGCATGTACTTTCCCCCGTTCATGGGAAATTTCATTTTCAACCGCAATGAACGGCCGGGATGAATCATTGTCGCTGCATGTATTTTTTGAAGGATCTCGACCATGCAAGCGCCACGAGAAACCATGACAAAGCTCGTTCTGCCACCTTCATGGCATATTTGCCCACCATTCTCATAATAGTTCCCTCCCCAATGACACACGAGTGGGAAACTTGAGAAATCCATCTTCTAATAACAACTCATTGTCCAACATTCATGAGTAGGCATCAATATACACACTTTATACACATTCACATTTTTAATAGAAATTGCTTCCAAAATTGTAATATATTATTAACTCCAAATTCACAAACAATTCACATTTCAATAACAAACTACCCAAATTTTGATATCTGCATTCAATGTCTACCTTTGAATACCCAAATTTAGGTACATTCAACTATACCCAAATGCTCAAATGTCAAAATACACATTATAATTTACAAACAATTTAAAATCATATTTCAACATTTCATACATATTCACATTTCACAACAACTTCATTCACAATCAATTCATAATCCCAAAAATAAAAAAAAAATTAACATTCTAAACCCTAAGTGCAAAATTATATGAAATGGATTTGGATTTACCTAGAATAAGGAGTAAAGAGTGTTGAAGATGAAGATGGAGGGTTGCCGGAGTGGAGTCGCCGGAGATGGAGGAGCGCCGGAGTTGGAGATGGCGGTTCGTCCGTCTTCTTCTTCGTCCGTCGCAGCAGCTACTTTCAGTTGGGGAGGCTTCTGTGAAGTGTTCTGTTTGGGGCGAGACCCGATTTTTACTTAAGGGAAAGTCGCCCAACGGTTGGGCGACTTATAAGTCGCCAAACCGTTTGGCGACTTATAAGTCGCCCAACCGTTGGGCGACTTACCTCCGACCATGGTTAACCCAGCAGTATTTTGGTAAATACTTTTAACCCAACCCTATTTTCGTAATTAATTAATTAATTAACATTAATACGGAAAAAAACTCTACTGAATTCCAATGACTCCCTCAAGAAGCAGAAAATAGTTAATTGGAGTATACACTTTCAGAAGTAATAATAATAGAGCCCGTTTGGTAGCACCAAAATCGGCTGTTTTGGCTGATTCTGCTGAAATTTATGATATTCTGGCTGGAGTGGCTGTTTTGGCTGATTCTGCTGATTTAAGAAAAAAATATTTTAAAAATATATTTTATTAATAAATTAAAGAAAAAATTATATGTAAAAATAGCTAAAATGGCCCTCTACAGTAACTTCAGCCAATACAGCCAGAAAAGTAACTCCAACCTTACTTTTTCGGCTTATTACACAATTCAGCGCGCGAAAGTAAAAGTTACGTGTTTGGTGAAAAAGCTGGCTGATAAGCCTGATAAGCCGAAAACAGAGTTCTCCAAACGGGCTCTTAATAATAATTGAGGAATGGATGATAATTGTGATCTTTATTTAATTATTTATAATATGTGATTATTTAGCTATCATTAAAGAGTACTACTTCCTCCGTAATTAAAAATTCCTACATTTTCCTATTTGGGATGTATTTAAAAGTTTGCTCCATTCTCCCTTTCTGGTAAGATTTTCCTTTAAAATACTAATTACTCTTACTTTTTCTACTTTTCATCTTCTATTTCCTACTTCTTCACATTTTTACCTACTTTTTCTACACTATTCATTACATCTACTATTCTCCCCTTAAATCTTGTGTCAAGACCTAATGTAGGGATCATTTAAATACAAAGGGAGTATGTACGTAGTATTAATTACTTCCTCCGTTCCTTTTTAATTGCAACAGTCAACATTTCACGTTTGCCAACACACAAGTTTGACCATTAATATCTTTCATTCCGTATTTGGTAAAAAATTTAAAAAATTCATATTTTGAAACTTTAGAATGAGAAGAATTTAACAATATTTTTTAAAAATTTAATTTATAATACATCAAATAATAAAATGTAGTCAAAATAGAATGTGTGAATAGTGCAAAAAGTCCAATGTAGGGACTAAAAACAAAATAATGCATATTATAGGGATGAAAGAAATGTAGGGACCTAAAACAAGTGTTTCATATTTGCAGAGACTAATTAAAAACATATTTAAGCCTCAACAAAATACTCCCTCCGTCCAACTTAAAGATTGTCACGCGATATATGATATTTTTTGTGACTGGCCGTAAAACTAATCGATCCATGTAAATAATAATAAAAAATTAGTAAAACATTTACGCATTCAGAAACTACGTTAAAAGTTTTATAAAGTTACAATTTTTTTTTATAAAAGTTGGATGTATGTATAAAGCAAAAGATTAAGAAAAATTTACATTGGTCACAAAATAGTGGACGAGAACCGTTAAGTGGAATATAGGTATAAGTTGTATAACTGAAAGTCTATTGTCATAAGTTGATGAGAAAATATGGTGATGAAAATTTAGCTTTGTATGGAAGATGGAAGAGTCAAAAATAAATTAAATGAAAAAAGATAATCAATTGAGGGTATTTTTTGGAAGAAAGTTAAGACATTCCGGGAATGTCAGATAAGCAAGTCTTAAGACATGAACGAGTTTAACATTCCCCTACATATTACTGCCACATCAGATTCTTGGGAATGTAACTTTCCTCATTTTTCTCAACCCCACAAAATCAACGTACCATGGACATCTAACATTTTTTGCATCACATTCCAGCCTTCATGTGAGAGCATTCCAAATCAAACAGACCCTAATTAAATTATATGTCATCGTCTTTGATATCATACCATGAGGGCATCAATGTTCTCTTTGCATAGAAAATTAAAATATAGAACTTGAGATTTATCATTATAAAAAGAAACAATGCATAATATATTATCAAAATAAGGATAATGAATGAAAATGTGATGTAGTAACTTTTAGTGACAGATTATATTCAAATTTTACATCATAGTGTACAAAGGTACTTTTTCCATCATTTCCAATGGAGCTAAGGATTCACTATTTTGGGGTTTGGAATATGATGGAATAAAGGAAAATGACTCACTAAACTAGTTTGCTCTTTTTTGTTATAAAGCAGCAATTAGTCCATACAATTTTCGATGCGAGTTTCATCATGGGTCATCTCGAAATAGTCACTTTGTGTTTTAGTACGGGGTAAAAATGCGTATATTTTATACCCCTTGACCTACCGGTATAATATGCTCGAGAATCTCTAAAAATTGACAAAATACCTGCACAACAAAATCCATAGAATGATAACTTTAAGTCTTTATACACCCTATCTAGCTCTCCCTCACAGAATAAGGATACTACGCAATCAACATCAAGCCACATATTAGAAAAATGAGATATGAGGCTAAACTACCATATTCATTGGGTATGTGGCCAACCCACACATGCACCAACCTCAAAGGATATATGATGATAGGGAGAATGAGACCTAGACCACACCTAGGTCTGAAAAACACACTCTCTCTTCATTCTAATTTTGCTAAGTTTAATCAACATATGAAATAATAAGGAAAAACTGTGTGACAGAAGTTTGTATAGAGGAGAAAAACGATAAACACTGAAAAGTAATTGCTTAAAAGGGAAAGTTGTTAAGTACTTGACACTTATTCAAGATTGGACCGTAACCACGAGTCGCGAGATCAAGCTTTACTCAATACAACATCGCACCTAGGAATAGACACATATACTACATAGGTAACCCCCTCAATCCAACATCCTCGAATGTTTTGGCCTATTAAACTTAGCAAGAGGAAGGGGTTGATATCTTAAAGATCACAAGCTTGATATTCCAAAGTCCAAAATGATGCTTACCTAGCCTAGAATGTCTAGACCAACGGCCTTAGATTTGATTTCACTAGGATATAGACAATGATCCTATAACTCTATACAAAGTAGTGCACTATTCAATGACATACTTTGGTGGATCCTCATAATTGTATTTGCCATGAAGAGAAAGAAAGTTCAGGAGAAAAGAAGAAGATAGGGGATCAGTTTGGCCAAAAATAATGTCTGCCTTTTTCCATTCCATCTGATGCATATATGAAGTACAAGTAATGGGAAATAACTGATGCTAATTTAACGCCACTAAGGCCAATACAAACTAACTACCACATGCTACTAACAATTAGCTACTTTAGGAAAAATGAAAATATTAAACAATTGCAATATTAATAAAAAACACTTATAACGAACTCTAATCCCAATGAGACTCCATCCAACTATCCAAGCACTTAAAGCATGCGTACTTGGGTGTTTATCAATACCTCCCCCTCTAGCTTTGACCTTGTCCCCAAGGTCAAATTTTGGAAATTGGCAGCGTAGAAGCTCCATATCCTCCTAGGTTGCATCTTCTGCGGGTAGATCCTGCCAATGGATCAGCACTCGATCACAGGGAGCATTACCACGGATGATGGTGCGAACGTCCAAAACTCTCTTGTTGAAGGGAGGAAATGCCCTCGTCAGCCATGGCAGGTAGTGCTGGAGAAACGAGGCTGCTTCCAATCTGTTTGCGAAGAAGAGAGACATGAAATACAGGATGAATCTTGGTCCCCGGTGGCAAATCCAAACGGTATGCAACCTGCCCAATGTGATCTGATGGTATCCCGGTCGGGGATCTAGACGAGTAAAGTAGCTAGCTCCATGCAACTCATCCATGGTTTCTTCTATGGATGGAATTGGAAATCGATCCGTTACCGTGAGGGCATTGAGGGCTCGATAATCAACACAAAATCGCCAAGTCCCGTTTTTCTTCTTGATAAGCAAAACCGGGGATGAATAGGGGCTCGTACTTGGCTGAATGATACCCTTGTCGAGCATCTCTGTCACCTGTCGTTCGATCTCATTCTTTTGAAAATGTGCATAACGATATGGTCGCACATGCACTAGTTCCGAGCCATTCTTTAGAATAATCTGGTGTTCTATGTCGCGGACCGGAGGCAACCCCTTTGGTTCGGCAAAGATTTCTCCATATTCCTCACCCACCTGCAAGTCTTCCATAGTCATTGAAAGCAGTTGGGTGTTCTCACTGGAAATACCCTGCACCGTGTGTTGCTTTCCCTTGTGTGTAAACGTCATGGTCTTTTGCTTCCAATCATTCGGTACCAACCCTAATTGTTCCAGCCATTGCATGTCAAGCATGACATCTATGCCAACGAGAGGCAATGCATAAAATGTGATGTCAAAGTTGGCCTCTTGGATATGGAGTGGCACACAGTCCACCCGCCCCTTACATCGAAGAATCTTCCCGTTTGCTATCTTGACAGGAGACTGTGGTGGCTAATAAAGGGGACGATTAGTTATGAATAAATTGGCTCCCAAATTAGCCACCACGGTCTCCTATAAACCCTCCCACTTTTCCGAAACCACCCTCGGGTTCTCAATATTTGGGAGCCATGGTCCTCCCCAAATGTTAATAGAGTTACCACCCCCCACCCTCCATTAGTAACCCTCACGAATAATGTCTTGAGTATGGATAAGACTCCGCCAGATAAAAGCAAGATTGTTTCCCGGTGTAACATCTAAAAAATTCCCTTTGGGAAAATATCTAGCCTTATAAACCCTGCTCACCAGAGAATCAGGATTAGTGAAAATTCTCCAAGCTCACTTGGAAAGCATTTGATGGAACGTATTGTTTTGTTGATGACAAACGACTAGTGTTACTTTTGGTTGTAAGTGACTACAGGAAAAGAGTTAAAGTCGTGCTCTGGAACAAGCCATAGAATTGGTCCGAGAACTGCACCGTAAATCCAAGATTGATTAATCTGGCTTGCTTAAAATATCTTTTCTCTCCATTTAATTTCGGGTCTATCTTGCTAAATTAAAGAGAACCTTTTAAGCAAGGAAATACTCAATGATCATACAAAGAAAGGATTTTTGCTTTAAAGGAAAGTTATTTAAATCAAAGGCATTAATTAAGAGATCTTTCTACAAAGCAAGTTTCCAAAATAATTGTTGTTATTCAAAATTCAAAAAGGATTTTCGTGCATATCCTCTCACAAGGAATGTTTCCTTAAGAAAAATGATTTCCTTCAATCAAATAAAAAGAATATCTTTTAATACCTATAAGGATTTTTTTGAATAATTTCCATGCAAGAGGACCGAAATGTATATGGAGATCCGAGCTATTAAAGATAGTACATCTCGTCATGATCTCGCCCATTTAAGAAGATCGAGCTCAAAGGAAAGAATCTATTGAGTATATGGTTTTGTTGATAACTAACCACGCAGGTAGAACTACGGACAGAACCGCTCACTGTTCCTTAAGGAACAAAGGACAGAACGATCCTTAGGTCCAGATGGACATTATTATTGTGTTGTTGACTGACCCTGCAGGTGGAACAAATACAAGACCATTTCTAGTTCCACGGAATGGTTTGAATTAATATTGATTGCACCTACTTGATTTTCAATTAATATGCTTTCCTTATATGAGTGATTATACTTTGTCAAAAATATTATTTTAAGCAAAAATATCCCACTTGGCATGATATACATAATTTGCTTGTTTGAGTGCTTATTTGAGTGGTTATTCTCTTTCCATACTTGATTAGACATCCACTTATTAGTATAGCTTATTACTTTATGGAAAGTATCCTTATTTGATTGCATGATTTATATTTGGTGGTTGACCATAGCACTTGCGTATTGCATGCTTTGCTAAATATTTCCTTGCCATAAAAGTTATCCTTGATTAATGATGTGTGTTTTCTCGCACTTAAAAAGATTGTAATATAGTGGTGTAAGTACGAGTATCGTCTCCACAGGGACGGACAAAAGGGAATCAAGAATTAATTAAATTCAGCGATTAAAAGAAAATAAAATAAAAGCGTCGTGCGAGATTGGTTGGTTTGGAAAATAAAACTAATGTGAATAAAACAATTAAACTAGGGGGTTCTTTCTAATTAATGACGAAGGGAACAGGGATCGATTCCGGGGTAACCAGATTTCTGGCAGATCAGGCCTAATTACATGAAATTAATTTAATTGAGCCTAGCTAATCATTACTAAGTTCTTACCGCTCTCGCGGCGTAGAGTGCAATAATTTAGGGGGCCAGGCTGATCTCTCATGCGACAGGATCCTAAATTATTGCCAAGACGAGCGAGCTTACGGCCCCTTAATCGCTACTAATCTCTTAGCGAACGATTAAGTGTGTGTGAATGTGTCCTAGAACAAATTAGATCTCTCTTAATTCATTCTACATGCAATTGTAATTCTAGCTGCAGTCTAGGTTACAAGAGATATCAATTAAATTATTCAAACACAAATTAAACGGCATTCATGAAATTAAACCGAAAAGATTCTAACCATACATCATGATTAACCCCTTCATCAACCCCAAATCCCTAATTAAAACTACTCACAATTCATAATTGAAGAATCAATAGAATTGGAATAAAAAGAATTAATTGTCATTAATTAAAAAGGTGGAACTTACAAAGAATCCCAAAAGATTGATGAACAAGGCTGAAAAGCCCTCTAAAATTCGTGCTAGGCACTCTCTCTAAGCTCCCCCTTGAAAACGGGGATTTACAGGCTGTTTAAATAGAAAAATCGGGTGAAATTTGAGCTGAATTAGGATTTTCGGAGCCAGACACGATGCCAGGCACGATCGTGCCTTTGATCGTGCCTTCGGAGCAAAAACGCGCATTTTGGACAGGCACGATCGTGCCTGGCTGGCAGTAGCTTCGCGGTGCTTTTCTCTTCAGGCACGATCGTGTCTGACTTTGAGGGCACGATCGTGCCTACTTAAATTCCGAATTTGACAAAACTTCCTTCATGAAAGTTGTAGATAATGAAGTCCTCTATCCACCCCAATTTGCCGAATGTGATTTGAATCATCCAATCAAGAGATATGATCAAAACGGTGGAAGGTGTCTTTCTGAAATCGCAGCAGAGATCATCTGACTTCATCGTCTGTTTTCACCTTCTTCCTCTCCGATTCTCGCAAAGGTGTCTTCATATGATTTGTATCCCTTGAAGTTGGCTTTCCTATGGAACTTGAATCGTGTACATTGGATGTTTCTACAAAGATATAAGATTGAACGATTGACAGAAGGTCATTCTGATCGTCGTTTTCAAGCTTCATTCATCTTCTTTTGATCCCGAAGCCAATCCTAGAGCTCTTTTTCCTTCAAATCTTCATCGTGAATCTTCCGGTGACCTACAAAGCTATCAAATCATTCTCAAATGCTTCTCAAATCATCCCAATTGTTCCTCAAGTGCCGGTGCCGGGCTCAAATTCCCTGATTTTGACTACAAACAACACAAAACTCGAACCAACGCCCGGTAAACATAACTTGAGCTAAAATTAAGACTTGTAACACCTTAAAACTAGGAAAATCATCAAAAGCCGATCTCAACACGCATCAAATGCGTGTCTAAATACGGACTTATCAATTAACTTACTAAGTGAATAGTTGAGTATGGATGTTTTCTAGCATGGGCCGTTGCATGCTTATTATGGTAGGTAAAATATTCCTTTGCTATACGGATTTGAAAAGTAAATGTTGTTTGAAATATATTCCATATTTAATCCGTTGCTTGCTTATATTGAGAATAATATTTCTACCTTTTTGGGAGTTGACCGAAGCTTGTCTTATTTGGTAATTAATTGATCACACGTGATTTGGATGAGCTGTTTGTATTTATTCTCTTAGTCCGGGACTGATATGCTACCTTGAATATATGATTATGATTCGGCTGCCTTATATATTGAGCTCGGATATGGGAAATATTATGAAAGGAAAGCAATTCAAAATATCGAGGCAAGTCCCAAGATTAGAAGATCAAGTATTCAAGGAAGGATGCTTAAACGGTCTGCCCAAGACAACCTATATAAACGAAGCAGCCAAAGAGAAATGATGTGTGCTTGACCGAGATAGACATTGAGAGAGATATTCATAAAAGAATTACTGAAGCTCAAGGCACCTGAAACTGCTCACTCGGAGGGAGTTCTAGATAAAGTTTCTTCTTTCCCTTCTTTATATTGTAATGGGGTTTTGAGGATTGGCTAAGAGCAGCCTCCTCGGGTTGATTTGTGTGAGTAAGAGCTTTGTTGTAATGCTGAGAGACTCTCTACCCACAAGGTAGAGAAGCGTAACTCTTCCTAGAGAGGATAGAGTTGGGGTGGCTCAAGGGTAGACTAGGAGAGTTTCCCTTGTAATCATTCAAATGCTTTTTAGTGAAGTTGTTAAAATTCCTCTGAGGGAGGTCGAGGTTTTTTAATTCCTTTGAGCCAAGGGATTTTTCCTCGTTAAATCCTTATGCACTTTACTATTTCGCAATTCCATATACCCCGCATTAGAACTGGGCGAAAAAATGACACGGTTCCACAAACACAATTCACCCCCCTCTTGTGTTGCTAACCGTTTCATCACATGGCAATATTAAAATCACGAAGTTTCCTGAACCCCAAACCATCAGCTATCTTTGGCAAACAGAGTGAAGCCCAATCCTTCCAATGAATCCCTCTGTCCGACTTTCCCTTCCACCAATACCCATTCATAATATTTTCAATTTCTCGAGAGAGATCAACACGCAACAAAAAAACATTCATAGAGTAAGTCGGCATAGCTTGGATAACCGCCTTCAACAAAACTTCTCTACCTGCCTTATATAAGAATTTATTATTCTAATTATTAATGCGGTTAATCACTTTCTGTCTGAGATAATTTAAAATACTTTTTCTGTTTCTTCCCACCAAAGCAGGCAAACCCAAATACTTCCCATCTTCTCCAACCAACCCAACTCCTAATAATTCCAACAGATCCTCTCGCCATTCCACCGCTACATTGGAACTAAAAAAAACTTTTGATTTATTAAAGTTAATTACCTGTTCCGATGCTCTTTCATAGTAGCCAACACTTTTAATCAATGATGCCTCATCACGGGGTGCTTTGAAGAATAATAGGCGATCATATGCAAAAAATAGATGTGACATCATACGGGGACCACAAGCTATCGAAACTCCATGCAAAGCGACCTATCGACTCATATATGCGAAACAGGGCACTAAGACCTTCAGCAACAATCAAGAATAAATAAGGGGACAAAGGCTCCCCCTGCTGTAATCCTCTCCTGGGGGTGCCAACTCAATCACCGCATCCTCAAAAGGAAGAGTAAGAAACTGATGTGACACACTCCATGATTAACCCAATCAACAAATGCTAAATTTTTCATCATGCCCTCCAAGAACGGCCATTCAACTCGGTCGTAGGGCTTACTCATGTCCAGTTTAAATTAAGACCCACTAAACCCATTTTTCCTTGACGCTTACACTGCAAAAAAATGTTGAGACTCAAAAGCCAACATAATATTGTCCAAAATACATCTACCAGGAATAAAAGCACTTTGCTGCTCAGATATACATAAATGAAGCAAATTTTTCATACGGTTTGCAAGCAGTTTGGAAAAAATATTGTAAATTACATTGCAAAGGGAAATAGGTCTCCAGTCGCTAATGGAATAAGTTGTTTCACTTACTTTTTCAAAAACAAAAAATGGAACTGGTTTCCATTGCCGGTTCTAGTCCTGAACCTAAAACTTGTTTTGATTCTAGGAAAATAAAAAAATCATTGGTACAAGTCATGTTTTGGAACTGTGTCCACTGCTACCTATTCTGAACGTCTCACCATGAGACATGAGTCAACCCCCTAATCCCTTCCCCCCTTAAGAGCCTTTCCAAACCATGGAATGATTAGCTAATGGGCATGCTACATGTATACCCTCATGCATGACATCTTCTTATGTAACAAAAAACAAGGTCATACACAACAATGCATCAAAATGTATAACTAAATTTCCTTGGACCTTACAATATCCTATAAACAAATTGCTAGTCATTAACAATCAAAATTCAAATAACAGAAAAAGAGAAATGTAGTATAGATCTTATGATAATCAAATCGATTTTTCCTTTCAGAAACCCCAAATAGTGGATGATCAATTCTCATTGTCAATCTCCTCTTCCTTCTTCTCATAATAGTGTTTGAATTTGGCAATTTGGCCAATGCTCTCAGCCATTAGACGCTTTGCCCAGAAGTGACAAACCTTACTCACTTGGTGTATCTTGGTCATCATCACTAGCATCAATCTCCCACTCTGGATCACATATGATATCTACTGCAACCGAGGATGAATCCCCTTCTTGAGTTTCTTTTTAGCCCAACAAAAAACTCAGCCTTTAATTTATTGTTGTAAAAGCTAGGCACCAACTAAACAAGCTAATACCAAACATCTTATGTGAAGCAATGAAGGTAAACTGTAGAATGCCTGTGAGACATTTAGCTGATCAAACACGTAAAGGGCATGCATGGTAGCGATAATCACAATACATGAAAGGGGAACATGTTAACATAGAAATTGAGAGAAAATGATAATTATACCTTAATTTTGCAGGGGTCGATCTTCAGGGGATAAACGACTTATGCCAATGCTGTCTGAGCTTACGGATAATTTCAAGAATGTGCTCAAGTAAGTCCCAAATTTGAAAACTCTTAAAATCATACCATCCTCGCAAAAAACAAAAATCATACCACCTTCGTACTTTAAGATTGAGATAGGTCTTTTGCAGGAATAAAAGCACTTTGCTGAAAATAGAATTGTATGAATAATATTGAATTGATAAAGTGTGAATAAAGTAATAATAAATTTGAATAACAACCCAATTATTACCAAATATGGTATCGGAAAAACTTGATGAAAAAGGTAAAACGAGAAAAAGCTAGAGGGACGAACTGAGTATCCTAATACGTAGTGATATCATGTGACAATGACTTGAGTTCGGCACTCTAGTGACCTACTACCAATGACTTAGGCGACCAGTGACCCCCTGCCACAACATGACCAATTAACAATCATTCTGGCGACACTGACTTGTCGCCAAAGTGACTCTAGACAACCTTAATGACCATATTGACATTGACTTCGACGATAGTGACCTATCGACACCCTATATCACTCACCTATTTTCACAAGTGACATAGATGGTGGCACACTTAAACTGACCAATTCAACACCACCTATGTCGCCACCCTAACCCTACTCTTGCCCTAACTCTGTCCCCCGTTGCTTCCCACCCATTGCCCCACCTCTCTCCCTTATCATCTACGTCGCTAGGTCCCAGTGACCACTCCACCTAGCCCAGTGACACAGACACAGCCTAGCCGCCCCTAGAACCCCAGCCGCCACCAATTTGCGCCAAAACCCTAATTGCTATCAATGCTTTGACTAGAACCCTAATCACTTGTGTTGCCACCATTCAAAAATCCTAGCAGACTCTAGTCGGGCTACCACTACCTTTGATCTAAAATTGCAACCATCATATCATTGCTGTTGGGCTCTATCCATGCTCAAACATATGATGTTGTATGAAATCATTGTCGGGCTCCATAATTGATTTATGGGTTGGTAAAAATATATAATATATGTTTGTAAACATAAAAAACTGAGTGTGAAAATGGTAAACGTAAACATAATACACAAAAATAAAATAAGAAAACAATAATAAAAAACTCATGTTAGCAAAACTGTATCGGGCGGGTCTACCTGGAAACCGGCGACCCGGCACCTAATCCGGTCTTGTTTCTTATAAACCCGTAAATGTGGTTAAAACCGGAAATACACGCTGACCCGTTTTGACCTAGGACTGACCCGCAACGGCCCAAACCTGAGAAAACCGATAATTTCTCCAAAAATCGACATAAGTGCAAAATTAACACCCGTGGGATTCAACCTTGCGTCTTTTGTAGCAAGAAGCAGTCAACTTTCCACTTTACCAATTGTACTATTTTTTTGGATGAAATGTAAGTATATTATAGAGATCATCCAAAAAAAACAAGGGTTCAGAATGTACAAGCAAAAAAGAAACAAAAATGAAGGTTATCCAACATGGACAACCCATCCCCAGCAAAAGGGATAGCACAACCCGAGAGCAAAAGCAACACCCAAGCACAAACAAAGGTGGCGGTCGAGCACAAAAAACAACATAAAAAATTTACAAGTTCATGAGGGTAAATACTATAAAGGATCTTATAAACAATGTATTGGATCCTAACAAAAACATCATCTTCCTTTGGGATTAAGCCATCAAAGCAAGTAGCATTCCGGGTCCTCCAAATCCAATAGATGGAATATCAAAAAGCAATCCTAGCCGCCTTTGCCCTGATGCCAAATCCTTACCCCTCCCTCTTGATCCATTTCAACGAGCTATGCAATGTCCCCATCTTCCTAGGAATGCCAATCCAAGCTTTAACTTTATGCCTAACTTTACCTGAAAAAGGACAAGCAAAAAATAGGCGTGATACCGTTTATGGACCACCCTTACAAAAGGGCAAGTATTAACAACATCCAATCTATGCAAGTTATCCGAAGTAGCAAGACAATTACAGAAAGCTAACCAAACCATGAAGGAGAACTTAGGAGGGATATAGTTCTTCCAAATGAAAGACATCCATCCGTGAGGAACCCTCCTAATTCTAAGAAGGTTATACACCTTGGCCGAGGAGAGCTTGCCATTAATTTGGAAGCCATTAAGATGGTGTATGGCCTCTTGGGTATTATCAAAATGAGACAAGATTTGGTCTCTAATCAGAGCAATCTTCTTAATAAGTTGAGAGTCTCTATTATGAGGTGTAAACTCCCAAACATCTCTCCCATTAAGATAGACATCATGAATCCACCTAACCCAAAGGTTATCCTTTTTTGTATAGATATCCCACAGGGTTTTAGCCAGGAGGGCAGAATTCCAAGTGTGAGTATTGGTTAATTTGTACTATTTCATACCAAAATTAAAGCTCTTTAGTTGTAGTTACTTTGTTACCATAAAATGTTAAGTTTTCAAAGTATTATTTAATAAGCACTCACTCTAACAATATATATTGTTGTTGTTATTTGATTATATATTATTTCTATTTCACTAGCCTATGGTGTATATAAACTATCAAATACAAGTAAACAATACTGTTATGTTATTTTTAAGATTTTATAATAAGTTATGTTCATATTATTTTTGAAAAAAGTACAATATACATGAAATATTCATACTATATACATAATTTTTAAAAGAATATTTTATACATGTATTAAAAATATCAAATACAAGAGTAACATTATTGAAATAATTAGGCTTTAAGCTATATTTTAGAATTGATGGTTGTGTTTCCAAAGCTTCCTAATATTATAATTATTTGATTATTGTCTTATTGGACACACCAATTATCCTTATTTTTAATTCAACATATTGTTGTAAATTTAAAATGTTGACCAAGTTTTTTTGGTGTATGCCAGATTGACCTGTCGAGTCTGGGTTGACTCATCGAGTCCGGACTGACTTGTCGAGTCTAAGGCTCTAAGCTAACCCGTGACCTTGGTACAATAAAAACCTATCAAAGATTTTGAACATTTAAATTATCAACCATGCTTGTTGTACCCACCACTTTGTACCCACATTATACCCACCTCTGTGAAGGCTATTTTTTTGTCTGTGAAGCCGGTTCACAGAAAAAATATGTCTTTGAATTCCTTCACAGACATATTTTGTCTGTTAAGTAATTCACAGATAAAAAAATAACTTCACAAACATGAGTGGATATAAAAGTGGATAGAAATCAATCTCAATTTCGATCCTGATCGGATCTTGGAGCCCTCTAGAAATTAGTCAATTGATGATGTTTTGACTTAACAATAAGAAGCATACACCCCGTTGCAGGAGAGCAACAAAGAAATGCGGAGTCCGTTTCCATTTTCCCAATGTGCATATCTGAGAAGACGACGATCTCGGTGAAGCTCCGCAACAAGTATTTCACATGGAGGATAAGCTCAAAGACACCAGCAGCCCACCGGCTGCCGCCTTCTCAACCCCTCAGAAGGCCGCAGAGGCTCCATCTGCCGACCAACCCACTTCTCGGCGAAGGGGCGGAGGCCAGAAGCGGAAAGCAAGCGCTTTAAGCAGCGGAGGAAGTTCGGCCCCTCCTTCTACTTCTTCCAAGCGTCAGGCTCGCGACAAGCCGCATGCAGTTCCGTTTCCTCCGATCCACAACGGTCCGTGCACCAGAGCTCGACAGCTGCCCGGCAACACCGCTTCCGTTGCTTCACCATCAAATTCAGGTGTCAACGGAGAGGCAGATGCGGCGCTTCTTCCAAGAGAAGGAGCAGGAGAGCTGCAGAAGGCCGAGGACGGGTCAATTGAAGCCAAAGAGGATTTAGAAGCAGTGGAGGCAAAACTTGAAGCCGAGTTTGAAGCAATTAGGTCTCGAGATGCTAATGTTCATGTGGTGCCGACTCATGCGGGTGAACTAGATTGTTTCTTACCAACGCATAACTTCGTTTTTTCTGGGTTAATTGTGGTTAATTATCGAGAACGTTTCATTTCCCTCTTTACCTGGAAAATCCCTCCCCCCTAGAGCTTGGTTGGGAACCTAGAATTCACCTGTTATGAAAATGTAATCCTGGTTGTGAACAATTTGTTTTTTAAGATCTTTTTTCATATGCTTTCAGCTGTTTTTGAAAAGCTGGAATTTTGTTGCCTTTGAATATTCTCCTAACAGCTTAAATTTTTCTTTAAACTGTTTTTGTTTCAGACTAAAAATTGAGCTTGCTATAAGATTTTTAAACAGTTCCCATACTAACTGATCTTATACTACACATGAGCTAATTTTTGTGCATCCAAAAGTAGTTATAATCAAAAACCACTTCTTATCAAACTTTAGCCAAACAAAATCTGATTTTGATTGCAATCGTGTACAACAATAATGGTTTAATGATATTTATCATTCCTAGTTAGTAAGAAAAAGGCTCATACCATTCCAAGAGCTTATGCATATTAGTCCTCTGTGACTCTACAGGCTGGTTTTCATGGACAAAAGTTCATTCATTGGAGGAAAAAACAATGCCGTCCTTCTTTAATGGGAAGTCTCCAAACAGGACTCCTGAAATTTACATGGAGATACGTAATTGGATTATGAAGAAGTATCATTTAGACCCCAACACTCGTGTTGAATTGAAGGATTTGTCAGAGATCTCAACTGCTTTGTTCGAAGCAAGGCAAGAGGTGATGGAGTTTCTGGACTACTGGGGATTGATCAATTACCACCCTTTCCCACAGCCGGAATCTGCCATGAATTTGGATACCAATGTCAAGGAAGCACGGAAGGCAGATTCTTTATTGGATAAGTTGTTCCGTTTTGAATCAGAGGAAACATGGACACCAGTTGTCCCCAAGGAAAATATGACTACACAGCCTCTAACATCTGGCCTATTACCTGAGTCTACTTTGATGGAAGAATTGGTGAAGTCTGAGGGACCTTCAGTTGAGTACCATTGTAACTCATGCTCAGCCGATTGCTCCCGAAAACGTTATCATTGCCAGAAACAGGTGTGATCACTGTAAATCTTTTTTCGCAACTTTTGTCATTGTATATTCTCATTTTTATCTTGTAGAAGGATCGCATGATCTCAAATAAGGGTGGCTTAAATTCCTTTTATAGATGTATTCTAGTGCAGATTACTAGCATAGAACTATGTTCTATGTGCTTTTGCTATTTTACTTCTCACCGTCTTATGGGGCAAGGAAATTCATTGGTGTTACCTCGTATAGTTCTGTAGCTGTATCAAAGTATTCCACTTCTGTTCACACGATTTTTAGATCATTCATGTTTTTATTTTGGAATTTCAGTTTGTCCATTTTTGGTGCATGGATATGGAGTCTTTTGACCTTTTGGTCCCTCTGGTCACTTATCTGGTGAAAATCAACTTGAAAAAGTCACAAAAAAATCGTGTGACAAAAGTAAAAGGAGCAAAAGATGGGGACAAAATTTAGGGAGTGGCGTATTCATCCAGGGACCAAAAGTGGAATATCTTCTTTGTAGTTTCATTATAAATAATTCACTTCCATTATCTCCCGTTGTGAGTGGTCTTGACTTACGAGCGGTGTTTTTCAAAAGTTGGCCCTTTCCAATGTTCTAATTCTATTTTTTCTATACAGGCTGATTTTGATTTATGCACAGAATGCTTCAACAATGGAAAATTTGGCCCTGATATGACTCCCTCAGATTTCATCCTAATGGAGCCTGCTGAAGTTGGTGGTGCAAGCAGTGGGAAGTGGACTGATCAGGAAACTCTCCTCCTTCTGGAAGCATTAGAACTGTATAAAGAAAACTGGAATGAGATTGCTGAGCATGTTGCAACAAAGACAAAAGCACAGTGCATCTTGCACTTCGTTGAAATGCCGATCGAGGATATGTTCTTGGATGGAGAGGACGAGATTGATAACATTTTTAATATTGAAGGCATTTCAGTTAATGATGACAGTTCTGCTTCTAAAGGTGGGCTTGAGGGATCTGAGAATAAGGATGTTGAAAATGAGATTCAGCCTTCATCATCCTCGATTGGAACCCCAAAGCAGGATGATGTAAATGATTCAAATGATGAAGAAAAAAATGGGGAGAATTGTGCACTTGAGGCTCTCAGGGAAGCGTTTGTAGCTACTGGCTACTTTCCTTCACCTGGTGAACATGTTTCTTTTGCGGAAGCTGGCAATCCTGTAATGGCATTGGTATGATAGTTTTATTTTTCTTTCAATCTTTCTTGAGGCGGACGACCAACTCTGTTATATTATTTCTATTTGAAAAGTTAAAACTTGTAAGGAAGTCAAAATTTTATAACAATAAAATTCAACTCCAACCTGAGTTCCTTGGAAGGATATCTGATACCTTAATCTGCAAAAGTTGACTTCTGTCCACCTTTTTAACATTTAAGACAATTTTCTTGTGATTATAGAGTAGGAAATTGCAATTCCTTTTTGTATGATGCTACTATAAAAGAGAGGCATTTGGAAAGTTCCTTTATATCAGCAAGGTACAAAAGCCCTGACGAAATGCGTTTGTGCACATTGAGTCTTGATCAATTTGTTACAGATGCTCAAACCAAACAATGGAACCTGTTTTAAGAGTCTCATTACTCTGCTTTTCACCTCAGGCAGCTTTCCTGGTAAAGTTGGTGGAATCTAATGTAACTACTGCTTCAGTGCGTCGCTCTTTAAGAGCTGTTTCTGGTGAAGAATTAGCTGCCAGGCATTGTTTTATTCTAGAAGATCCTCCAGATGATAATAAACCATCCATCTCTGATAGGTTTGTGTACCTTTTTCTAAGCATCTATTAATTATCAAGCTAATAATGAATGAATATTGGAGAATGATGTTAAAAAAATGTGCAGAGCTGTCATTGATGAACAGATTGAGCCGGAAGTACAACAGGATAAGCCTACCTCAGTAACTGGTAACATTGACTTGCCTGTTGAACAGAGTAAGGAGAGCAAGGAAGTAAAAGAGGATGATGAAAAAAGAGAAACCACAGAGAAGAAGAAACAAAGAGAATCTGCGGAGAGCAGTTTAAATGGTCTAGGAGAACAAACCCATTCTCCTCGTTGTGAACATTCAGAAAAATCTGAAGCCATAGGGGAATCAAATGGAAAGGTTAAATCACGTCATGTAAACGAAGGACATGAAGAGGTACCTAGTACTGCTGAAGGTTTAGATTCTCTAAAATCAAAAGTGGAGTCTCCTTCCAGTTCAATCAAAGAGTGTGATGATGTGGTGTCGAAGGACATACCTTCTCATTCTGTAGATTCTCCAAAAGACGAGGATATGATGCCTGCCACAGAAAAGAGGGATCCCGAGCAATCCATTTCAGTAGTTGATAACAAAGCTAAATCAACAGGTTCTCACCTATTACAATCCAACCATAGATTATGTGCTCCCAAAGACAAGATTATCATTAACTGAGATGTGTATATCTTCACCCTTGTAGATGAAGAAAAAGACCACAAGACCGAGAAAGAAGACACTTTAAATGCCAAAATTAATTTTGATGTAGTTAAGATTAAGCATGCTGCTGTCACTGCTTTGTCAGCTGCAGCAGTTAAAGCAAAGTTTCTAGCTGATCAAGAAGAAGATCAGATTCGGAAGCTTGCTTCATTCGTCATAGAAAAGCAGGTAATGCTTATTGCTAATCCACCATTCTTTAATTTGTCACATCACGTTACACTAGTTTAGTTTGATGAGTTCAATTAAGTTGGGTCTAAATTAGAACAGATGTTCAGATTTGTCTACTGAGTACTGAAAAGCTCCTAGTAAAATTATGCAAGTCTAGGAAACTAGAAGCAGCTTGCCTGGGTGATAAAGTCAAATGATTTCAAGTTATTTTTATTTGTATTTTATATTTTACGAAGTGTATCATCACAATGGATCCCTTCCTTAAATCAGTGGTCGGTGAAAGCGTGTTGCCACATTGTGCTTAAGGGTCTTTTTGGGTGGTCGGTTTGGAAGCTAATGGAGTATATGGGTTCGGATCCACAGCCCACATACTCATAAGACACTAGAACAAGCCCAATAGAGCATAGAGGTCCAAAGACGGAAGACCAGTCATCCGCCCATCGTCTGGGTCTTCGTACAGCCAAGGGCACCCACTTGGACAACCAATTACATTTCCATCCGGTGACCCCTCGTCCGGACAAGGGCACACGCCCCTCGGCTCAGCACATTCCAGATATTTGAAAGCACCGCATGCTCGTTTCTCACACATTGCATGTTTTTCCCATAGACTAGCTTACACGTATATGTGCATTTAATGCACCTAACATTTATGACATGTTCAAAATAACCTCATTTTGAACTGATGCAACGGTTCGATTGCCATTTACTATCAGATATCCTTCTCTCTTCAATTAGCTTTGCCTTCTCTCTATGTTATCGCTAATGGTATTTTGGTATAGCTATTAGAGGGCAAGGCTTTGAAGGGGTTAACCTATATCTTGAATCCTAATATACTTTAAGATTTTATGAAAATTGAAAGATTATACTATAATATGAAGGGAAGCCTTGGCGCAGGCTCAAGGCTTGGGAGTGTCCTCTAGTAATAATGGCAAGGAAGGTTTGCCCTTTATACACCCTTGTGATGGGACTCTTCCCTATACCCTTGTCTTGTGAGGACGTAATATGCACCGGCTGCCCTTTTGAAAGATTACTATAATACTTCGTATGTGATTTTATAACATTTCCATTATTATTTTTGTTTGCAGATAAATCCTATTTATAAAGATGTATACCATGCCCTCCAGATCTTTCCGCTCCAACCCCCTCTAAAAACCACATCCTATCAAGCCTTAAGTGTATTTTTGGGCATAAGTTCCTAGAGGGAGCAGGCTTTAGACGGCTCAATTTTTACCATGACAAATAGAATATTTCTAAAAGCGATTAAAGAGTATTTGAATTATTGTATCATGACGTACTTTGTTATCCCTTCGAATTTTATAAATCTCAAATACTACCTCCACCCCCCTAAGAATGGAACAAAAGGGTGTGATGCGGTTTTGAATAAGTGGTTGATATTGAATTGGTAAAGTTTCAATAAAGTAAAAATGAATTGTAACCACCCAAATATTACCAAATATAGTACGAGACAAACTTAAGGGTACAAGTGAAAAAAGTAAAACGAGACAAAATTAGGGGGATGAAGAGAGTATATGCTTGACCCTTCTAAGCCGTACCCACCCAGAGCCAACTCCCAAACTGACCCTTAGGGTATTGGAAGTTAGGTTTTGAAGGGGGAGATTGAAGAGGGTTTATGCTCCTTTCTTTTTTGGGAGTTTAAAAAATTGTATAGGATGGTTTTTAAGAGTTCTTGTAATCCTCCAAAACCCTTCAAATGTTCAATTTTTTAGTTCCCCCAAATGGAAGGTTTTTGAAGGATAACAATTTAAATGGTAATTTTAGCTCAATTTAAAATGAATATAAGTGCAACTATTTCAATTCAGTATACATCTAAAGCAATATTTAATTATAATTCTTCTGTAGCCTCTCTCTTTCCAAATTTGTTACTCACAAAGCAATTAATGATTTCTTTCACTTCCCCTTCCCATTCCCCTATCACGTCTAAACTTCAAAGCCTTCCCCTCCCCCCAAAATTCCAAACATACCCTTAGGTTCTTTGGAAGGCTTATTCTAGTTTATTTTAAGTCACTTTACAATAGTCTATGTTGCTTGGAAACGTGAAAATCATGAAGAAACACCATCTTTTACTCGAAAAATAACTTTACGGAGAGTTTCCAACGAATTTCGGCAGAGTTTCTGAAACAGAAATGCCTACTGAGAGTTTCAGTGCTACGTAGACAATAGTCTATTTTTATAAGTGCAATTAGATTGGCTTTAAATTAGAGCAAGAAGTTCAGATTCGCCTACTGAGAACTGAAAAGCTCCTAGTAAACTTGTATCAGTAGAAGAAACTAGAAGCAACATGCCCGAGTGATAAAGTCCAATAATTTTAACTAATTTTTATTTCTTTGTTTACTATTCATGTTTACAAAATGCATCATGCAATGGATACCTTCCTTAAATCAGTTGCATTGCCACATGAGAAGACTTTGGATGGCTTAGTGAATAGAAGGTGTTTAAAAATCAAATAAAAGGTGTTTGAAATATTTTGAAATATTTTTCGGAGTATAAATTTTATAACATCTCTCTCTCTCTCTCTCTCTCTCTCTTTCTATATATATATATATATATATATATATATATATATATATATATATATATATATATATAGGCTAAACCCTCCAAAACCTTCTCTTCCACATCCCTCCATCCAAAGTTCCACACCATGAATTCTTTCATGTTTCTTTACGAGTAAAAACCTGTTTCTTGCTTTGGTACAAGCAAGCCCAATTAATTCCATTTTGCTAAATTGATATGTTATTTTTGTTCATACTTCTTGCTACATAAGTGTGGTCATTGTTTATGCTTATTTTTCAGTTACATAAGTTGGAGACCAAGTTGACCTTCTACAGTGAAATAGAGAGCACCTTAGTCAGAGTTAGAGAACAGTTGGATAGGTCGAAACAGAAACTTTTCCATGAGAGAGCACATATAATCGCAACCCGGTTAGGCATGTCTTCAACAACTTCAGCTCGTCCTATATCCCAGCCATTGCCTGTGACAGCACCTAGGCCTTTAACTGGCATGGGCTCTACAAGGCCACCATTTTCAAGACCCATGATGTCATCAGTGGCTGCTCCCAGCTCATTTATCCCCACAGCAGTTGCAGGAAGTTCATTACAACCTCCAAGCACCGAGAATGCCTCTTCTGTAGGGAATAAGTAACCTTTTTTGCTCCAGAGCAGCATTTTGTTTTCTATTTCTTGAGACACCCCTGGGAAACAGTTTCAGCATCAAGTAAGCCTTTCTTTATGTTTATATTTGTCTTCCATCGTAAATAAGTGTCATGTTTTGAACACTTATTGTCCCAAATATAGAGTCAAATTTGATCAAACAAAGCTAAATATTCACGTGAATACTACCTCTATACCAAAATTTATTTCTCGTTCGCTATTCCTAAACTCACTCTTAATATCTCATTTTATATATCAAAATTTTATCATCTGCTAATTCTGTTTTTGCAGCTGAATAGAACTTTGAGTGTAGTTTCTAATATGTAAGTTTTATTTTTCAGTACTAATTTGAGTATTATCAGGGAACATAATAAACCGAAACATGACCTTTTTGGGACATAGGGAGTTTGTAGTTTGCCAATCAAGTTACTCTGTACATACTATACAAGTATGCCTAACGGCTAACACTTTATGGCTATCTTAACAAAATTCAAAAGTTGTACATAGTTGAAACATGACCTCTTTTTGGATGGAGGCAGTATCCTTTCAGTGTTTTAATCAATAAGGCTTGGAGTTTTTGTGTTTATTTATTTATTTATTTATTTATTTATTTATTTATTTATTTATTTATTTATTTATTTATTTATTTATTTATTTATTTATTTATTTATTTATTTATTTATTTATTTATTTATTTATTTATTTATTTATTTATTTATTTATTTATTTATTTATTTATCTATTTACCTATTATACTTTAGATTAATTCTGATTGTAATTATATTTAAGTCTTTGATTTGCATATTACGTTTTACAGATTCTTTGTGTGCTTCTCAACAGCCACGTTTGGCCAGGAAGGTATTTGCAGTGAAAGGCAGCCAGATATTTATTTAGCATGAACTAATAGTTATTATAATTAGAACTTTTTAAGCTTTAGCAGGTAGCCCCGTAGCAGCTTACATATAATTTTTTTAGGAGCCGGCATCGGAATAGGCCTCCTCTCAGTTCTTCTATATCTGTTTTCAGTGGCTCTTGGTGAGTTGGTGTAGTAAAATCACTTGTTTATTGTAGTGTCTAGTTTCCTGTATGCTTCAAGTATATGTAAAACTGTAAGCCTTTCAAATGAACATTTTTTCTTCATATTCCCATTTGCTTTGGGCCTTCGTTAACCTGGCAATATTTTTTGTCACTTTCCATGAAAATAGTTGCAGTTAGCAAATAAGGCATTGTATGGAAAACATTTTTTCTTGAAAAGCTTTTATTTTTTTTAATCTTTTAAAGCTTATTTACCACATCAAAGAGCTAATTGAAGAATTCGGAGAACAGCCCATCATATTAAGCAATTTAGTAAAAATAGAGAATGAAGCTTATTGGATTGGTTTTTGGGACGGGTCACGGGTGGATAAGGTTCTCGGACCAGGCTGGAATCAAAAGGGGCTTTTACTTGATCCAAAATTGGCCCATACCAGTTCAAATTGACCCTGGATTTGGTTCCATACATGTACAAATGTGTGTGGTTGTGTATTTGTAAAAACATATACAATTAAGTCTATTATTATATTCCTTCAAAAAAAAAAAAAAGTCTATTATTATATAGTAAAAACATATACTCCGTATTGTATAATCTGGAGTAAAAACATTTTAAAAACATATACTATTAAGTCTAGTATTGACCCTGGAGTACCATATTGTATAATCTAATATTGTGTATTTGTAAAACATATACTATTATTATATAATGTAACGATATAAGTAAATTCTGTTCTATGTTTACGTTTGTCAACGTATAAGTTTGATCATTAATATCTTTAATTACTTATTAGTAAATAATTAAGAAATTCAGATTTTGAAAATTTAAAATGAGATGAACTTAGCAATATTTAAAATAATAATAATTTATGACACATTAATAATTAAAATGAAATCAAGGTAAATATGATAGTGCAATAATTCGAATTACATGTACACAACTTATGTTCAATTATACACTACACCAACAGTTTTTTAGTAAACACAATAGAAGTTCATTCAATTTTAAGACTTTTACAAACTCCCCCAAATTCTTTTTATCTAATTTATTTTTGGGCGACAAGACTCGATCATTCAAGAATGTTGTAATATGGGAGAAATATAGTGTGTTAGATCTGATGAGAGAAGCATGACATACGTAAAGAGTTCAACAACCCTTTCTACATATAATTTATAAGTAGCTAGGTTATGTGATATATTATAGGAAAAATAATTTAAATATCTCAACTTTAAATTGAAGAGGTGTGAGATAAGTACTCTAATTTGCACCTGTAATATATACCCCAAAGTATATATAAAAAAGGGTAAAATAAATAATATACCCCGAACTTTGCCCTAGTGTGAGCTCCCCACCCCGAACTTGTCCTAGTTTAAAAAATACCCCAACTTTATTTATTTAAATTTTTTGTACCATATTTTAATTAACAAATAATATTTCTCAAATTATAATATGTTAATTAGATTTAGTTGTCAAAAAAGATCAATTAACATATTTTTTGTACTTAAATTAGAGATTTTGAAGTTATTTAATCAATTCGAAAAGCACACATTAATTTGGGAATCACACATCTTTTTTTGCCAACTAAATCTAATAAAATATTACAATTTGAGAAATATTATTTGTTTATTAAAATATGGTACAAAAATATTAAATAAATAAAGTTGAGGGTATTTTTTAAACTATGACAAGTTTGGGGTGGGGAGCTCACACCAAGGCAAAGTTGGGGGTATATTATTTATTTTCCCCTATAAAAAATTATGTTAGACCCATGATCATATATTTTTCACAAATATAATTTTATGGTATTAAGTATATAATTTAAAATACACAAAATATTTATGATGATGCAATTAAATTAAATTGTACCGGATGTAATATTATTTATTTCATTTCACAAACGAAATTTAAAATGTTAACTGCAGTCTAACAAATCTTAAAGAATTTTAAATTATGTAATTATTCCAAAAAGAATTGTACTTGTAAAATAACATACAATCGTGGTGCGAAAATAACTTTTCATACAAAGTTCGGGGTATGCATATTAAATATGCAAGTTTGAAGGTACTTATCTCACACCTCATTACAGTTTAGGGTATTTTAATTATTTTCTTCTATATTATATAAAGTATTTTCCCCGTTCTTCAATAGTTGCAACACTTTGATTTTACATCATTCACATTTGAGTATATTTTATTTATTAATATATTAATAAGTATACAATACAAAATATATATAAAAATTGTTTCAAAGTAAATATCCAAATATGAATCTTTATATGTTTTTAATAACAACGAATTAAACTTGATCAAAGGCATTTTTTATAAACGTGAAAATCCAAGTGTTTTAAGTAATTAAATAAGCTTATAATCTTTATAATTAAGTTTGCTAGTAACATTTTTTTGACAAAAGTTTTACCAGTAACATTGGAGAGGGGTTTATGTGTCTACTTGTTATTATAAGTAACTAAGTATTGAGAGATTGATATATGAGCAACTCATATTTATTTTTTTAGGGTGAGAATATGAGATTTATAATAATGAAGAAATGATTAATGGGTATATAGACAGATGACCTCAAAAAATGGAAAGAGGGACTATTAGCCTTAAGTTTAGGAGGAGATGTGTAAGGGGATGGAAAGACGGCTCCCTTAGAATTTTCTTCTTCCTTGAAACTTTTATCATGCAACTTCTCTTTTCTCTTCTTCCTTTCTGCAGACTCTCCCCTGCCCTTCTCCTAGAGGTGGTAAATATCTTCAATTCTTCATCTCATCCCCTTATATTATCCTTCCTTCTGTTTCTATTATTTTTTTTAGCATTATGATATTCCATATATATAGCTTCTGACAAAATTCAATCATGATATATAATATAATTGTATAGATGTATATAGATGTCAAACAATATCTACAACTTTTGGCGTCAATTTATGTAACAAGGCAAATGCTTGTTTATTCTTGATGAAATTTTGATGCATGTGCATGGTAAATTGGTAATAATTATATATAAATAATTATGGATATTTAATTAATGTATTTTTAGATTTCTTGTTACCATTGGGGTTCCATGATAGTCTCTTATATTTATATGCTACAGTTTAATTATTAGTTCATATTTTAACCGGAATGTATATTCATATTTCAGGTATTAGTTTTTGGGAGATAGGCAGGGATGTCTTCCCCGCCGCCGTCTCAAGAATCTCCGCCACCACCCGCTCCTCCATCTCCTGATAAATCATCGCCCCCTCCACCAGATAGCTCATCGTCGCCGCCTCCTCCACCGGATAATTCATCACCGCCTCCCCCGCCAGATTCATCGCCGCCGCCTTCACCGGATTCTGACAATAGCCCACCTCTACCTCCGAGCAACAACTCACCACCGCCGGGAAATAGTGAAGCGAGTCCTCCCCCTCCACCCCTCTCACCACATTCCTCAAATGGGGATTCATCGCCTCCGCCACCTCCGCCCCGCTCTAAACCGCCCCCTCGTCCAAAGCGCCACAAATCGGCGAATGACACGTCGTCGTCATCAAATGATGATAGCAGTGAAAACGCGATAGTGGCCGGAGCTGCGGCAGGAGCAGCGTTGCTACTGGTGGTAATGCTAATCTTGTTTATTTGTTGCTGTAAACGGAAAAAGCGAAGGCGACATAATCGGATGGCCTATTATGCCGATCATTCTCCTAGGAAAGGTATGTATTCATGCATAATAATTAGGATGTCAAAAATTTCAGAAATGCTTAATGCACACATTTTCACGCTTCGAAATTTCAATCTATGACACACACAATTAGTACAATTTTTTGAATAATGTTTAGATGAATTACCTATGGTATAGACAAATCACATCTGTTACTAACAAAATGTCAAGGCGTGTACAAAAACGTATATATAGCATTTCCTAAACATGTACTTGTCCCTAAAGTAGTCCTTGTAACATTTTACTTTCTTATTCAATTAGTTTAATATTTGACTACTGTTTTTTTGAAAAGCTACTTTCAATAATAAAGTAATCTCATAAAAATCTAAAAATTATAATTTGCATTACAACATATCCATTGAAAAAGAGGAAATTTGACTTTGCACCCCACTTTTTGGGTGATATTAGACTTTGCACTCTATTTTCAAAAAATTTTGACTTTGCACCCCAACACATCATTTTGTGAAGAAAGATTTCTAAATGAGGTGCAAAGTCAAGGAATTTTAAGTGGAATGAGGTGCAAAATTAAAGTTTTTTCAAAATAGAATGCAAAGTCCAATATCACCCAAAAAGTGGGGTGCAAAGTCAAATTTCACCTAAAAAAAATTAGTCAAATCATAACATACTAGAATGTATACAAACTTCATATTGGATTTGGAATTATAAAAGTAAAAACTGTGTTTGCCGTTTAAATTTGTGCAAAGAACATAGAAATGAACATAATTATAAATTCATCTTTTTTTAAAGAAAGTAACAATTTTTTTGGTATGAAACATGAAAAGGAATAGTTTTCAAATTAATAAGTTTTTATTCGGAAAATCTAAGGTAATTAAGGAGAAGAACTGAAGAACTCCATCCATCAACCAAGTCAATCATTCAATTTACAAACAGGGCATTTGATGATTCTAATTTTGCAGGCGGCAATGGCTACTACAACAATCCCAATAACGGGCAATATGGGAACTGGAACCCAAATCAAATGCCGTCCAGCGATTATTTCGTGAAGATGCCACCGCCTCCTCCCAGCGCGGGAGTGAGTTCAGAGCACACCTGGCCCATCGGGCCGCCTCCGCCTCCGCCGCCACTGCACAGCAGCGACATGAGCTCCGCTGCGTTCTCCGGGCCACATCAACCCCCAAAGCCACCTCCGCATCCATCCATGGCCCTGGGATTCAACCAGAGCAGCTTCACATACGAAGATCTGGCGGCCGCAACGGGCGGATTTTCGAAGGAGAAGCTATTAGGGCAAGGGGGATTCGGGTATGTGTACAAAGGGGTGTTGCCGAACGGGAAGGACATCGCCGTGAAATGCCTGAAGACGAACAGCGGGCAGGGGGAGAGGGAGTTTCAGGCGGAGGTGGAGATAATCAGCCGCGTCCATCACCGTCACCTGGTGTCTCTGGTCGGCTATTGCATTTCTGGGGCTCAGAGGATGCTCATTTATGAGTTTGTTCCTAACAATACTCTTGAATATCATCTTCAAGGTAACATATACAAACATTTGATCACTCTCTTTTTATTTTATATATCATCTTCAAAGTATATACTAGTATGAATTTTTAAAATTTAGTCATTTTTTGTGATGTTAAAGTTTGAAAAAATAATTACACGAATATAACTAAAAAAAATGATGTTTATAAAAATATAATTTCCTGATTGTAGTCACTATATAGTAACTTAATCGTAGTCACCTATACTTTACTTTCACATTTAAGTTACTGTGATATTATACTACAATAACGATTAGTCATATTTTCTTAAATATGTTTTATTTAGTAATATTTTAAAAAAAATCCTAAAGTTTATCGTAGGAAAAATAAAAAAAAAATAAAGTTTTAGAAGACGGGAAAGATGGAACTAGTATTATTTCAATAAAGAAACGTGATTTTATACATAAATACATGTATATTTATGTGTAACAGTCATTTATTAATTTTTGAAAAGTTATTTAAAGTCCATTTGATACCACCAAAATTGGCTCAATCTGCTGATTGGCTGGATTATGAAAAAATATTTAAAATGTATTTTATTAATAAAATAAAGAAAAAATATATGAAAAATAGCTATAATGGTTTTCTACAATAACTTCAGTCAATTTAGGCAGAAAATAACTCCAATCCTACTTATTTTGATTATTACAAAAACTGAAAAACAAAAGTTACATGTTTGATGAAAATGTTGATTAATAAGATTGATAAACCCAAAAATAGGGTCACCAAAACTGTTAACTCTTTAACACTAAATAAGTAGGTGTAATGTGCATGTACATAAAAATGTGCAGAAACATATAGCGGGTACATGTAATGTGAACTTCTAAATATACTGTATGATTTATATAATCAAGTAAATTTTTTTAAATGTATTTTGGATACGTCAATACTGTGGATGTTTTATAAGTGAAACATTGCAGCTCCTGGCCGCCCTGTTATGGACTTCGAAACAAGGCTCAAAATTGCACTGGGAACGGCCAAAGGTTTTGCCTATCTACACGAAGATTGTGAGTTGAAAGCCTTATTATAGTAATTAATTAATTCCGTTCATGATCAAAATTGTGGGAAATGATAATTAAACTTGGTTTTTGAATATATTGCAGGCCACCCTCGCATCATACATAGAGATATCAAGGCTGCAAATATTCTCCTAGACTACAATTTTGATGCCAAGGTATTACGGAGTATTATATTTACTCCCATAGGGTTCTAAAATTGAGTCTATCCATTTATTTACATATTTCTATTTTACTAAAACTGTCAATTAAGTGCTTTATATGTCACGAATAATTTTAGGAAATTTCCTCTTTATTATAATTATTCTTTTCATTTTGAACGCAATTTCTTGTTCATTCTAAACATCACTTTTAAGAATTGTAAGTTAATTCTTTATTAACAAAGGTATTCTAAGGTTTTTATAATATACATAAGGGTCAGTTAAAATAAAAAGCAGTCTTAACGTGTAAAATACAAAATTTTCACTATATAGCACTACAGTGCACTTTTATGTTCATATAGTCCACTTCTGTAAGTTTGTAAAAAGTTCCACTTATTTACAAAACTGTCGCTGCGTTCTTTGCAAAAGTGTGCATTTTACCAATGTTTAAATGCAGCAGCTCTTCATACAAATGCACTATAGACAGTTATAAGTGTATTTCGTACGTTAATTTTTTTGTTTGATCCTAAATCTAGCTTTAAGAAAGAAAAACAATAACAAGGACCAAAAAACCATAAAACAATGTATTTTGGCATTTTTGTTTTGACTAAAATGGTAATGGTACATCATTCCACCAGATGTCCAATCTGAATTCTACCACTAGCAGAGTTTCTCATTTCTAGTTACTTGAGACTAAATTTTTGATGTTTTTGAAATAGTGAGCCCCAATTGTCAGGAAAGAGATCCAATGTACGTAGTACTTCGTATTAGTTTTGCTTACTCCATAGTCCATACCATTATAACTGATTCTATCAGAATATGTATGTAAAAGTCAACAGAACTACATAACAATCTAGAGTTCTTTTTTTAGTCAATAAAAGTCAACTAAAAGCTTTCTAAGCTCTAACATGTTCATTTCTTTCCTCTTAAATCCACGATAAGTGTAGACTGTCTAGTGCTACATGGGTTTTGTACATTTTTGTTTACTTTCATATGTGGAGCACATTGATGAGGTGTTGCATAGTTATTCAATTTTATACCCTACGAATGTATACAAAGAATGTATAAAATTCTTGTGCGTTATCCTTACTCTTAAATATATGTTCCCAAATAAAACATACATTTAAACCCCTGAGAAAATACTGCTTATCCAGCACATGTGAAATCACGTCGTTTTGAATTTACAAAGCACATTTTCAAATCATTTAGCATACCGCCTCAGTGCCTCATTTAATTACTTTGAAATTTGGTTTAGATAGATATACACAACCATATGTGAAGTGATGAATGATCATAGTTTATCCATGCTTCATCATATAGGTGGCTGATTTTGGATTGGCTAAGCTGTCAAACGATACCAACACTCATGTCTCTACGCGCATCATGGGAACATTTGGGTGAATACACCACACACCATTTTATGATCTTTCAATTGATTTGGACATTTACTTTCTGGGCTAAAGTGTCATTCTTTTATTTCCTTAAAAAAAACTTTGGTTTCTTCATTACATATGACTTTCCATTATCATGAACTTCACTCAGGTACTTGGCACCAGAGTATGCGGCTAGTGGCAAACTCACAGAAAAATCAGATGTTTACTCTTATGGTGTTGTGCTCTTAGAACTCATAACTGGGCGACGCCCCATAGATGTGAATAATGACGATGATGACAACTTAGTTGATTGGGTATGTATGTTATTATGCAGATAGTGATATAGATTTATCCTAGAATCAATCAATGTTGAAATATTTTTACCATGCCAGTACACAACCATGATGTGGGCCTTTATGAATAGATAATGCCAACCATAATGAACCAATGGTTGAACAATAAATTAATGAAAAAATAAATAAATGATAGCAGATCCCTACAGAGTGCAACACACCTTTATTCCCTAATGTGGTTTTGGAGTTGTGATATGTCATCCTGCCCCGCAAAATATAAAGAAAAAAATAAATGAATGATGATTATCATGTTGACCTTTTAGTATGAATCCTCATGTTTCCTTTTATGACAAAAACTCAAATTTTAATAGTTTGCACTTTACACGCAGCACATGCATACTTAGTGTTGTTATTATTTGTATTAATCAAAATGCAGGCAAGGCCTATTCTGGCGAGTGCTGTAGACGGTGGAAGTTTTGAAGAGATTGTGGATCCGCGTTTGGAGAACAACTATAATTCGAATGAGATGCGACGCATGGTGGTTTGTGCAGCTGCTTGCATTAGGCATTCTGCGAGGAGACGTCCAAAAATGAGTCAGGTTTGTACTTGGATGTCTCATTAGAGCTGACAAGCCAATGATATAATATTAGCTACTATCATTTATATTAAACTCCCAATAGGCTTATCACAGGTTTTAAGCAGAAATTGCAAGTATAGTTAATATACTTGCAATTTAATGGGAAAGTATATGTCAAATTAAAAAAGTGGAGCAAATATAAAAAAAAGTTCCACAATGAAATACAAAACGTAGAAACACATGGAGTATATCATATAAAGGTCTAGTTTGGTCATAGTAATCGTATTAAGCAAATAAATGTATAGCCTTTGTGTCACTTATTATTCAGATGAAGTTGATTTCAACAAATGTTGTTCATTTCAGCCAAATAAAATTTTAGGATGACTTTATGGTTCGAGACTTCCTCCTATTTTCACTTAGGGCTGGATTCGGTTCGGGTACCAAACTGAAATCAGAATTTTAAAAGCGAACTGACATTTCGGTTCTCAAATTTCTAAAATCAAAACCGAACCAATACTTGAGCAGTACCAATATTTCAGAAAACCAAAAACTGAACTTTTATACTGTTTTTTTGGTTTGGTTCGATCTGAACTGATTTAATTTTCTAAGAACTGTTATTAAATCAACTATAATTCGGGTACTAACTTTTGGGTCCCAATCCAAGTCAGTTTGATTCAATTTTTTCGATCTGGTTTTTCCGGGTTTTTGGTTAAAAATGCCATCTTTTTTTCACTCATTGGTGTTGCATTGTTTGGCTTGCACAGATTGTGCGTGCGTTGGAAGGTGATGTCTCGTTGAATGATCTAAACGAGGGAATGAAATCTGTACCCAGCACACTCTTTGGATCTGGTGAGGGTTCAGATTATGATTCTCATTCTTACACCGACACAAGGGGGCAGAGATCAGGGGCATCAAGTCAAGAGTTCTCCAGCAGGGAGTTTGTCAATTCCACGGGTGATCAATCTGGGGAGTACCGGAAAAATGGTAGCTAAACGCACCATAGTCCATAGAATCAATTTTTTTACTTCCAAGATTTGATGGGAAATGATTATACTCCACAAATTGGAGTTTTTGGAGTTGTCATATATGATTTACGTGAATGATGACTAACGAGTTTAACTACTAATGTATTTTCAGTTTTTTCAATGTTAAGTGTATAGTGAAAGCAACCAAAAATAGCATTTTGTATTTATTTTGATCTGTTGCTGCAAACACAGTCAGTTTCACATTATAGCCGAATACAAGGGTTTGGAAATTGGAATGAAGCCATTGAAATTTCCTTTAATAACTTAACATTTTATAATTTATCTTGCTCTAGAAGAGTTGAGGAAACTCTACTATGCCATGGCCCAAAATACTATTGTGTGTAAGTGTGTGTAGGAAAAGTGTGTACCTCAAGCTGGATTGATGCCATGGCACAGATTCGGGCTTCCTTGTCAATATGATCATAGGCAAGAGTAGTCACACATCTATGGTCAAGCATCATCGTGAGCTTTAGACGTCAAACCTCTATGGTTAAACACTTCGATTGACGGTCGACGAGGTCGAGGTTAGAAGCTTCATGATCAAGATTAGCCGTTGGTCGGTGGCGTAAAGTCTCTAGGATTGAGAACTATCTTTCATCATTATAGTCTCAATTTGATTTTGTGGTCTTCTAGGTGGAAATTTGACCGTAATTATCTTTAAATATATACTTATATAATCTATAATAAATTGACATTTGAATAATGCATATTACAATGAAGCACATTACATATTTTTTTTGCAATAAAATATTGTTAGTTTTGAATAGTAAACGGTCAAAGCTTAATAAATTTGACTCAAAAGTCAAAGTTGCATTTTAATTAAGAGACAGAGCTAGTAGTTGTTATAAAATTGATAAATTTTATAAATTTTCATTCACCTGTACCATGTTTGGAATGAAGCCAAACACGGGGTTCCGGGTTACACGATTGCTAAACCTTGATAAATCATACATAAATTTAGCTCTGGTTGTGTAGCAAATTTTCAGTAATGAAATATTCTTAGGAAATTGATGCATATACTCGAATGAGGCAGGTTCATAGTCAGCGGCGGACGTGGGAATTTTTTATTGGCGGGGGGGCGGCAGTGTAAGAAAATACATATAAATACACATATATTAAAATTTCGGGGGTAAATATACCTAGGAAAAAATGGAGGGGTAGTGGCCCCCATTAGTCACTCCCTATGTCCACCATTGTTCATAGTATTGAAATGAGAAACAAGTCAAACAACTACAATTTTGAAATTAAAAGTACAACTCCAAGTTCTCGTATAAAAGATCTCAATGAAGATACTTCGTATAAAAATTAATAAAAGTACTACTCTAATAAAAATTAATAGTTCCAATAAATGATTTTTAAGAGTTTTTGATTATTTTGGGGTGTTCTCTATAAAAAAAAGTTGGCACTTGTATCTGTAAGGATACATGTGTCTGAGTTATTAAACATTATAAAAAAAAGTTGGGAACTTTTAATAAATTATAGGTACGATCCCGGAATGTATGATACATGTATTTTAGAGTATCTGAGACGAGTGCATTTTTCATTCGCCAATACGATACCCTACTCCCTATGTTGCACGGATACTGATACCCCTGATACGCCGATACGCGAATACGAGTACGACGATACGACAATTTAAAAAATTATAGGATACAGGTACATGACATATTTATAAATAATAAAAATATAGAGTATAATTTGCAAATATATATAATTCAGAAGTTCACAAATAAAACAATAATAGTACAAAAAATTAACTATTATTATAAAATTTCAAAGATTAGGCTAAAAACGAAAGTACATATATTTCGATCTAAATTCAAATAATATTTTTGTTCTCTATTTATATTTACATCTAAGTCTTGTTTCAATTAAAACCCATCAAACGATAAAATGATAAATTATAGTATTCCAATATTTTTCATACTCCCGAAATCATCTTTATCAATGTTCCACATTTTGTGGTCGCTTGTGCGGCTACTAAATTTTTGTCATGTCATATATGAAATAAGGGTTATAGGGTTAGATACGAGTATCAGAAGTATCAATATTTTTAAAAATAAACCCAATACTTTTATTAAATTAGTGATACAGATTTAATACGTACATGACGCATATCAATGACTATCGATATCGAATACGTATCGGATATGTGGATACGACATCGGGGTGAAGTATCGGTACACCACAATCATAACCTATGTGAATTTTTTTTATGGATGGGGGCAAATTAGTCATTTCATATGCATATTTGTGAATTGTGATGCCCTATATCTGACCTTATAAATACCTAAATCTCACCGGATGATACTCAGGAAAGCAGCATAGACGTAAGCACAATCCTGATGGATTGCTCTACATTATTTTTCAACTTCAAAAATGTGATAAAGCTCGATGATGCAGTGAAAACTACTGTTGTCTGGCTCCACGATTTCTTTGTATAATAATACTTGCAAGGTATGTTCTTCATTTTATTGATTTTTTTTTTTTGAAAAAAATTATGTGTGTGTTAAAGTAGAAGACTTCTCTTTCATTTGTATGAACTACAGAGTTTAGCTGAATATATCTTAATCTCTCTAATTCTCCTTAGTTTTTTAATTCTATAATACTTTTGTTCCATTTCATAATATGTATCAACATAATTGCTCCTAATTCTGAAAATCTTCGATCACCAACTCATTCAACTTTTAATTTGCAAGCATATTTCAAATCTTGTCTCCCACTTCAAAAAATTCGTAAATTTGTGTAGGAATTTGGTGCCTGGTTCTGAATGAGACAGAAATTGAATTTAGATTGTGAAAAACATTTCCCGATTATCATTGAATAAATTTGTTGAAGAATTCGAATTATTGCTTCGCTCCATGCGCTGCCAAGGCCAATAGGCCATGGTAGCTGTTAAGACCGTGCTGGGCTAAGCACTTGCAAGCTAAGTCAGCTTCATTGCATAGCATGAACTACTATTAGATATTTTTTGCTTGAAATTATTGGTATTTATGTAAAAAAAATAATTGGTCGAAATTTGATATTTTTATTTCTGAAGTGGGTTATCATTAATAATAATTAATTAATTATGTCTTAAATTGAAGTATCAACATTCAATCTGATGCTAGGTTAGGTATTTAACCCGAGTAAAATAATGTTTAGTCTTTTGTTATTGCATTGAATCAGACCATCTCCAACCGTTTACACCATTTTTTACATTAAAATGGAATAAATATCACACCATACAGTATTTATCTCCAACAGTTTACACTATTTTTATCACTAAAAAGGAATATGCTTTTTTATTCTTTTTATTAACTTTTCACCATTATTATCTTTAATTATTTCTCTAATTATCATATACTCATACATTAGTCCCTCATTTAATATGTCTTTTGTCATTTCACTCATTATTTCATAAATACAAGCTAAAATACTACTTAATCAATGTTAACCCATGTTTCACGCATTTCACTCATTTAAAAAATACAATAATTAATATTTCACACACACCTGCTAAAGCCTTATAAAATTAAATATTACATAATTTTATAATAATTCATACGTCATAAATAAAATACCACTTAAATTTAAAGCAGTAAATTAAATAATTATTCTTAGTTTAGTTGTCGCAATTTGAGAATTCTTCCCACAAATGATCAATTAAAGCATCGTGAAGCTCAATATGAGTGTTTTTGCATTTGATTTTTCGAAACGACTAACAGGGGTCAAAAAGCCAAATTGAAGAAGAAAATTGATAAAGACACCACTGTTTTGCTTAAGTCTGTTAATAGTGACAATGAGCAACTTATAGTGATGTTGAAGAAATCATTGTTAGATAGACATGAACAATTGGAAATCCAGCGACAAAATATGGCATATAAAAACATAGGAGAGAAGATAAAATTATGTTCATGGATTTGAAATCTATTGACGATCCATAAGCCGACAAGCGCGAGCGTGTCTCATTACAGAAAGATAAAAAATTATAAAAAAAAATCTCAAGAAGGAGGCTCATCTGCTGGATTTGGGAATCTATTTGATGGTCTTAGAGGGTCTGGAAGCGGGATGAGTGACTACTAATTTCTTAATTAGTACTCCCTCTGTCCCATTTTATAGGACTCTTTACTATTCACTTGGTCAATACAAATTATTATTAATCTCTTGCTTTATACATCAAATTTTTAAGAAATTTGAATTATTTTTTGTAGATTTTGTAGCGGTCTTAATTTAGTTTGTGAATATGTAATTCTTTTTTTCTAAAATTAATTTGAGTGCAGACAGGGATCTGTTTGCTTTATCATCAGTCAAACATCGTAAACCGAAAAGTAACTTATAATTCGGGACAGAGGGAGTATGTATTATGTATGATTTTAATAATGTTGTTTTTTTATTTTTAATTATGTTATTAATTGTAGTGTTAATTATGTTATTTTCTTAAGTATCATTTGTAGGGGTGGACACAGTCCGGGATGGTCTGGGATTCGGCTTATCCCGATCCCGTCCCGGTTTTATAACAATGGTCCGGTCCGGTACGAGATAAGTCTTTATCCCAATGTTGTCCCATTTAAAACGGGATCAGGAAAACCCGAGAAAAATCGGGACGGATCGGGATGTCCCATAAAATATACATTTGTGAAATGCGATATAAAAATAAGCATAACATCAAAATAAAAATGTAACTATTTTTGCAAATTTAGCTTCTCTAAAAAGATAAGTAAAACCTCTAATTAACTATTTTTATTTTTTTGTCTTGTAAATTTTTTTGGTCCCCCTAATCTTGTGTTTCCTCTAGTAGAATAGTAGCGCAAAATATTTTTATATATATTTTGTAGTATACTTGTAATTTTTCAATACCACATTAAATTAAATATCATATCTATAAAGACACTATACATATTTTCTAGTAGTTATTTTGGAAAAAATTAAATCTATAACAACACTATAATTTGGAGTAGTAAATATTCCATCATAATTCGTATTCCAAACGTAATATATATTACTACGTATGGATTAGTATTGGAATGAGAATTAAACAAATTTTAATCAAAAGAAACAAAAGAAATGAGACTAAGAGAGACATGAAATAAGATAAAATGACACTAGAGAGACTAAGGACTAGAAAGTTTTAATTGTGTTTGAGTATTACATAGCATTAGAAATTTAAAATAACATATTAATTTCAAACGGGACACCGGGACGGGACATGATATTTTATAGCTATCCTGGTCCCGTCCAGGTTAATATCGGTGCGGGACCGGTATGGGATGAAAAAATTGCATTCTAAATGGATCGGGATAGTTTCAGAACGGTATCGGGATTTTTCGGTTTGGGACACCGGGACCGGGATTTTTGCCCACCCTTAATTATTTGTATTCTGTTATTATGTTGTTTCGATTTGAAAATTTATTTATAATATTGTGTGATTTAAAATTTATAATTTAATTTTGTTGTTCTAAAACTGGGTCAAAACCATAACAACCAAAATTTTAAGTCACTTTTGAAAAAAGGTAAAATAATAACAAACGAAAGTTGACACATTACAAACACACTTCATGACTTTCTATAAATTTAACGAGCCTTGTGTGCGTGTGTAGTTACCCGATGAAACGTTCAGTGAACTTTCATTTCTGAATCTTCACCGGGTTGAAATTGGGAAGAGATTAAAATTTCCCTCTAAGTATCAATGTAGCCCTTTCACAAACCCCTTGAAAAAATGTCCTAAAGAATTGAACTTCACTCAGGCTACTCCATTGAAGGATTGGACGGATCAACTAGGTACACTTGTAGACCTTCATGTAGCCGGTTTACCGGATGTCGATCGGACATTTTTTTGTGACCTCCTTATGCCCGATAAATGGTTGGCCGGTTATGTATGTGTATATCGTTTATTGGTACAAAACTTATTTATAGTTACAAAACTTATAACTCGTTTCTTATTTTTTTTCCAATCACATTTTGTAGCATGTGGATGCTATCATATACTTGATCAATAAGGAGAGGAGATGGCTGAAAACTACATTAATGGAGCCTTATTTTATGGTATACATACGAGTGACCTTTTATGCATTTGTTCTTAATTCATAATTTTTTATTATCCCTTGCCATTGTTTGTAACAACTCTTGAACAAAAAATTTGACAACATCACGCAGTGGGAGGGAGATCGCCATCTCGTGAAAATGAATTGGTCTGCATAGAAACATTAATAAACATTGTGTTTAATGCCTTAGGTTTTGACACCCCTAAATGTGGGGAATTCGCATTGGGTGTTGGTTCAAATAGACCTTCGTGCAAAAATGTTAAGAGTATATGACTCCATGAGAAGTGGATGGACCGTGGCATCCATAAAGGACTTGTGGGATCGCCTCCCCCACCTCCTACGTATTATTACGTGGAGAACGGAAGATTACGTCACAGACGACCTTTGTTAGTAATATACGGTACGCGAATGATACAGTAATACGTACGTTCGTGTATAATACGGTGCACTTTTATAAAATACGGCTAAATATATGTTTTATACGTTCGGAACAAGAATACCGATACGTACGCGTCTAATACGGATACATATATCATTTAAAAATATGGCATATAGTCCAGGTCTATATTTACACTAGTTTCACTAAATTATTGATACAAAGAAATGTTTAGTTAACATCTCAACATTTTTAAATGATATAAGATGCAATTCTTAAAAATGTAATACTCCGTAATATTTATAAAAATATTAATAGACCTACTTTTAGATAAAATAAAATAATCATAAAAAAATTTAAATGCAACACTCTAATTGGTTTATAAATGTGTAAGAAGTTTATAAAATGTAAAAAAAAGTTTATAAAATGTATATTCATTACAAAAAAACTCGCTTGTAGTCACGGACTTTAGTCACGGATTTGGTCCGTGACTAGTTTTGTCACGGACTAGTCACGGATATTTAAAAAAAATAGTCACGGATCTGACCGTGATTATGATCGTGACTAAATTTAGTCACGGTTAGATCCGTGACTAAAATGGTCCGACAACTCCGATTCCGTTTCCGGCGGCGTTTGTTTTACACCGGCGACTTAGTCACGGACACATCCGTGACTAAATCCGTGTCTACTAAAAAAATTTAATTTTCCAGCGCTCAGAAATTAATTCCCAATGGTATTCTGTACGGATAAATTTAGTCACGGACATTTCCGTAACTAATTCTGTGACTAAATCGAATAAAATTATTCGCACGCGTAATTTACATGTCATTTACACGGTTTGGACGCGTAATGTACACGGATTTGCTTAGTGACGGACAAATCCGTGACTAAGTCCGTGACTAGTGTTTTTATACATGCAGGACCTGCTCATTTAGCAGAACCACACCAATTCATTCCCAGTATATACAGTATCTGTTTGAAAGATCCAAGGTCGAAACATGTAGTCTATCTTATGTCATTTTCCCCGTTTATGCAGATAGGGTATGTTATTTGAATTATTATTTTTTATTTGGAACTAGTTAGTTCAATTTAAATTATTAAAACTATTAAATTAGTGAGGTTGTTAATTAATTAACAGGATATTTAACTAAAAACGTGGTGATGTAATTACATTAGTAAAATTTTTAGGTTTACAAAATAATTTAATTAAAATTAGTTAGCTAAACGTAGGTTTAAATGTAGTGATGTGTTAATTAAGTAAAATTAATTAGTTAAACGTAGGTATTAACTAATTAAGTGAGATTCGTTAAACTTTTGATAATATTAGTTGAATTTAAATATTAGTTAATTGAAATGTGTTTAAAAAAAGGTTGTTAATTAATTAACGAAATGACTTAGTTAAATTTAGTTAAACGTAGGTTTAATTTAAATGTAGTGTTAAATTACTTAATTTTTTTATAATATTAGATAAATTTAAGTATTAGGTAATTACTTATATTTTGTGCATTATTATTGTGAATTGTGTGCATTTCATTTAATTTAGTGAAAATTAGTTAGTTCATTATTACGTGAAATAAATTACTTAAAATTAGTTAACTCTTGGTATTATTGTTACATTAATTACCTTAGTTTTGAACCTGTATATTTTTTTATTATAATATTCAGGCATAATGTATAAACAAAATAGAAATTGGATGTATGATAAAGATGCAGTATTGTACGGAATGCAATCAAATTTTCTCAATGGAGTCGGGGAATTTATTGAATTCGCACTTGAACATCCGACTTATATGAGTGGTGATAAAATAAGATGTCCATGTTCAAAGTGTAAAAATCTCAAATTTAAAGACCCACACGAAGTTGGCTATGATTTGTACGCGGTCGGTTTTGTTCCCAATTATTATAATTGGACTTCTCACGGCGAACCTTTGGATCCATCTGTTATACCACAAACGGTAGGTTCGTCTCGTTACGTCCCTCCAGAGATGAGTGGGTGGGGAGACCGTGCTGAAATGAGGTGGGAACCAGAAATGGTATATGACGCATACGGTGTATCGATGTCTCAGTTCAACCCCCCACAACCATCTAACGACCCCCCTGAAGCCTCGACCTCGTATCAACCAGATGCGGATGAAAATCCGTCATTTTATCAATCTTGTGTGGATGAAGGTTTGGCTGAGAGATTTCAGGATGTTCTAAAAGCTGCCGACCAACCTCTGTATGCTGATTGTGAGGGATACAATCAGCTATCCGCCGTTACAGAGTTTATGAACATAAAAGCCGAATACAGTCTCCCTGAAACTTGAATGAATAGAGTCTTGCAGTCAGTAGGAGGGATGCTACCGCGTGATCATACCCTTCCCGATTCATATTACCACATGAAGCAGTTAATGTCTAAGTTGGGGCTACCTTGTGTCAAAATTGATGCATGCCCGGAAGGATATATGTTGTTCTGGAAGGAGGATGGGACACTTGAGTTCTGCAAGTTCTGTGATGGAGACAGATACAAACATGTTCCTCAAAGTAAAAAGAAACCACGACATAGGTCGGCACTGTCTAAACTGTATTACCTCCTAATAGCTCCTCGACTGCAGAGGATGTACGCTTCGACTGCTAGTGCGAAACACATGACTAGGGGTGCAAATGAGCCGAGCCGCTCGTGAGCCGCTCGCGAGCCGCTCGGTCAAAGCTCGAATCGGGATCGGTCAAATTCGAGCTCGAGCCGAGCTCGAGCCGGCTCGTTAAGCAGTCGAGCCCGAGCTCGAGCCTTCTAATTTCAGGCTCGCTAGCTCGCGAGCCTAATTTTATATGTGAATATTTATAATATATATATATATATATATATATATATATTATATAATCATATATAATATATTACTATGCAATATAAATTAATATATAATGTATACTGTTATAATGTACGGAGTAATATATATGATATACTCCCTCCGTCCCCTTTTAAATGTCTCGAAAGAGTATGACACGAGTTTTAAGAAAAGTGGGTTTGTGTGATTGATATTAATTGATAAAGTAAGAATAAAGTAAAAATAATTTTGAACCACACAAACTTTACCAAATAAGGTATGAGACAATTAAATAGGGACATCCCAATATGGTAAAACGGGACATTTAAAAGGGGACGGAGGGAGTATATAATATATACTGATTAGTAAAATTTTATAATATTTTAGGCTTAGGTCGTTACTACTCAGTAGAAAAACTTAGAATGGGCCGATGACAGTGAATTTTTACTACGGACTCATTATGGAGCATCATAATGGTTATCGAGCCTCGAGCTGAGCCGAGTCGAACCGAGCCTTCTGCGAGTCGAGTTCGAGCCGCGATTTTTGATAAGCGTTTTATTAACGTATTTTATATATTCATCTTAAAACGCTTTTATGTTTAAAAAGAATAAAATCTTCACACATATGCCTCGTTTTGCTAGAAGTTCTTTAAATCAACAAATGGATCAAATGCAAGGATGGTAGAATACGCACGAAGAAACCGACGGAAAAAGGTCAACCAAACGCATCCCGAGGAACAAATAAAGACCACAAAAAAACCCAAGACAGACGAAAGCCGCCCGGTTTATGCCAAAGGCGGCCGGCCTTTGGTCCCCAAGCTTATTTTCGCATCCACAGCTGAAAAATCTGATCCGGAGCAAGAAAGGACGAAAGCCGCCCGGCTTTCGTGAACACCGGCCGACTTTTGGTCGCCGAAGGAATTGTTCAGAATTTAATTACAAAAGCCGCCCGGCTTTTGTAAATGGCGGCCGGTTTTCGACCCCTGGAGCGGAGGAGCAGCATTTTAAACGCGCAAAAGCCGCCCGGCTTTTGCGAAAGTCGCCCGCCTTTCGTCTGGAATTGATTAAAACAAGCAACGGTCATCACAATCATTCGAGAGAAGCTCCAAATCCAATTAAGGAGCTTGCTTCATTGTCTAAAAATGGCCGTTGAAGACCAAATATTTAAGTACATGGAAGCCCTCTCAAGTGATTATTCCATATTCCATACACTTTACTTCCATTTTAGCACTCCAAGATCAACCCCTTGGTCTTGGGAGAAGTTCTACACTTGGGGATCCCATTATCCACCATAGCTTTGGAGTTGTGGTATTATCTTCTTATGTATTTCATTGTATTTCATCAATTCAATACTTGTAATTTCATTATGAGTTGCTCTAGCTAATTTTCCATAGCCAAGGTTAGGGATGAAACTTTACGCACTCTAGGTGTTTGATGTATGTTCTCAACCAAATTATTATGATCTTTCCTTTATATTTTAATGTGTATGACTACGGTGTACAACGTATGATTATATCGTTGGATTTATTTGAGCAATTAACGTTGAGTTATAAACCGTGCACTTAAAGGCTAGACATATTCTAATTGTGGATAGAAATATACCTCAATTGAATATGGTGGTTGTAATAATGTCCTAATCTTCAATGGGGTTAATTTTAGATGAATGTGAACCGTGACGGGATTCACACGTAGAATTAATCACAATCTCGCTGCCGTAACAGGAGTTAGAATACTTTAGCGACATTCCACTCATAAGAATTGGTGAAAGAATATACATTAATCGCTAAGAGTCGTTTAGGAGTAATCCCGAACCCTTGGTTGCTTTTATTATCACTTGAAAAACCAAAAATCTTTACTCTTTTACCAAGTCTTTTACAAATTATTTTCTCAATTTTTGAATCATATAAACAACGTTTCCTCGTGTTCGACTCGGTATTTTTACCGGATTTTATTACTACATCGGCACTTGTACACTTGCAAGTTTAAGCCGATCAAGTTTTTGGCGCCGTTGCCGGGGAAGCGGTTTTGTTTTATACGGTTCAACAAAATTCCTGAATTTTCCCTTTACATTTCACTTGGTTTTGTTTTGAATTTTGTTGTGTAGACAAGCTCTTAGTGCATGCTATTGAGAAGTCAAGGCTCTACAAACCTTGAACCTATCAATCTTGAGATTGAGAGAGCTTGTAGAAGGAATCGGAAGAAGGAAGCAAGAGTACCAACAATGCTTCCCACACTCAATGAACGGAAGAGGCCCGTTATTGCCACCACTCCTTCTTGCATCGTTCTTAGCGAGGCGGCACGGGACTATGAATTGCGGAATAGCTACTTCAATGCTATGCCGCACTTCTATGGACAACCGGGAGAGAATCCATTAAATTTCATTACCGAATTTTATGGGTTCATTCAAGGTGTGCCTAGGAATGGGCTAAGTGAAGGAGACCTTAGGCTCAAATGCTTTCCTTACACCTTGAAGGGAGCGGCAAGAGGGTGGTTTCTAGAGCAAACACCGGCATCCTATGCTACTTGGGATGAAATATACAATGTTTTCATCTCCAAGTACTACACTCCCACAATGACGCAAGAGCTACGACAACGAATCTTCAACTTCAAACAACAAGTTGGAGAACTTTTTCAAGACGCATGGAGGCGTTTCAAGTCTTTGTTGAAGGAATGCCCTCATCACCGCATCCCTCTTGACCTTCAAATAGACACTTTTTACAATGGCTTGAACCCATCTTGTCAAGCTATTGTAGACAATCGAGCGGAGGGGTACATCGGAAACAAAACGGAGACGGAAGCTTTGAGGATTCTTGAGTCCATTGCTTCAAATCCTCAACTACAAGGAGGAGACATCAAGGTGGCGGGAGTGAATGAAATCTCTATCACTCATGAACTTGACAAGAGGTTTAAAGAGTTTCAAACCAAAATGCAACAAAATCTACAAGCATCAATTCACACAGCTTTACAAGCCGTTATTGGAGGGGCTCAACAAGTGGCAAATGTGGAGAGTGTCTCCAATGTGGAAGGTAACTCATCTCAACATCTTGAGGATGTTAGTTACATGAACTCTTATGGGCAACGAGGAAACCAAGGAGGAAATAACTTCTCCAACAATCAACAAAGGTATAATCAAGAAAACAATTATAGACCGCAAGGTAATCCTTCAAGCCATCAACCCGGAGTTCCTACATTTGGCCAATCCAAAGAACCTACCATGGAGGAGATGATGAAGCTTCTCACAAAAAATGTTGCTAGCATCAAAACTCAAAATGAAGAAAATCATAGTAGAATGGAGGCATCCATTGGGAATCTCCACAATCAATTCACTAAACTTGACATGCGTTTTGAAGATCAAAACCGGAAGCTAAATCAACGCATGGACAATATTGAACAATATACCAAGTCCTCTATTCATAACTTGGAGGTTCAAATTGGCCAACTTGCTCAAGAAAGGACAACTAGGGAGCATGGTAGATTTCCTACTACAACGGAAGTCAACCCGAGGGAGAATGTTATGGCTATCACTTTGAGAAGTGGTAAACAAATGGAAGGGCCAACAATTGAAGAAGAGCCCATTGAAAAACAAAGCGAAGAAGAGCATATTTCACCACCATCCATGACGGCTTATGTTCCACCAATTCCTTACCCACAAAGGATGAAGAAGAAAGATGATGGAAAGCAATACAAAAAGTTCCTAGACATCTTCACCAAATTGAGCATCAACATCCCCTTTGCCGAGGCCATTGCCGAAATTCCTTCTTATGCAAAATTTTTGAAGAATATTCTTAGCAACAAAAAGAAGTTGGCGGATTTTGCTACCGTAGCACTCACGGAGGAATGTAGTGCTATTCTTCAAAACAAATTACCTCAAAAATTGAAGGATCCCGGGAGCTTTACCGTTCCTTGTTCTATTGGAAGCTTAGGGGAGGTAAAATCCCTTTGTGATCTTGGAGCTAGCATTAACCTTATGCCACATTCTCTATTCAAGAAACTTGGTGTGGGGGAACTTCAACCTACAACTATAGCTCTCCAATTGGCGGATAGAACCATCCGTTATCCTATTGGGGTAATGGAAGATGTTCTTGTGAAGGTTGGAAAATTTTATTTTCCGGTGGATTTTCTCATTCTAGAGATGGAGGAAATGGAAATTCCGGTGATTCTTGGAAGATCTTTCTTGGCCACGGCGGCCGCTCTTGTTGATGTGAAGAATGGAATTGTGAAATTCCGTGTTGGGGAGGAGGAGCAAGAATTCCATGTTTGGGATTCCTTGAAGAAACACCATGATGATTCTACATGTTTTAGTATCAATATTTTTGATACTTTGACACAAGAAGTTTTTGAGAGGGAAATACATGAAGATCCTCTTGAGGCATGCATGATGCTAGGATGCACCGAAGATGAAGAAATTCCTGCACTTTTTGAAGAAGTGATGTACCTTCAAGCCGGAGGCTCTTACACCAAATTCCGTCCTAAGTTTGAAGAACTTGGTGCAAGGAAGTCTAGCCAAAAATCTTCATGTGAAGTTGCTTCAAGGCCTACTCTAAAACCTCTTCCGGGTCATCTCAAGTATGCATTTCTTGGAGATGATTCTACATATCCGGTGGTAATTTCTTCTACACTCACCTCTTTGCAAGAAGAAAAATTATTGAGAATTCTAAGGGCTCACAAGTCCTCTATTGCTTGGTCCTTGGCGGATATTAAGGGTATTAGCCCTTCTCTTTGCATGCACCGGATTCTCATGGAGGAGAATCACAAACCTACAATTGAACATCAAAGGAGATTGAATCCCAACATGAAGGAGGTAGTCAAGGAGGAAGTTCTCAAACTCCTTGATTATGGCATTATTTATCCCATTTCGGATAGCAATTTCGTTAGCCCCGTTCAAGTGGTGCCCAAGAAAGGAGGAATTACCGTTGTGGCTAATAGTAAGAATGAATTAATTCCTACTAGGATGGTCACCGGTTGGAGGATGTGTATTGATTACCGGAAATTGAACACCGGCACTAGGAAGGATCATTTTCCTCTCCCATTCATGGACGAAATGCTTGAACGTGTTGCGGGTCATGAATTTTATTGTTTCTTGGATGGATTTTCCGGCTATTTTCAAATAGCTATCTCACCCGAAGATCAAGAGAAGACCACATTCACTTGTCCTTTCGGCACTTTCGCTTATAGAAGAATGCCGTTTGGTCTTTGCAATGCCCCGGGGACCTTTCAAAGATGTGTCATGGCCATTTTTTCCGACATGGTAGGAGGTTTTATGGAAGTCTTCATGGACGACTTTTCTGTTTTTGGAGACTCTTTTGATGCTTGTCTTCTTCATCTTGAGAAGGTTTTGATAAGATGCAAGGAAACACACTTGGCTCTCAATTGGGAGAAGTGTCATTTTATGGTGACCGAAGGCATAGTCTTGGGACACAAAATTTCCTCCCAAGGCATTCAAGTTGATCAAGCCAAAGTGGAAGTTATTGAGAAGTTACCTCCACCTCATTCGGTGAAAGCCATCCGGAGCTTCTTGGGACATGCCGGTTTCTACCGGCGATTTATCAATGATTTTACAAAAATTGCAAAGCCACTTTGTGATTTACTTGCCAAAGATGCTCACTTTGATTTCACTCCACAATGTCTCCAAGCTTTCAACACTCTCAAGAAGGCTCTCACTACGGCCCCAATCATTATCTCACCGGATTGGTCACTACCTTTTGAACTCATGTGTGATGCTAGTGATCATGCAATTGGTGTTGTTCTTGGGCAAAGGAAGGAGAAGAAGCTCCATGCCATCTATTACGCTTCTAGACTACTCCATGATGCGGAGTTAAATTATGCCACTACCGAAAAGGAGTTCTTAGCCGTTATTTATGCTTTTGATAAATTTCGGTCATACCTCATTGGACAAAAGGTGATTGTCTATACCGATCATTCCGCTATCCGGTATCTCATGAGCAAGAAGGATGCAAAACCAAGATTAATTCGTTGGGTATTATTACTACAAGAATTTGATCTTGAAATTCGGGATAAAAAGGGGAGCGAAAATCTTGTTGCAGATCACCTTTCCCGTCTCGAAGCTAACACCACATCCCACAAGGAAGTTATTCATGATGATTTTCCTTATGAACAAATCATGGTGGTTAGTGGAGTACCATTACCTTGGTTCTCGGATTTTGTGAACTATCTTGCCAAGGAAATTCTTCCTCAAGAATTCACATTTCATCAAAGAAAGAAATTCTTGAATGATGTCAAACATTATTATTGGGATGAACCTTACCTCTTCAAGCATTGTGCGGATGGTATCATACGAAGGTGTGTGCCCAATGAGGAAATGCTACCCATCCTTGAGCATTGTCATAATCTCCCTTGTGGAGGTCATCATGGTCCCGATCGGACCGCCGCCAAGGTACTTCAATGTGGATTTTTCTGGCCTACTTTATTCAAGGATGCTAGGAGCTATGTTCAAGCTTGTGATCGTTGTCAACGAACCGGTAATTTGAGCCGGAGGAATGAAATGCCACAAAATATGATGCTTGTGGTCGAAATCTTTGATGTTTGGGGGATTGATTTTATGGGACCTTTTCCCAAATCCCATGGCAAGGAGTATATACTTGTAGCGGTTGACTACGTCTCCAAGTGGGTGGAAGCAATAGCCTTGCCGGATAATACCGCCAAGTCGGTGGTAGATTTTGTGAAGAAGAATATATTTTCAAGGTTTGGTGTCCCGAGAACCATTATTAGTGATAACGGTACGCATTTCAAGAATGCTCACTTCACCGGTCTTCTAAAGAAGTATGTGTGCCTTTTCAAAAGTGGAGCTACTTACCATCCTCAAACAAATGGTCAAGTAGAGGTCTCTAACAGGGAAATCAAATCTATCCTTGAGAAGACGGTCAACTCTTCTCGGAAGGATTGGTCTTTGAAGCTTGATGACGCCTTATGGGCATATCGAACGGCATTCAAAACGCCTCTTGGTATGTCTCCTTATAGGCTTGTTTTTGGGAAGCCTTGTCACCTTCCGGTGGAGCTAGAGTACAAATCTCGTAGGGCAATTTCTCAACTCAACTATGATCCAACACTTGCAAAGGAAAGAAGGCTATTACATCTTGACGAGCTAGATGAACTACGGAGGGAGGCTTATGAGAATTCCCGCATTTACAAGGAGAAAGCCAAGGCGTAGCATGACAAGAACATTTGTCGAAGGGAATTCCAAGTTGGGCAGAAGGTGCTCCTTTTCAACTCAAGACTCCGGTTGTTTCCCGGAAAATTGAAGTCCCGGTGGTCGGGACCTTTCACCATCACCGAAGTCCGACCATATGGAACTATGATGATCAAACAAGGTGACAATGAACCTTTTGTTGTCAATGGTCACTGCTTGAAGCACTACATGGAACACCACAACACCTCTGCCACCATCTCTTGCCCCTTGAAGGATTGATCACGAAGACGTCCGGCCAATGACGTTAAAGAAGGCGCTTGTTGGGAGCCAACCCAATTTCATATCCTTTTTATTTACATGTTTGTCTTTCATTATGCTTTTATACTCTTATTGCTTGTGGACGATGCAATTCAAGTGTAGGGGGAGAAGCAAAGCAAAGAAATGTGAAGTTTCAAGGCAAATTTTGAACAAAGTGGGCGGAATTAGCAAAGGCATCGAAACCCGCCCGGCTTTCGCGAAAGCCGCCCGGCATTCGGTCGCCGTAGGTTAATTCCATTTATTCAGATCGAAAACTGCCCGGTTTTCCCGAAACCCGCCCGACTTTCAGGTCTGCTTCCCAGGTATTTTTCTCGCACACGAAACCCGCCCGGTTTTCGGGATTGTCGCCCGGCTTTTGGGCGCCGAAGGTAATTCCAGATTATTTAAATCGAAAGTCGCCCGACGTTCGTGTAAGCCGCCCGGCTTACGGGTTCTGGGAACAATCTGTTTAACCGAAAGCCGCCCGGCTTTAGCATATGTCGCCCGGCTTTCGGGGACGAGTGTTTTATTACCTGTTCTGTTTAAACACAAACACACGCACACAACGCCCAAAAGACGCCCGGCGAACGAGAGAGCTCGAACGACAACCCCCATTCTTCACGTTTCTTCTCCTCTTTCAAGCTCAAAACAGGTATTTCTCCATCTCCTTCGCTTCTTAAACTCAATTTCATAGCTTTTTTTCTTCATTTAATCGATAGAATTGGTTGTTCTTCCCAAATTTCGAATTTTAGGGTTTATGCAAATTGATAGCTTTTAGGCCTAATTCATTGCATGATATCTTGTTATTGTTGCCTATATTGCTTGTATGAACCATTTCAACCTCTTTTCAAGTAGTTATTTTCAACAATTTGAATTTTTTGCTATTTGGTCAAAATTGGGGGCTTAGGGTTCGAAATTCTTGTTCAAATTTGGAGATTTTCAATTGAATTCTTGTGATTAATTGTTGTTGAGTAAAGTTGTGATTATGTTGTCATGTTAAATTGTGATTAAAGTCAATTTTTAGGGGAAACTTTGTCAAATTTTTAAGAAAATTGACTAGAATTGTTTGAGTTTGTAGGTTCAAATGGCTCCAAAGGGGAAGTCCGTTAGCACCGAGGCTGGCCCGAGCAATCCCAAGCGGGCAAGGAACAACAAGGCACCCGCGGCCTCCTCCACCATCTTGCCTTCTAGCCGGTTTGTCAACACCAAGTGCTATGAACGGTACTTGGAATCTAGGGACAACGATTTCGTTGTTGAGAAGACGGTGTCACAACCTATTGACCACGAGTACTGGCTCACCGAGGCCTTCGCTAATATCGATTGGGAGCCGGTGCTACATCTTGACGGCACCTTCTACCCGGAGCTCGTCAAGGAATTTTTCGCAAATATTGAGGGAAATGGCCCCCAAAAGATGATTGAGAGCCGGGTCAAAGGGGTAAAAATCACTATCACAAATGACCTATTGAGATCTCAGTTTCACATCACCAACCACGGCATTCCTTTCGCCCCTTCCCAAGCCGGAGCAATGAATAGCGACGTTAGCTACAACCCCTTGGATGCGATGCAATATTTCGGCTTGCAAGGACACGAGCTTATGACCAAGAACCTTGGTCAACCACACATCCGGGCCCGGCTTTTGATGTACCTCTACTCATTCAACGTCATGCCGAGAGCAAGTGGTTACAACAAAATTCGAAACGCCGACCTCTACTTCGCGTATAGGATGCTTGCCGGGCTTGGACGTTGTGAGGGGATTCCTCTATCAAGCATCATCATCAAACAATTGTGGAGCGCGGCTTTGAGCAACAACCAAGATAAGGCCTTCATTTTCCCTATTTTACTATCTAACATTTTTGAGCATTTTGGTGTTAGCTTTAGAGGGGAAGAAGAACGCGACACACACGCCGTGCTTGATGATAGTGTCATGATACACCTTCGCTATTTCCAACCGCCGCACGGAGGACCATGGAGGTGCGTGGAGAGATTCCATAGAGTCGTGCCCGAAGAAAATGAGGATGAGATGATGGAAGGTGGAGAGCCCGAAGGAGGTCATGCGGAGCATCACGAAGAGGCACCTCACGTACCTCAAGCCGGAACTCATTACGACATGGACTATTTGACCGAACAATTTGGTCAAATTCATACGGAGCTTGCGGTTCATCGACGGGATTTGCGGGACCAAAGGCGGGCTATTGAAGGCATGGGGAGTCATCTTTGGAACATGAACTACTATTGCCAAGAGTTAGGGCGGCATTTCAGCATTCCACCACCGCCACCTTATGACCCGCACTTTTATTTCCCTCCCCAAGGAGATGGAAATGAAGGAGATGAGTAGGTTATGACAAGGGAAGTGTACTAAAAATACTAAACTTGAACCACCTTTTCTTTGTCTCTCTTTAAACTCCTTGTGCTACTTTTGTGCCTATTATGTGTTGTTTGATTGCTTATTTTCTTGCTTTGCAGTTAATTACTCTTGTGCTTCACATTGGGACAATGTGGAATAAGTGTGGGGGGGTGACTTTATACTTGAAAAAAATGTGCAAGGTTTTTATTTGAAAAAAATTGTTCATTTTTGGTCCATATTTTTTTGAAAAATATTTTAGCAAAACCCTTGTCCTTCAAACCCTTTTTCAAAAGAAACTTTTCTTAAAGTTTTGCCTTAATATTTTCATAAAAAGTTTTGAAATTTGCTTGAGGACAAGCAAAGCTCAAGTGTGGGGGTATTTGATAAGCGTTTTATTAACGTATTTTATATATTCATCTTAAAACGCTTTTATGTTTAAAAAGAATAAAATCTTCACACATATGCCTCGTTTTGCTAGAAGTTCTTTAAATCAACAAATGGATCAAATGCAAGGATGGTAGAATACGCACGAAGAAACCGACGGAAAAAGGTCAACCAAACGCATCCCGAGGAACAAATAAAGACCACAAAAAAACCCAAGACAGACGAAAGCCGCCCGGTTTATGCCAAAGGCGGCCGGCCTTTGGTCCCCAAGCTTATTTTCGCATCCACAGCTGAAAAATCTGATCCGGAGCAAGAAAGGACGAAAGCCGCCCGGCTTTCGTGAACACTGGCCGACTTTTGGTCGCCGAAGGAATTGTTCAGAATTTAATTACAAAAGCCGCCCGGCTTTTGTAAATGGCGGCCGGTTTTCGACCCCTGGAGCGGAGGAGCAGCATTTTAAACGCGCAAAAGCCGCCCGGCTTTTGCGAAAGTCGCCCGCCTTTCGTCTGGAATTGATTAAAACAAGCAACGGTCATCACAATCATTCGAGAGAAGCTCCAAATCCAATTAAGGAGCTTGCTTCCTTGTCTAAAAATGACCGTTGAAGACCAAATATTTAAGCACATGGAAGCCCTCTCAAGTGATTATTCCATATTCCATACACTTTACTTCCATTTTAGCACTCCAAGATCAACCCCTTGGTCTTGGGAGAAGTTCTACACTTGGGGATCCCATTATCCACCATAGCTTTGGAGTTGTGGTATTATCTTCTTATGTATTTCATCAATTCAATACTTGTAATTTCATTATGAGTTGCTCTAGCTAATTTTCCATAGCCAAGGTTAGGGATGAAACTTTACGCACTCTAGGTGTTTGATGTATGTTCTCAACCAAATTATTATGATCTTTCCTTTATATTTTAATGTGTATGACTACGGTGTACAACGTATGATTATATCGTTGGGTTTATTTGAGCAATTAACGTTGAGTTATAAACCGTGCACTTAAAGGCTAGACATATTCTAATTGTGGATAGAAATATACCTCAATTGAATATGGTGGTTGTAATAATGTCCTAATCTTCAATGGGGTTAATTTTAGATGAATGTGAACCGTGACGGGATTCACACGTAGAATTAATCACAATCTCGCTGCCGTAACAGGAGTTAGAATACTTTAGCGACATTCCACTCATAAGAATTGGTGAAAGAATATACATTAATCGCTAGGAGTTGTTTAGGAGTAATCCCGAACCCTTGGTTGCTTTTATTATCACTTGAAAAACCAAAAATCTTTACTCTTTTACCAAGTCTTTTACAAATTATTTTCTCAATTTTTGAATCATATAAACAACGTTTCCTCGTGTTCGACTCGGTATTTTTACCGGATTTTATTACTACATCGACACTTGTACACTTGCAAGTTTAAGCCGATCAATTTTGTAGGCTCATTCGAGCCGAGCCCGAGCTCGAGCCGATGCTATATATTTCGAGCTCGAGCTCGAGCCTGTAGAAAATCGGGCTCGGCTCGGCTTGTTTGCACCCCTACACATGACATGTGGCATGTTGAGCACGAAACCAATGAGGGTATGATGGCTCACCCTTCGGACTGTGAGGCCTGGAGACACTTTGACCGTTGTCATCCTCAGTTTGCTATGGAGCCACGAAATGTGCGGCTGGAATTGTGCTCAGACGGATTTGCTCCTTTTGGCAGGTTTGGGAAGAACTATTCATGTTGCCCGGTCATGTTAACTCCCGACATGTGCATGAAAAGTCATTTCATCTTTTTGTCTTTAATTTGTCCGGGTTCCAAGGATCCTGGAAGAAAGATAGACATTTATCTTCAACCCCTTATCGAGAGACGGACTTATGATGTTTCATCAAATCAGGTGTTTATCATGAAAGCTACCATCATTTGGACCATTAGCGACTTCCCTGTCTATGTCATGCTTTCTGGATGGAGCACACACGGTCTGATGGGATGTCCGATATGCATGGAGAAATCAGGTGCGAACTGGCTCAGTTACAGTAAAAAAAGGAAGTTACTTTGATTGTCACCACAAGTTTCTCCCGGAAAAGCACCGATATCGAAAGGACAAGAAGTCTTCCATTAGAGGCAGAGCGGTACGAGAGAGCGCACCCCCGAGATTGACCGGCGAAGAAATTTATAACCGGGTTCGACGTCTTCCTACGGCTATGGAAGAGCCAAACCAGGAACCACATGGGTTTTGTCATACCCATAAGTGGACAAAGAGGAGCATATTCTGGGAGTTGCCATATTGGAAAGACCTTCTCATCCGTCACAATTTAGATGTCATGCACACTGAGAATAACGTGTTTGACAATATATTTAACACGGTGATGGATTTCAAAGGCAAAACTAAAGACGGTCTTGCAGCTAGGAAAGATATGACTATTTGGTGTGATAGACCCGAACTTTCTGTTGATCTAGAATATCAGGGCAAGGAAGTTCCAAAAGTAGTCTACCAGTCGACAGAAGCACAAAAGGAAGCAAGGTTATGTTTTCTTTTCATTCGTATTTCTTTAATATTTGATTTAAATTCCAAAAATGCATTATGATATACTAAAATCGTTTGTTTCTTGAATATTGCATGCTCTTTTTTCTATGCTACTTTAATTTTAATATACCCGAAAAAAATGTATATTTTTAAAAATAGTTTTTTTTTTTGTTTTTAATTTGATGATTTATATGCATGCTTATAATATTCATGGATAGAATTTATTTGTTTTTTTGTTTGTATGTCAATTATCCATGTTTAAACTATGCTCAATATATTTTCGGATTTATGCATGTTTATACAATTAGTTTGATGTTTTATATGCATGCTTATAAATTTTTATAAGCATTTTTATATGCATGAATTTTTATTTTGTTCAAAAAAATATCGCTTATATTTTAGTTTGATGTCTAATATGCATGATAAATCTTTAGATATGCATGGAATTTCTAATGTTTGTAGGGTTTTTTGTAAATTATTTTCGGACTAATAATGAAGCATGCTCAATAAGATTTTTGGACATTATTAGGATTATTATTATTTTATCGGCTATCAATATTATTATTCCCGAATTATTTTAAAGAAATAGCCCCTCGTGTTAAACTTCCAAAAATAGTTTAACATGTTTAATTATAATTTCCGAAATATATAATAAGAAAGTCGTAAACATTCAAAATATATATAAAAAACTGATTCCCGAAAAAATATATATTAACTGTTTTAAAAGAAGTGTTTTGAAAAAATTGTTTTTATATAAACTGTTTTATGTAAACTGTTTTATATAAAAACTTTTTTTATAAAAACTATTTTATATAAACTGTTTTAATAATTTATCTAAAAAAAATTGTTTTCTAAAAATTTGATAAAAAATTAAGTTTCCAAATTACTGTTTTTATAGAAAGTATATAAACTTATTTTTATAATAGTTTTTGTAAAAACAGATTTTTGTAAAAAGCAGTTTTTTGTAAAAACTGATTAGTAAACAGATTTGTTAAAAACAGTTTTTATTATATAAAAACTGATTTCTAAAAAAAAGTATACTGTTTTTATAAACAAGTATACTGTTTTTCTCGAAAACAGTTTTTATAAAAACTGCTTTTTATTAAAAAAGTTTACTGTTTTATAAAAAAGTATACTGTTTTTCTAGAAAAAAGTTTTTATAAAAAAAGTATATTATTTTTATAATCTATTACTGTATTAATAAACTGTTTTAAATAAGTAAACAAGGTTTTTTATAAAATATATTTTGTAAAAAACTGTCTTTACAAACTGCTTTTTACTGTTTTTATATAAAAACCTTTTTATATAAGTTGTTTTTGAAAAAAAAGTATATTGTTTTTATAATTTTTTAAAAATGTTTATAAAAAGTGGATAAAACTCATATATCTAAAACATAAAAAAAAATGATGTCCTCTCATGTAAACTTTGCAAAAAGTTTAACATGTTACCTCTAAGAGCAATTTATTTCCAAGTTATAAATGAACTTATGGTGAAAAAATATGGACCCCTCATATTAAACTTATACACAGTTTAATATGTTATACACATTTTCAATTGATAATACTTATATAAAAATTTGATCTTCTATTATAATCATACTTACATCAAACAAAATAAATTAATATATCTTAGATGACTGACGAACAATCAACATCGCGTGCCCGCCCTAACTATGCGCCCATGACCGAAGCCGAGCGCAACAATGAAAGTGCGGTTTGGGTGACACCTCACCAAGTTGCTCAGTAAGTAGTTATGAACAAACCTTATGTCAAATAATTTTATATAATGTCAAATTATATAACCAAATCTTATATAAATAAATACTATTAATTTTTTGAAGTGACAAAGAAGTGTTCGAAGGCATCAAAAACATAATAGGAGGACACTTTCTTGGCAATTGGGCCACATACACGGATGTTGACCCCAAGGTCCGCGAATTATGATGGAACCTATTCAAGTTAAAAATAAATGAATGTTTCATGCGTAATTGTAGTAGCCTAATATATAACAAATGATTAATTAATCCAGTTTTTTTAATAAAGGGTCGCTTTCGTTGGACTCACGCACACGGTGATGCTATTCTTAGAGCCTATAATGCTAGGATTTCGACCTGGCTTCGGCCCACTTTTAAGCGTGCCCGAGCGTGTGCAAGGCAGCCTAGATGGGTTTCGGATGAAGTGTGGGCCAACCTTTGTCGCCACTTGTCTTCGGATCCGAAATTCTTGGCCAGAAGTGAAACCGGTAAGAAAAACCGGATGTCTGAGAAGGCCTTGGAGACGCAGTGGCACGGGGGTCGCAAATCTCAGAGTGCCCATAGAGAAACTCTTGTAAGTGCTATTCAAAAAACCTTACACCATTACAACCCTTCATTATAAAAAATTTATGTAAGCCTTTTTTCGCACCATGTAGGCTGGGCCTGGGAAGAATAAGGTTGGAATTCTCAGGCTCGTCAAGCATTGCTGGACGAAGCACGACGAGGATTCAGAAGCCGATCTGCCACCCCGCCTCGCTGAACTCGAAGTATGTAACATCTTATTTTGTTATTTAGTAACATTTCAAATCCAAGTATGTAGCATTTCAATATATTTTTAAATGCAGACAAAGTATAACGAGACTGTTGAGAGTAAGCGTGCGGAGCGAGGCTTGACCCAAGAGGACGAGCTCGATTCTGATGCGGATAATGAGGCGATCATTGAGGCGGCCGGGGTTTACAAGGGTCGGGTTCCGTGCCTGGGGCCGAGGGGCAACGGATTTTGTATGATCGAAGCACCGACGCTTCCTCTTCGCGATCAAGGCGGGGAGAAGATCCTCGTATTGCCCAAATGCAGCGTGAACTAGAGGAGCACGAACGGCGATGAGAGGAGCAGCGGAAAAAAAAGGAAGAAACAAAAGCCAGGCTGGAGGAGATGGAATGGTTCATGCGTGCCGGATTCCAGCCTCCGCACCAGCCTTTTCCTCCCCCGTACGTATTGCACCCTGAGCAGACTCCTCAAGTTCCGCACATGGGCGGTATGGGCTTTTTCTCTAACTCCAGATACGGTGGCACGCCTACGATGGGTCCGAATTATCCGCATCGGAATCGAGCTCGTCCTCCTGGGTCAAGCCTCGCTCTGCACGCTTACTCTCAACAATCTCGTTATACTTTGTCTGCATTTAAAAATATATTGAAATGCTACATACTTGGATTTGAAATGTTACTATATAACAAAATAAGATGTTACATACTTCGAGTTCAGCGAGGCGGGGGTGGCAGATCGGCTTCTGAATCCTCGCCGTGCTTCGTCCAGCAATGCTTGACGAGCCTGAGAATTCCAACCTTATTCTTCCCAGGCCCAGCCTACATGGTGCGAAAAAAGGCTTAAATAAATTTTTTATAATGAAGGGTTGTAATGGTGTAAGGTTTTTTGAATAGCACTTACAAGAGTTTCTCTATGGGCACTCTGAGATTTGCGACCCCCGTGCCACTGCGTCTCCAAGGCCTTCTCAGACATCCGGTTTTTCTTACCGGTTTGACTTCTGGCCAAGAATTTCGGATCCGAAGACAAGTGGCGACAAAGGTTGGCCCACACTTCATCCGAAACCCATCTAGGCTGCCTTGCACACGCTCGGGCACGCTTAAAAGTGGGCCGAAACCAGGTCGAAATCCTAGCATTATAGGCTCTAAGAATAGCATCACTGTGTGCGTGAGTCCAACGAAAGCGACCCTTTATTAAAAAAACTGGATTAATTAATCATTTGTCATATATTAGGCTACTAAAATTACGCATGAAACATTCATTTATTTTTACCTTGAATAGGTTCCACCATAATTCGCGGACCTTGGGGTCAACATCCGTGTAGGTGGCCCAATTGCCAAGAAAGTGTCCTCCTATTATGTTTTTGATGCCTTCGAACACTTCTTTGTCACTTCAAAAAATTAATAGTATTTATTTATATAAGATTTGGTTATATTATTTGACATTATATAAAATTATTTGACATAAGGTTTGTTCATAACTACTTACTGAGCAACTTGGTGAGGTGTCACCCAAACCGCACTTTCACTGTTGCGCTCGGCCTCGAATATGGGCGCATAGTTAGGGTGGGCATGCGATGTTGATTGTTCGTTAGTCATCTAAGATATATTAATTTATTTTGTTTGATGTAAGTATGATTATAATAGAAGATCAAATTTTTATATAAGTATTATCAATTGAAAATGTGTATAACATATTAAACTGTGTATAAGTTTAATATGAGGGGTCCATATTTTTTCACCATAAGTTCATTTATAACATGGAAATAAATTGCTTTTAGAGGTAACATGTTAAACTTTTTGCAAAGTTTACATGAGAGGACATCATTTTTTTTTATGTTTTAGATATATGAGTTTTATCCACTTTTTATAAACATTTTTAAAAAATTATAAAAACAATATACTTTTTTTTCAAAAACAACTTATATAAAAAGGTTTTTATATAAAAACAGTAAAAAACAGTTTGTAAAGACAGTTTTTTACAAAATATATTTTATAAAAAACCTTGTTTACTTATTTAAAACAGTTTATTAATACAGTAATAGATTATAAAAATAATATACTTTTTTTATAAAAACTTTTTTCTAGAAAAACAGTATACTTTTTTATAAAAACAGTAAACTTTTTTATTAAAAAGCAGTTTTTATAAAAACTGTTTTCTAGAAAAACAGTATACTTTTTTTTAGAAAACAAATTTTATATAATAAAAACTGTTTTTAACAAATCTGTTTACTAATCAGTTTTTACAAAAAACTGCTTTTCACAAAAATCTGTTTTTACAAAAACTATTATAAAAATAAGTTCTTATACTTTCTATAAAAACAGTAATTTGGAAATTGAATTTTTTATCCAATTTTTAGAAAACAATTTTTTTAGATAAATTATTAAAACAGTTTATATAAAATAGTTTTTATAAAAAAAGTTTTTATATAAATTTTTTTTCAAAACACTTCTTTTAAAACAGTTAATATATTTTTTTTTCGGGAATCAGTTTTTTATATATATTTTGAATGTTTACGACTTTCTTATTATATATTTCGGAAATTATAATTAAACATGTAAACTATTTTTGGAAGTTTAACACGAGGGGCTATTTTTGGTAAGTTTTTCCCTGCAATGTCAACAACAATGTGAACATCTAGACGGTCTCCTTGACATTGTGGAGAAAAACTTACCAAAACTGTATAGAATCATTCAAATAAGGAGAGAAAGAATTTATGTACTAATATTTATGTGGTCATTTCTCATGTCACGTGTGCACCGTGCACATTTTACCATTGGAGATGCTCTTATATTATACTCCATGTGTTTCTACGCTTTGTATTTCATTGTGGTACTTCTTTAAATATTCTCCACTTTTTTAATTTGACAAATATTTTCCCATTAAAACCGACTCCAAACGGTAGGTTCGTCTCGTTACGTCCCTCCAGAGATGAGTGGGTGGGGAGACCGTGCTGAAATGATGTGGGAACCAGAAATGGTATATGACGCATACGGTGTATCAATGTCTCAGTTCAACCCCCCACAACCATCTAACGACCCCCCTGAAGCCTCGACCTCGTATCAACCAGATGCGGATGAAAATCCGTCATTTTATCAATCTTGTGTGGATGAAGGTTTGGCTGAGAGATTTCAGGATGTTCTAAAAGCTGCCGACCAACCTTTGTATGCTGATTGTGAGGGATACAATCAGCTATCCGCCGTTACAGAATTTATGAACATAAAAGCCGAATACAGTCTCCCTGAAACTTGCATGAATAGAGTCTTGCAGTCAGTAGGAGGGATGCTACCGCGTGATCATACCCTTCCCGATTCATATTACAACATGAAGCAGTTAATGTCTAAGTTAGGACTACCTTGTGTCGAAAATGATACGTGCCCGGAAGGATGTATGTTGTTCTGGAAGGAGGATGGGGCACTTGCGTTCTGCAAGTTCTGTGATGGAGACAGATACAAACCTGTTCCTCAAAGTAAAAAGAAACCACGACATAGGTCGGCACTGTCTAAACTGTATTACCTCCTAATAGCTCCTCGACTGCAGAGGATGTACGCTTCGACTGCTACTGCGAAACACATGACATGTGGCATGTTGAGCACGAAACCAATGAGGGTATGATGGCTCACCCTTCGGACTGTGAGGCCTGGAGACACTTTGACCGTTGTCATCCTCAGTTTGCTATGGAGCCACGAAATGTGCGGCTGGAATTGTGCTCAGACGGATTTGCTCCTTTTGGCAGGTTTGGGAAGAACTATTCATGTTGCCCGGTCATGTTAACTCCCGACATGTGCATGAAAAGTCATTTCATCTTTTTGTCTTTAATTTGTCCGGGTTCCAAGGATCCTGGAAGAAAGATAGACATTTATCTTCAACCCCTTATCGAGAGACGGACTTATGATGTTTCATCAGATCAGGTGTTTATCATGAAAGCTACCATCATTTGGACCATTAGCGACTTCCCTGTCTATGTCATGCTTTCTGGATGGAGCACACACGGTCTGATGGGATGTCCGATATGCATGGAGAAATCAGGTGCGAACTGGCTCAGTTACAGTAAAAAAAGGAAGTTACTTTGATTGTCACCACAAGTTTCTCCCGGAAAAGCACCGATATCGAAAGGACAAGAAGTCTTCCATTAGAGGCAGAGCGGTACGAGAGAGCGCACCCCCGAGATTGACCGGCGAAGAAATTTATAACCGGGTTCGACGTCTTCCTACGGCTATGGAAGAGCCAAACCAGGAACCACATGGGTTTTGTCATACCCATAAGTGGACAAAGAGGAGCATATTCTGGGAGTTGCCATATTGGAAAGACCTTCTCATCCGTCACAATTTAGATGTCATGCACACTGAGAATAACGTGTTTGACAATATATTTAACACGGTGATGGATTTCAAAGGCAAAACTAAAGACGGTCTTGCAGCTAGGAAAGATATGACTATTTGGTGTGATAGACCCGAACTTTCTGTTGATCTAGAATATCAGGGCAAGGAAGTTCCAAAAGTAGTCTACCAGTCGACAGAAGCACAAAAGGAAGCAAGGTTATGTTTTCTTTTCATTCGTATTTCTTTAATATTTGATTTAAATTCCAAAAATGCATTATGATATACTAAAATGGTTTGTTTCTTGAATATTGCATGCTCTTTTTTCTATGCTACTTTAATTTTAATATACCCGAAAAAAATGTATATTTTTAAAAATAGTTTTTTTTTTTGTTTTTAATTTGATGATTTATATGCATGTTTATAATATTCATGGATAGAATTTATTTGTTTTTTTTGTTTGAATGTCAATTATCCATGTTTAAACTATGCTCAATATATTTTCGGATTTATGCATGTTTATACAATTAGTTTGATGTTTTATATGCATGCTTATAAATTTTTATAAGCATTTTTATATGCATGAATTTTTATTTTGTTCAAAAAAATATCGCTTATATTTTAGTTTGATGTCTAATATGCATGATAAATCTTTAGATATGCATGGAATTTCTAATGTTTGTAGGGTTTTTTGTAAATTATTTTCGGACTAATAATGAAGCATGCTCAATAAGATTTTTGGACATTATTAGGATGATTATTTTATCGGCTATCAATATTATTATTCCCGAATTATTTTAAAGAAATAGCCCCTCGTGTTAAACTTCCAAAAATAGTTTAACATGTTGAAAAGCAGTTTTTTGTAAAAACTGATTAGTAAACAGATTTGTTAAAAACAGTTTTTATTATATAAAAACTGTTTTCTAAAAAAAAGTATACTGTTTTTCTAGAAAACAGTTTTTATAAAAACTGCTTTTTAATAAAAAAAGTTTACTGTTTTATAAAAAAGTATACTGTTTTTCTAGAAAAAAGTTTTTATAAAAAAAGTATATTATTTTTATAATCTATTACTGTATTAATAAACTGTTTTAAATAAGTAAACAAGGTTTTTTATAAAATATATTTTGTAAAAAACTGTCTTTACAAACTGTTTTTTACTGTTTTTATATAAAAACCTTTTTATATAAGTTGTTTTTGAAAAAAAAGTATATTGTTTTTATAATTTTTTAAAAATGTTTATAAAAAGTGGATAAAACTCATATATCTAAAACATAAAAAAAATGATGTCCTCTCATGTAAACTTTGCAAAAAGTTTAACATGTTACCTCTAAGAGCAATTTATTTCCATGTTATAAATGAACTTATGGTGAAAAAATATGGACCCCTCATATTAAACTTATACACAGTTTAATATGTTATACACATTTTCAATTGATAATACTTATATAAAAATTTGATCTTCTATTATAATCATACTTACATCAAACAAAATAAATTAATATATCTTAGATGACTGACGAACAATCAACATCGCGTGCCCGCCCTAACTATGCGCCCATGACCGAAGCCGAGCGCAACAATGAAAGTGCGGTTTGGGTGACACCTCACCAAGTTGCTCAGTAAGTAGTTATGAACAAACCTTATGTCAAATAATTTTATATAATGTCAAATAATATAACCAAATCTTATATAAATAAATACTATTAATTTTTTGAAGTGACAAAGAAGTGTTCAAAGGCATCAAAAACATAATAGGAGGACACTTTCTTGGCAATTGGGCCACATACGCGGATGTTGACCCCAAGGTCCGCGAATTATGATGGAACCTATTCAAGTTAAAAATAAATGAATGTTTCATGCGTAATTGTAGTAGCCTAATATATAACAAATGATTAATTAATCCAGTTTTTTTAATAAAGGGTCGCTTTCGTTGGACTCACGCACACGGTGATGCTATTCTTAGAGCCTATAATGCTAGGATTTCGACCTGGCTTCGGCCCACTTTTAAGCGTGCCCGAGCGTGTGCAAGGCAGCCTAGATGGGTTTCGGATGAAGTGTGGGCCAACCTTTGTCGCCACATGTCTTCGGATCCGAAATTCTTGGCCAGAAGTGAAACCGGTAAGAAAAACCGGATGTCTGAGAAGGCCTTGGAGACGCAGTGGCACGGGGGGTCGCAAATCTCAGAGTGCCCATAGAGAAACTCTTGTAAGTGCTATTCAACAAACCTTACACCATTACAACCCTTCATTATAAAAAATTCATGTAAGCCTTTTTTCGCACCATGTAGGCTGGGCCTGGGAAGAATAAGGTTGGAATTCTCAGGCTCGTCAAGCATTGCTGGACGAAGCACAGCGAGGATTCAGAAGCCGATCTGCCACCCCCGCCTCGCTGAACTCGAAGTATGTAACATCTTATTTTGTTATTTAGTAACATTTCAAATCCAAGTATGTAGCATTTCAATATATTTTTAAATGCAGACAAAGTATAACGAGACTGTTGAGAGTAAGCGTGCGGAGCGAGGCTTGACCCAGGAGGACGAGCTCGATTCTGATGCGGATAATGAGGCGATCATTGAGGCGGCCGGGGTTTACAAGGGTCGGGTTCCGTGCCTGGGGCCGAGGGGCAACGGATTTTGTATGATCGAAGCACCGGCGCTTCCTCTTCGCGATCAAGGCAGGGAGAAGATCCTCGTATTGCCCAAATGCAGCGTGAACTAGAGGAGCACGAACGGCGATGAGAGGAGCAGCGGAAAAAAAAGGAAGAAACAAAAGCCAGGCTGGAGGAGATGGAATGGTTCATGCGTGCCGGATTCCAGCCTCCGCACCAGCCTTTTCCTCCCCCGTACGTATTGCACCCTGAGCAGACTCCTCAAGTTCCGCACATGGGCGGTATGGGCTTTTTCTCTAACTCCAGATACGGTGGCACGCCTACGATGGGTCCGAATTATCCGCATCGGAATCGAGCTCGTCCTCCTGGGTCAAGCCTCGCTCTGCACGCTTACTCTCAACAGTCTCGTTATACTTTGTCTGCATTTAAAAATATATTGAAATGCTACATACTTGGATTTGAAATGTTACTATATAACAAAATAAGATGTTACATACTTCGAGTTCAGCGTGGCGGGGGTGGCAGATCGGCTTCTGAATCCTCGCCGTGCTTCGTCCAGCAATGCTTGACGAGCCTGAGAATTCCAACCTTATTCTTCCCAGGCCCAGCCTACATGGTGCGAAAAAAGGCTTAAATAAATTTTTTATAATGAAGGGTTGTAATGGTGTAAGGGTTTTTGAATAGCACTTACAAGAGTTTCTCTATGGGCACTCTGAGATTTGCGACCCCCGTGCCACTGCGTCTCCAAGGCCTTCTCAGACATCCGGTTTTTCTTACCGGTTTCACTTCTGGCCAAGAATTTCGGATCCGAAGACATGTGGCGACAAAGGTTGGCCCACACTTCATCCGAAACCCATCTAGGCTGCCTTGCACACGCTCGGGCACGCTTAAAAGTGGGCCGAAGCCAGGTCGAAATCCTAGCATTATAGGCTCTAAGAATAGCATCACCGTGTGCGTGAGTCCAACGAAAGCGACCCTTTATTAAAAAAACTGGATTAATTAATCATTTGTTATATATTAGGCTACTACAATTACGCATGAAACATTCATTTATTTTTAACTTGAATAGGTTCCATCATAATTCGCGGACCTTGGGGTCAACATCCGCGTATGTGGCCCAATTGCCAAGAAAGTGTCCTCCTATTATGTTTTTGATGCCTTTGAACACTTCTTTGTCACTTCAAAAAATTAATAGTATTTATTTATATAAGATTTGGTTATATTATTTGACATTATATAAAATTATTTGACATAAGGTTTGTTCATAACTACTTACTGAGCAACTTGGTGAGGTGTCACCCAAACCGCACTTTCATTGTTGCGCTCGGCTTCGGTCATGGGCGCATAGTTAGGGCGGGCACGCGATGTTGATTGTTCGTCAGTCATCTAAGATATATTAATTTATTTTGTTTGATGTAAGTATGATTATAATAGAAGATCAAATTTTTATATAAGTATTATCAATTGAAAATGTGTATAACATATTAAACTGTGTATAAGTTTAATATGAGGGGTCCATATTTTTTCACCATAAGTTCATTTATAACATGGAAATAAATTGCTCTTAGAGGTAACATGTTAAACTTTTTGCAAAGTTTACATGAGAGGACATCATTTTTTTTATGTTTTAGATATATGAGTTTTATCCACTTTTTATAAACATTTTTAAAAAATTATAAAAACAATATACTTTTTTTTCAAAAACAACTTATATAAAAAGGTTTTTATATAAAAACAGTAAAAAACAGTTTGTAAAGACAGTTTTTTACAAAATATATTTTATAAAAAACCTTGTTTACTTATTTAAAACAGTTTATTAATACAGTAATAGATTATAAAAATAATATACTTTTTTTATAAAAACTTTTTTCTAGAAAAACAGTATACTTTTTTATAAAACAGTAAACTTTTTTTATTAAAAAGCAGTTTTTATAAAAACTGTTTTCTAGAAAAACAGTATACTTTTTTTTAGAAAACAGTTTTTATATAATAAAAACTGTTTTTAACAAATCTGTTTACTAATCAGTTTTTACAAAAAACTGCTTTTCAACATGTTAAACTATTTTTGGAAGTTTAACACGAGGGGCTATTTCTTTAAAATAATTCGGGAATAATAATATTGATAGCCGATAAAATAATCATCCTAATAATGTCCAAAAATCTTATTGAGCATGCTTCATTATTAGTCCGAAAATAATTTACAAAAAACCCTACAAACATTAGAAATTCCATGCATATCTAAAGATTTATCATGCATATTAGACATCAAACTAAAATATAAGCGATATTTTTTTGAACAAAATAAAAATTCATGCATATAAAAATGCTTATAAAAATTTATAAGCATGCATATAAAACATCAAACTAATTGTATAAACATGCATAAATCCGAAAATATATTGAGCATAGTTTAAACATGGATAATTGACATTCAAACAAAAAAAACAAATAAATTCTATCCATGAATATTATAAACATGCATATAAATCATCAAATTAAAAACAAAAAAAAAAACTATTTTTAAAAATATACATTTTTTTCGGGTATATTAAAATTAAAGTAGCATAGAAAAAAGAGCATGCAATATTCAAGAAACAAACCATTTTAGTATATCATAATGCATTTTTGGAATTTAAATCAAATATTAAAGAAATACGAATGAAAAGAAAACATAACCTTGCTTCCTTTTGTGCTTCTGTCGACTGGTAGACTACTTTTGGAACTTCCTTGCCCTGATATTCTAGATCAACAGAAAGTTCGGGTCTATCACACCAAATAGTCATATCTTTCCTAGCTGCAAGACCGTCTTTAGTTTTGCCTTTGAAATCCATCACCGTGTTAAATATATTGTCAAACACGTTATTCTCAGTGTGCATGACATCTAAATTGTGACGGATGAGAAGGTCTTTCCAATATGGCAACTCCCAGAATATGCTCCTCTTTGTCCACTTATGGGTATGACAAAACCCATGTGGTTCCTGGTTTGGCTCTTCCATAGCCGTAGGAAGACGTCGAACCCGGTTATAAATTTCTTCGCCGGTCAATCTCGGGGGTGCGCTCTCTCGTACCGCTCTGCCTCTAATGGAAGACTTCTTGTCCTTTCGATATCGGTGCTTTTCCGGGAGAAACTTGTGGTGACAATCAAAGTAACTTCCTTTTTTTACTGTAACTGAGCCAGTTCGCACCTGATTTCTCCATGCATATCGGACATCCCATCAGACCGTGTGTGCTCCATCCAGAAAGCATGACATAGACAGGGAAGTCGCTAATGGTCCAAATGATGGTAGCTTTCATGATAAACACCTGATCTGATGAAACATCATAAGTCCGTCTCTCGATAAGGGGTTGAAGATAAATGTCTATCTTTCTTCCAGGATCCTTGGAACCCGGACAAATTAAAGACAAAAAGATGAAATGACTTTTCATGCACATGTCGGGAGTTAACATGACCGGGCAACATGAATAGTTCTTCCCAAACCTGCCAAAAGGAGCAAATCCGTCTGAGCACAATTCCAGCCGCACATTTCGTGGCTCCATAGCAAACTGAGGATGACAACGGTCAAAGTGTCTCCAGGCCTCACAGTCCGAAGGGTGAGCCATCATACCCTCATTGGTTTCGTGCTCAACATGCCACATGTCATGTGTTTCGCAGTAGCAGTCGAAGCGTACATCCTCTGCAGTCGAGGAGCTATTAGGAGGTAATACAGTTTAGACAGTGCCGACCTATGTCGTGGTTTCTTTTTACTTTGAGGAACAGGTTTGTATCTGTCTCCATCACAGAACTTGCAGAACGCAAGTGCCCCATCCTCCTTCCAGAACAACATACATCCTTCCGGGCACGTATCATTTTCGACACAAGGTAGTCCTAACTTAGACATTAACTGCTTCATGTTGTAATATGAATCGGGAAGGGTATGATCACGCGGTAGCATCCCTCCTACTGACTGCAAGACTCTATTCATGCAAGTTTCAGGGAGACTGTATTCGGCTTTTATGTTCATAAATTCTGTAACGGCGGATAGCTGATTGTATCCCTCACAATCAGCATACAAAGGTTGGTCGGCAGCTTTTAGAACATCCTGAAATCTCTCAGCCAAACCTTCATCCACACAAGATTGATAAAATGACGGATTTTCATCCGCATCTGGTTGATACGAGGTCGAGGCTTCAGGGGGGTCGTTAGATGGTTGTGGGGGGTTGAACTGAGACATTGATACACCGTATGCGTCATATACCATTTCTGGTTCCCACATCATTTCAGCACGGTCTCCCCACCCACTCATCTCTGGAGGGACGTAACGAGACGAACCTACCGTTTGGAGTCGGTTTTAATGGGAAAATATTTGTCAAATTAAAAAAGTGGAGAATATTTAAAGAAGTACCACAATGAAATACAAAGCGTAGAAACACATGGAGTATAATATAAGAGCATCTCCAATGGTAAAATGTGCACGGTGCACACGTGACATGAGAAATGACCACATAAATATTAGTACATAAATTCTTTCTCTCCTTATTTGAATGATTCTATACAGTTTTGGTAAGTTTTTCTCCACAATGTCAAGGAGACCGTCTAGATGTTCACATTGTTGTTGACATTGCAGGGAAAAACTTACCAAAAATAGCCCCTCGTGTTAAACTTCCAAAAATAGTTTACATGTTTAATTATAATTTCCGAAATATATAATAAGAAAGTCGTAAACATTCAAAATATATATAAAAAACTGATTCCCGAAAAAAAAAATATATTAACTGTTTTAAAAGAAGTGTTTTGAAAAAAAATTTATATAAAAACTTTTTTTATAAAAACTATTTTATATAAACTGTTTTAATAATTTATCTAAAAAAATTGTTTTCTAAAAATTGGATAAAAAATTCAATTTCCAAATTACTGTTTTTATAGAAAGTATAAGAACTTATTTTTATAATAGTTTTTGTAAAAACAGATTTTTGTGAAAAGCAGTTTTTTGTAAAAACTGATTAGTAAACAGATTTGTTAAAAACAGTTTTTATTATATAAAAACTGTTTTCTAAAAAAAAGTATACTGTTTTTCTAGAAAACAGTTTTTATTTTTTTTTGAAAAAGAAAACAGTTTTTATAAAAACTGCTTTTTAATAAAAAAGTTTACTGTTTTATAAAAAAGTATACTGTTTTTCTAGAAAAAAGTTTTTATAAAAAAAGTATATTATTTTTATAATCTATTACTGTATTAATAAACTGTTTTAAATAAGTAAACAAGGTTTTTTATAAAATATATTTTGTAAAAAACTGTCTTTACAAACTGTTTTTTACTGTTTTTATATAAGTTGTTTTTGAAAAAAAAGTATATTGTTTTTATAATTTTTTAAAAATGTTTATAAAAAGTGGATAAAACTCATATATCTAAAACATAAAAAAAAATGATGTCCTCTCATGTAAACTTTGCAAAAAGTTTAACATGTTACCTCTAAGAGCAATTTATTTCCATGTTATAAATGAACTTATGGTGAAAAAATATGGACCCCTCATATTAAACTTATACACAGTTTAATATGTTATACACATTTTCAATTGATAATACTTATATAAAAATTTGATCTTCTATTATAATCATACTTACATCAAACAAAATAAATTAATATATCTTAGTTTCTATTCTATGTGACATGTGTGTGCATGTTTTGTGTTCTTATTCATATATTTGTGAAATTTATAGGATCAATTGTGCGAGATCATCAACTCTAGATTTAAAGAAGTGATTGACATATTTCAGTCTTTACAGACATTGTTCGCACCCTCTTGGGAATCATATCAAGAAACAAAGGTAATTTTTATTTATAATAGCAAATAGTAAAAGGTACAAATTAACCATAAATTTACAAATAAAGCGCTGAAGTTGTAATATCTCGAGCCTAAATCTTCATCTTGCAAAGTTCCTATTCTATGTGACATGTGTGTGCATGTTTTGTGTTCTTATTCATATATTTGTGAAATTTATAGGATCAATTGTGCGAGACCATCAACTCTAGATTTAAAGAAGTCATTAACATATTTCAGACTTTACAGACATTGTTCGTACCCCTCTTGGAAATCATATCAAGAAACAAAGGTAATTTTTATTTATAATAGCAAATAGTAAAAGGTACAAATTAACCATAAATTTACAAATATTTCAGATTTCACCATGAACTCGTGTAGAATTTGATCTGATCAATTCTTGCTCTATTTTGTGATGTTGAAGGCATTTTCTATGTCATTGGAAAAGATCTTATCGAGCTATAAAACTCGTCTTCAGGCATCGGTTTTGAAATATCAATGGATGATTGCTAGAGCTGTCAAAACGGGCCCAAACCCGCGGGTCAACCCGTTTAAACCCATTTACAAACGGGTTAGGGTTGTAATATTTGGACCCATTTATGTCACGGGTTTAGCGGGCTAACCCTAACGGGTTACGGGTTTTGGCGGGCCAGCCCGTGCAGGTTACGGGTCAACCCGCGGGCTGGATAAAATATGATAAATTTTTCTTATTATATTTTAATATTAATACTTAATACGGTGCACATGTTTGGCGGTTTAGGTCCCTTAGAAGAGGAAGAGTCTGCACAGCTCATTTTCGAATCGTTTGTCTGGAAGATGGATAGACCAACAGCCAAGAAGCACAAAGTAATTCTTTATATTAGTTGTCTTCTACACTTCCATGGTTCCAGTTCCATTTTTACTTTCTCTACTTTTCTCTGGTTCGTTCAAAATCTTCTCAATATCTCCATATATTTTTGAGTAATCTGTTTTGATCTGCTCTTTGATTATTCTCTTTTGTATGGATTTGTTTTAGGGGAATATTGAGCACCACTCATTTCTTCCCATCACAGGTATGTATTGTTAATTTTGGTACTTAAACTTTATCAGAATTTCTTCTTCAATGCGATTCAATCGTTAACAAGATATTAAGATGACATATAGATTACTCCGTAATAAGGATTACAATTGTGTTTGTAGTCTGTAGACTTCTTTATTTTATAGCCACAATTAGTCAATTATAGGATTTTTGACAGAACATATATTTGCAAGCGGTTGATTTATAATTGTATTGTTCTTTATCTTCTTTTCTATCCAGTATTTTCCATTGAAGTAAACCAACTATAGCAAATTAGCAATCATACTTTCAGAGAATTAAACAAATTATTGTATTTTTAGCTATATTATTCAAATTTTCTTTTTACAATAACTGAGATATTCAGAGATAGAATGAGGTACAAACTTTTAATAGGATGTTTTTTTATAAATCTCGATTGACAAATAGTGCAGGCCAGGTAGTCTTTTATGTGTTCTTTAGTTTTCAGCAACTTTATTTAGTTTTTATTTGTAATATTTTTTTGTTTAACTTTTTTTTTTGAAAATATCATCTTTAATAATTAAATGATCTTTTATTTGTGTTGCAGCTCTATGGATTCAATGGAGTATCAATCACAAGGTGTGAATGAATGTGATGCTGATCAACAATGAATGTTTAATAACAATGTACAATTTCTTATGCACATGATGTATTTGACACAAATCAAGGGTATCAACACTTATTCACAATTATAATGTAGTTAATAATTTTGATTTCATTAATATCCATTGGGTTAGTCTCCCTCTTTATGGGGAAATAGATTTTTATGAAAAATATAAAAACGTATGCATACTAGTGAAACACAGAAGGATGTCTAATGTAATTTTTTTGTTTTTGGAGAATTCCCAGACTAAATGAAAATTTTATTGTCAAAATAGGAGCATAACTTAAAAATTTCTTAAATAGAACTAGCTTTCCCATTCTACACTTACTTTGTTTTAAAACAATTCATATTTTTTTGGGAAAACTGTCAAATAGGTCCTCGAACTTTCAAAAAAGGGTCAATTAAGTTCTTCTATAGGAGGTTCTGTCCGGCCGTCGCGATTTGGGGCAGTTTCCGGTGGAATTTTTTGATGAAAATTTTTTAGCACCTTATTCACCAAGTCTAGTTTACTAATACCAAATTTCAGCTAAAAATTCAATCGGGAACACATTCAAATTAATTCTTAAAGATAACTGCGCATTTTTGCATTCTCGAATTAATTTGAATGCCTTCCCGATTAAATGTTTAGTTGAAATTTGGTATGGGTAAACTAGGCTTGATGAATAAGATTCTCAAAAAATTTCATCAAAAAATTCCACCGGGAACCACCCCAAATCGCGAAGACCGGACAAAGTCTCCTATAGAAGGACTTAATTGACTTTTTTATGAATGTTCGAGAACCTATTTGACAGTTTTTCCTATTTTTTTAAAAACAAAACAATTTTTATTAAAGAAATGGAAAGTAAAGTACATTTAGAAAATAAAAGAGAACAAAATAAAACCAACCAACCCGAATTACAACAAAGAACCCTCCCCATCATCCTTAATGCTTAATCAAGAATCTCCATACGTGATTGGGATCTGGTCTTCATAAGATGCGACCTCTTATGCTTTTTCCTGTATATTTTCATTTGGGTATTAAGTATTTAAGTTCGTTGTAGGCAAGCAGTTGTCCCTCGTGACCAGTTTTGCTTTGTTACAAATATCCTGATTGGTGTCAGAGTCCCATAGATCCTCCATCGAAGAAATAGGAGTCCTCTTTTCACTCTCTGAAGCATGACCAAGGAAATCATCTCCCAGAGTTATAGGCTAGCTTTTCAGAAAATACACCCTCACTATCATCTCCCAAGTATTGAGTTTCACTCGGGAATTTGACATTAGGACCGTGATTAGCATTCACTTTTTTTACACATTTTCTCATCTAAAGAGTCTCTATTACCAATAGCAGTTGAAAGAATTCTTTCAAATTCTTTGATTGAGCTTTAGAAGAAATCCTTAATGATTGGTAAAGAAGAGTCAAGAGTTCCCGAGTGCTCAATGATACAATTATCCCCAGCCGGAAGCAAGACAAGAGATTTCTCAAAAGAATTAGACATGTCAATATCAATCTGAAGCAATGCCCCCGAAATAGAAAATTCGTTCTGGTGGGAGGGGTTCCTGTCCAACCAAGGAATGAAAATATCTCTCTCAAAATTAGATTGGACGTTACCTAGATTCTCACCTGAACATTCCTTCATTAGATGAATTGCTCTTGAGATCCCATTCATAAAGTGTTAAATCCCCAATCCATTCCATCCTTCAGGTATAAACAAGGAATCACAATCTTTCTCGATGATGCGAAAGAAGCCTCCAAAGAAATTAGCATCATGAAAAAATTGAAGAGACTTATTCAATTCAAGCTTAGTACGAGACCAATTATCAGATAAAAGCTTGGCAATTGAGTTCATCAACCAAGTCACCCTTTCAAGATCAAGATCAATGGCAGATGTAATATGATTTTTTGTTTCAAATATTCGAATAAAGTTGCAACTAAAGATATAGAAACGGAAAGATTTGCTTTCAATTGGAATTTCAAACCCATTTGGATGAATTAAAAAATTCTCAGCCTTCCAATCCAAAGGAATAAAAAAATTCCCCTGAATATTAGTCTGGTTAGCTTCCCTTCGATCTGGATGGAGCTTGGTTGTTGCTTGCGGATGAGCTGATGTCAATTCCCTTTGTGCTGCTGTGTGTTGGCAAATAGGTGACTCGTGATGTCGTCGTTGCTGTGAAAAACAGCCTGGTCTAGAACTTCTATGACCAAAATTTCCAAAGCCCAGGCTATTATTCCCCTGCAGATTTGACCGGTGTGCTTCCTAACGATATGGAGAGAGCTTGGTCGTTGCCTCTAAATGAACTGAAGCTGGTTTCCCTTGCCTTGGTTTCAGAGGTACCAAGATCCATCCTTTGGGTCCGCCATTTCTGAGAAGACAGACCCGTACGGAGGTAGTTTCGCGGGCGTTGGGAAGGTATCTCCTTCTTTGCGAGCTCCAGTCGCTGAGTGGATCGCGGATGAGCTTGATTTTCCATGGAAGAGATACAGTTGTCTCCTAATTTTGTCCGTTGTTGGCTGGCTGAAATCCAGAAAGACTCATCAACACAAACCGGGAAGGAGCCCAACAGAATAGTGCCAGTGCCCGCCTTCTTGCCATTGAACTCTTCTGGTTGTGTGTTGCCGCCGGCCACAGCGCCAGCAGTTATGCTGGAGGTCCCTAAAGTCGCCAGACCCTCTCTCTCTAAAACAATTCATATTTCATTAATAACTAAAATATAAAAGTAATAAAAAAAATATAACTCTATTCATAATAAAAATGTAATAAAAACACGAAATAAATATTAAATAAAAAAATAAAAATAGAAACATACAAGAGATATTTTACAAGTAAACGGGTAGCTCACTTTACTCTTTGTATTTGGGAATTACTTAATTCTACCTCACTCATGAGAGCCTTCTTGAATTGTCTTCTCTCACCATCAAGATGTTATTCACTCACACTCATCACATGACATCTTTGAATCTCTCTTTTCTCATAAGAAGGTTGTGATCAATTATATCCCTCAAGAAGGCTATAACTCTCACTCACTCATCAAGAGCTTTTTTCGAGACTCTCGTAGGGATGAGGAGTGTCACTCCTATTTATACTAATCTTCTCAAGGCTAGAACTCTCTATACACCACTACACTTCTAGAGTCTTTCAAGAAGTATCCACAAGTTTCTCCAATCTTCGGGAAGGATTTAGAGAACTTCGCATCTCTTCTGACTGTGCTAGAGACTTTCACACATATCCACACGATTATAGAGAATTCTACACTTATCTAGAAAACTCTACAATGTTCTAGAATATTCTACACTATTCCACACGCCTATTCTAAAATATTCTACACTACCATGTCTATCTAGAAAGCTCAAGATTTATTCTAGAACACTCAATACTTCTCTATACATACATATCTATAGAATTCTAGACATCTCAACAATATTCTAAAGTTCTCAATAATTTTTCAGGTAAGGAGGGAACTCAACAAGGCGGAAAAGAAAAGAATGAAGTTTATTTTGGAGCAAACGAGTACTCCATAATGTATGTGAATTGAACTAAAGGGATTTGCTACAGTCTGTTATGGCCAATAGAAATATCATAAGAACTTTTGAGGTGGTAGCAAAAACAAATTGTTACTTTTAAATAATTAGAGATGATGTATTGTCTTGTCTTATGTACATTACAAGATTGGCTTTTTATATCAATTTCCTTGACCGGGAGCAGATGCCCTAAATACAACCGTAAGGCCGATGCAGAAATGAGGGGTTGTATAGATCCTTCCTTGTACGTCAATTATATTGGGTCATTGGGGATTTGTGGCGGCCAACTGATGATTGAGACAACTTCTTCCATCAATTAGACGATCATTATACTCATCCTCTAAGAAGCTTGATTCTACGGATTGTTGAAGTGGTCTTCTCTAGGGGTGAGCAGAACCCGAACCCACCCGAAAACCCGATCGGGTCTGCCCTCAAATACCCGCCTGGGTCGGTCGACCCGAACCTGAGAACCCGAACCGAAAAGCCCAGCCCATGTTTTAAGGGTTATGGGTTACGGGTAGGGTTTTCTAAATGGCTACCCGACCCGCCCGAATACCGGAACTACCCGAACTACCCTAAGTATATATACTAATTATTTTACCCTAAACCCAACCCTACCACTTCAGCGCCTCCACTCTTCACTCGCAACTCCCTCTAACCCTCTCCCCTACTCCGACTTCTCTCTAACCATCCAACTTCTACCATCTCCGATTCTCCGGTAGTCCATTAGTCCCTCACTCCCTGTAAATCTGTAATGGTCTGACCTCTGTAGTCTGTACGAATTAGCCTCTCTGCCTTGGTGGAAGCTGAATATAGCGTACCAGTCTTGTGGATTTGTGGAAGCTTGCAAGTTGCAACCCATTCGATTATCTGAATTCTTTGATCTTTGTGAGGTATAAACGTTAAATACTTAAAGTGTATGTTTGGTCCGCTTGGATTAACCATTTCATGCATCTTCCGATCTGAAAAATTGGCTTTGAAATGTGCTTTGGTGGAAGCCTGATCCCTAAATGTGATGTGTTATCAGTTTTGTGAATGAATTAGTTGTGTTATTTAGATGCACTGTTATGTGTTTGGTGGAAGCTTGAAACCCTAGATTCGGCCTGTGAACCCCTTTGTATGAACTACCTAATAATCTGTGATGCCTGATGCCTCGATGATGCCTATGTGATTCTGAGATTATTATATAAATGGCCGATGAGTAAAGATGATGATTGATTTATTTTGACAAGTGTTGAAGTTGCCATTTTCTACTCAAACACTCAAAGGAGTAATTAGAGTGAACTGGTATCTTCTAAGTCTGTAGAGAAGTGAATAAGTCTACTGCTTATATCCTTCTGTAAATCAGCTTGCTGATTGTTCCAGACTTTAATGTGAATGTATGAATGTATGATGTTGTTTTCAATCTGTGATGCTTTGGTCATGTCTTAGAATATGTGATTATGAGATTAGAGTGGAAGCTCCCCATTTCTATGAGTATGTGTAAATTGTAATGTGGAGTCATTACAAATTTTCAGAATTATGATGCTTTCATACAAATATTTTGTATATTCTGAATTTCTGATTATTGGTTAATACAATTTGTTGAGTAAAGAACTAAAGATGATGGATGATCTGTTCTGACAAGTGTTGAGGATACCTTTCTCTACTCAAACACTCAAACGAGTAGTTAGAGTGAACTGGTATCTTCTAAGTCTGTAGAGAAGTGAATAAGCCAACTGCTTATATCCTTCTGTAGATTAGCTTGTTGATTGTTCCAGACTTTATTGTGAATGTATGAATGTATGATGTTGTTTTCAATCTGGAAGCTTGCATTGAGTTTTTTGAACTATATATTCCTATGAATTATCAGAATGGAAGTTGAATGTATGGATACCATACCTGCATCCGGTTCTCAACCTACTCTGACTCCTGTTTCCCAAGAACCTATGGTGGAAGCTAATGATGCTGGGGATAACACCAGCACACAGCAGACAAATGTTCCTGGAAATAAGAGAAAGGAGGTAGAGTCCAGATCTAAAATATGGGATCAGTTTGTTAAGATCAAAGATAGTAATGGTGTTGTTATCAAAGGAAAATGCATACATTGTGCTAAAACATATTGTTGTCAGTCTAAGAAGCATGGCACTTCCTCCCTTAGAAATCACATACTTAGTTGTCTGAAATTGCCTTGCTCCAAGGATGCAAGGCAAGCCCTTCTCACTTTCCAACCAGTTCTGTGTAATCCAACATCTAAAAAAACTGGGGTGTTAGGGACTTGGGTGTTTGATCAGGGTGCAATTAGGAGAGCACTTGCTGAAATGCTTATCATTGATGAGCTGTCATTTAGATTTGTGGACAGACAAGGATTTAGGAAGTTTATCTCTGTAGCTTGTCCTAGTTTCCAAATTCCTTCCAGATGGACAATTGCTAGAGACATCTACCAAATATTTTTAGATGAGAAAGTAAGTCTGAAAAAGTTGTTTAGGGAACACACTCAGAGGGTCTCTATAACAACTGACACATTGACCTCTGTACAAAGGATCAATTACATGTGTATAACAGCACATTTCATTGATCATGAGTGGAAGCTGAATAAAAAATAATTTCCTTTGTTCCTGTGACTTCCCACAAAGGAGAGTACTTAGCAAAAGCCCTAGAGTCTTGCCTGGTGGATTGGGGATTGAAATCTATCTTCACTGTGACTGTTGATAATGCTAGTAGTAATGACACTGCAATTGGTTTTTTTAAGAAGAAACTTTTATCTTGGGGCGCCTCTTCTGTAAAAGTTAAGTACCTTCATATGAGGTGTATTGCTCATATCCTTAATTTGGCTGTCCAAGATGGTTTAAAAGAAAGTGATACTTCTGTTCAAAGAGTCAGAGATGCTGTTAAGTATGTTAGAAATTCTCCTGCTAGGCTACAAAAATTCAAGGACATTTCAGACTTGATTGGAATGGAAACTAAAGTTGGATTGCACCTAGATGTCCCAACTAGGTGGAAATCAACCTATTTGATGCTCAAATCTGCAATGTCCAATGAAAAAGTGTTTGAAGCTTATGAGGAGAATGAGAGTTCCTATCTTGTTGATCTGGGGAGTGAGAGTCCTGATGTTGAGGACTGGATTGCAATTGAAACTTTGGTGGTCATTCTTAAAAATTTCTATGATATGACACTTAGGATTTCAGGCTCTCTTTATGTCACTGCAAATACTTTCTTCTCTGAAATATCTGATCTGTTCCTTGTTCTCAAAGAAATGGTTGCTTCTGAAACTGAATCTGTGTCTAAAATGGGGACTACTATGAAATCCAAATTGGATAAGTATTGGGGTGATCCAGAAAAAATGAACATGCTCATTTTCTTTGCAAATGTGCTTGACCCTAGAGACAAATATGAATACATGCCACATCAATTGAATGCTTTGTATGGGGATAAGATAGGTGTGGCATTCTTTGCAAAGATAAAGTTGGGTTTGAATGAGTTGTATGGTGATTATGTTACAAACTATGATGTTCCAGTCAGTGGAAGCTCTCAATTAACCCCAAATTCTGTTTCTTTACAATCTGAGTCAACTGGAAGTAGACCTATCTCTAAATTCAAAGCCCAATTGAAAAAGCAAAAACAATATAGTGACCTCTTAGGGTTGAAAAAAAATGAACTTGAACTGTATTTGAGTGAGAACATTCTTGAGGAGGACAATGAATTTGATATATTAAGATGGTGGAAGCTTAATGGTGAGAGGTTTCCTATCCTATCTAGGATGGCAAGAGACATTCTTGCTGTTCCTATTTCCACAGTAGCTTCTGAGTCTACTTTTAGTACAAGTGGAAGGGTGTTGGATTGTTTTAGGAGTTCATTGAGTGCCAAAATTGTAGAAGCACTCATATGTGCTCAAGACTGGTTGAGGATGTCCAACCAGCCTGTGTCAGTTGAAGAAAATATTGAGGAGGTTGACAGGCTGGAAACAGGTACTAACTTGATTTTAGTATTCAGTATTTATATTTAAAGTTATTGCTAACCTGATTTTGTTTTCAATGCAGAATTGACTGAAGGAAATGTTGGTGGAGGAAATGTTGGTGGTGGCCCTTCTCTTGATCAGATAGCAGTAAAACTTATACTTTATCTTTTATATATGTAATTTGTTACTTCACTAATGAACATGCTATGATTCTGTCAATGTCCTGGCTGTAAATGCATAACCCTGCTGCTTTGATGGGAATTGGAAGGGTTGCTGATGCACTGGTAATGTGTGTGTGTGTGTGACAACAAGACATGGTAATGTTGTTTCACTCTATACTATTTCTTCCAGTGTTCCATATTTATTGCAATGATGATAGCTTCCACCAAACAATGAAATTAATGGTAGCTGGTGTTGATTATATTTCTATATAGTTTCAATGCCCCCATTAATAGTGAAGTGAATGCAAATCTGAGCCAAACTATGCCCCTACTACTTGCACTTTGCTGGAAATACTTTAATATGACATTGTATCTGTATACTATTTGTTCTAGTGTTCCATATTTATTGCAATGATGATTGCTTCCACCAAACAATGAAATTAATGGTAGCTGGTGTTGATTCTATTTTTATATAGTTTCAATGCCCCCATTAATAGTGAAGTGAATGCAAATCTGAGCCAAACTATGCCCCTGCTACTTGCACTTTGCTGGAAATACTTTAATATGACATTGTATCTGTATACTATTTGTTCCAGTGTTCCATGTTTATTGCAATGATGATTGCTTCCACCAAACAATGAAATTAATGGTAGCTGGTGTTGATTATATTTCTATATAGTTTCAATGCCCCCATTAATAGTGAAGTGAATGCAAATCTGATCCAATTTATGCCCCTGCTACTACCACTTTGCTGGAAGAATTTGAATATGATATTGTATCTGTATAGACTTTGTTCCAATGTTCCTTATTTCTGGAAATGATGATACCTTTCACCAAGTAATGAAATTGATGGTAGCTAAGTAGCTTGTGTTGGTTCTATTTCTATCATTCTATGTACTTTCTTATGCCCCCATTTCTACCAAGTAATGAAATTGATGGTAGATCAATAGTTTACTTATTTCTGGCAATGATGAAAGCTGCTACTCTGCTACCCTTCTACACTTCTACCAGGTTGCAAAAACAAATGAGTTGGTGTTGATTCTATTTCTATATAGTTTTTAATGCCCACATTTTTGTGAAGTGAAGCTAAACCTGAGCCAAACCTGATTGCATTTAGTATTCATCATGTCATACTCATACATTTTTTTTGAAGTGAATCTAAATCTGAAACCTAAACACTACATTTCTACTAATTTTTTAACTTGTGATGTACCTAGGAACATATTCAATGAGTATTTTGTTGCTGGTCTGCTACACACATGGAATGATGGAACTATGGAAGATTGGAAGAAGGAACTATATTCAAGATCTGCCCCCATTAAAATGTTGAATGTTAAATTTTTTGTTGCTACTTACTATTTTGGAACTTTAGATTACTCAAAGTCTATTCTCAAACTGTATTATGTACAAGTGTTTAGGTAACAACTGTATAACTAATTAACTGTGCTTGGAGTTGTACAAAGTAAAAGTACAAACTCTATTATTTTGCTACTTGTTAGTTGTTACTTGTATTGTAATGTAATGTTGTATTGTTTCACAAACTTATAATTTTAATGTGATAACTGATGTTATTTAATGGTTTTTTATCAACCCGAATGGCCCCGAATATCCGATTCAAACCGACCGGGATCCGAAATTGGGCAACCCGAACAGCCCGACATTTTTATAGAACAGGGTAGGGTTTTAAATTCCTAACCCGAAAACCGACCGGGTATGGCAAATCTTCACCCGTCCTACCCGAACCCGTCCGATGCTCTCCCCTAGTCTTCTCCCTATCTTGCGTTTAGCATTTGTATTTCCAACAGACGGTTTACGTCGTTTCTTGTCCGGTGAATGATTTGGAGCGACAGTGAGAGGGCGGTTGTTACCATACTCTGCCTCTACCTGGTCTGTTTCTTATGGTTGATGTTTTTGGATATGCTGTTGTGGACCGAATCTTGAGGTCTATAATTGATACCTTTGATTAGGGGTGGGCGCGGTCCGGAACGGTCCGGTAAATTAGTAAAACCCATAATGTATCTGTGAGGTTTTTAACGGTTCGGTACGGTCCGGTTCTAAGAATAGAACCATTCGGTACCATGTCATTTTGGAACGGAACAAAACGGTTCGGTACAATGCCAAACACATGCCGAAACATTTGAACAAATTTTGCAATTAGTAGATATCATCACACGGGCCAATTGACGTGAAATTTTGATAAAAATACAAGAAAGTGCATACTAAATACTAAAAAAGATTCAAGAGGTTGACATTTTTGTATTTAAATTCAAAAACACTCAAACAGTGAAAGGAATTTAGTAAAAGTATAGCAAAATGACAATATACAATCGTATAATATCATCTTTATTAAATTCATGAGAACATATAGAAAGAATATCGTTAAATTATTGTACAGGCTACAAATATTTAACGTTCTTCTTTGTTCTAAGTTGAATATTAATTCTAATATACGGAGTAGTTCATAGTTAAACCGTAAGAGCTATGATTCAAACCATATTAATTGAGTTATAAGGATGTTTTTACTTGGACTATAATTTGCCCCAGACCAGACCAGACCAGTTCAGACCAGACCAGACCAGACTTGGATAGTTATAAAAATACAAAGAAACCAGACCTTACCAGACCTTACCAGACCAGACCAGTTCAGACCAGATCAGACCAGACCAGACCAGACCAGCAAATTACAGTCCAAGTAAAAACATCCTAAAACTACACAAATATGATACAACAAAAGTCATATACAAACCGGTGGGCGTAGCTCAACTGGTAGCGAGGGAGTGCCACAAGGGTTAGGTCTCGGGTTCGAATCCCGGCAACTGCGATGAGGGGTTACTATGCTGAAAAATGCATAGGGCTTCTGCAAGTACCGGGGACAGAGCCCCACTCTCTATCTGTCATATTGTGATTATAGTCCAATTTACATCCTCCTATCGTGCCGTCCAGTCGGTGTTGGGGGGCCCTCAGGGATGGGGTGTCATCCTTTTTTAACAAAAGTCATATACACTACATTACTAGAAATTAATAGTCATTAATGTTTTTTAAAATTTTGGCATTCTTTCATTATATACCAAATATAACATAAATTAATTATCTCAAAGGAAAACATAATAATATTTATATAACACACACTTAGCTATTTTAGGCCGGGATGCATGAATACATATTTGGGCTATAAAGTTGTTGATCTATAAAAGATATTTATGGGTATGGAAAAATATAAAAAATTCTCAAAGACATTATTTTTGAACGATTCGGTCCGGTATTTTCCGGTTCTCAAAATCTAGGACCGGTCCCGTACCCGTTTGAAACGGTACGATTTCGGTTCGGGATAAAATTTTATAGAACCATTTAAATACCCGATATTCGGTTCGATACCATTACGGGCCGGTTCGGTACAGGTTCGGTACGGTTTTTATGCCCACCCCTACCTTTGATTGAAAAATCGCCTGACAATTTCTGGATCGAGTTTTGAGCAAGGGAGAAGATAGATTGTCGGGCTGCCCCCTTCCTGAACTGCTACCTGGAGCTACTGAGGTGCTTTGGAAGATGATACTTCAAGAATACTGGCAGGAAGAAGCTTGGAGCATTTGTCGATTATTTTATTTTTTATGGTCTTATTTTCACGTTTGTTTATGTTGCTCTGTTTTTGTTGAAGTCTTTAGTTTTAGGTCTATAACAAGGATGTCAATTATGCTAGATATTATGTCGTTAGAAGAATCTATATGACCAGTGATTGTTGTGTCACATCTGTTTGATGGTTAGCGATTCATAAGGATTGTTTTTAAGTTTAGCCGTAAGATTGATAGTGGTTACAAATATAAGTGTTGATCTCTTTGATTTTGTTGTAACGTTTCGAATCCTAATGATATTAACATAAGTGATTTTCCCATTTAAAAATAAAATCTTTTACTCTCGGGGTCGTTCATTAGAAAATCTAACAGAGAGTATATATTTTATTGTTTTTTTATTTGGGCGCTTTTAGCTGGAAAATGCTTCTATCATACTCTGTATTTCTTTTGTTTATAGATACTACGAGATCAAATCACTCTACATTAAATGATACTAAATACGGAGTATATTTTTATTTTATACTCGGTATATTTTTGTTTTATACCTTGTAGGGGGGCGGGTTATCGCCAACAAATCTATTCATCCCAAATAACACTATAATGTGCCAATATGCACAATCATTATGGCCCAAAGCTCTTAATTTTAACATCCGCCAAATAAACAATAGTATATGAGGAGATAAATTAAAATTAAAGTAAAATGATTTAGAGTGCGACAAACTTTAGCAAATTTGATATTCAACAATTATTGTGAAATTTTCTAAAAAGGTAAAATGGAAATAGTTTTTAACGCAAAAAACTCTCCCAGATCCCCTTCCAAACTCCGGTTCCAGAGCACTCACACATTTTCGTTTAAAAATGTGTTGTTTACCTCAACTCATAATTAATATGAGAGAAAACTCTCAAATAAGCCCTCGTACTCTCATCAATTCCTCAATTAAGCCCTCGTACCTTGTAATCACTCATTCGAGTACCTGAACTAACAAAAAAAAAAAAAGCAATCGGGCCTTTTAACCGGGTAAAAGCCGGTTAGCCTGTTATGTCGCTGACCTAGCTGCCTACGCGGCCCTCCATTACCGGGCACACCAAATGACGTGGCACTCCACTTAAAAGACCCAAATCCCACCCGATTTCCCCCAAATCAGGAAACATAACCCGACTTTGAAATCGCCCTAACCTCCTCCCGGCGAGTCTGTCTTCTCCTGCGCAATAATGTCGTCTTCTTCATCAGCAACGACTGTGAAAGAAAGAAGCCGCACTATGGACTACGAGCCAACTGTATATTGTTGATGTGGATTGAAAGCTCCGCTATGTGTTGGAAGAGAGAGTGGAAAAACATTTTTTGGGTGTCAAAAGTGGAAGGTAAGTACTTATTTTGGGTGTGGCTGGAAATTATGGATTACAAATATGCGTAGTATGAAATATGAACTGTTTGTGTAGTTAAGAATATTGGAATTTTTATTATGAGTGTCATAGAGTCTGAACTCTTTAATGTTATGAACTGAGTATTATGAGTGTTAAGAATATTCGAATTTTTATTATGAGTGTCATATAGTCTGAAGTATTTAATGTTATGAACTGAGAATATACGTGCCATTACTACTATATATCATATGAAGTCAAGAGACTATGGATTTGCACCACATTCGCTATATACACCTGCATATGAACATTGTCACCATTTGCCAGTGGCATTGCTTAAAGGAATAGACTGAAACACTTAATAATGACCTCAAATATGACACTGAAATACTTAATTACTAACACACTACAAGTAATTATTGAACAGATAACATAATGAAACCCTGAAATAATGGAACACAAAGATCAATAATTCACTGAAATTATCATTAGGTTAGTGTAATACACCAACAACAAGACCAAAAGGTGGATGAATGTTTCCCACATATCACACAAAAAAATTAACTACTCCAGTACAACATTGGAAATGTTTTTCCTACAGCATAAACACTGAAATTACATAGTGTTTCATTCTGTTTACACAATGCAACATCAAAAACATCATCCTAGGCCCCACTAGCCATCATTGAACTTCCTCCCCTCCACCTCCAGTGTGTCCTTCTGTTAACACAGTTTCTCCAATCTGCCCGGGATGCAATATATTGAAAGAAACAATTACTTCCAAAGACATTGCCCAAATGAATTTCAACTTGTCTTATAAGAATTCTATGACATTAAACTTACATCGAGAATGCTAATCCCTGATTGTTCATCATCATAAACTCCAAATCCCCTTTCACCCCTCCCCCTTCCCTTTTTACCTCTCCCCCTCCCTCTTTGAGCTCCATCTCTGTTACCTCTACCCCTAATTCCTCCCCGTTGACCTCTGCCTCTTTGAATAACTGATGTAGGGCCTTCACCATCTTCTCTGCCACTACCTTCTGTGGGCGGAATGTTGGTTTCTGAACAAGATTTCCTATTGTGCCCTTCACCTTTACATTTTGAGCATGTCATGATGCGTCCTTTTCTTGGAAGGTGAGTGACTGATGCAGCGGGAGGTTCAGTTTCTTCTCTTACTCTTTTCTTTTTAGGACGGCCACTCATTTTCTTTGGTATGGGAGGTTGAATTTCTTCATGCTGGGTTCTTGGCCACAGTAATTCTCCATTAATTGGCTGCAGAGTGTATGTGTATGTTTTCTCATACAGTTCCTTGGAATAGCAATAGTCCACATAGCTTTCAGGATCCCCACCTTTGTCCAGAATGGCACAAATGGCATGTGCACAGGGAATGCCACATAGATCCCATCTCTTGCAAGCACATGACTTCTTGTTCAGGCTCACCTTGAATTGAAATCTGCCTTTTTTTTAATCTCATATCCATCATCCCCATTGAAATCAACATGCCACCCTTGACTAGCTAATATATTTTTGTTCAATTTCTTCATAATTAGTGGACCAAAGTGACCTACACAACATATTTTAATAAATCAGAAGGGATTAGTGGAGAATAATCATGTTCAGGCATTAGGGTAATAAACAGATAAGTTTGTTACTTTTGTCAATCAGGCATTAGGGTACCAAACTTACAGGCATTAAAGCATCTTTGTCAACCTAAATACTCATAAACAGATTAGTCTGACATTAGGATGAGTAATTAGTGAAAGTGTTAACTCATTTTTTTAAACCTAAATAGTCATAAACAGATTACTCTGACATTAGGATGACTATTAGTCAACCTAATGTTTAAATTATAAGTCAACACATATATGGATAAATATAGGATGTAAAGCATGCTAACCTGACCACTTTTTCACAGACTTTCTCTTCTTGGCTATTCTTTTCATCATAACCACTCTAATTGTAACGCCCTAAAATCCGGTCTAATTGTTAAACTACTCAGGAATAAATTTTAGATTCCACACCAAATTTAACTATTATTGTTCTTTAATACTCCGTGATAAATTGACAACTTATCGTTAGTTATTTTTTATTATAATAATAATAAGTAGTACAGAAAATAAGGTATCAAAAGTATGTACACGTAATTAAGTCTAACAATATAAGCCTTACTTATGTCAGTTTTTGCTTGGGTAATTTAATTGACTGTTTAACTCACATTTTATAAGGCTAGACCTATATCCTAATATTAGTCTAGAAATGCATCGGTACCAGAATAGTGTCAAAGTCATCACTTACCCTATTGTAGTTCACTATTATATTATTAGGAGACTAGAAAAATAAATAAATTTGCAAGTGGTACATGAAGCTCACTAATACGTAGTAACAAACAAAAATAATAAACCCTACAATTAAAACCTTTGGATTGATGCATGGGTAGGAGGGAGCCAAATTCACATGCTACACCTATGTATTGCCACGTGAAGCCTTGTGTAAAAATGTAATAGTGGGCTCAAATGTTTTGATAATAGATAGTAGGGTCAAAAGCATCTTCTTTTTGATTGGTCAAATAAGAGGGGAGGTTTAGACCCTTAGAGACTACGTACTTGGATTTAAAATAAGTCTTGGCTCTCTTCTCCCTAGTACCACTCGGCGCCATGGAATAGAATAAAAAGACCCATCAACACTACTACATAATGAACCTACCACGTCATAGCTTTTACGTCGGTTTCTCAAAAACCGTCGTTGTATAATCTATTACGGCGGATTTTATCGAAACCGTCGTCACAGGTTACCGAGATCGCACTTTGAAAAAAAATGCTTTACCCCTGTCACGACGGGTATGAGCCTAACAGACGTAATATAATTACATACACAGCATTTTTAATGTGTCTTTTTACAGTAATTCGTATAATAACCCTAGCTCCCCTGGGCATCTCCTTCGCAAGTCCTTTCTCTAAACACGGCCAAATTCTGCTACAGCGGAGATGATATCTACACACTTGGAAACAAACATGGTGAAGCTGATGCACGCAGATCTTTCCTTCTCCTCCTCCAGAGATCAAACTCCAGACCTTTAGGGCTCCAGATTCTCTGCCGCGACTTCGGACCTCCACTACCATGCCATCGCCAATCGGTCAGATTCTTACACAGCCACGCTCAAGACAGCCAGACCAGCAGGCCCCTGTGACCCACGCGTCCATGCCATCACCGCTCCACGGCACCCGCACTTCTCACTCGGTCACGCTCTCGCCAATTGCCACTCCCGACCGGCTAGGCGGCTACCGCTACGCAGGTTTATTTATTATCCAAATCTAATTATTTTTTTCTAAATTGTATTTGTGTTTGTATCAATTGTGTAATTCAAATGTGTCTTACCTTTTGAGGGAATATTGTGATGATTCAAGGAGTGTTGATTATTGATTTGCGTATGCTCCTTACCACTTTAAGCTGCTCATCCTCTGTAAATTCCGGGACTATAAGAAATTTGAAGTCACTCAAGCTCCAAAAAATTCTTCATATCTGGTATGCATTCCTTTTTAATGTAATTAAACTTCATTTTTTTGCTTATGGTATACCTAAATATATATTTATATAATTTTAGGGCTTATGTTTATTTTTGCTTGCCTTGCCTTCGAATTTGACAATATTGCTCTAGTAGTTTATGAAATTTGGATAAAGTTTTATTTTGCTGGTGAGAATTTGATTTTATAGGAATTCAATCTCCACAGACCAATATATATCATTTTTTCCTTGATATACCTGCTTTTTCTTGCAACTTTCCAAATTAAAGGATAGTTACTGGACAGGTGGATAAGCCTCATCAGTTACAATATTTTAGTTTTTATTATTAATTCACAGAAAAAAAAAGTTTGATTGGAATGTAAAATTCATACTAAATCTGACTTCTTTTCTGTCATATGTTATTATCTCTTACATCTTATTTATGTTTTGGTACGTGCCTCACTTTTCACTTCTAGTTTATTTGTTGAGATTGATTCCGCGTTGGTGTTACTGTGTTAGCAGCAGTTAATCATATAAATATGTTGGGCATGTTCAAACTTATAAGTATGCCCAACTTTAGGCATACTTATTTAATAACTTTGGACATGCCCAACTTCATTATATGCCCAACTTATTTGTATGAATTGAAAGTTATTATAACTAAGATGGGCATATAAATAAGTTGGTCATTTTCAAAGTAAACTAGTATTCTTTAGCTAACTTATTCAAGGTTATTAACTTATTATGAAGCGAACTCAGCTTAGCCGGAGTTAGCCGGTGTTTCTTATCTGTTAGAGGGAGTTATCTGTCACAGGTTTGTTTTCTCAATTCATAGTTTGTATATAAACATATTTCTTGTATGTTTGTTCTCGTATTTGTAGTTTCCAGTAAATTAACATTTGCCTTCTGTTATGAATTGAAATCTGGTGTCAGTTCATTACTATGATGAGCTTAGGAAACTGTTCTGTGTGTGGACAAGTTTAAATTGGTATCTAGTTTCAAACTTTCATGGGCTGATGTACATATAGCTAGGTTTAAATTATAGCTTTTGTTAGTTTGGTAGGGCTGATTATGTCCAAATATAATATGATGGGATCGTTTAAGTTCAGTTCATTTAAGATTAGAAATGTGATTAGCCATGACATATTTGTCTTTGAATTGCAGTTTGCTCTGTATTTCTTGTATCTTGGACTGATCATTGTGTGTCATATTCAATGTATTTTTTGTTCTATCTTACACACTGAACTCGAAGTATATCTTTTTTAGTATTATACAATTTGATATATTATACTATAAATATTAACTAGTTCGGTGATCAGTTTAACTCTAACTCATTTTACTTAAGTAGTTTTATACACAATTTGATGTACTAGATAATCATTAACAATTTAGCTAGTTTGATAATCAGTTTCACATACTTAACTGATTATAGTGATTAATATAGTTTTATACGTCTAAATATGGATGAAAGGGGATGAAAGTTTAGTCGGTTTGGGGGGCTTGGCGAAAGCTTTGCTTAATCGTGTGGAGAAAGCTTGTTAAATGGATTTTTAGGGAGTTTGATTGGGTAATTGGTTTGGGGGCTTGGAGTAGACAATGGTTTTATGACTTGGCAATGGACAAATTAAGCTCTAAAGAGTGCAAACTGCAGAGTAGATTGGTTGTGAACTTGTGATCATGGGGTTTTGTAATTTTGAAGGGGGCTGTTCTTGTCTAGCACTTGGAATTGCAATTGGGAGGTTCAGGTGATGTCTTGGGGCTGCTTTTTTTCTAAGGATCAATTGCAGGTGTGATAATGCAGGTTGTTGTTGGAGTTAGGTTAGCATTAAGTGATTTCTGAAGGGTTACTTGATATTTGCTGTTGCGCATCCTCCGGGTTTCCGCACTCTGCGGTGTATTTTTTGTTTGCAGGTGTGTTTTTTGTTTAATTGCAGGTGTGTTTTTTTTTCTCATTTTAACAAAAGTTTTTATTTTAAAAAATGGATGTATAGTTATATGTACATTTGAGTTTAATTTCTTCAGAATGAATGATTTTTATCAGTTCATTACTCAGATTGAATGATTTTTAACAGTTCAGTTTGAATGATTTCAAACAGTTCATTATTTCTTCTTTAAAAAAAGTTCATTATTTCTTCAGATTGAATGATTTGCTTAATTGAATTTTTCAGTTAACTAATACGGAGTATGTGGAGGAACAAGAAAGTTCAGAGTTCAAGTTTGCAGAAGATGGTCTCCGATTATCTGTGAGACTGGTGGTTGGTCCCTTGTGTTAGAAGTATGATATAGATTTTTTTACTTTTGTAATCGTAAGTAGTCTGATGCGGTGTATGTATTTCTTGCAGTTTTTGTATATTTGAGCTGTTGCACTTTGTTTAATCTGTAAATTTTGGATGGATGGAAGTCATGGAACTAACAATTGTCTATTTGTTATTAATGATATTATAAATGTTGGCAATTGGCAAATATATTGTAATATTGATATGACATCGATGATTGGTAGTCTGCAGCAAAAACAGTAAGACGTCGGTGGCCTTGCCAACTGACGTCGAATTTATTATTTTTTTTAAAACAAAAATCATACTAAGGCGGTTCTCGAAAAGAACTGACGTCGTAGGCTCTGTCCAGCTTCATTTTTTTATGTCGGTTGTGACAAATAACCGACGTTATAGATTTATTTATTTTTAATTCAAAGAGTTTTTACGTCGGTTTTCGAACCGACGTAAAAAGTATATACCTATTACGTCTCTCACCTAGACGTCGGTTGCAAAACTGACGTGAAAGGGTCAAAATAACCGACGTTAAAAGTCAATTCTCTAGTAGTGCAAAATAAACTAGATACAAGAGGAAAAGGAGGAGGGTGGCCAGAGGAGGTTTTTCGTCAACAAAAAATTAGAAGAATTTTTCCTTCAAGGTTAGTACGTTTCCGCCCCATTTTAGTTAATATGTATTTTAATGTTGTCATTTTAGTATGAATTCCATCCCCGTTTCCTGTTATGTTATGGGGATGATGAACCTTATAAAATCCTAGGAATGCTTTTATCCTCTAATTATGTGTTCTTAAATTTATGAGAATTCTTGATTTATTGGCACATAAATATACCTTGTAGAAATTACGTTTTAATAAGAGCGCAAACTGGAAATTTGCTTAGTTTCAAATTTATGAAGTACGCTAGTCGAAATCTAGAGTTAGATTAGCTATAACAAATTTATGGTACCTAGCTAATAAAATGGATGATAAAGGAAATTATAATGTCACTTAGTTTTACTACCTTACGATTTATATCAGAACTGAGTAAAGGTGTGTGTGAAATACTTTTGGAGCTATTAATCTGTTATCGATAATTGTATTGTTTACAAATGAAAATAAAAAGAAAACGTTTGTTTGATGAAATAAGTCTTATAGTTCGAATTTGAAGGTTATAAAATGAACCAAGCAGTGCTCGACTAGTTAACTAAAAATTATGTAGTTCATGAATTTCATACATCCTTTGTATAAGATATAAATCTGTAAAATTTTATTAGCTATATGTCATTTCACAATTTTAAAAAAAAATAATAATAGTAATAATAATAATAAAGTAATTCGTATTACATGCATTCCCGTAAACAATCACGTAGTACATGTGTATCAGGCCGGCGGTCGTCATTTATAAGCATAAACATATATAGGAAGCGAATTAAGCACCATGGAGCTTATTTACGTAAACACTTAACTATAAGATTATTTACTTAACATGATTTATTTCGGTAATTTAGTCTTGAAAAGTCACATGCAATAAGTTAAGTTTACACATATAGGTGTATTGCACGTATAACTACTTTGATGAAGGTTTAGCATACAAAGTACAAATAATTTACTATATACGTATAATTAACAAAATAAATTATTAATAAGTTGGTTTGTGGGACCAGGAGACTTATTAAAATATATACACCTATTAGGAATAATAGAAGTAGTTGACTTTACCAAAAATATGTATGTATATATACGTGTCCACTGGTATAATACGTGTAAGGCTTATAAGCATTATTGTAAGTACTACACATACACATGTGCCGTTATGATTATAGTCCTAAGTACTGCTATTCATATTCCTGTAAACGCATGTGACGGTATTTTGTTAAATGGTTTTATCATGAACTAAATAAATGATTGGACATACCGAATATATACGTTGTTAAAAAATATCTCTTTATATCTTTATAAATAAATAAATAAATAAATAAATAAATAAATAAATAAATAAATAAATAAATAAATAAATAAATAAATAAATAAATAAAGAGATAATTGAGAGGCATGCACTATAATTGGTGATTTACGTATGTATCTAGGTGAGTATATATATTTATGCATGTATAATAATTACTACCTTGAAACTAATTATAAAATAACATGAAAGATGGATATATGTATATACGTAGATAACTAGCTGCTACTTATATCATGAGTACATGTAAAAAAAAAAAAAGAATAATCACGTATGGATGACTCAAAGAAAACGTTAAAATTTAGACCCGAATGAACACTGGAGATTTTTATTATTATTTATTAATAAAAACGGAATATTATGGAAACTAGGAATCTGGAGTTCAAGATATACTAAGTACGATTGAGATAAATCGTGAATTGTTGAAGGAAATTACCTTTAATGTGCATTCGTTATAGATAGAAAGTATGTCTAGGATTTTTATATGTATTAAGCTAATTGGCCCATTGGCCCATCTCTTGTACACCCTAATTTTCTCCTATTTAAAGGAGGCTTGCTTAATGGAATAAAACACAACCCTCACTTCCCTACAACACGTTATCAGCACGTAGCACTAAACCTATTTTTTTCTCCCATTCTCCCTACACTTAATCCGCAGCCGCGCCGCCAGCAGTCCAGCCGCGCCGCCAGCAGTCCAGCCGCGCCGCCAGCAGTCCAGCCACGCCGCCAACGGTCTAGCCGCGGCCTCCCCCCCTTCCTAGCCTGCGACTCACCGATTCTCGGATCTCTTTTGAGGTATTTGCTTTACTCAAAATCATTGTAGAGCCTTATGCATATGATTTATTACATCATGTTTACTATTGTGATGAACATCATTGATTTTTTCTAGATTAAGTCGTATAATCCATTTTTTTTAGAGATAGATGCAATATTTTTCCGTAATGCTATATGTTATAATCATATAGTTGGAATCAATGCATCCCTCTTCGTTTTTATACATCCATGTGATTATACTTTTCCGTAAAGCTATATGCCATATACATATAGTTGGAATCAAAAATCACACGATTAATCTTATTTTTATACATTTTATATGATTATACTTTCCGTAAAGCAATATGCTAGACACATATAGTATGAATTAAGATCATATTATGTTTTTACATCTTATGTGATCATATTTTTCCGTAATGCTATATGTCACTTACATATAGTTGGAACCATAATCACATAAGATCACTTCATTAATCAACATATTAGAACATGAAATCGAGACTTCTCAATTTAATATTTCTTAATATATATCATCTATATGTACTAATATAAGTACACGATCAAATATATTTATAATAATATATATATACTACCTAATATATATTACGTATATGTTACTAATAATAATATAATATATATTACCTAATATATATTACATATTACGTACTAATATATGTACCTCTATATATTAATACATTTCTTTCCATATACGTATGTTTAGTATACAAAGAATATATTAACAAATATGGCAAGACTTTAAAAATGACAAGTGTGAATTTTTCTTTAAAAAAAAAATTTTTATCAAATCTATTATATCTTTCTAAATATATCATAATACTAAATAATGAAACCGATTTTTTTTTCCCACTCTATTTAGAAAACCGTCAACTTTAGATAAGTATATATATATGACAAGTCTTGATCTTAATATTCCATTTTTAGATGCACATTTAGATACGTGTGTATGTATGATTCATGTGCCTGCCTTTTTCACAGTTCACGTTTACCATAGTTCACAACAAATATTACCTGCCATGTGTTCACACCAATTAAATTATTTTTTTTAACGAAATATGAAGAAATTTTACATATTTTCATTTTTTTTATAAAATTCAATCTCATTCCCGAAAAAAAAAACGAAAAAAAACTACAATTTTTTTGGTAATCAACATACGTACAACACAATGTTTTTAAGATATTTGCACACTAGGTTACTAATACATTATTAAATTCGTTTTTACACAACAAAAATTTTAATTCGAAATTTAGCTCCATTTATTTAAATTCGAAAAAAAAAACGACAATTAAATTCATTTTTAACTCCATTTTTTTATATATAATTAAAATATATGGCAAATTTTTTTTTTCAATAATTTGACAATATATTTTACTAAAAGAATTATTAAATTCGGTTTTGAGATATGCCTACTCCATTCATTCGACCAATATTAATACTTTTTACAAAAATCTCTATTTTTTAAAGAGATGAATATATCTCCTCTCTTCGATGCATTAAAAAATATTGTCTACATAGAGACATATCCCATGTCATTTTTTTTATGTGATAAAGAATTTTCACACAAAGAATCGCATTTTTTTCTTTTTTTTTAAGCGATATATGGTACATTAGTGAATGAAACTCATACAATTTTATATTTTAAAGATGACTGATCCAACTCGACCCGAATTCGACATCCTGGACTCAGAAGGACTTGAGTACCATCGCTGGGTTTCTGACATAGAAACCACTTTTGTGGCTAAAGACTATTCCGCCACGCTTGCCGACCCTGAAAGTTTAAAAGACAATGCACCATCTGAAAAAATAAAGGCTGCTGCATTAATGTTCCTTAGACGCCATATTGATCCTAGCTTACGCTGGGAATACTTACAATTGAAAACCCCCAAAGAACTGTGGGACACACTAAAAGGTCGTTTTGGGAACATACATGACACATTGCTCCCCGAACTAACAGTGCAGTGGAATGAAATCCGCTTAGTTGACTACAAAAAGATCAACGACTTTAATAAGGACATGTTACGCCTCAAAGCACGCCTTAATTTCTGTGGTAAACCAATCACAGAAGATGAAATGATTGATAAGACCCTCTCCACTTTCCCTACCTCAGCACTTATACTAGCGAACAGTATAGGTTGGAGCATAATAACAAAAGAATAACCACATTTAATCAGTTAATTAATTTGCTCCAAGTTGCTGAAAGACAAAATCAAGTTCTCTTGAATAACAATGCCAGACCAGTTGGGACAAAGAAAATTCCCGAGGTCAACTATGGCAAAGCAAACACTGGAAAGCACCCCGGTGGAAGAGGAGAGGGCCGTACTCGTGGAAGGGGGCGCAACAATCGCGGCGGGCGTGGAGGCCGAGGTACGGGCCGTGGAGGATCTTCCCATGTGTGGAAGAGAGATACAAGTGTCGGGACCAGTGGTCAAACCAACAAGGCCCATAGTGCACCGGCAAAACCTCCAGCCAAACGAGACCGAGTTGGGGAAGAGCCATGCTTCAGATGCGGAGTTTCTGGTCATTGGTTTAAGAATTGCCATGCCAGTAATAGAGTTGCTGCTGCCTACAAGAAATACAGAGAATCAAAGGAACATGAATCTCAGTTTGTGACAGACGAAGGAAATGAGGTTGATGTTAACCTCACAGCGGCGGATTTTGGTGTTAAAAATAACACCACCCATTCAGTCGATGCACCGGACTTTGATTAATTTTCCCCCATCCCACTAGTCATTTAAACAAACTCTGTTTTTTTTCTTTCATTCCCTTTCATTTTCTGCTTATGGACATTACATGCTTATCGTTATTTTAATAATTGGATTCAATTTTTGAAATCCAAATATATACCCACAATTATCTAATGCATGTTTACACAGGAATGACTCGAGGCGAACTCGAATGTTTAGTCGATAGTGGGACAACCCACACTATCCTTAGACACAGGCAACTTTTTATTCAATTAGTAGCCTATAAATCCTCTGTGACTACGATGATTGGATCATCGAACGTAATACAAGGGCGAGGCACCGCCAAATTTATGCTACCTAACGGTACCACATTCCACGTGACAGACGCTCTATATGCACCCAGAGCTACTCGAACTTTATTAAGTTTTAAAGATATACGGGATAATGGTTTCCACGTTGAAACTCATAGTGAGGATGGGATAGAATACCTATATATTACATCTAGTAAAAGCGGAAGAAAACGCATATTAGAAAAATTAATAAGTCAATCTAGTGGACTCTATGTCACTACTATTCGAATCTTCGAATCATATGCGGTCTCCAACAATGAAATGTTGGACATAGACTCATATAGGCTTTGGCATAATCGTCTTGGTCACCCCGGTCGTGACATGATGATTCGAATTCTCAAGAATTCACATGGACACCCTTTCTTTCGAGAAAGGAATAAAGAAGGGCGAAAAGTCAACACAGTACAAACTGTTAACCATGTGGCTCCTCCATCAGGACAATTATCTTCTAAAGCACAAGAAGAACTAGCCCATGCTTCCCTAACTATGTCCACACTACAAAACTCATTTTGCAAAGCCTGCTCTTTAGCAAAAATAGGATCGAGACCATCCTATGCTAAAGACACAAAACAAAACATCCCATTCTTACAAAGAATTCAAGGAGACATATGTGGACCGATCCATCCAGAATGCGGACCATTTAGATACTTTATGGTTCTGGTGGACGCATCGACCCGTTGGTCGCATGTTACCTTATTGTCCACAAGGAATGCTGCATTTGCAAAACTCCTAGCCCAAATAATTCGCTTAAGGGCTCACCACCCCGATCACCCTATAAAGTCCATCAGACTTGATAACGCTGGAGAGTTTACATAAAAAACATTTGATGATTATTGCATGTCTATCGGGATCGACATAGAGCATCCCGTTCCCCATGTACACACACAAAATGGTCTCGCAGAAGCTACTATTAAAAGATTACAAACGATAGCTAGGGCATTAATTATGCGCACCAACTTGCCTATATCTGCATGGGGATATGCAATATTACATGCAGCCTTACTTATTCGCTTTAGGCCCACTGCGAACCAACCATTTCCTGCGTACCAGTTGGTAACTGGATATGAGCCTGACATTTCACACTTACGCATATTTGGTTCTGCAGTCTATGTGCCAATTGCGCCACCACAGCGCACCAAAATGGGTCCTCAAAGGCGATTAGGTATATACGTTGGATACGAATCCCCAACAATAATCCGCTATCTAGAACCTTTGACAGGCGATCTTTTCACCGCAAGATTTGCGGATTGTCACTTTGATGAGACAACATTCCCGTCGTTAGGGGGAGATAAGAAAAAGGATTGTTCCGAAGAACGACGTGAATTATCCTGGTGTGTTCCTACACTGTCTCATTTTGATCCCCGCACCTCACACTGTGAAAGTGAAGTGAAAAGAATAATAGACCTGCAAAATGTAGCAGACTCAATGCCTGATGCATTTTCTGATATTGCAAAAGTGACAAGATCACACATACCAGCTGCAAATGTGCCTGCAAGGTTAGAAGTCCCCAAGGGAGGGCACAGTGCCATAGTAGGAGGCACTACAACCACACTTAGTAGAGGTGTGGTTGAGGCCGTGGCTCCTCAAAGGAAGAGAGGAAGGCCACTTGGTTGGATTGATACTCGTCCAAGGAAGAAAAGGTCGAGTACGGCACAACCTAATCCAATAATCATCGATGAACAACATCCATCCCATGAGATTATCTCCGATTATAGTTATGTCCACGAATCATTACTGGAGGACGCTCCGATGATCGAGATGATTCAAGAAAACAAGGAAATCTCTATGGATTATGAAAATGCACATGTGCTAATGGAAAGATCTTCCATACACATCGATGATATATTTGCATTTACAGTTGCTCAAGAAATTATAGAGCACGATGATATCGAACCACGCTCTGTGGCAGAATGCCAACAAAGAGCTGATTGGCCTAAATGGAAAGAAGCAATCCAGGTTGAATTAGATTCCCTGACAAAAGGCAGGTATTTGGTCCGGTAGTGCTAACCCCACCAAGTGTAAAGCCTGTAGGACATAAATGGGTATTTGTCAGAAAGCGTAATGAGAAGAATGAAGTCCTAAGGTACAAGGCTCGCCTAGTGGCGCAAGGTTTCTCACAACGCCCTGGGATTGACTACGAGGAGACCTACTCTCCCGTAATGGACGTTATCACGTTCCGATACCTAGTCAGCTTAGCAGTTTCTGAAGGATTGGAAATGCAATTGATGAATGTGGTTACTGCATATCTCTATGGGGATCTTGATTCAGAGATATATATGAAAGTACCCGACGGACTTTCACTACCTAAATCAAGTGACTCTAAACCACGGAGTGCGTTTGCAATAAAATTGAAACGCTCACTTTACGGATTAAAGCAATCCGGGCGGATGTGGTATACCCGCCTAAGTGACTACTTGATTAGGAAGGGATACAAGAACGATGAGCTTTGCCCCTGCGTATTCATAAAGAAAACGAGTTCCGGATTTGCAATCATAGCAGTATATGTCGACGACATGAACATAATTGGCACTCTTGACGAAATAAGAGAAACCGCAAGCTATTTGAAATCCGAGTTTGAGATGAAAGACCTTGGGAAAACTCGATTTTGTCTAGGTCTTGAATTAGAACATCGAGTTTGTGGAGTATTAATCCACCAGTCTGCGTATATCCAAAAGGTACTCAGGCGATTTAACATGGATAAAGCGCACCCTGCTAGCACTCCCATGGTTGGTCGAAGTTTAGATCCTAAAAAGGATCCATTTCGTCCAAAGGAAGATGACGAAGAAGCACTCGGAGCTGAAATTCCCTATCTAAGTGCAATATGCGCATTATTGTACTTGGCACAGTGCACTCGACCAGATATAGCATTCTCAGTGAACTTGTTAGCTAGGTTTAGCTCCGCGCCAACGCAGCGTCACTGGAATGGTATCAAAAATATTTTTCGATATCTAAAAGGAACTAGTGACTTGGGACTGTTCTTTCCCTACAGAGAGACAAAGAAAACCACAAATGAAATTGAGGTTACTAAAGAAAATACCAAAGACAAAAGGATCACCCCTTATATATATGGAAACTCCAAATGATGTCTTGGTAGGTTTTGTTGATGCTGGGTATCTCTCTGACCCTCACAAAGGCCGCTCTCAAACTGGTTATGTTTTCACTATTGGGAACACGGCAATATCTTGGAGATCAACTAAACAAACCCTTGTGGCTACCTCCTCGAACCACTCCGAGATTATCGCTCTACACGAAGCAGTTCGTGAGTGTATATGGTTAAGAGCTATCATTACACATATTCGAGAAACTAGTGGTTTAAAATCTACCACTGAAGGGCCTACTTGCATTTATGAAGATAATGCGGCTTGTATTGAACAAATGAAGTTGGGATATATCAAGGGTGATAACACAAAACACATATCTCCAAAGTTTTTCTACAATCAGCAACAACAGACTCTCCTCAAGATTCAAGTGAATCAAATAAGCTCGGAAGAAAACGTAGCAGACTTGTTTACCAAGTCATTACCCAAAGCCACTTTTGAGAAACATGTAAAGAACATAAGAATGCGAAAGCTTTCCGAAATTCCCTGATTAATGTAAATATCAGGGGGAGGTGTAGAGTTTAGGGGGAGTCTTACACCTACGCGTTACACTCTTTTCCTTAAACCAAGGTTTATTTTTCCCACTGGGTTTTGTTACTTGGCAAGGTTTTTAATGAGGTAACGGTACACGTTGATCAAAGTAAGGATCAAACAAAGGACTCAATGAACGAAGTTTGACACGGTTCGCATAATGCTTTCTTTCTGTCAAGGTTATTTTTTCCCACAGGGTTTTTGTTACTTGACGAAGTTCCTACACGACAACTAGCTTGGTGTGTATCATTCTATCTACAACTCAGCACAAGGGGGAGTGTTGAAGGAAATTACCTTTAATGTGCATTCGTTATAGATAGAAAGTATGTCTAGGGTTTTTATATGTATTAAGCTAATTGGCCCATTGGCCCATCTCTTGTACACCCTAATTTTCTCCTATTTAAAGGAGGCTTGGTTAATGGAATAAGACACAACCCTCACTTCCCTACAACATGAATTAAATAAATACTGTAGTTGTTAGTTACGGTATATAATTAAAATCGTTTGGATGCACGAATACTTATTTGTAACTAAAATAGAAGCATTATTTCGAAATATAAAATAAAATAAAATAAAGCCTTGCTCTTGATCCGGCACTTTGACGTGAATACTCCTGTTCTGTTTAGTGTACTGTGTACACTCCTGAAATTCTGTTTAGAGGAATTAGTGCTCTCCTGTTTAGTGTACCCCGTACACTCCTGAAATATTTTTAGAGCACTATTACTCTCCCGTTAAGGTTCGGGTCTCTTCGGTGATCTCGTCCTTTCTGTTCAGCTAGCTCCTGTTAGGGATTGGTACGTGTAGCCCCGGCGATTACGTCTCCATATCCTTTCTGGGTAATGTGGGTACGGACCTTTTGACCGTATTCCTTACCGTTAGTATTCCTCGGTCTAGGTCCAGATTCTTGAGTTCAAGGCCAAATGAATCTGTTTTTATTAATGATACATTTCAGAATAAGAATTATTTGATAATTATGATACCTGAATATGTTTCTGTTCTGTATATAAATATCAGTCCTTTTTTTTAGCTGCCCGGATCATTCAGGTATGTTATATGTTTTTCTGTCCAGATGTGAATTCGGATATATTTGTATGAGCACTGTTATGTTAATATGATTGTTATTATTATTACCGTACCACTCAGCACATTGCTGAGCGGGTAGCTGTTTGTTTTCCTACCCGTAGGTTAAGGACGAGGAATCTGCTAAGAGCACTGGGATGGAGCGAGGCGTAGGAGTAATGCATGTCATTGTGTTTGATGTTTTTAATAAGGATTTTAAAATGTCATTTTCAATATCTAAGAACTTCCGTTGCAGTCTTATAAGTATTTTGTGATGTTCACATTATGTCTGTTTTAATAACATTCTACTCATTCTGAGTTTGACATTTTCGGGTATTAATTAATGAAGTTATTCTGGAACCAATACGCTTTATTTTAAGTGCTAAAATCTCATGTTATGAATTAAAAGTTTTTTTATGGGAAAAAAGGGCTGATTTTTCTTAAAGTATTAAATGTCCTTTAAACAAATGTGTTTCAGTTTTTCCGCAAAGTGATGCGCCGTCCGGATCAGCTGGGCCGGTCCGGGTGGGGTATCACACTAATGCCCTCTAGCATTGGGATAAGGGGCTTGTCTCTCAAATGAACCAGAGTGCTATTAAAAGCCTCAGACAAATTATTATCTACACTGTCACATTTGACCTCAGTCCTAAAATATGCCTTGCACCAATGCTTTAGTGGTTTCTTACGCAAATCTCTACCAGCTTCATGGTCCAGCTTGTCTAACTCATTTAAACAAAACTCTAGATGCCCTTCATTTGTGGGCTTTCCACATTGCCAGAATAACTTCTTCATCACCAAGCCTCTGTGCATTTTGGCTCAGTTGGCATGTATATGCCTAGCACAGTGCCTGTGCTCATCTTCGGGGAGAACATTTCCAATAACATTGCACAGTCCCTAAACCAATTGAAAGTTTATAAGTACATATATTACCCAATTTCAGTACACAAGCATGCATAACAACCAATTTCAAAGTCCATAGCAGGATATTAGCACAATGTCTATACCAATTGATAGTTAATAAAGACATATTACCAATTTCACTACACAAGAATGCATACAAACCAAAAAAAAGTTGAAAAGAACTTACTTTCTGCTGATCACTCATTATGGTCCATTCACTGGGATTGGTGATGTCAAGATCTTCCTTCAGAAGGTTTAAAAACCAACTCCATGAGGAATTGTTTTCAATCTCTACAACTGCCCAAGCTATAGGGTACATTTGATTATTCGCATCTCTTCCCACAGCACTTAATATCTCCCCCTTCAATTGTCCTTTTGGGAAGCAACCATCCAAACCAATCACCTTCCTACACCCTTCCAAAAACCCCTTCTTCACTGGTCCAAAACACATATAAATACGCTAAAAAACCATAGGAGCATCAGGGACAACTCTGTCAGTTTTTATCACAACTGTACTACCTGGAATAGATCTCAAAACTTCCTCTCCATAGTTTCTTATTTTCCTAAACTGGTCCTTGAAAGCAGTTTGGGTGTTCTCTTGCATTATTTTTAATGCTCTTGTAGCCATACTAATGGTCACATTTAGTTTATGCTCAGCCCTAAGCAAGTTTTTTAGCTCTACAGCAGGCATGGAAGGGTTTTCTGTCAACTTGTCTTCATAGGTTTTAGCTATCCAATTCTTACCAACTATTCTAAGCTTGAATTTATGGTTACATAAGTGCTCTGACTTCCAAACATTCAATTCAAAGCATTTTAACTTTTAAGTGATCTTCCCAGGATGCAGTACTTGCAAAGGGGCAATTCATGGCACACTTTAGTCTCACTCTCAAGGGCTCATTCTTAACAAACATTATATCTCTCTTATGATACACATCATATCTAACCATGGCAGTTTTGAATTGCTTACCATCCTCAAACAACATACCAACCTTAAAATGTGAAGGATCAGATTCTAGGTTATAGGAACCATTCCCATTAGGTGGCCTGTTGGACTTAGGTTCATCTTCTTCCTCTGAATGCAAACTAGGTGGGTTAGATGAGTCATATTCAGCAGTATCTGCCTCACTTTCACTTTCAAGCCCCTGTTCAGAAGTTTGTATGTTTTCCATTTCTGGAACATGGTCTGGCTTTGTTGTGGACTGAATGTTTGAACCAACTTCCACATCATGTAGCACTTCTTCTTCTGCATCCTGATGTTCTGCTTGAGAGCTACCACCACTATGTTCAAGTCTCTCAACATCACTTTCTTGACCTGGGGCATCACCACCAACATCAGTATCATAATTCACTTCATCATCATCACCATTTGAATCATTGTCATCACTTTGAGCCTGTGTTGTCACATTTGCTTCATGATTATCTCCTTGATGGTGTACTCCAGCTTGTGCATGGTCTACAAAGATCTGACACTTTCCACAGCTTCTAGCTAATTCTATTAACTGCAGTGCAGTCTCATCATCAAACAACTCAAGCAAGGACTCCATTTTGGCACTTGGTGCTTTGAAGAAGATACCTCTGATGGAGCCATTGGTTTGACCTTCTAAATATTTCTTCAAGTGGGGATAGCTAATCACATTCGGATCTGCAAGTACTGTCTCAACTACCCCTCCAACATACTTCTTTTTTGCAGCACAGCTGAAATCCCCCCCCCCCCCCCCCCCCCCAAGGTGTACTAGTAGTTCAACTGTCTCAAACATTCTACACAAATGACAACAGCGCATCAGTTTTTAAAGCACAAGTATAAAGACATTCATGTAAAAATAAAGACAAGACATTACATTGTTAAAGTATAAAGACATTCCTTTTAAGACAGAAATTACATTACAATAATTACACTATTTAAGTATAAAGTCCACCCTTTTAAGACATAAAATATCACCTTATTTCAGCTTTGCTTTAGGGTTCCATGTATCAACATACATGGGTCAAATGAACTTGGATGGGCACATTCAAGTACAAAATGTTCTAATATTAGTCAAACCTTTAAATGCCCTTTTAAAATATCACCTTATTTCAGCTTCCCACATCAATTCATTTATTTGAAAGGGTCAAATGTACGAAACATGAGTATGTTTATAAAATATTTGAACTGAAACAGTACTAACATTAACAGAGCATTTCAACTGCTTAAACCTTTACATGAACGACCAAGAGCAGTTTAAATTACACAATATGAATGTTAAGCACGAAAAATACAAAGAATCATGACGGACCAAGAGCAATGTACATCTTCACCAACAACTACAAGAACGTACTTGATAGACCTTCGCAGCTATGGCGTTCCAACAATGTACATAGTACAGACCTTCACAGCAATGGCGTTCCAACAAAGTACACATACAGCACACCTTCACAGCTTAGGTTAGGTCTTCATCTCTCGCTTCTAACTACCTCGTCTGTGTGTTCTTTGATTTTCAAAATACGAGGAAGGTTAGGTTACGTGGGATTTGGGGGAAATCGGGTGGGATTTGGGTCTTTTAAGTGGAGTGCCACGTCATTTGGTGTGCCCGGTAATGGAGGGCCGCGTAGGCAGCCAGGTCAGCGACATAACAGGCTAACCGGCTCTCACCCGGTTAAAAGGCCTGATTGCTTGTTTTTGTTAGTTCAGGTACTCGAATGAGTGATTACAAGGTACGATGGCTTAATTGAGGAATTGATGAGAGTACGAGAGCTTATTTGAGAGTTTTCTCTTAATATGATGTCTTTCTACCGTACCTCTAAAGATTAAGCCGGTATGGTACCTTTGCTTTGGTGGACGAATAAGAATGATACATGTGCAACTTTTGAACACATAGACATAACCTTATTCCGTATTAGTGTATTACTCCGTATTTTTTTTCTAAAGGATCTATCGATTTGCACTTCAGTCCCTAGGATAAACATCTATTTTGACGGTGAACTGACGCAAGAAATAAAATGAAACAGGAAGACTGTTTAGCATTCCAACGGGCGAACTGAGTGAGAAACGATTGCACAGGTGTGGCACTCTCACCGGAGAACACGTGTACAAGGAGAAACGACACCAAGAACAGGTTCTCCAGACGCAAAAGGGAAGGAAAACTGTTCACCGTGCAGCAATATGACCGGCGAAATCAAGGAGCAACGACGTAGAGCAGATGTATTTTCCCTTGCAGATCTTTTAGGAGAGGTATTGACTGATTATATACTACACACATATAGAATTTGTTCAATTAATTGTCTGTTTTAAAATAATTTGAAAGGTTAAATTTGATACTTGTAGATATAATCTTCTAGATTCTTTCTTGTTTGAATATAATCCAAGCAGAGAGGTCTGCAAATTAATTAGATATTTGTTAGTTTTCAATTATTTTGAGAACCTATATGTGCTTTAGGGAAAAACAATAAGCTGCTACTCTGATGATAGCACTTTTAACTTTGCATACTATAGAACTGTTTTTAATTTAATAAATACAGAGATGTTACAAAACATTTTAAAATAAATTCAGTTTCTCATGGAAAAAATTCAAGTGTATAAATGAGGAACCTCGTTAAAAGAATCATCTCCTAATACTGAATACAAATTACCTTCATCATGTTGTTCACTTCTAATATGAAATTACCTTTTCGGATGGAATTCAAAATCTTAATAATTTTATGTTGTCTAGGTTGTAATAGTTTTTATTTTATTTTCAAATGAAAATTTGATTTGTACATTGTTCGAACAGGAGGATGAGAAACCTTGTCAAATTATTAGTGACCAGCTAGCGGTTAGTGCAAAACACAAGATGAATGCTAGCAATGGGAACACTGATGTACTTATAATGGTAGAGAGATGACATGAGTAGAGCTACTGATGTTGAAGGTTTGTGTTTCCTACTAAACGCTTGAGGTCTGTTTTGCAGCCTCAAAATACTAGGGAAAGAAAGTATGGAATAATTCGCGAGGGACGTGAGTAGGAAAGAATATTTGAATGAAAATAAAGGATATGCATAAAAAGCTACATCTAATTAAGATACTTGGTCACTTCATTTTATTTTTTCTATCATTAATTAAGGGTGTGCCTTTTCATCATTGCCAACTCCACCGCAGCCTTCAAAATTTAGCAGACGAAAAAGTGATTGTGAAACAGATATGGTTAGTCATAGTAGCCAAGCTCAGAGAGCTATTAATAACCTGCTACTTGTCAGTTGTGATCAATCAGGGACAAGTACCATTTTTAACAGGTATCTATATGTTAATATTGATGTATATATTAAGTGATCAACTTAACCTATAATTAACCAAAATAGTTGGTCCACAATATAATGAAATAGATAGACTATATTGTATGTAGACTGTAGTGTTCCCTGGAACATATTGTAATGGCTGTTACTTGATTTAATTATCTATGAACATGAGGGTTGATGTGTCACCCACTACAAGAAAAATGCACATAAACTGCACATGGACCATAATTTTTTTTGCGATGATAGTATAAATGTCGTTAAAAACACCATTAACCACACATTTTTTTATTTACCACACACAAAAATGTGGTAAAAGCTTAGAGACGACAGTTTTAACCGTGGCCTACCACAGCTGTTGTGCCGACGCACGTAAAACTGTCACAAAACTGTTGTAAAAACATAAGGAGGAACATTTACGACAGTTTTGTGTCAGTTTTACGTGCGTCGCCACAACAGCCGTGGTAAAAACATTGACCACAGTTAAAAACTGTCGTCTATGACCTTTTACCACAGTTTTGTATGTGGTAAATAAAAAATGTGTGGTTAATAGTGTTTTTAACGACAGTTATGCGGCCATCGCAAAAACAAAATTGGTCTATGTGCGGTCTATGTGCACTTTTCTTGTAGTGACCCTGATGCAAATGTAAAATTGGGTTCGGGTGACTCATATAACTGATATAAGTCATAAACTCATAATGCACATGAGCTGAACCATACTAAAGAAATGTATTCAATCGATTACTTTGTCTAACCCATTACTATAATGAACACAAAATATGATTTTTAATACATAGTCATGGCTATAGTGACTATGTAGGTAGAGTTTTTGCGGTGAATTGTGACCTTGGTGATGTTCATGTTTATTTAGTGACTTTAGTGACTATGCAGGCAGAGTTCTGTCCATAAATTTTTGTTTGACCAACATTATATGAAAAACTCATATGCCTATTTTAATGTTCCTTTCAAGCTAGGAAGATGAGTGTGAATGTTTCATAATTACTTGCAGAGATTATCTGCTTGGATTGTCTTTCCCTTCTTGGGAGTTTATAATTGCAAATCTTAATTTGTTTATCACTGTTTCTAAACCCATCATTTGTTTTAGTAAAGGAGATTAGCAGATGACATCCATGACCCTTTGGCTCCCTATGGGTCGCCTTTGAGCATAGATTTGGAGCTGGTATAGATGTGACCGACACTTTAGAACTACAAATGAAGGTGCAGAAGGTTACTAGAAAGTTTTTGTCACTTAACCCATCATTTCAACTCTTACAAGTGCAAAAGGTAAAAAACCTACTAGATAGTGATCTGGGTGAAAGTTTTAGCTTTTTGGTCTAGAGTGTAAATCAATATCTATTATCAATCAAACAGATAAGATACCTTTCAAGCTTGTAATGGTACCCATAATTTATTTTGAAAGGTATGTGGATGTGCTTTCTAAATTATAGCCATCAATGATTTGGGGTATTCTTCATTGTGACACATCAACTAATTCGAATAGATATCCACATGCAGGCTGAGGTTCAGACTTCATTAGCATATAGTTTAATGCAGTTTCATGTCAAAAGTGCTCTCAAATATGCATTTGGGACGTTGGAAGGACCTCTATCAATAACTAATTGGTGCAGAGATCGTGGTCATTTCAATATTGCTGCAATATCAGGGGATGGAATTTATGGCAGAGTCTATTTGAAGTGAAAGTGAATGTCAAGCAGCTCTGCACGTTTTAGAAAACATTGTTATCTTACTGGGGTGTATATACTACCGGTTCGGCTTTTGAACTTGGCCTTTTTTTCAAATCACTGGATTTGAAACACAGCCTCACCGGAAAAGACTTGGTAGAATCTTCACGTTTATCTCTGTAGCAGTGGATAACCAAGAATTCTCATGATTGATTTTGCATTTATTCATATGAATTAGTTGATCCGGGAGTTTTTTACAAGAATATTACTAAAATAAAATTTATTTACATAAATATGATTATTCATTACTATAACGTAGTGTTGTGGTAACTTAAGTTCAAAACTTGAACATGAACTACTATGATTTCATTACTACTCTAGTAACTACTCATATTTGTGTAAATCATCTTTATTTTGGTCATATTTATGTAATTATTTCTTGATCGATCTGGAGCAGAAGTGCAGTCATATTATTTTATGGAAAGTCTAAAAGGTCGTTTATAAATACTACGTAAAACTTATTGTAATATAAAACCGATAGCATTCCATATTTTATCTTCAGGGTCTAGGGTCTGTAAGTAATACATGGAATCAAAGACATCTTTGACAATTCATATCTAAATATTTGCCATAAGATAAAGGTTAATAATAAAAAAGGTTTCTGTGAAAATACTCAAACTCCGCATTTCAAACAGTTCCACAATGCCACCGAGGCACGGATTAGAAAAGGCTACAAAAGATTCAAACTTTATCCCCATACTAATGTGCTTAGTACGTAATTTGCTTATTGCTTATTGGAGTGGACTTCTATCAATAAGAGAGTCCAGCTTTTCCTGCAGACTAACTCACTAACTTAACTTGCTCCCTGGTAACCGATTTCCTAATCTCTCTTGCATTTGGTGTAAACCCTACAACAAAAATAAAAAAATAAAAAGCCAGTTACTCATTGGCAGGGAGGTGCTATTAAAGTTAATTCCCTTCCGCCACTAAAATAATTATATAAACAATGCAAAAGAAATTGTGTTACCGAAACTTCCATAAAACTGCCATTCCATAATACTTCACACGGATATCGTGAAGGTTGTTTTATATAGCTGAATTGCATCAAGCTTCAGCAGAAGATTCATTATGGTCTCCACAATCACATTTTTCTGCTTGTCGATCATTGTGTCATCAACAGCCTTGTCTGAAGAGAACTCCAAAGTATGAATAGAGTCCTTTAACTCAGCCACTTGCTCACTATGTATTCTTATTGAAACCACAAATCCTGACAACTAACAAAATATATCCATATTTTAGCCGATCCCGAAATCTTTTGGGATTAAGGCTTGAATGTTGTTATTGTTGTATTATACTCAATCACTATGTATTTTGTTTAGCTTTAGTGATAACAGCAAATTGAATTTGACATGTTCTCAACTTGTTAACCGGTGTTTTTATATTATTTACTTTCTACTACGTATTACTACGTATATTATATTGTTAACGTATGCGTTTTTCCCATAAACATGCATAATAGAAAATCATTTAAAAAGATGACTACTACGTAAAAATTAAGAATTACCTAAAATTTTCTCCTCAATGACAAGAGCAGAGATTTAAACTGAAAAAAAAATACAATCTACAAATGGTAAAATCGAACTGAGACAAAAATAATCTTATCTAAAAAGAAAATGAAAAAACTAGCCATACAAACAACTCGACGTTGACATATCAATAATAGCAATATACGAAGTATATGTGCATACACAAAAGACTCCCCAAATGCAAAACTTATGTATGCTAACATTACCCCTTGTATGGTTGGGGATTTAGGAGGGGAGAGAAGGATTAATTTTTTACTTTATTAATTTATCTGAATTTGTTAATTTTTGACGGTATTTTTATATACTATTGTGTCCCCATTTTATTTCAATTTTATACCTAATAAAAAGATGAAACCCACTAACAATTTCCTTGTATCATGTAGCTAACTACGTATAGTAGTAGCTATGTTCATAAAAGTATTAAAAAAGCACTGTACCAGAGTACGGACCTACACTTGGGGATAGGGTGACTTAATTGAGCCAGGTTTTGTTTTACTTCCAGACTAGGTTTTTATCTTTTAAATTGGACGTGATAATTGGATGAAACCGGAGCGTCGGATATAATCATAACGATTACCTTACCACTTGACTTCGGAATCGTACCGCTGCAGCCGTATTCGTATCTTCTGTGTTGGGAGAACCATTACTGGAACTCTGGAAGTCTTCTGCGTTGGGCTTAAGAGAACGATACTCCGTTTAATTCAGTTTCCTTGACCGTCAACTGTTTGCGTTAGGGACTGAAATGCAAATTAGTTACTCTTTAAATTAAATAATAGAGTTTTGTCTATGTGTAAAACTGTTACTTGTCCAGCTAGGCAGATGTACCGTACCTCTGCAATTATAAGATGCACGGTAGAAAATTCCTAGAAAATTTACTTGATATGATTTCATAAGCAATAACCAAACTTAACTACAGAGAAAGATCTCAAATTCTCTTTGTGCGAGTTCTGGATTTTAATTGAAGATATCTGCAATTCGTTGCGTTTAAAATGGCTCAGCCTCTCGTGAAGAAGGACGACGATCGAGACGACGATCGTAAAGCTTCTCTATTTTATAACTAGTTCTAGTTTTATGCATAAAGCCGTTAATTTTTGCGTTATTGTTTCTAGAGGAAATTCGGAGGCTTCGCTTCTGAGGATTCCATTGACATTCAAGCACATCAGATCTGCATTGCACTATAATTTCAAGTTTATTTCAGTCATGATATGAATCTTGACGTGGCTAAACTGATTATTTATATTAGATTCCTCAGAAATGCAGACACAGTTATAGTGGCTAGAAGTTTTCATATTGTGATCAGTGACCACCAAGTCATTGTAATTTTTTAATATGGGATCTGGGTTCCAGAATGTTACCAGAGAAGTGTCGGTTTCAGTCTGGAGCTAGTATATGTTAATGCCTTGAGTTGGTTAGAATAGAGCAGGCTTTCTAGACTTTTGGGGACTTGTGTTGTGATTGATGTGCCTTTCACTATTCATTACATTGCAGTGGACTACTCTCCATTCATGGGGATAGAAAAGGGCGCAGTCCTACAGGAAGCTAGGGTCTTCAATGACCCTCAATTGGATGCAAGAAGATGTTCACAGGTCGGGTTCTTACTTTAATGTCTCTATGATATTGGAATTCTACATAATCTTTTTTTCCGTGGAACTGAATGGTTCTCAAGCATGTCTGTTTGGCATATTTGCAGGTCATTACAAAGCTTCTGTATCTTCTAAATCAGGGGGAGGCATTTACAAAGGTTAGTATCTGTCATTGTTCTAAAAATCGCTCTAGGCGCCCGACTAGTCCCCGCCTAGGCGCTAGGCGGTGGTCGGGCGCCCCGATTTTGGTCTAGGCGCTCCGACTAATTGAATCGACGCCTAGGTGAATTCGTCGGCCGTCTAGGGCGCCTAGTTGCCCGCCCAGAGCGCTTAATGGGCCGCCTAGGCGTCTAGATTCATCGAACAATTTTTTTTTGCCTTTTTATTTTAGTATCCTAAGAAATATGTAACATTAACTTTGACAATGCATGTGAAGAAAGCTACAAGTGAATAAGTGAGTAGATATAATATATTATTAAATGTGATAACTCTATCATTCATGCATGTTAATGTGTATGTGTGTGTATATTTTTATACACACACAAACACAACATTACTAATCATATTTATGCAAAGTATTGATAAAACTACAATTTTGATGTCTCCGATTAGTTCCCGCCTAGGCGCCCGCCTACCCGACTAGGCGCTAGGCGCTGGGTTGGCGCCCGACTAACGCCTAGCGCCTTTTAGAACATTGGTATCTGTTGATGATCATCTACAACAAGGAAGTCCATAATAAAGAAATGAGGTGTGCAGGGGTGGAACCGGGACACTGGGCTGGTACAAACAATTTTTTTAGAAAATTTTTTATACGGGAATTTTTACACTAAAAATAAATATTTTTAGAACTTGGGGTGGGCCAGGGTTGGGCCCCCCTTGCTACGCCCCTGAAAGTGTGGTGACTTCTAATATATTGTTGGGTAATCGGCAGCATGGTATGAATTCTGAATGTGTGTGATCTTTTCTCCTCATGTTATAGTTCCTGAGTGAAGAGATCCTTTTTTAGTTTTACATTGATCACATTGTGCTCTACGGTGTCAATTGCTTTCTTCCCCAATGTACTTTTGTTTTAATATTCAGGTTGAAGCGACCGAAGTTTTTTTTTCTGTGACCAAGCTCTTCCAGTCAAAAGATATTGGTCTTAGGAGAATGGTTTATTTGATTATCAAGGAGCTTTCACCCTCGGCAGATGAGGTTTGATCCGAGTTAGTTTCTTTGACTGTTTATCATACATATATTTTTGCTTCTTAACAAACATGACATTTTCTTTTCACGTTAAAGGTTATCATAGTAACAAGCTCCTTGATGAAAGATATGAACAGTAGAACTGACATGTATCGAGCAAATGCTATTCGTGTCCTATGTCGAATCACAGATGGAACCCTTCTCACTCAAATTGAAAGATACTTAAAGCAGGCTATTGTTGATAAAAATCCTGTTGTTGCCAGTGCTGCCCTTGTTAGTGGAATCCATTTGCTTCAGGTACTATCATTGAAGAAAACCTCTTCTTACTTTTCACATCTAGTTTAATGTGTGGCACAAGTTTTCTAATTAGTAAATTGTATGTTAGACAAATCCTGATATTGTGAAGAGATGGAGCAATGAGGTGCAAGAAGCTGTTCAATCAAGGGCTGCTCTTGTTCAGTTCCATGCACTTGCTCTGCTGCACCAGGTTTGATGACCAGTGTCTTGGATGGATAATCACACGTTACTTAAACTTATACTCCCTCCCTCCCTTTAAACTTCGCCAAGTTTGACCTGCACAGAGATTAATAAAGTAAAAATTGTGTGGTTGAGGTTTGTGTAGAGGAGAGAGAATTAACTGGAACCACAAAATCTATATTAAAAGGGAAAGTGGCAAATTTAATGGGACAACCAAAAAAGTAAAGTTGGCAAAGTTTTAAGGGACGGAGGGAGTACTAACTATCATGATCAGTTTATCTTAAATGCAAGGCTGTGCCAACCAGAACTCTTATTACCCGTGTGCAAATTTAAGGAATTGTTTTATGAGCTTTAAAAATTCTTATTATGAGAAGATGAAGTAATCCTTTACATCCTGCCGTAGCGAGTGGATGGAATGAAATTTATTGCATTGCAATACTTTTTTAGCATGCCCTCTTTTCCATTGGTCTTGGAGCAACTGATATGAATTGAGTTTGTCAACTTGTCATCTAGATTACAAGATGTGCAGCATGATTTTAAACAAAGTGATTGTGCATTCATCTTAAATTCATCCTTCAAAACAAAAATTTCCTACTGCTAATAATACTTCTACTTTCATTTCCATGTGTTTCCTTTGAACATATAAATTATAACTCAATTCCAATCTTATTCCACAATTTATCAGGTGGAATATGTATACTTTTAAAGTTTATATGGCATAGCTCTCCTCATTGAAAGGGGCAGAAATATACCTCTTTTTTGTGTTTCTGCTTATTGTTTCCATTTCAACTACATGCTGTGCTGTTTGATTTTTTATTCTGACCATAAATCAACATGTGGGCAACAGATGTACCTTTTTGAACACACACTCATTAGTGTACTACTGTAGTTGAGTCTATTTCAATTTCTGAGTTCCAGTTTTTGCTGTTCTCTATGTTTATTTTACGTTACCACTTACTACAAACCCAACTTGAATCTCCAGACTATGCAGTATAGAAGGCTCTTAAATGAAAGACAAACTTTGACTCAATGTTAGCATAAAATTCAGTTATTTCAGAAAAAAATGTAGTGACTAAAAGTCAAACATTGTACTTGCAGATACGGCAAAATGACCGTTTAGCAGTCAGTAAGCTAGTCACTAGCTTGACAAGAGGGACAGTCCGCTCACCTCTGGCTCAATGCCTTCTGATCCGTTATACTAGCCAGGTACCTTATTTTATATTGAGCATAGTTCTTGAGTATAAAATGGGTTATTTGGTCAGAGTGAGGGTTTGGTTCACTACTCACCATTGCCCAGTTCAACAAGTCTCCAACCCTATTGTTTGAATATGTGGTAAATGTGATTTTGCATCTCTCTAGGTCATTAGAGAATCTGGAGTTAATAATCAGACAGGTGATAGGCCGTTCTATGATTACTTGGAGGGTTGCCTCCGTCACAAGGCAGAGATGGTTATTTTTGAAGCAGCTAAAGCAATTACAGAATTGAGTAGTGTGAGTAGTCGGGAGTTGACTCCTGCAATTACTGTGCTACAGCTCTTTTTAAGCTCTTCCAAGCCAGTTCTTAGGTTTGCTGCTGTCCGAACATTGAACAAGGTGAGTCATCAGGACATTATTTATTTAGTTTCTTTAAATAATTTTTATTTGGTGTTTTATATTTTGAGTTGTATATTATATGCATTTTTCTCTCAGTGAGTTTTCTATGCGTCTTTTAGCCTATTTACTAGAAGTGGATCTGAATTATTTTCTGAATATTGTAGAACAAGGAAACATACTGTCATCATATCTTGGGGAGGGATTATGTTCATGTATATTTTGCAATGAGTAATTTTATAAAGCCTTTTTAGCTGGGAAAAAATTGTTTGTTTCCTGAATCCCTGGAGTGGAGGATATGAACACTTTTTCTTTTCCGTAAAGCCTGTTACCCTTTTTAGTGAAGCGCTGTTCCTTAAATTATGCAGGTGGCAATGACACATCCAATGGCTGTAACGAACTGTAATATCGACATGGAAAGCTTGATCTCAGATCAAAACAGAAGCATAGCAACACTTGCCATTACGACTCTTCTTAAAACTGGCAATGAATCAAGTGTTGATCGTCTAATGAAGCAGATCTCTAATTTCATGTCCGACATTGCTGATGAGTTCAAGATCGTTGTGGTGGAAGCCATCAGATCTTTGTGCTTAAAATTCCCCCTCAAGTACAGATCTTTGTGAGTTACTCATGGGCTGATTTCTTCAGAACTTAGTGATTGATATACAAATGCATCGCTCATATGATTTACCCCTAAAGGCATAAGCCTCTAGGCATTTCAATCCCTGCCTCACACTGAGGCACGGCATACTGTCATGGAGAAGTTTTATGCCTGAAATGCCTCTTTGAACCATTCACTTGCTTAACAAATGGTTTTTTCATTTAAAGAAAATTAAGAAACTATTCCCTTGATGCTTTCTATGTGTTTTATTTACCCATTAATCTATAGGATGAATTTTTTGAGCAATACATTGAGGGAAGAAGGCGGGTTCGAGTTCAAGAAAGCTATTGTTGATTCAATTGTGATTCTCATACGAGATATTCCCGATGCTAAAGAAAGTGGGCTCCTTCATCTCTGTGAATTTATTGAAGATTGTGAATTCACGTATCTTTCCACTCAGGTTAAAATTTAACTTCTTTTTTCCCATTTTAAATTATTGTCTTCCAGTTCCTAGGTAATTACACATGCCTTTGCCATATTTTGATGCTAATAATTTTTTCTTATTCGTTTTCAGATTCTACACTTTCTGGGAAATGAAGGACCTAAAACATCCGATCCCAGCAAGTACATTCGGTACATCTATAACCGTATCATACTAGAAAATGCAACAGTCAGGGCTACTGCTGTGAGTACATTAGCGAAGTTTGGAGCCATGGTAGACTCATTGAAGGTATGTTTGGTCTTTTGGAGAAACTTTATAATTAGCAGTGGAATAACCTAAACATTACTTTAATATTGCTGCAGCCTCGCATCTTTATCTTGTTGAAACGATGTCTATTTGACAATGATGACGAGGTTAGTGCTTATTTTTTCTGTGTATATGTTTTCTCATTGAGATTTGGGATCCGATTATCTTCTCCTCTGTGTGTGTGTGTGTGGTTGTTCTGTTTAGATAAAGTTTCCTCTTCTCATATACACCCTCTTCTTAAATAGCTGTTGATTTTGTGATCTTTCTTGGATAAATATGACTTTCAGATATCAAAAGAGCAATAATTGCTTTTTTCACAAACATAATACGTAGCATATTTTCATTGCATTAATGATATGTGGTATTCCAGTCATACTGTAGTCTTTATCTTGATGATAGAAAAGTTTCTTCTAGTTTCTTAATGTGTACTTATATAATTGTATTTAAATACCGTAAAAGACAGTGGTTGGAGAAAAGAGGTAATATATTTTGCTTTAGCATGTTAAATTACCAAGTAAGTCTTTAACTGCTTTTTAATAACTTGAGAATGATTCCTATTTTCAGGTCCGTGATAGAGCAACACTTTACCTGAACACCCTAGGAGGTGATGGTGCAGTTGTTGAAACGGCTGAAGAGGCAAAGGACTTTTTATTTGGATCTCTTGGAGTTCCATTAGCAAATCTGGAGACCAGTTTGAAGAACTACGTCAGTTTTTATTTCTAGTTTAGACACTTGTGGTTTTTCTTTTTCTTACATCAACCCTTGTGGTTGGATACTTCCCCTAAGGGCTGTTCCGTGCTTTGTGTTCCACACTGTCCTTAAGTTCATGGTTATAAAGTCCTTCTTATATTTTTGTTTGTAAATTGATTTCTTTGGCGACTGCTGCAGAATCCCTCCGAACAGCCTTTTGACATCAGTTCTGTACCAAAGGAGGTTAAGGCTCCACCCGTTGCAGAAAAGAAAGCACAGGGCAATAAAAAGCCCAGTGCGTTGTCTGCTCCTGCTGGCGCCACTCCAACTCTTGATTCATATGAAAATTTACTTTCCTCCATTCCAGAGTTTGCAAGCTTTGGGAAGCTTTTCAAGGTTTATTTGGATAAATTACATTTGATAATTACGATATTGTTTCACTTTCTCCTGCTTTTTTCTTCTTCTTCTTCTTCTTCTTCTTCTTGAGTATCACTTTTATATATATGTTCAGTCATCATCACCAGTGGAGCTTACAGAACCAGAGACAGAATATGCAGTAAATGTGGTGAAACACATATTTGATAGTCACGTTGTGTTCCAGTTCAATTGCCTGAACACAGTTCCTGAGCAACTGCTAGAGAATGTAATGATTGATCATTTTAACTCCTAACACTTTCACCCCAACTCTGCAATTTCCCTTTGTAAAACATTTGATTTGCTTGTTTTACCTGCCAAATCAGGTCAGTGTTATTGTTGATGCTTCTGAAGCAGAGGAGTTTTCTGAAACAGCTTCTAAACCTCTGGACTCCCTTCCATATGATACCCCCGGGAGATCATTTGTTGCATTTGAGAAACCAGAAGGAGTCCCTGCAGTTGGGAAGTTCTCCAACACACTTAGGTTCCTTGTCAAAGAGGTGCCCCCTGTCCATATGGCTATGTTTGGAACCCGGAAAATGATAGGAAAAATAAACAAAGTGCTAAGGGAGCCTAAATTAATTTTATCAAAACTCTTTAAATCTTTATATGTATTTGAATTTCTTAGTCTTTAGCAAGATATAAATAAAATGAGTTTGTGCAACTATCTAGAATTGAATTATTGTTTTTGAACTAGTTTTATTTTCTCTACACTCTTGTAAATTTCCACCATGTTTCCTCCCTATCATTTCCTGGTTTCCGAACAGACCCTAGATGTTCTCAGTTGATCCTGTAATTCATAGTTGCTAATAATGTTGCCAACTCTTGGACTTATTTGTTTGTAAACTAGGTTGATCCATCTACTGGAGAAGCAGAGGAAGATGGTGTGGAAGATGAATACCAGCTTGAGGACCTTGAGATAGCGGCTTCTGATTACATGATTAAAGTGGGTGTGTCCAATTTCAGGAATGCCTGGGAAAGCATGGGTGCAGATTGCGAGCGTATTGATGAATATGGTCTTGGCCCAAGGGATAGCTTGTCCGAAGCTGTAAATGCCGTCATAAAACTTCTTGGCATGCAACCCTGTGAGGTTAGTTGTTTTTCTGTTTCATTTTCCTTTGCAGTTCTGCTTGATGGGCTTTCTAAAGTTTGTTGTTCCAGTCTTCTTTAGGCCTGATGTCTTTGGATGCATAAAAGTGCTTTAAGTGGCTCTCAGAAGTGCTTTTACTTGATAACTCTTTTCATGCATGAACTAAAATTCAGCTCTAATTTGAGATAACAAAATGTAATACTAGTATAACAAACTTAGTTTAAGGGCAAAAATGAAATGTTAATATGTGATCTAACAATACTTACCGGTGATCTAAGATAATAAATTGCCTCCCAATAACCATATTCACATTACTAGGGTAGTACTTGATCAAAACGCCCCCTTAGTGCCTTGTTAAAAACACTTCTGACTTGATAGATCAAATACTAACTGATTTGGTCCAATGACACTTTCAACCAAAGCACTTCTGTCAAAAGTACTTTTTCCACCACTAGGCCAAAGGAAAGCCTATTTTACATATATATGTATGTGTGTATAGGGTAAGGATCAAATGAGAATACCATCTTAGGAGAGAAATGAGAATGATTCTGGAGCGTTGGATTTGAGCATCGTGCATCATGTAAAACAAAAACGTGCATATAAAAAATTGGAAAATTTGCATTTTGTCTGTGCAAAATTTTAAACGTAAACGTGCACATTACAATTTTGCATTACCTTAACCATAAATGTGCAGTTTCGTGAAGGATAAAGTGCATCGTTTTGGAGCATTCTCATTTCTCACGTTAAGGAGTATTCTCACCGGAACCGCACATATATATATACTTCGTATATATATACATGATTATGGAGCTCCGTCCGGCCTCCTCCATTTGGGGGCCTTCCCGGTGGTATTTTTTGCTCAAATTTTTTGTGTATAAGTGCAAGTGCTAATTTTGAAAGTATAAGTGCAAAAATACATATTTACAAAACATGTAAATACAAAACATTTTTCCGGACCAGTTAACTTCTAGTATGTAACACTAGACTTGATGAGGAACATACACAAAAAATTTGACGACCTTCCCGATTGAATTTTTTTCTGAAATTTGGTATGGATGAACTAGACTTGATGAGGAACATACACAAAATTTGAGCAAAAAATACCACCGGGAAGGCCCCCAAAAGTAGGAGGCCCGACGGCGCTCCGGTCAGGAAATTCCTGACCGGAAGATTACTCTATATGTATTTTGTCTAGTTAAATTAGCAAAGAAGTGTAAAAAAGTCTTCCTTGAAACTAAAGTCTTGAGTTTGTGTGACATCAGGGCACAGAGGTTGTTGCTAGCAATTCAAGATCGCACACATGTCTATTATCTGGTGTGTACATAGGAAACACGAAGGTTCTGGTGCGGCTGTCATTTGGAATTGATGGACAAAAAGAGGTTGCCATGAAGTTAGCCGTTAGATCAGAAGATATATCAATTAGTGATGCCATTCATGAAATTGTGGCAAGTGGTTAGTTTTTGTTTTATGGAGAGATGAAAACTGCTAGTCAATGTGTTTGAGGTCAACACCATTGGTGTACATTAGTTCTATTTTTGTGTACTCGTTCAATAGATCTAATTAATGATAATGAAATAACAATAATTTTTGTTAAAAGGTAAATACATTTGAATACACATTTACTAATTAAAAAATCGCTCCAAATTAAACATAGACAAAGTGTACAAATAGGAGTACATATGTTTTATTCCCAAATATGACTTGTACCTTTCTAATAAAAGGGAGAAAGAGCAAATGTACCTTTGGACTTTATGTGTAAGAGTAAATATACCCGTCAACGTAATGCTGATACAATTAAACATATAATAATTATTAAATTTAGAAAAAATGTACCCTTGAACTATATTAGAGATTGGCTTTAAAAAAAAACTACATTATAGAACATATATACCTTTAACTAGGGTTGGAGTCGGGCCGGTTCGGGCCCGGGCCTAGGCCCGGCCGGGCCGGCGGTTCAAGAATGGGGGGCCCGGGACTGGCCCGGGTAATCCCCGGGCCGGGCCGGGCCTCGGGTACTTGCAATTTTTCTTTTTTTCCTTTTCCTAGTTAACCCCCCCCCCCCCCCCCCCTCACCCAAACCACCCCATACCACCCCAAATGACCCAAAATACCCAACCCAACCCCCAACAAGTTAAAAAAAAATTGAAAAAATAAAATAAAATAAAATAAAATAGGCCCGGTACCCGGCCCGAACCGGCCGGGCCGGTTCGCCAAAACCATGACCCGAGCCCGGACCCACCCCCGGGCCTAGGCCGACCCGGACCCGAGAACCGGGCCGGTCCCGGTTCCGCACGGTAACGGGCCGGGTGGCCCGACCCGAATCCACCCCTACCTTCAACCATTTGAAAATAAGGGTATACTTGTACACTCTTCCCTAATAAGAAAATAATGATGCTCCTATTTGTGCATTTTAACTATGTTTTAATTTTTTTTAACAATGTTTTATTCTTATTTACAAAATTTTCTTATCTATCATTACAAATAATATTTGGATGTTCTATCTAGCACTATGATTTTCTTTCCCATTCATGATGTGTTTGAAAGCTTTAAAGTTCCAAACCTTCAAAGCTACTTTTATACTTTTTCTTAAACAAATTAACAAAACAATTTTAAAAGTATAAGTGCTAATTTTGATTTATTGTTGTATATAATTTTTTTTTGTCAAATCTTTACAAGTGTTCAAGATGTTTTTACTTGTTTCAATCCCACAACAGATCAGACTAGACAAGACTAAAACAAATCAGACTCGGACAATTATAAAATACACAGATACCAAACATTTATCAGACCAAACTAGACCGAAACAGAAAATAGCAATCCAATTAAAAACATCCTTACTCTTCATTAAATTTTTCGGTAAGGATGGTCTCCCATCCTTAAATTTTTCATCTTCTATCAAAATTTCAGCCCAATACATTCTTCATTATAACATACGAACTCCGATGTATTGACATCATTGACAATGACAAACATACATACTATCTAATTATCCCGCTTGAACGGTTCCAAGTGACGGTTCTAGTCAATTCCCATTCAAACGGTTCCCATCGGGTCATTTTACATTTTTACCACCCAGTTCGGGTTCAGGTTGGTTCCAAGACATTACCCACCCCAGCAACAATTCATTGTTATTAGCTAGGCCTTGAGGGTTGATGAAAACAAAATGGAGTTTACCAGCCCCACATTAATGAAGGGGTATTTTTATACTACCTCCGTTCTCTTTTAGTTGCAACGTAGGACTTTTTTCACTATTCACAGATTTTACTTTGAATACATTTTATTTATTAATGTATTATGAGTTAAATTTTAAAAAAATATTTTCAAATTCCTCTCATAATAAATTTTCAAAATCTGATTCTTTTTAATTTTTTTACTAATAAGGAATGAAAGATATTAACGGTCAAACTTATGCGTTGGCAAGCGTGAAAAGTTGACTGTTGCAATTAAAAAGGAACGGAGGAAGTATTAAAAGTGAACTTTGGAAGAGTAGTACTGTTCCAAAATTCAAGAAAAGATCAGGTGGATATGGGTGTTTTGTCACTTATAGTTTAACTCTTGGGTATATTTATACTTAGCCCTAACAATAATATTACAAAGCTCCCAGACAACTCGGAAAATAATAATACAGATGCATAAACGATTTCATCTCCCTCATAGTGTTGCCATTATGAAGGATAAAAAGTTCAAAAATGGAAGAAGTTGCCATCCATCTCGTTCATATCACCTTTCTGACCCCTCCGAAAGCCCAAATCTGTAAAGACAGTAGAATATATCATGTCCTTTAATATTTTAACTCTTAGAAATTTTAGGATAAGCCTCTTAATTCCACATTAATGTGATCCCTGGCTTTAATTTTTTTACATATAAATGTGATCTTTAATGTTTTCTCATGTGCCTCATTTAGCAAACACCAATCCGCTCATTCCAGTTATCACCACAATAAGTTGCTTTTGAATTACTTATTTGCCTACATTCTATTTTACCAAATGTTTTTGCTTTCAAAATGATCAGCAAATCCTGCCAAAATAACTTTATCGAACATGGTACTTTATGACTGGTTCACATAGTACCAAACTATATATCAGATCAAACTAGATTAAAAAAGACAAAACATGACTTACATGGACCTGACCGCATTAGATAATAATAATAAAATACTCCGTACAATACTCTTTGCGTATTAAAATATTTGCTGCAATAGGGTTTGACACAATATTTAATGGAAGTGTTTAAACTAACACAACTGGAAAATCCTGAAACTAACTCTTCAACTAGTGATGATACCAACTAAGGCCAATTTGTGATTGGGGTAGAGGTTAGTGTCAAAACACTTTTCAGAAGTACTTCTTACTTGGTATTTCCGTGGTAATTGCTTTTGAGACTTGAGAGTATAAGTCATCTTGGACGAACTTTTGCATTAGGGTGACTTTTGGCACTTCAAATTAGCTTATGGACAAAATGAGAGCACGCTTGGTATTGCGTATGAGCAAAAAAATACTTTTCTTACTCCATAAATAATACTCCATCCGTCCCTTATAACTTTGTCATCTTTCCTTTTTTTGGCTGTTCCAAAAACTTTGTCACTTCTTTTGATCAATTATTTTGTGGTTCCTATTATTTCTCTCTCCTTTGCACAAACTTTAATCATACAATTTTTACTTAATTATTCTCCTTGCTGGTCAAATTTGGCAAAGTTTTAAAGGACGGAGGGAGTATCAAATGGGACCTAAACAGCAAAACTAACACAACTGGAAACCTATCAGTGAGTCACATATACAATACATCTAGCACATTACATACTACGTATTAACAGAAACAAGTTGATGGACCAAAAGCACAATTATAATAAAAATTGGTAACACATATTTTATGGCACAATGATAACACAAACCTTGAGATTTGTATCCCAACTTCCTGTACACAATGCACTTCCATCAGCTGATACTCCCAAACAGCTTATGCGGTTATCATGAGAGTTTTGAACTGCACCAAGATCTAGGACCACCTGCAGTATAAAAAGAAAATACAAACCAAACTCTCTAATTACATTGAAATATCTTCCTTGAATTGAATAAACAATATACAAAACCAAAGGTGAATACTTTTACATATACACGCACAGTCACAATGAAATACTCCCTCCGTCCCCTTAAGTTTGTCCCGTTTTACCTTTTTCGTCCGTCCCACTAAGTTTGTCCCATACCATATTTGGTAACATTTGAGTGGTTAGAATTCATTCTTACTTTATTTACACTTTATCAATTCAATACCAACCACACAATTCCACTTTTTCTTAAAAACCACACCACACCCCTCCGTCCCAAACTTAGGGGGACGGAGGGAGTAGCTAGCAAGTGAAAAATTAAGTAATACTCAAATACTATATTTTGAATAGGATTAAAAGATCATGCTGATGGTCTAAAGCAGTACAACTTAATATTAAGGCAACCACAATATATGAAAAAAGAATTTCAGAATGGTGTGCTGATTAATGTTTGCTGTGGAGTATAATTGTATTACATGATGTCCCACATCCGACAAAAAATGATGGTGGATACATGACCCTCAATATAAAAGGATGTTTGGGACTTAAGCCAACCAACTAATAAGTGCGTCATTTAAAAAAAATGTACAGTTACACGCTGCTGTGGGTTATATGCGAGTATGTGTAGTAACATAGCCGAGACCCTCATAATTTTGAAATTGGAGCGAGCCAAGATAACAATCCATTCCTACTAGGCTACTACTTCAGTTCAAATCAAATCTTTTCTACTCCTATGGTCATCTAAACTCTCTTTTAATATCTGATTATACATATCAACTTTCATCATATTTGCATTGGGTTTTTTAGGCTGAATAGAACTTTTATTGTACTTATCAACAACATGCATTTAAACTATTGTTAATAATTTAAATATTTTAAGGAAGTGGTTGACTTTGTCTTCTCTTAAACATCTCAAATCAACACAGGAAGATTAAAAATGGATGGACTCACATAGGGAGTATAAATTTTGTGGTATCAAATTTAAACATGAAAATAACTTTTTTCCAAACTTGAGGTGGGCCAAGTCCCAGGTTCTCTCCCCCCTCCCCGCCCTACCTGCACACGCATGTGTGTATAATTCACACACTTTTGGTTCTTTCCAATAAACCCGCACCATAGAGAAAACATATGCAAACACAGCCCTAAAGTAAAACTATCATATACCTTTGCCAATAGAGTGTCCCATACATAGCAAGCTCCATTGGAGTACCCAGCAAAGAGAAGACGGCCAGAAATTGAGAAAGCAATGGAAGTCACGTGGGGGAGTTCATTATCACTACGGGACTGAGAGTAGACTTGTAATTCATGCCCCGTCCTAATGTCATATAATCGGCAAGTCCCGTCATCAGAACCGGTACCAAATCTATTACCATCTGGAAAGAACTTGACGGCGTTAACATCTCCTTCATGACCGTGGAATGTACGGACTGCTCGACTAGCCACACGAGTGTCCCAAAGGCGAGCTGTCTTATCACACGACCCAGAGACAAACATTCGTGTACTTGATGTGCTGACCGAGACACTGACATAAAGCAAGAAGAGAATTAAATTAGAGATAAAAATCTAATTTAAGCTAATGAAGCAATCCGAATTCTTAAGAGTTTAATGTGGGACTCTAGCACACCCCTTAGACCCGGCGGGGCTGCACATCCCTAAACATGAAGTTCACAAGAACACAAATTCTTTGGTCAGCCCTAACATCAGACAACCTGGGGCCGGGCTCTAATGCCATCCATATTTGATTTATTGGGCATAACATCCAACAGGTGTCTAAAAAAGTGGAGGATTTCCCTCACATTTAAGCTAATAGAGGGCCGATTAAGAGCCTGATGTACGATTCGAAAAATATGTGGATTTATCACTGACCTTGACACTTCAGCAGTATGCCCACATTGAAACTCACCCCCAAATGCAGAAGTTTTCAGACCGGTAGTTATATCCCACAGAAAACAAGTATGATCTCCAGAACTTGTTATTAAGTGAATCTCATCATCTGGAATATATTGGCACGATGATATATAACCCTTATGCCCACTAAGCATTTTGGACACGGGTAAGTTCCCATCTCTATCAAGAGGAGTGTTCAAATTGAAGATGGAGCAAACACTGTCCAGCCCTCCACAGGCTACAGACTGTCCACTTGGAGAAAATGCACATGTCATAACCCAAGCACATGGTAGCTTAATTGCATGTGTCTTCTGGCTTGTGAGAGCATTCCATACTATTAACCTTCCATCTTGAGATGCACTGACAATACGATTCTTTTCAGGAGTCCAATCCAGTGAATACACCTGTTGGTTTGAGGACTTAAAGATATTGCTGGGTAACAACCAACTAATTATGTATATATCATAAGAGCCTGTTTGGTAAGGACTAAATCAGCTAGATCTGCTGAACTTATGGCAGGATTGGCTGAATATTCTGAATTGTCTAACATGCTTGTTTGAAAAAAGATTTTTTGAATAAATTATACTGTGTAGAAAACAAAATCCAAAAATGAAGGTTAGAAGTGTCATTTTCAATAACTTCAGCCACTTCAGCCAAATAAGCGATCACCGCACTACATTTTTTATTATCAGCAGATGAGAGTCAAATAAGTTGATGTTTGGTATAATATTTTCCTGGCAAGCTGAAAAAATGCTTACCAAACAGGTATGTTGAAGAAAACATCTGAAATCCTCATGAAAAAGGGCATACATTAACATGATGGGGATTCTGTTATGTACAACATAAGATGTGATTAAGTATTCTTTCTATCCTTGTTAGGTTTTACTACTTATGATGCTATAGAAGAATCGGTATCACAATTGCTACAATAGGTTCTGGGAAGTAACTCAAGTTAGATGTACTTGAGGAAGTAAAGCTCCTCCATTAATGCTAAATTAGCATCAAGTAACCACCTAGCATATATTTCCAGATTATCAGGTAGATTTTAGATCAATGCTTTCTAGATTACCTGCTTTAGGTTACTACTCTAATACAAAATTGGTAGACCATTCACCACTTATAAGGGTCTTATAAATACTTGAAGAAGGGAAAACACACCAACAAGACTGAGCACAGATCTTGCAGGAACAAATATTCAGGAGTAGAAGTGTTCAATTATTTATGTCCAAAATATTCATAAGAAAAGATATATGACGATATATGACAGATGATCACGAATCAAAAGATTAGGCTGTTGTTAAATCGAATGATTCAGTCAAAGGAGTATGAACTTTCATAGATTGAAGAGAAAAAACCTACCTTGCCCGTGTGCCCTTGCAGGGTCCGACAACAGACCAGATCTGTCGGGCCGAAGGTGACCGGAGTTTTTCCTTGTGACTTGGCATAGTTAGAGACTGCCATAAATTCGATAGAAACAAGACGAGATCCTAATTAGTCATGCTTCAACTTTCCTATGAAACTCAAATTTCACTAAAACATAAATCACTGAAGGGGAAAATAGTAAAGGAAAGAAACCATCTGTATCTAGGAGACGGCGGCGCTCCTCCTTAAGCCGGTCTCGGAGATTACTCACGGTCTGCATTGCTGCCGTGTGCCGCTCTCTGAGCTCCGTCACCGACATTTTTGTTTGTATTTACTTTTTTCAGCAAAAACTTCAGCTCTTACAAGTTAAAATTCGTCTACCACCATATTGCAGCTGGACTTCAACCCTACTTCACGGTCACATCGACTTCAACAGAAAATTCAAAGCAACAATGCAGAAATTCTCTGATCGAAGAAGAAAGGATAAGAAAATGAAAACAACAAAAATTAACTCAATGAGAAGATATGTTTTGGAAGGCAGGTTGGCCGGGAAGTGGCCTGAGCTCAGGCGGTGGGGGTGATTTAGGAATCGGAGATTAGGTAATCAAGAGGTTGATGATGGAAATAGAGAACTTCAAACCGCGAGTCTAGTCGCTTCTGCCCCCTGACGGCTGACGTGCCATTTTCGAAGTCTTGTGACAAATGTTCAACACGCAAACTTTGGCGTAGACTGTTTACAGTGGTTCGGTTTGGGAACCGCCATTGCTCTTATTCAACTAAGCTTTTTGTTGTTCTACCTGAATCTGAATCATCTTACACTCCTTCAGTCCTGAAAAGTTTGGCATTACTTTCACCTGTAATAAAGAAAAAATTGCACGTAATAAAGTAAAAATTGTGTTATTAAAATATGTGCAGATGATAAACAATTAATTTGAGCCACATATTCTTTATTTTAAATGAAAATATGAAATTGTTTTTGGACATCTAAAAAGGGAAATTTGGCCAATCTTTCCGGACGGAGGAAGTATTTGATTATTTGATTGTGTTATCAAACTTCACACTTTGACTTTATTTTTATTTTATGGTTATTAATAAAGTAAAATTTTTATTTTTTCTTATTTTTCCATCATACCCCTCAAAAGGTATATTTGACGTAATGGCGGAGAAAAACTGAGTGTAAAATAGATAATAAATTAAGTGTATAAGAGAACTTTATATTAAAAACTTAACAAAGTATTATTGAATTTATTTTAGACTTGTCCAAATTTATTTACTCAAACAAAATACTCCGTATATATTACTAACACAAAATGACTAATCTACATTATTAATTAACTTTTAGTGACTTCGTTAAAACAAAATTAATGACTTATTATTATTTCAGAAAATGTCCAAAATAGGAGTAAAAACGTTTTGAAATTTCAAAATAGGACTATCAGGATTAATCTGTCAAGTTTGAAAAAAAATGTCATGTTTAAAGCCTAGTAATGCCGAATTTGACAAAAATTTACTCTTATTCAGGGAATAAAAAACATGATAGTCTGGTTTTAAAATTTCAAAATGTTTTTACTCATATTTGAAGAATTCTCTCTTATTATTTTCAGTTATACACCTACTCCCTTGTTATACAAAGTATTTTTTATAAAGGGTATGAGGCATATCTTGTTTTGTTTTTAAGTTGGATTTTTTTTTCTTGTTTTGAACCTTTCCCAATTTATATCGATCATTTATATTCAAACCCTGCTCTTTTGATATCTTAAATCAGATTACTCCATCACTTTTTAATGATCTTTCATCAGTCAAAAAAATGATCTTTCATGTCAAATTTATTTGTACATAGAACTTGAAAAGAGTTGTGTCATACCATCGTATTTATGATGACTCGCATAAATGTTAATTATTCACGCAACTTGAATGATACCTCTATGATAAAATCCATCTAGTCGTTTGCCCCAAAGGTTGTGTTTTTGAGAAGCGTTCGTTGGCCGGCTGATGTCAAAGTCATTTGACTCTCTCTCTCACATCATTTTCCTTCAAAAATTTAATCCCCTCCAATCCATCACATTTTCTCTCCACTATGGTGATCTAGGTCACTTAAAATTTGTACACTCTCTCTCTCCTCATTTTTTATATATTCCAATATTATTAATTTATTTAATTTGAAAAAGGAATACTCCATATAAAACCCACATTTGACCCACTGTAATTATTTATTGTGAAAAAATAAATGTATAATTATTTTTAAAAATTATTACATATCGTTAATTTAGAAGAAAAATGTTCTAAAACAGATAAAATAAGATGCAAGAAGAAAAGAAATGATTAATTTCGAAGTAACTAAACATATCATTCATTGGTGTCTATGTATAGAGGATAAAAAATCTAATTTTGTGATATAGTTTTATTATTATTATAAAGTAAATTTAATGCATAATAAATAAAATTAGGGAGTTGGGGATAGTTGACGGGGTTGATTCCAAGTAAAATGTCATTTGGATTTTTTTAATTCGTTGGTCACAAAGCACATGTGAGCTCCCATTTGTGACCTCCCTTTTTTATCCTTAACTTTGTGATCTCCCATAGTGAGGATCAACTGAGGTTAATTTTTTTTATCCCCATTGACCTCCCATAGTGATTGCCCTTAGAATGCATGGGAAACTATTCATCACAAATAAAAATGTCTTCTTGTGTTGAATGGGAGAGATCCAACATCAGGGACGGATCAAGGATTTCAAGTCAAGGGGGTGAAAAATTTTTCATTAGTGTAGGGGACGAAATTTTTTTGCTAGTGTAGCAGAGCGATTTTTTTCGCTATTGCAGTGGGGCAAATTTTTTTCGCTAGTGTCACGTGACGAATTGTTTTCACTATTGTAGGGCTCTGCGGCTAATTTTTATTCAAAAAATTCATTAGTACATACACTATGTGTAACACCGTCCCCGAATATATTTACCTTTATGTAAATTATGTATAGAACATGGCGTATCTAGTAATGAATTTACGAGGTTGTAAATTTTTGTTATTTCTTTTGCGTAAATAGTAAATTCCACGTGGGGCCCACACTCGGAGCGGGGGGTAACCCGATAACACGAGACCACATGTTATATTCATCTTGGTCTAGATAATAGTTGCATGGTGGTGGAAATTCATGATGAGCCATAAGAAAGGCATTGGGTTGACCGGTTGGTCAAACAGAGCCCAATTACCAGTACCGGCCATTTATCAGATAACAGTCCGAAATGAATTTCGGAGACTTTTAAATTAATGTTGGGGGATGTATATTCATCCTTAAGATCCATAATGATTGTGAACACGTAATATATTTTATCTGACCCGATAAAATAGAATACAAGTAAAACAGTCCGAGAAATACAACTTTCGGGGCCGAATGTACACTTCGGGGCTTAAAGGGGTGACCTCCCACATGGGTGGGGGCCAACCCACGAATTATTACACTCTTTCAACCAAGGATGATGGCCAGCCGCTGCTAGGAAGAGGAGATGAAGAGATGTGAGGTGATAGGCATCTTATGGAGACAAAGGTGGGCCTCTCTCTTCTCCATCATTTGATGAATGAGCCAAAAAGAGGCTCTTACCCTTCCCTCATCTACACCTGCGGCCAGAGCATCCCCAAGAGAGAGAGAGGAACCCCAAGACACCATTTCTCCATAGCCAAGAGAGCTCAAGAAAACAAGAAGCTCAAGGAAGAAGAGGAAGTTGCAAAAGTAGAGAAAAAACCTTAAGAATAAAGGTGAGTAACTCCTTAACAACTTTTCTTACATCTTTTGATTTTCATATGACTTATATATCATATGAAGTACCCTTAAGATTTTTATACATAGTTATAAGTGTAGAACAATGGGTTGAAAGATGGTTCTAAGTCCAAGAACGGGCTTAGAGGCCGAAGAGACCGGTTCGCCGGAAAATAACCTTTAGAGGTTATTTTGTATTAATTTGGGTTTTGTGATGATAAAACCTTGTTAGGCACTTGTCAAAGGTGATTTAAGAACTTTCACAAAGTTGAAAGAGTCGCCGGAGTTATCGCCGGAGTTCATCAAAGTTCGCCGGAGTTTCATCGGAGTTCAACCGAGAAGGGTAGAACTTCATAACGCTCATTCGAGGTGAGTGGACGGCTTAATGTCTTATAACTCTTGGGTTAAGTATGAGATTACCTAAATAAATGTTATAAATATTCATAATGATGTTTAAAAGAGTTTAAGCATGTGATTAGCCAAGGTGATTAAGCTTATGTGAATGAACTACATGATTATGCATGTGGGAAGTAGAAAATATATACAAAAACATATGTGATGTTTTGGATGGCCAAAATGACATTTATTGATTGTTTTAGACATGATATGAGTTGTATAAAAATTTCGGATCAAACGGATCACGTTTCGGGGGTCAACTCGGGGGTCAACGAACCGTTGACCCAAAACCCCGAACATACCTGACGCCGGGTATAGGGCATGTATCCTCAAAACTCGGTTATAGGGTGGAGTACCCAAGGATCGGGCGGTTATCCTCAAAACTCGGTTATTTAGGGTGGAGTACCCAAGGATCGGGCGGTTATCCTCAAAACTCGGTTATATAGGGTGGAGTACCCAAGGATCGGGCGGTTATCCTCAAAACTCGGTTATAGGGTCGAGTACCCAAGGATCGGGCGTGTATCCTCAAAACTCATAGATTACATTTAATAATCTAGGATCGGGTAGTGTCCCTATGATAATTTATTTGAACAAGGAGGAGTTCTATACACTCATAGGTATATGGGTGGGTTGGGATTTAAGTCAAGGACATTGGCTCTATTATTTTCCCAAATAAACAATGACCTACGGGTCGGGTATTTCCAAGTGTATACATGCTAATAAGTATTTCAAAACTTGGGGGGAGGACTATACGTATATGTATCACCCTATGTTTGGGTCTTATACTTGAAACGTTAGTTATTCTACATTTAGCTTGCTACTCGCTCGGTACTTGTACTGACCCCTTCGGGGGGGGGCACCATTTCAGGTTGAAGCTAAGGCTAGCTATCCACACCTTGCTCGGTGAAGTGTTCCAAAGGAAGACGTGGTTCGTGCTTCCTTTACTGTTTTAAACTACAAACTATGCTCATGGATACTTTGTAATAAATACATTTGTTTTGGGCCTGCGTGCCTACGTTTTGGCCATGTGTGGCCCATGATTGAATATTGAATATTTCCGCTATTCGTTCAATCCTAATATGTGATGTTGTTATGTATGTTTACTTACCGAGTATGGTATGGACTATGTTCATGGACGCCTTGTTTGACTAAGTCACGTTGACTCGCGGGTGACGTCATTTAGTCATACCGCGGTTGTACACGCGCTCAGATGTGGTCTGGGGCGTGGCACTATGACATTTAAATCTATTACAATCTAAGTTTAGACAATGGAATGCAACCGTAAATACTCGAGAAAAAAGTGTTGATACATCAAAACATAAGAAATTCCAAATCAAAATAAATTTATTTGAAAATAAAAAAGGATATATAACATTTTGTCAAATTACTTGAAGGTAAAAAATTTAAAGGTACACTACATCAAGCAATGTTTTTTAAATAACTTATGTCATGTTTAACCACATGAATCTAATCAGAACAAAAAATTAGTTTTTTAATTGTAGTTTTTGTCTACCAAGTATGGTGTTCATGGATCACGAGCAATTTTCTTAATATTACAATAGTAGTATGAGACTATGAGATTATTATTTTTAGAATAATATTATAGGTAGTATTTTTAATTCATATATATGGTGCATATTATATTTGTAATAATGGTAAAATATTAAAATACGTTAAATTTAATTATCTATGCAATAAATTGCTTTTAGAAAGTAAGAAGTAAATGAATTGTATAATTTAATGTCAACAAACATTTATATTTTGCATTCACTTCACATGATCTAAAAACCGTTTAATTAGTGTGTTTGGTACTCTGATATTTAATATCATTTGATCATTTACAAAATTTAGTACTAATTATCTAATAAAGATAATTAATAAATAAATATTACAAAGCTAGCAATTTTTATATAATAAGTATCCTAAGTCTTAAACTATCTAAATTATTTTAGATTTTGCTTCTTTTAAATCTCCAATTAAGTATTACACTGTATAAGGTTATATATTAACTTTGAAAACTAAAAGTTAAGAGGAGCGAAAACATATATATATCTAATTAAATTATGAAAATTTTATGAAAATATCACATATAAAAATTTGAAAGTCAAGGGGGCGGTCGCCCCCCGCCCCCTACATCCGTCCCTGTCCAACATGGGTAATCCACTTGATGTGTTAAATGGGAAAAGTTGTTCAAGCAATTTAATATCCGGAAGTAAAAAATTAATTGGTTTCAAGATTAAACAAATTTCATCCCCTTTTACTAAAAAGATAATCAATAAAAACACAATTTTCTACTACAACTAACAAATTGAACACTATGATTTCATGAAAATCTCATATTGCACACTAAGATTTCAAATGGACCAAATTAGATTCTGTGGTTATATATGTATCTCATATTGGACACTAAAGTTTCACAATTCATAGTTTTTGGACACTCGCTTATTGTTCTTTTCTTCCTTTAATAAAAATCGTTAGTTTTATATTTTCTTTCCTTTTTGGTGAAAATAAACTACTTGAATGACGTATATAATTTTGAAATGTTTAATTTGACATTTTATAATATATATAGTTTGATTTTAATTAATAACTTCTTATATTTAACAATTTTAAAAATATATTTAGGACTTCTCATTCATATGATTTTTATGGAACTTTAAGAAATACCGATTTATTAAATTGATTTAACAATATTAAAGAATTTAATAACATTATAATTGATTTTCTTAAATGAAACATCTAATTATATATTCTAAATCTAAGTACACGAATTAAGTTATTTTTACGTTTAGGAACATAAAACGAAGAGAAAAAAGGAATACTTATAGATTTCAAAAGTGAAAACTTTGGTGGGTGTCCGGAAATGATCAGAAAAACGTTAAATTTGATCCATTTGAAACTTTAGTGTCCAATATGAGATACACAAATAATCATAGTGTCCAATTTGGTCCATTTGAAATCTTAATGTCCAATATGAGATTCTCATATAACCATAGAGTCCAATTTGATCCTTATCCCCTTTTGATTATGAGCAAAAAACAAAGACACCCAAAGCTTTTAAAGTGTTATAATCGGGTAAAATACTAAATAAAATTGCATATGGTGTTTTGTGTTGAAGTAACGCAGAAGGTGTACGGTTTATCACATGAGCCCGAGTAACAATAAGAATATACCGGTGTTTTCTTTTCACGCGGCCATTTTGTTGGGATGTTCCCACACAAGGTGCATGAAAAATAATTCCATTAGTAAGAAAATAATTTTTCAAACAATTAAATTATGTACCATGGTCACTACAAAGTGTTGAAATTTTGCTTGAAAATTGACGATCAATCATGGTTATAAGAGACATAAACTTATCATAAACTTCTTTTTTATCAACCAAGTGATAAACTCAAACAACACGCGAAAAATCATCCACTAATGTTATGAAACTTTTAGCCCCACAAGAGGAAGTTGTGTTGTATGGTCCCCAAACATCACAATGAACAAGTTCCAATATTCTGGTGGTTTTATTTGTTTGAAAAGAATTCCTATATAGTTTTGCCTTATGACATTTTTCACAAGGAATAGATAAATGTTGTTTTTGCACACTTGTAGGAAATAACCAATGAATAATATTCTCGTAAGGACTAGATAACCAATAGAATGGTGTAGTACTAGATAATATCACACACAACAGTATTAGAACTTTTGCTATTTGCTGTTACCTATTTATTACGACTTCTGTTCACCCTCATCAAAAAGTTTCAATATAAATTTCTCATGAACATAAATAGTAGGTTTACTTACTACTAGAAAAACAAGAATTGAAAAATAAATTGATTGATAACATGATAATAGTAATAATAATTATAGTAAATGGAATTTTTTAGCTGATTAATGTTGTATTCCGTAGGATTTAGTTTTAGTATTGAATTGACTTCAAGCCTCCATCCAGCCTCCTCCTGTATTATCCTTGCGTAGTTGCATGCTATCCCACATCGAAAGAAAGAGGCGGACAACTCCTTCAAAAACTTTATAAATTGATACAATGAAGTGTTTGGACGTCATTAGGAGTCCTGGCAAGCTAGCATATATAGTAGCCGGTAGGCCCTCCTCATCTAGTTTAAAACTTACTGTTTTAAGGCATGCGGGGCGTTCAGCCGCCGCATCATGCTTAGGCACGCCTAGCGGCGCAGGCTTGGCGCCTTTTTGCGCGTTTGAGAACACTGTGTATAACACAAAAAGTCAGAGAAAAAATTTAATATAGCATTTCGTGTCATCAATACGTTGTGATATTGAAAGTAAATTGCAGGTCAACTGTGAAGCAAACAAAACATTTACGAGGCATATATTATTTATTTATTTGTTAGGCGGGGCAAAGACTTCCAGTTTTGGTTGAAATACTTTGTTGACCATTAGGTAGATCAATAGTGTGCTCCGATATCTCATAAATATGTGAAAGGCATAAATTCTCAGTAACATTATTAGAAGCTACAGAATCAATTACCCAGCAGGTTGAGTCAAACTTACCTGACATACAATGAAGGGTGTTAGGACTACCCAGAGCTGTCATAAGTGATTGCAATTGATTTAATGAGAGGTTGGCAAAATTGAAGGTTTCAGATGATTGCTATGTGTACAAGCTGGGTGCATGCATGGTGGAAGATAACGCAGTAGCACCAGATATTTTGGAAGAGGATGAGGCTCCTCCAAATGCACTCACGAGTTCATCATCATTGTGGTCTCTAGACTTGATCCTACCAGAAACAATAGCCGCATGTGCCCGATCATAATCTTGCTTCCTTGTTGGCCCGTCTACGCATCCAGACAGAACTCTTAGCCTGCTACGTGGATCATTTAGCTAGACTCTTCTTGCAATTTGCAATGAATTTTTTAAAATGGACCCCACCAACCATGATATCCAATAATCTCAAAGCAATTAGACAACTCATGTCCTTGGGTATGACAATGAGTACAATAAAAATGAGATTTATCGATTTTATTTTTTATTTTTTCTCTTCCATGGGGATTTGTATGGATAACAAATCTAATAATTTCTGGACGAGCCTACCGGTCTTTATTTTGCATGATACCTCGGACTCTCTCTTCTTGAGATATTTCTTGAAATGCTCGGTTAAGTGTGGGTCGGGGCAGGGGCGTAGACAGGGGGCGGCCATCCCTAACCATGGCCCAGCCCAAATTTTAAAAATGTCTAAATTTTTAGGGTAAAAAATTCCGTGTAAATTTTTTTCCAAAAACATTCTTTGTACCGGCCCTGTCCGGCCAAGTGTCCTGGCTCCGCCCCTGGGTCGGGGTGTTTGAGGGAGAAGTTGAGAACGAATATGACCATAGAAATCCGAAGACAATCCAATCAAAAATTGATGAAACCATTCCAATTCTCGACGTTGTTCATGCAAAGACTTCACATTACATGTGCATTTACCACAAGAACAAGTAATTAGAAATTCATAGTTATTGCATTCATTCCATAATACCTTTAATTTTTCATAATATGCGGCAACAACTTACGTTTTAAATTGTTCACTTCGAGAAATATCATATTTAACTTGATGAATTTTTAACTCATCCACAAGTGAAAATCGTTCTTATAGAACATCTCTCAAAAGTTTGGCATCATCAAATTTAGAAAGAGTAGCTTTTACCTCGGGTGAGATAGTATTTAGAATCCATGAAACTACTGGATGGTCAACCAATCCTCTTCGGTACAAGGAGGTGAGGGCATCATGATGGTACCATTGAAAAAAACCAATTTTGCGTCTAGCACAAAGAGAAAGGCAGACAAAGGTTGATCAGTCTTCATAATTATGAAAGGAGATGTGTAGTCCAATTTATGAAAGGAGGCGTCTTCCTCACCAATAGCCATTAAACAAATAAAAAATACTCGGAGGAAGGATACCAAAAAATAAGGCTCTGATACCATGATAAAATATAAAATATGCTAAAGTACCATGTTTATGAGAACACAAAGTATGTTCGTATATTATGCCAAAGACAGAAAGAGTCTATATGTTACAATGTGTAGTGCATGGATAATCATCAAACTCGATAATGACCCACTAGCTATCAATAGCACATTTATATATTACAAGATGACAAATGCATAGTACGTAGACAAAGATTATTAGTAACTCATAGTGTAGCTATGTCTTTTAAAGCAAATTTCATATTTGGTGGCTAAATAACGCAACGTAAAATAATAATAATACTACCACCTCTAGTAAAGTAATAATGTCCTTTTTCCAAAACTAAATTAATCATATCCCGGTTCAGGGTCGCATTTATATATGTTTTATAATGAAGCTTAAGAACCCCGTCAATTATCGTGTTATCCTCGTGTGTGTGAGCTCTCCACCTTTACCTGCTCTTGCTTCCTCGACAGTGGAGGTAGTGGAGGCGGCTGGGGCGGGGGCATTTGGGGGTTCGATTCCAAATCTACGCACAAATGCTCGAAATCTTCTTGTGATTCCACGGATGCGGCATAACAACAAGCCAAAACCTGCCTCAAATTCTTGTTGTCGGATTATTCGTCTCCATAACCGTCTCAAGAAAAAGTTCTGATTCTTCGTATATCTTTCACTCCGTAGTGTCTTCCGCTCGCGAACAGTAGCCGTAGTCGGACGGACTGTCTGTCTTGCAATGGGCAAATAGCCACCACGTCAGACCGAACGTACATTTCTCCCCTTACATCGGAGGGCCTCAACAACTTCTAATACATGGTGGTTGTTGTGAATTCGTTTCCGTCGACCGGATGAGCGGTACTCAACCTCCGCAGAGGAACGCGAAACAGTTTGTTGCTTCTTGATTTTCCAAGAAACTAGCGGCGGTTGCTGCTTTTGACCCGTGGGTGATATTCGTGCGAGGGTTTTGCGAGTTGAATTCGGCCGGGTTTCTAATCATACCCAAGATTTAAGTAGTCACAAGGCGCAATAGCCGGCTGGTGGTCAATCATTTTCTTTGACTCTAATCGATCAGTAAGATTTTGAGTGTTGCAATTTCATATGTACTCATTAGCTTCTATATGCTTCGTTCATATCCTATTAGGCTTAAATATTGTGAGTAAATTATGTATACCCTTATTTAATCTTCTGTGAGAATTTGTTATCCTCATTTTGAAAACAATGAAACATTTTCCTGGCAATAATGTTGCATTAAAAAAACTCTTTGACCATTAGGCAGACCAATAGTGCGTTCCGGTATCTCATAAATATTCGAAAGGCATGATAAATTCCCAGTAACATGCTTAGAAGCTCCAGTATCAATTATCCAGCAGGTTGAGTCTAACTTACCTGACATACACTGACGTAAGGTGTTAGGACTACCAAAAGCTGTCACAAGTGATTACAATAGATTTAATGAGAGGTTGGGAAAATTGACGATTTCATATGGTGGCTGCGTGTACAAGTTGGGTGCATGTTTGGTGGAAGATAACGTAACAACACCACATACTTTGGAAAAGGAGGAGGCTCCTCCAGATGCACTCACGGGTTCATCACCAATGTGGTCTTCAGGCGTGGTCCCACCAGCAACAATAGTCGCACATGCCCGATCATAAACTTGCTTCCTTGCTAGCCCATCTACGCGTTCAAGCAAATTCCTAGGCCTCTTTGGAGAATCATTTAGGTGGACTCTTCTTACAATTTGAAATGAATTTTAAAAAATGGATCCCACCAATCAGGATATCCAATAATCTCAAAGCAATTAGAGACCTCATGTCCTCGAGTATGACAATAAGTACAGTAAAAATGCAATATATCAATTTTATTTTCTGTTTTTACTCTTCCATGGGAATCCATATGGAAAGCAAATCCCATGAATTTTGGACAACCCTCCTGATCTTGATTTTGCATGATATACCCTTAGAATCTATCTTCTTGAGATATTTGTTGAAATGCTCGATTAAGTGTGGGTAGGGGTGTTTGAGAGATCGAGAAGTTGAGAACGAACATGTCCATAGATATTCGAAGATAATCCCATCAAAAATTGATAAAATAGTACTGATTCTCAACGTTGTTCATACAAAGACTTCACACTACACGTGCATTTACCACAAGAGAAAGTAATTAGAGGTTCATAGTTACTGAGTTTATCTAATAATACGTTTAATTTTTCATAATATGCGGCAATGACTTGTGTTTTAGATTGCTCACATCGTTTATCTTGATTTAAAAAGAATAGTTTTTACCCCGGATGAGATATTAGGTAAAACCCATGAAATTAACATTGAGTGTATGGTCAACCAATCTTCTTCGGTGCAAGGAGGTGAGGGCGTCGTGATGGTACCATTGAAAAAACCAAATTTGCGTCTAGCACGAAGTGAAAGTCGTACAGAGGTTGATCAGTCTTCATAATTATCTCTGGTAAGACGAACTGGGGTAATAAAATCTACAAGTTTATCTTGATGTCTAGAAAGAAAGGAGACTTGTAGTCCAATTTAGGAGAGGAAGTGTCTTTCTCTCTAATAGCCATTAAACAGATAAAAAATACTCAGAGGAAGGATACAAAAAATAAGGCTCTGATACCATGATAAAATATAAAATATGCTAAAGTACATTTTTTTATGAGAACACAAAGTATGTTGGTATATTATGTCAAAGATTGAGTTATGTTAAGGTTCATTTGACAAGCAGCTCAAACAAGTTATGTTAAAAGAACATAACAGTCTATTAGGATGTTTTTAAGTGGATTGAAGTTTGCTGGTCTGTTTAAGTCTAGTCTGGTCATATATGAATTGGTCTGGTCTGGTCTGGACAGGTAAATGTCTGGTATCTGTATATTTTACAACTATGGAAGTCTTGTCTAATCTGATCTGGTCTAGTCTGAATTGGTTTGGTCTGTGTAAACCTTATTTGGCAATCGGCTGTTAGCTGTTAGCTGGTTATGATAGCTGATTGACGATAGCTTGTTGTATCAGCTGTTTTAGTTGGATGATTAAATTAACTTGTTGCCAGTAAATGTTTGGTAAATTGTTTGTTTAAGAATAACTGTTTCAATGTAAAAAAACATATAAGGACATTAGAATTTATTTTTATTTTAGTTACTGCTTATAAAAACAATACTATTTACAATTATGTATAGAGTATAAATCATTCATATTTTGAAATCTTAGAAATTGATAAACAAAACTACATGAAAAATAAATTGAATTAAAAGAATGATTTTAATTTAATTTGTATAACATGAATACCAACAACAAACATCAAGGGTGCCTCACAAAGTAATTGAGATGCTAATTTTAATTAAATATAAATAAATGCTCACGCAAATATGTAATGAATTGTGAATACCTTCATTTCTTGTTTACTAGTTTACTACGGACTTAGGGAGTTTACTTCAGTGCATTCACCTAATATTGTTTAGCATTTATGATAGCGGGATAGCATCAAGGTTGTTAAAATCGCGAGTTGAATCGTAAAATCGTACAATTTTACTATTCAACATCACTAAAAATATTTGAATCGTATAAAATCGTTAAAAACTCGGGAAAAAATCGCTGAAATCGCGATTTTCATCAATTTTACGACTTTAAAAATTAATTTTAAACTAAGCAAATTAAAGCCCAATTTGCTCAGGCCTTTAAGAATTTGTGTTCAACTAAAGCCAAACACGGCCGAAATTCATTAGGCGTGTAAACAACTAAGTGGTTGCTGCCTGTTTAAAGTGAGTAAGGTTCTAGCATTATATAGCCGAAGAGGGATGGGAGTTCGCCTTATGATTCCGGTGTGGGAAACTGGGAATGTTCGTTGCATTTGAGAAGAGAGATTTTTTTTAAAAAACTTTGGATCTAAGCTGGTAAATGAAAATACGTATAGTACTATCCACCTAGTTAGCACTTAGCTTTAGCAACTCACCAATAACAACCTTGTTGATTAATTAATAGGAATATAAAGTATCAAAACGCACCTATAGGACTTGATTTAGTAAACACATATATAGTTATGCTAGTACTATTTTAACTAATATTTAACTTGATTATACGGAGTTAAGTGACTTTTGTTCTTTGGTTACATATCATCAATTATTTTGTTCACTTTAATTAAGACATCTTTGTAAGACTTGAGCATATAATGATTTGACTTATAGTCTTAAATTTGCAATAATTTGACTAATGAATGTTAAACTATATGTTTTCTTTAGCATAATATTTTTAGTAATATACATTTAATTCCTTTATAAAATCTTACGATTTATGATTCGATTTTACGATTCGATTTTTAAACCCTTGTCCCGATTCGATCTAAAAATACGATTTTAACAACCTTGGATAGCATGATCATTCAGTTTTTATTATTGGAACAATCGTTCAAAACGCTGCATAGGGCAGCGGTTCAGAAAACAGCTTTTTGATTAAAAAACTATATGAAACAGCTATTTGCCAAACATTACTTTCAGTTGTTGGTCCCTATGAACCAGCTAAAAATTGGTCAAAGAGGCTAATATTTGGTTGATCAACCATTTACCAGACATGTCCAAGGTCCATATTGGAACCTTGGGTCTCACTTTCTGACAAAGCCGGCAAGGCATTGTGGGCCTCTAAGTATGTTCGGCCATGCATTTGCTATTTTCCTTTTCATTCTAGGAGTATTTCTTTTACATTTGCATTGAAGTTGAATTTGAATAAATCTTAGGGAGTGTTTGTGATTGCTTCTATTTTTAAAGTGATTTTGGGGAAAAATGCTTAATACTCCCTTCGTCCAGTTGGGATGTTCCCGCTTTCCTTTTTTGGATGTCCCAAAAAGAAGTTTCCCTTTTCCTAAATGGAAAGTTATCCTACATCAAAACAGTGTCAAACAGTGCAAAACAGTGTCAAACAGTGTCCAAACGGTAAAATTTACCTCCTGGTAAGTTTATTTCCTTAATATGTGTGCAGGTCGAACCGGGAATATCCCAACGGGACGAAGGGAGTAGTAAAAGTTAATAGTGTTTGAGAAAAAATTAATTATAAAAAAATAAAAGTTGGTAGTGTTCAATAAAATAAGATTTTTTCGTATAATAGAAAAGGTGAAAACAGTTTAAAACACCCTCAACCTGCTTCCAGCATTTAACTTTTAAGTGATTAATTTAAACAGAAGCTGTCACTTGAGGATACCAACTTCAGTTCTTTTAAAGTTAAAAGCTAAAAGGCGTTTTTCTAAATTTTTTGCAAACACTCTTTTAATCTTCTCTAAATTTTTGGCCCTAGATTTGGAATACACCGTGCTCATAACTTTGCCATCTCAGCACCAATGTACAACCATTGGAGATGCACTTTCATGCTTTCATGTGTAAATAAGCTTTATTTGTCAAAAGTGATGGGTGATTTGAGTCAGGAATGGTGACTATGATTGTTGAGATGATGACTTATACGTGTGAATCCTTCAACATGACTACATATGTAATTATTGTTTGAATTGATTGAATTCATGGCACAATTTCAAGCTTATAATGGGAAAAGATTCATTTGTATTGTTTGTTATTTGTATACGGTAAATAACTTTAGACTTTGTTTGCAAACATTACTCCAAAGTGCTTTTAACTTTTTAAAAGTGATTTGGAAAAAAGTGATTAATAATAAAAGTTGGTAGTGTTTGAGAAAAAGGTGATTTTGAAAAGTAAAAGTTAATAGTGTTTAGTAAAATAAGGGTTTTTGTGTGATAGAAAAAGTAAAAAGCAGAATCTAACTTTGAACTTTTAAGTTTAATTTAAATATAAGTTATCACTTGAAAACACTTTTTTTTAGTTTTTTTAAACCAAAAGTTGGGAAACGCTTTTTTTGTGTTTGCAAACAAAGTCTTACTCACTGATGAGAAAGTAGTTTGACAAAACCGTTAAACAAATTAAAAATACCAACTAGCTAGTAGCCTAGTAAGCGTACACCAGACTGACCAGAGTTCATTATTTTTTGTCAAATAATGGCACTTGTTAGGCATATTTTTCACTTGCAAAACTTATTTAATTTGAAAGTTAATTTCCAGATTAAGTAATGTTTGGTAATGCGCAACACCCAACACTTCTTACCGGTGGCGGAGGCAGGGCAAGTTAAAAACGAATTTTACACCTATCCAGTTACTGGATTTCTCCAGTAGGAGAGATACAGATGGGGAGGAGTGTGACCCGTTAAAAACATGCCTAAAAAATATGTTGGCTTTTAATACAAATATTTTTACACTAATATGTGAATTACTCCTTCCGTCCCAATTTGATGAACCATTGCGATTTACAATGTTTAACTGACGATAAAGCATACAGATCTCTGTCCGCACTCAAATTATTTTCAAAAGAAAAAATTACATATCCAGAAACTGTATTAAAAGTTTTACAAAGTCTCAAACACCTGAATCAAATTTGATAAAAATTTGATATATAAAATAAGAAATTAAGAATGATTTGTGTTGACTAAGAACCGGTACCATCAAATTGGGATAGAGGTGGTATTTTTTAAAATTGAGATGAGTTAGGTCCTAACATGGTCCCTAACTCCGCCAATGCTTATTACAGAGTATGTGATAACGATGTAAGATTTCAAAAACAAGTAAAATATGTCAACCAACATGGCTGTTACATAAATCATAATTATGATTGTTAATGTTACAAGATAATTTGATTTTTGGAGTAATGATATACTCCGTATTTTATTCTTGAGGCTCGTTTAATAGTTTACACATGAGATTTTTGCTGGCAAAAATGACTGCACTTAAAGTTACACGTAAATTTATAGCACATAAAGACTATGTTTGGCACACAAAAGGCTCTAGCTTCTAACTTTTCTATTCTATAAAAAGATCTTAAAAGACTCTAGGGGCATGTTTGGCACAACTAGCTGAAAAGATATTTTTGTGAGCTTTTTAATAGCTGTTAACTTTTAGTGACTGAAAAGATCTTAAAAAGAAAAAGTGGTAGCTGTTTGATAAAAAGCTGACTGTTTGATTTAGTTCGGTTTGGTATACAAACTGTTAGGATTAATTAATACTAAAAGTCACTAGCTTTTCTTAGATGCTACTCTCGGTAGCATCTAAAAAAGATCTTTTAATTTTTGAAAAGCTCTTAAATATTGTCATGCCAAACACACAACTAGAAACTTTTAAGAACTTTTTGAAAAGTACAAAAGCTAGAAGTTAGGAACTTATGCCCGCCAAACATAGCCTAGTTGTATGTTTGACATAGGCTATGTTTGGCATGCATAAGTCCCTACCTTCTAGCTTTTGTATTATTGAAAAAGTCTCTAAAAGCTCCAAGTTGTATGTTTGGTATGATACATTTAAGAGCTTTTCAAAAAATAAAAAGATCTTTTTTGAGATGCTACAGGGAGTAGCATCTGAAAAAAGTCTATAGCTTCTAGCATTAATTAGTCCCAACAGCTTCTATACCAAACAAAACTAAATCAAACAGTCAGCTTTTTACCAAACAGCTACTACCTTTTACTTTTAAGATCTTTTCAGTCACTAAAAGATAACAGTTACTAAAAAGTTCGTAAAAGTATCTTTTCAGCTAGTTGTGCCAAACATACCCATAACATTTTTAGGAGCTTTTCAAAAATTAAAAGGTCTTTTTTGAGAAAAGCTCGTGACTTTTAGTACTCCGTATTAACAAAACCGAACTAAATCAAACAGTCAATTTTTTACCAAACAGCTATCACCTTTTCTTTTTAATATCTTTTCTGTCACTAAAAGCTATCAGTTACTAAAAAGCTCGTAAAAGTATCTTTTTAGCTAGTTATGCCAATTGCCAAACATACCCAAAATCATTCTTACATTTCGTACGTAAAGGAGCTCCTTAGTCCTTAGGCCTTTCCAATAGCATGCTAATTTGTATGGCTGTTTATTGTTTAACCATCAGAATATTTTTCAGTTTTATCACCCATTTTGTTTACATAACACTCTTTTCTAGGGATGGACCCGGGCCGGTCCGGTTCCGGTTCCGGGCCGGGCCCGGGCGGGCTTTTTTTCGGGTTACATGGGCCCGGAACCGGCCCGGGTTGATACCGGGTCCGGGCCTAACCGGGCCGGGCCGGGCCGGGCCCGGTTCAATGTTTTTTTTTTTTTTTGACTTTCTTGTTATCTCCCTACCCCCCCCCCCTCACCCCCACACCCCAAACCTCCCTAAAACACCCAACCCTACCCTAGGAAAAGAAAAAAAATTGAAAAAAACCAAAAAAAAAAAAAAAAATGAACCGGGCCCGGCCCGAACCGCCCGGGCCGGTTCAACAAAAATAGGGCCCGGAACCGGCCCGCCCGACCCGCCAACACGGGCTAAAAGCCCGGAACCGGCCAACCGGGCCCGGTCCGGTCCGGGCCCGCACAGTAGCGGGCCGGTCCGGTTCCGGGCCGGTTCGGCCCGGCCCAGTCCATCCCTACTCTTTTCACACGCAGGATTGATTAATAAGATGTAGTAACTAAAATAAGGTTGATCCATATCAGGCATGGACTCGGGCCGGTTCGGGCCCAGGCCGGCGGTTCTGGAATGGGGGCCCGGAACCGGCCTGGGTAATCCCCGGTCCCGGTTTGGGCCGGGCCTCGGGCCTTTGTTACTTTTTTTTTTTCCTTTCCCTAGTTAACCCCCAACCCCCCCCCCCCCCCCCCCCGAAACAACCCCAAATGGACCAAAATACCCAGCCCAACCTGAAAAGTAAAAAAAAAAAAAAAAAGGCCCGGAACCGGGCCCGAACCGGGCCGGTTCTTGATTTGGGGGGCCCGAGCCCGGGCCGAAATCCACGCGGGTCGGGCCTACCCGGACCAGTCACTGACCGGGCCACCGGGCCAGGCCGGAACAGTGCCAGTTCGGGCCGGTTCTGGGTCGGGCCACCCGGCCCGACTGCCCGAGTCCAGGCCTAATCCATATGAGTTTGATGGGAAAGACAATTTTCCACAAGTTCTACATTTTAAGTTTTAACCAGCCTATTTTAATGTTTATAAAGGGGGTCTAAACATGCTTTTCCTAAACATATATGATCCTTGCCAGATATGTTAAGCAACCAGTCCCATCACTATCTGTTGTGATTAAAGTCCCAGCAACCGCATCGCTATCTGTTGTGATTAAAGTCTTATTTACATCCTATCCTACCAATTAACTGTACAACCTATGTTGGGGGGCCTCTGAGATGTGCTACCAGATATGTCAAGCAACCAGTACCATCGCTATCTGTTGTGATTAAAGTCCCGACAACCGGTCCCATCGCTATCTGTTGTGATTAAAGTCTCATTTACATCCTACTAATTAACTGTACGACCTATGTTGGGGGCCTTTGAGATGTGGTGTCATTCTTTTTTCATTATGAATTTTTTTAGTATGAATATGAAACATTCTTGAATTACTTTGAGGAAATTCATAAACCCCCGATATTATAAAAAAAATATGAAAAATGTACGCCCTTATAACAAAAAAATACTTGTGAGGTCATGTCCATCCAGCCAACAACATACTTGTGGTAAAAGTATTCATATTCACTCAAAGGTAGTACCGTAGTAGTAAGTATTTCACAAATATAATTGTCATTTTCGTACAAATAATATTAGTGGCACAAGTAACTCTTTTTTTCATAAATAATGCTAGTAAATAACAAACCGCCCAGCAAGATAAAAGAATTGGACTTGGAACAAAAATGTAGTTTTAAAATAAATGAAAAGCTTAAGATATCGAATGAGTGGACTGTCACCATTTAACATGTTAACCTCCAGAGTGGGTGGCTGGGGAGGTTATAAACTGGCCATCCTTGTAAACATGGACATACTGGTGAGGTAAAGCATGCTCATCCTACACAAAATTTCAACAGGTTCAATATATCATATAATATATAACTGTGGTAAGCATAACACTTAATGTTTCCAACTCAAACACTTCCGTGAGGACGTAAGACGATAATATTTTTTGGTTAGAAGAAATCCTTCCATCTCAAAAAATGTTATGTAAAAGGAGTCCAAAAGAAGCGAACATTTGTTGAATTCAATGTAGTTTTTTAAAGAAAGTGTTCCATTGAGTAAATTATGTTAAATTTAGTTCAAAGTTTCAATTAAATTTAAAAAGATTAGTTGTGATGATTTTCAAGAGTTATACCTTACCAAAACTTAGAAATAATACCTTGAAGAAACATCACTCTTTCTTTTATGGACGAAGTAATACTTCCAACCATCGATAGAAATATTACTTTTATTTTAGAAAACAATTACTTATGCTCAAATAGATTACTTTTGAATAAGAGCTATGTCCGTCTAACCGTGAGACGGTCTCACTAGAGACCTTCTAAATGAACTTATTATACTTCATGCAGTTTGGATAATAAAGGTACAAGCGGAACCGATGTCAAGTTAAATACTATGTGGTCTAGGGGTGTTGTTAAACATTGTTTACACAAGAAAAGACCATAATAGATCAATAGCAACAATATGCATACCCAATCAGAATCAGGTCCAGCACTAGGAACCATAATGTTGATCTCGCTGCACTTGGCTGTTGTGATAGAAGCTTCCAAAGAATCCTTGCTCAGGTATAACTGGCAACCTGCTGTATTATCCACTGAAATTGTTGGGGCTACACCCTATACCAAAAATGCAATCCCGCTAATGAGAAGGACAAAGCTCCATTTGAATTTCAATATTTAAAAAATAAAGAACAAAAAAATTACCTGGCATTGCACCTCTACGCCATTGCAATTAACGATCTCAAAAGCTGCCACAACATCCTGTTCACCAAGTTTGATGTCATAAATTAGCTTGGTTGTTGATTTTTACTCATCCAAATGGAATCTATGCTAAAAAGAAGTCTCCACTAACCGAGAATACAACTCCTGTCTTGGTGCATTTATCAATGGTAATGTTGTTCACTTTTCCTGAAAAAGTATAATCAAGAAAGCTCATTATGTTACTTGGGTAGTTTATCATGACGCGAAGTAAAGGGCAAATAAGAAAATTATTATAACCACATGAAGCAGAAGTTACCCTGGATCTGCAAAACAGAATCTTTACAACCAAAGATATATACAGACTGCTTCGCATCACAGTCATCAATGACTAAATCTTTCTTCCCAATTTGATTCTCCACTACCCATCTGTCACCAACATAGCCAAGCTGTTAATCAGTGGATCATACAGAGGAAAAAACGTGTTGTTTTCTTTCCCAATATTTTCTGTTTTTTACTTGTTTTTATTGTTATTTTTACCAGAAGAAAAAGACAAGACCAAAAAGCATTCAGACTATTCACTTCACATCTTATATTTCAGACAAGAAAACTGGACTAGGTATAAAACATCAGAAAATTTTGTATTAGAAGGATTTAGAGCAAGGCAGTCTAGAAAAATTCAATCCAAAAACATTCAGACCAGACCCTAAAGATTCTGAAAACACCAGATGTTACATAACTCAGATCAGAATATTTTCTGAAAAACAGAGCAGGTCCTTAATTGCTACTTACTTTCGGCCCATTTGGAGTTCTAGTTTTGGAGGTCCTGTTTTAGAAAATGAGGGTGAGTTAACACGACGTTCCTTTTCACCAGCTCCTCCAACAACGCCAGTTCTCTCTGTTCTGTTCTTTGTTTTCATATCATCTGTGACCTTTCTCAAACCTAGGCAAACAAATCTCATTAATAATGACTAACAGAAATATTTATGGGGTGAGGGTGGAGAAGGAAAATAACCTGATGTTACTTGCTTCCCTGAACTTATTTCTTCAAAAACGGCAGCCATTCCTTGCTTTGGACGTGATGAAGGCTTAGAAGATTCTGAGTTGAAAAGTGAGGCTGAGGGAGGAGCAGGAGGTGCAGGAGCTTTTGTTGGAGGAGATACAAAAGTCTTCCCACTTGCGCACCAAACAGGGCCCAAGGGATAGTGACTTTTAACATATTCTCTTAATCCAGGCAAATAAAGCTCCTTCAAAGCTTTTGCCCACTCAGCATGATTTGGGTCTTTGTTTCTATACTCCACAAGAATCTATCATATCATACAATAAAGAAGTCCCAGAATTAATATTGAAGCAGTTTCAACATTCAGTGATGAAGAAAAAAATACCTTATTATTGTAAAACTCAGCCATCTGCCAGCTTTCTTCTACATGGGCTGTGGGCATGCTCATGCCTATTTAGAGACAGTAAGTTCAGTAACCAAGCATTGCAAGAATGATATGCAGAGAGATTAACGCTCATCCTACCACAATCTTTTCCTGTGTAGGCAATCCATGCTAGTGCCGATAAACTATCAGAAGCAGCCTTCAAGTGGTTGAAGAAATCAGATCTCCGTCCTTCTGTCATTGATGTTGCCTTCACAATTACTTCATTCAAAGGTTTCATGAACTCACCAAGACCCTTCATGTCAGGTTTCTACAAAATAAAAGACTACGTGAGGTGGCAAAGGGTGAGCGCCGTCAGCCATAGCAAAGTAGAAACAACATATCATTCTTACAAATTAAAGATCTGAACTGGTACAATGACACAGTTCCAGGTATGGTCAGTACAACTAATAATTTGCTTAGATTTGAAGAAACACAAGACTAACTTGACAATCAGAAGTTGTAATGGCATGATTCAGATAGTATCAACATCTTTTATTTTTATTACAAATTACAAACAATATCTTCTTAAATTAGACAAAACAGTAATGTTTTACATCATAGCCTGACAGTCTTCTTCCTCCTTATCAGGTGAACTCTTTCTCTAGGCTCATCTCGTTGAATAGTTCCAGTTAAATATAAAGTAATCTAACTGTCTTAAAGGTGAGGTTACTAGTCAAGGCTAATATGGCCACTGGTTTGATATTGTTAGAAGCATAGTTGTTACGGCGGGGTTTTGCGGCGCGGCGCCTCCGGACTGCCATACCGCCATGGCGATATGGCGCCCGTCGCGGCGATAAGTCGACATATACACTAATAAATTCATAATACGTTTTACATACTAAAATACCTACATGTAACACTTGTAGGCAACACTAAAAATGAAGTAATAAAACATGTAATCACAGAAACAACATACGGAGTAATCCATAAGCCTATAGTACATCAAAACAATCCCAAACAAATCCAATGAAATCCATATCCATAAAATAAAAGTTGTTTTCATAAAATTGAAACAATTGAAACATTTCCTAAAATAGTAGCAACTAAAATTAAATATAGTACAACAATGCACACTTCAGTTAAATGATTTTCTGTAAAACACAGTTTAACACAGCATTAAATACAAAGCATACCACATTAAATACAAAGCACAGGTTAAATTTTTGTAAAACATAAAACATTTTTTTTTGAAAGAGTGCAACATAATCATTAAATATTTCTGCACACAATACTGGAGTAATGCAAAAAAAAAGGACTTGCACATTAAACCGACTCTAGAGTCTAGACAAATATTGGACCAAAAAAAACAGCGGACGACAGTCGCTGTGAGTCACGAGCGACTACAGCCTGGGTGACGGAAATACAAGCGAAGCTGGAGCGTGCAGACGACTGAACGATGAAGACGAGTGGAAGCGACTGTGCTTTTGAGAAGTCGTCGATTCGTAGATAGGTCTGTTTATTTTATTTTATTTTATTTTGATGGGTTCAAATAATTGGGTTTGGGCCTGTTCGAAATTGATTAACTTACGTTTGGGTCGTCGCTTAGGCGTCTATGGCGTGTTTCCGATGCCACAGCGACGCTGCTTCGACGCCAAATGGTTTATGGCGTCTCGACCTCCCATGGCGAGCTTCAGATAGCGCCACGACGATATAGCGACGTTTAGGCGACGCCATGGCGACGCCGTAATAACTATGGTTAGAAGAACTTTGTGGCATTTTCTATGGCATTGACGAGTCAAAATTTTGGTCTTTACCACATCATTGTTTAGAAAGTTCTATGGGGAAACCCTTGGTACTCACTAACGTAGGCTTTTCATTCTCTAATGCCCTCATTCTGGTCTTAGCAGTTAATTCACACTTTTAGGGAGACAAATCAGAGGTTGGTGATGGTTTATTTAGCCCATTAGGGTCGAAATGCAGATTTTGGTGTTGCTGTCTGGATAATCCTCCCATGGAGATTCCTGATCCTTGATATGGTTGGCAGTATGCCGATACTAGTCAAGGATTATTCCCTGTATTAGCTATTGTATAAATTCAAATTCTCAGGATCTTTTATGTTTCCTTTGAACCCAAAAAAGAAGAATTGTTGGATCGCAATTTGTGTAAGTGATCAAAGTTTGGTGCTTCATTAAGCTAAAAACCATTAGCGTTCTGCATTTCATAACATTTCAGAGAAAAACTTGACGTATAGCAGTGTAGGTAAGCATTTAGTCGTGCATTTCCCACTGTCTTTATGCAGGTTTATAGATGAAGTCAAACACAATCAAAGATCTTTGCAAAGATCTTCTGGAGTCCGCATTTCAAAACAAATGCAAAATGAATGAACCTAACACTATAACTGCTCTATAATTCGAGATAGTTCCAAAAGAAATCAAAACCTGGGTTTGTTTTATTCTGATGAGAAGCTCCTTCTGGGCAGAGAATGCATCCTTGACAACCTTGGTGACATCCAAAACTTTTCCTCCAATTTTCTCAGCGGCACTTTCAAGCCTCCCAACGCACTGCGAAATCAGATCCTCGAAAGCAATGATCGATGGATCCGATGCCGCCGCGGAAACGTCAATGTCGCGGGAAGCTCCCGGGCCAAATGCACCGGACGACAGCGTTTCCAGCCGAGCCACCGCCGACTCCAACCGCTGTATCAGCTTCTCATCCATCCTAACTCACGATTCACTCAACCCACCCCTCTCGCTAGAATCTCTGCACTTACAGTTGGAGTAGATCTGAAGATTGTTGGTTGAACATTCCTCAAAGTCTCGAACAAGGAAGTGAATTCCCTCTTTAATTTTCTTCACTTTCTTGATTATGCCGAAAGGCGAATTTTTTATTATTTCTTTTTGAATGGAAGTCTGATGGGCGAAGGAATTTCGGACAGTTGGGATTTGCGGGGCAACGTGGTGGAAGTACAGTGAATTTGGGTGTTTTTCTTTTGTAAAAAACATCACCTGCTGTGATCCACAATGGAACTTGGAACTAATCTTTTGGCATTCACCAAAAATGGTAGCCAAGGAACTAAATTAAATAAAACCATAAATTAGGACTTTTTATATTTTTCTTGTAATGTTACCGATCTCAATGTCTCATTGTTCGGCAAAATACACCATATAGCCGGCTGTACCGTGCGCACGGTACAGCCGGCCTTTTTTAGGGCTGCTGCATTTTTCGTCTGGCTTCTCCGATCTTCGTCACTGTTTCGCCCCTACTTCTGCGCGGCTTGCGAAGGACTTCAAGCTCCAAGCAGGCCACTCCTCTGACAGCTCTCTTCTCCTCAAGTTCTCTTCTCCTCAAGCTCTCTTCTCGCCACTCTCTTCTCCTCTAGCAGAGCTACGCAAGAGACGGCGGCTCTAGATGATTTCTTTATTGGTCGGGAAGAAGTATGCAGGGAAGACAAACTGGAAGATGATATAGGAGATTTGAGTTCATATTTCTTGATGACGAATCTGAAATGAGTTTATATTAAACTCAAATGAGTATAAGCTTAAAAAGAATGAACATACACAAATGAATATCGAGCATATAAAAATGAGTTTTATGTAAAACTCAAATGAGTATACAACCGAAAATGAATGAGCATACACAAATGATCTTTTGAATTTTCATACTCATTTTGTGAGTTATGTATGCTCATTTGGTAGCTCTTTATACTCATTTCAAACGTACCATACTAATGTTAAACTCAAATGAGTATAAGGCCAAAATGAATGAGCATACACAAATGGACTTTTAAATTTTTTGATACTCATTTTGTAAGTTACATATGCTCATTTGGTGTTATTTTATGCTCATTTAAAAAGAACAGACTCGATGCTCATCACAATCGCATAATGAAAATCATTGGTGATACTTTTCAAGTTGATGCTCAATAAAAATGTCTTGATGTTCAATTAAAAGTACTTATGATTTTCATAGCAATTCTCATTTTATAAGTTATGTATGCTCAACGGGTATGCATGTTATGCTCATTTGTAATATGACATAACAATGTATATTTCAAAAGTATCATATTGCATTAAATTCGCATACTGGAGTTCATAAGAGTTGATTATAGATATAATTTAATAAGTTTTTATAAAGAAAAAATAAGGAAAAGAAAGTAAATTCGAAGAGATAAAGCAGAGATCACGATGCTCAATGTTATGCTTCTAATGCTCAACAAAATATGTCACTTGCTCACTAGGCGTGGTTTAATACTCATTTAGTACGAAACGCGAATTTCATATAAATTACAAAAATGCCACCAGCTGTACGGTGAGTACCGTACAACCGGTGGTACTATATATGCATCCCTCATTGTTCAGTTAATTAAATTGGTAAGCTGAAATCTGTTTTTAACCCTTGAGTTAAATATCTTTCCACTCAATATGTTTTTGAAACAGGAAACGTACTCTTTCCAGAGAATTTCCGTGCTACGTAGCTTACATCCTTTTTTATCTAGTCAAGCACTATTTTTCAAGTCAATATGTTATACTTTGGTCGATTATATATATATATACAATAGTATTGATAATATAAAAATGATGTAAAAATGTTCTTTATTAATAATATTATCCTTAAAGTATAAATTTTTTAGATTTCACATAAATATATTAATTAAAACAATGGATCTAGGTTTATCGTCTTTGGTTGAAAAAGTCAAAGATGACTAAATAAAAAATGACGGAGGTAGTGTGAGACAAACAATTCCCACGAATTCTATTTTTCTTGGTCATGTCAATCCAAAAACACATTTCTTGGTCATGGCAATGAGGGGGGCTTACATATTAAATCTAAGTTGTGGCTATATTGGGCTGAAGTCCAGGGCAAAGTAAAAAAAAATATTTTTTAAAGGTATTATTTTCACAAAAATCCGTCAAGCCCACCCCAAATTTTTCTACGGCTCAATCCAATTTTTCAGCCTAGTCCATAATACAAAATCTTACCATCTAAAAATCTAATCTAAATGTTATACACATCACCTCCCACTTAATAAGTGGCACTTATATACGTATAAGGGCCATAAAGCTCATACGACATAAATGTAATAAATACAATAAAATATGAATCAGTTAAGAGCTTGATTGACATGTTTACATCAACTTGTAAAGTGCTTGAGTATCTTCATGGACATTGCCCAAAAGTGAGTTCTCGGGCAGAAGTTCGTAGTGTATATACACATTTTCCATGTTTTGAAATTGTGTTCAATTTACTTTTGATGTACAAAGTTATGGTAATAACGAGTACTCTCCGTCAAGGCCTTCAAAAAAAAAATCATTGGATATCTTGATAGCCATGAGACATATTTCTACTACACAACTCATTCTTGGGGAATTGACATAAAATTGATGAGAATGCTTTCTTGAAGAAGTTAAGGAGTTTTGCTCAAAAAATGAAATTCATATACTGGAGTTGAATTCTACATATATGGTTGGTCATTGCCGAAAAGAAACTACAGTTGAGCATCATTCGCACTTTGATGTTTTCAATGAGGGGGGACTTTGTATTGATGGAGTTAAGGACTCAGTTTAATGATAAATCCGTGGAACTCCTTTCTTTGAGTGCTTCATTGGGTCCCAAAAATTCATATGACTCGTTCAATGATGATGCTATTTGTACTCTTGCAAAAAAATATCCCAAAGATTTTAGTAGTCAAGACATTCGTGCTTTGGAATTCTAGCTTCAACACTATGTTCATGATGTGATTCATGATACAAAATTTCAAGTATCTACACTTGCTGAATTATATGTGAGGAGTTGACTAAGAGCAAAAGATCTGGTTCATATGTTATGATTGTTTCTACTGCAATAGTAGAAAGGTCATTTTTTGCCGTGAAACTTCTAAAGACAACACTCCGCAATAAAATGGATGATGACTTTCTTGTTGATTGCTTGACCTTACTCTTAGTATCGAGAAAGGCCTTACTCTTAGTATAGATGTAGACTCTATTGTTGACGAGTTTTTTGTTTCAAAGCCTCGTTGAGAACAAAATTAGTGGAGAACTCTTATATTTGATTTTTTGCTTATTTTGAAAATTTTCAATGTATTGTTGACGATGCTATTTGTACTCTTGCAAAAAAAACTCCAAAGATTTTAGTAGTCAAGACATTCGTGCTTTGAAATTCTAGCTGCAACACTATGTTCATGATGTGATTCATGATACAAAATTTCAAGTATCTACACTTGCTGAATTATATGTGTAACACCCACCCCGCCCGGTCTGGCCGATTCGGGACAGATGTCACAGTCGTTTATCATTTAGTAAAACTTTCCAATTCAATTCGAAAACATTTAATAAAATAATGTAATTGTGATCATTTTATTGGAAAATGTGTCAATAGAAAATCTAATTGCCAATATGAAAATAAAAACTCATTTTATTGAAATAATATTCTTATAGCTATTTTAGAAAATATTTCAATAGAAAACTGAGGGTAAATTTTATATCATTCTTATTCAACGGGAGTCCAAAATAAATGATAATTAATCCAAAACAAAACAACTTAAAATAACTCCTATTATTATTACATAGCCTCATAAGTTTTAGAACGATGTTGGTAGTGCCAACTTATGAAAACATAACATAACAATAAAATGAAACACATGCAAACACAGTCATGTCCAGATGTCTCATAGTCACGGGGCTCCAGCTTGATTCTCGTGATCACCTACGTGTAGAAAAAAAACTACACGCTCAGCAATATAATTGCTAAGTGGTACTACAATTTAACAAGTGGTAACAAATATATGAATTTACATTTGTTGCTTCAATAATTGATGAAATAATATTTCATTTGATTTATCTTAGTCAAAGTCACATTTTCTTTTCAGGAGACCCAGTTCTCAAATTTAATTAGTGCTCACACTAATATGCTATACTTCGTATATTCATGAATTAGATTCATTACTTATGGAATAGATAAATTAACACTGCCATATTCCATATTTCATGTAAAATAAACTCATGTGATCTTTAATCGAGTCTCCTTTTTATTCGAGACCACTCATAGCTTTGATTTCCTTTTCATTCTGTATAAGATGACGGTAATTCCATATACAATAATCTTGCACCGGAACACATATATTCAAATGAGGAAATATTCACACCTAACTTTGTCTAAATAAAAAGAATGGATAGAATAGTTTTTTTCCGAGTTTCAATTCTTTAGTCATTTAATTTCAACCTTTAATTTACTCATCAGATCAGACACTAGCTAAGGGTACAAAAATAATAATAATCGATTTGAGCTTCGTGGACCCTGGCCCGGGGTCATATGCTAGCATACCGTGGAGAACGAATCGTCGAAACAACCCGAACTCAGCATGGAGTCGTAGTCGGTGTAACCAACTCGCGACCCAAAAAACGTGGGAATCAAGACTACCCAAACCGGAGTTTAAGTAATCTTGAGACCAAAACTGTAAAACGTGGTACCCAAAACTAGCATTTCTTAATCCTAGAGCAAGGCTTTTAGATAGAAAGTATTTACTAAGTCATATTTTAAAATAATTGAAAATATAATACTCATGTAAGTTCCTAAACGAATAATCATCGATCTGTTCTATATGCATGTTTTTCCCAGTCCTGCTAGGACACTTTATTATTTTGTTTCCTTTTTAAAATTTACATAATACTACAATCTATAATCAGTACAAGTTAGCTAGTATTGTTATTGTTGTAAATGACTAAATTCTGAAATTACGTCATATGTATGTGGGTAGATATGTAGTTCGCGTATATGTATCATTAATCTGCACATAATATGCAACGATATTCTGGATCTTAAACATAACCAATACGTTACATCCAAACTTACGTAAATAGTACTTATAGTAATAATAATAATAATAATACTAATAATAATCAAATTTGATAATAATATTAATAATAATAATAACAATAATAATACATACGTACATACGGATTATGTTAGTATGCATGTATGCCCATATGTAGGTGTTCATATCCGGACCATGCAATATAAGTGCTCACTTCAACTCAAGATTTTGTACATACGAAGTATTTATAGTTAATATTATATATATGTAAAATAAATATGTAAAATAATATAAGTAGCAAAAATTAGATGCAAATGTATCCATATGTAACCATGACATGTGGAAGTGGGTTTGTATATTCAGCTATGTATATCTAATCGTATCTATAAATACAGGCACACAATATATCCTTGTATGTATGTAGTTTTACTTGACGGGTTACCGGACCAAATTTTCATTACGCTTGGTCTAACTTGTTACTACCATACAAACTAAGGAATATTTTTCTATACATACATGTCTAATAATACTAAGAATATAATCTCCTCCTTGAGTAATATGTTCGTATGTATATGTATATTGAAATTCCGGTCGTCCGGCAGCGGCCTAAAATATTCTTATTTCCGAAAACATACATACACTTTTATTACTACGAATTTGTATTCATTTATATTTTCATCTACGAATTTAAGAGTTAATATTAACTAAAAACATTTATCTTTGATTAACTAAAATGGTTCTTAAATAAAAAGTCAAATTGTAGTACTGACCTTAATAGAGCAGCTTACATTGATCTAGACCCAGATACATCAAGCTCCCCTCCCAGAATTAACATCGCTTCATGGTTCCTCAGATTCTCCATGTATAACCGGGTATACTAAGTATTATTTAGACTTTTGAGCACCCCACTACATACAAAGTTCTCTTTTATATATGTGTATATATCGAAACTCAAGAGACCAGAACAGCTGTTTTCTTATCTTATGCGCACAGCCTTGGTTGTCTCCTAATGCATGAGTTTTGCCAAACGTCTTAGGCTCTACTCTTCTATTAGTCACATTAAGTGGCAATTCAGAATGCTTTAATCATTTGGTTTCCTTTTTGTTTGTTTGTTTAGGTTTTGATAGTATTTGGTTGCTACGTGTCCCTCCATGTAAATTAGCCTGCTGCCAAGTGTTTTCTTCTCTAGATTCATTTAATATATTTAAAATTTTAATTAATTGATTATTTAAAATAGCCTACCACTTCACGTTAATTATTATTTGTAATATAGATTGTGATTTGCTAATTGAATTCTCTTTTTATAAAATATATCTTAAATAAAATATCACAAAATTATATAATCACTAAGTTTTTTTTTATTGGTATTACAATATGTGAGGAGTTGACTAAGAGCAAAAGATCTGGTTCATATGTTATGAATTAATAAATTAAGTTTTTCAGTCCGCGTGAAATCCTGGATCCGCCACTGTATTTGATCATGTCAGTTTTGGACAATAAAAAATACATATAAATCACATGTTTACTGTAGGATTGAAATGCCTGCTAGGCTGCTACACTAAAAGCAATTGCTAATTTGCTGATAGTGTAGCACGTCATTACCCCTTATAGAACGTAGCACCACAAGTTGATTTAGGAATATGATGGCCAAAACCTAACAATTCCCTCATCATCTGCCACTCCAAACACGAGGTTGAACAACATGACTTGCCCTTTTTTATTCGCAGGCTTGCATAACATAAGAACATGTGAACTAGGCTTTGATTGTTTGATACCACTGGTAGGATCAAAACGTTTATCGCTACACTAAAAAAGCAATCACAGATAGTGCAACACGTTTTCTCTCCTTATAGAACTGGTGTAGAACCATAAGTCATTAAGATATGGCTGAAGCGTAACATACTTTACATACTAGACCATGTTTAAAAAATGAGTCCAATTATAAACATTCTAAAATAATGTAATTTTTTAAATATTGTATCAATGTACAAGCCAATATGGGAAGGATTTTAATCTAGTCTTGATATCATTGTCAAGTCTATGAATACCTTAGTCATGGTGTATTTGTATACCCTTCAATTCATGGTGGTACACGAAACACTCAATGTAGTAGTAGTATTTATGTCATTATTCCATGTTCTAGGGTTTGTTTATAAGAACAAAAGATAAGATCTATAATCTAAGCTATATTCAATGTCCTTGATATGGTTCTAAGTATAAAGGGTAAATTCGACTTTCAAATAGTTTTATTTATTAAAATTTACTATCATCCGTCTCTTTTTATTCGCAACATGTTGAATTTTATACTATTCACATGTTCTACTTTGACTACATTTTATATTATTATTTTATGAAAAATATTTTTTTAAAAAAACATTGTTCAATTCATCTCATTACAAATTTGCAAAATCTATTTTTTAAATATTTTTTACTAATAGATATTAAGATATAATTAGGGTGAAAGACGTGCGTTGGCAAGTGTGAAATGTTGACCGTTGCAACTAGGGGTGGACTCGGGCCGGGCGGCCCGGCCCGGTTACTGTTTGGCCCGGCCCGGCCCGGGGCCCGGTGGGTCCACCGGTTCGGTTCGGCCCGGCCCGGCTGCTGGGCCGTCCGGGCTCGGGCCCAGTTTTTGGTGAACCGGCCCGGCCGGTTCGGGCCGGTTTTTAATTTTTTTTTTTTGAATTTTTTTTAAGTTTTGGGTTGGATTAGGTATTTTGGGCCATTTGAGGTGGTTTGGGGTTGAGGGGGAGGGGTTGGGGGTTAAATAGAATAGCCAAAAAAAAAATTAGAACCAGTTAGGCCCGGCCCGGCCCGGTTTGGCCCGGAACCGGGACCGGAACCGCCCACCGGCGGTTCGGGCTCGGGCCCAACTTTCTTGGCCCGAGGCCCAGCCGAGCCCAGGCCCGAACCGGCCCGAGTCCACCCCTAGTTGCAACTAAAAAAGAACGGAGGAAGTAATTAAGTTGTACAATTAATAATTAAGTGAATATGAGTAGAAGTGTAGAACTATTCAATCTCGTGTGTCATTCATTATCTTTTTTATGTAACCACACTAGTCCCATATTAGTGACATGTGGCTCAAATCATATTTGTACTCTAGTTTAGAGCATGTAAAAGACTATGGACATGTTTACTTCACCGGTTATTAAACGGTGTTTATTAAGACCCGTGTTAATAAGCGGCGCATAAAATAAACAATGTTGTAAGACCGTGTTTACTTCAAACGGTTTAAAACACCGCTTAACATTAAAATGTCCAAAATAACCCTATACATATATATACACACAAACATTCATGAACACAAGTATATAATATAATATGTGTACCCATACCCCTAACCCCTTACCCACCCTACCTTACCCCGACCCCACCCACCGCCTACCCCTACCCCCTACCCCCTACCCCTACCCTACCTACCTGACCCCACCCTACCTACCCGACCCCACCCTAACCTGTCCCCACCCTACCCCCATAGGCCCTTACCACATCGACCCCACCCCGACCCCACCTTACCCTACCTTACCCCAACCCTGCCCCTACCCCTACCCCACCACACCTACCCTGCCCCTAGCGCCTCTATCACATCGGCCCCACCCTGACCCTACCACCCTAGGTATAGTGGGGTAAGGGGTATAGGGTGGGGTGGGGTAGGTGGGGTGATTGAGGTCAGGTAGTGGTAGGGTGGGTTCGGGTAGGTAGGGTGGGGGTTGAGGTGGGGTAGGGGGGTAGGGTCGGATAGGGTAGGGTGGGGTCGGGTATGTGGGTAAGGGGTGGGGTAGGTAGGGTAAGGGTAGGTGTGTGGTCGGGTAAGTAGGGTAGGGGTGGGATTGGGTAGGTAGGGTAGTGGTAGGGTGGGGTCGGGTAGGGTAGGGGTAGGGGTAGGGTAGGTGGGGTAAGGGTAGGGGTGGGGTGGGGTCGGGGTAGGTGGGGTAAGGGTAGGGTGGGGGTCGGTTAGGTAGGGTAGGGGTGGGGTCGGGGTGGGGTAGGGTAGGTGGGGTAAGGGTAGGGTGGGGTCAGGGTAGGTGGGGTAGGGTAGGGTGGGGTCGGGGTAGGTGGGGTAGGGTGGGGTGGGGTCGGGGGTAGGGTGGGGTTGGGGTCGAGGTGGGGCACGGATAACAATAGGTTAAGGGCAAGGGGTAAATTCGGAAACTGAAAAAGCTTAAAGTGCCGCTTAATTAATACATGGGGGGTGGTATGCTTAATAAGCGGCACTTTAAGCACCTCTTTCGGTTAGTAAGCGGCTTTTTAAGCAGTGTGCGTGTTTACTTCACCTGTCTTACTAACCTAACTGTGACTTTAGCAGTGAAGTAAACACCTCCTATGTTTTGAAAACTAGACCGGCAAGCGACCGAACCAAATAATTGAGTCACAGGTCAATCTAATCAAATAAACGTCACACAATTTCACTATTCTTAATTATCACAGGTGAGCCCCATTTTTGCACTCCAACTTTATTTTGGTCCAGAGAATTTTCTCTGGTGTTACTTGCGTCCTACACACGTCGGATTTTTACTTAGGGTTGGTTTGCAACTGCTTTTAAAAAAGCACTTCTCAGCTTTTGGCATTAAAAAAGCACTTATTTTCTCAAACACTACAACTTTTATTTTTCTCGGCTTCCGCGTCAAAAGTTCTTTTACTTTTTCTATTACACAAAAAGCACTTATTTTACCAAACACTACCCACTTTTACTTTTCAAAATCACTTTTTTAAACACTATCAACTTTTATTTAATCACTTTTCCCTATTTCATTAAAAAACACTTTTTTAAAAAATTATCACAGGCGAGCTCCATTTTTGCACTCCAGCTTTATTTTGCTCCAGAGAATTTTCTCTTAAATAAAAGGATGACGATGGTGACATGGTGTTACTCGTCCTACACAGGTCGGATTTTTACTTAATTTCATCTAAAAATGATATGCCCTGTGTTTTCAAGCATTTCAGTATTAAGGAAAAAATGTTAAATATGCCCTGTTTTTTTAAAGAGTACAGTATGAATGTATGATGACTATAGTGATATTATCTGCTCACCTCGTCAATGTAATAAACTACGAAGTAAGTTTGATGTCTTATTGAGGAATCACTATTTGGGTGATTTACATCTGCAAGGCATCACCACTGGAATGAGATGCTATATGACAAATCATGATACAGATATTTGTTTAATTAGATAACCGTAAGAAAGCGAGGTTAATGTGTTTTTAATTTAGAAAGAGCAAAAAGAATATACACATATCATCAAACTCACTACAAAACTCGTATCCCCTCCCCAAATTATCATATCTATTGCCAACTTGTTTATCATCTCAGCCAGCCACTCGATTCCCGGCAGGAGCACTTTCTCTAGGGGCGCGATGCTCCTGCATAAATTAATTACACAATAAATATAGACAGTAACGTTGCACGGATACCATGGGCATCCGGTCAAATAACCACTATAGCATCATTTCGTAATGTATTCAATTTTGCAAGGATACACCCGTAATTTCATACAAATATTGTACACCAAGGTAGGGGGGCTAGGGGCGTAGCCCCGGCCCACCCCAAAATCCAAAATTATGTATATATCAGTGTATAACATTTGGTATAAAAATATACTCCCCTGATCCTAAATAAAATTCATAGTTTGACTTTACGTTTTTTTAAAAAGTGAATTTTTTGTTTTTGACTTTCTCATAATACCCTATAAAAAGTAGATAAAGTGTATTGAGAGAGAGAAAAGTTGGTGTAAAGTAGGGAATAAAGTAAGGGTATAAGGGTAACTTTATACGAAGTATTAAAAACTTGCTAAAATAAAGTGTGAAGTTTATTTTGGACCTACCCAAAAAGAAAAATGAGAAATTTATTTAGGACTGCATGGAATATATAAAAGATCTTTATACTGGCTATGAGATTAGTGTATAAACCATGTTTTTCATCCAAGTTAAAAACTATGAAGTTTCTTTCGCTATAAAAGAAATGCACAATGTTTCTAATACCAAAATATAATTTCAAAAATTTATGATAAAGAGATGCATTAGTCATGTGCATAAATAAGTAAATAACAATGTATGTTGTGCTAAAAGGAATACAAGTAGATAGTAATTCTTATTTGAGTAGATTAGTAAAGATTTCAGATAAAAAACAAAAACCTTTGTTTATGAAGAACTTGTTCTGTTTTGGTTCTATTTATGAGATTTTCCCAACAGCATACTAATACGAAGTAAAAACATTACTTTTTTGGACGGGAACAGGGGAAGCGTACTATATTACTATAAGTCGGGTCTTATACTAGTTATATGTCCTTATCAACCACATTCCACAAGATTAGTAAATCTTCGGTTGGAAGCATGAGAGTATGAGACCAACTGAAAAGTGGGTTAGTGTCTTGGTGTTTCCTTTAGTTTCACCAAATTGTTGCAGCATATGTCAAGGAAAGTCACTTTCCACCACATATGATAGTAACACATCATTATTAAATTTCTTGGTCCCATTAAACTGAGTCCATGTGCTTAACCACCTGAAAGGGTATAGCTTGGTATTTGCATCTTCCAATATTTTTGACATATATAATTGTGGTAGGCTTCTGTTGGCCACCAATTACTGACAAGAAAGCAATTAGATGACCAGTAGTTGGAAGTTTCAACTAAAAGACAGAAGGGATAGCAGTAGTGCTTACAGCACGGAATGGGAATTCGTCAGCCTCAAGCATATTTACTATTTGCCCCATCTTTGGTCGCTTGTTGGCATCCATATCTATACACCGAAGGCAAACAAGCAATACTCGTTTTAGGGCTCTTGGAGGTGGGCGGGCTTCTATTAGTGGATCAACCAAATCCTCCCCCTGTCTGTTGGCTACCATTCCTTTAAACCAGTCAATCAAGTTCATCTGGAGTTCAGAAAGTATTAGTAAGAAAAAAGATGTCAGATTTATAGGTTGCCTTAATTATTAATTGTACTCCCATTAATTTGAACTCATTCTATCCCATTTTATAGCATGCACTTTCCTTTTTTATCTGTCCCAAATTCATAAACATTTCATGATATTTTTACATCCGTAATTTATCCTTTTATTTATCATTTCACATTTTTGTTATGATGGACTCATAATGTTTTTCTGGGTTTTATAAGGTTACCATTGTAATACTAATAAGTCTTGACTCTATTTTTCTTATAATAAGGAAGATCCAAAAAAACTAACATCACCTTTCCAGGCGGTTTGGAATAATCAACAGGACTTCTCCCTGTAACAATTTCCATAAGCAGAACACCAAAACTATAGACATCACTACCCTCATTAAGCATTCCGGTACTTGCATAATCAGGGGAAACATAACTGCAGTAATTCGCAAATATGCACACAGTTAGTATTGAGAGTATTAATCAGCTTTAGATAGTTTTTAGCAAAAGGGAAAAAGGAATTAGAAAAGGTACATACCCAAAAGTTCCCATAACACGGGTTGTCACGTAACTTTTCTCTCCTCCTAGCAACTTGGCAAGTCCAAAATCTGATACTTTAGCATTCCATTTCCTATCCAAGAGAATATTGCTTGACTTTACGTCTCGATGTACAACTTTAGGTTCCAAACCTTCATGTAAATAGGCAAGTCTGTCGAAGGGTATTGGAGTTTAGAAGCAATGAAGAAGAAGAAGAAGAAGAAGAAGAGGGCACAGAAAATGAAATTGCATAAGAAATGTAAACCAGAATGTGGAGAATACTCCAACAATTGGTGTATTAAAACTTCGAGTTACATGCTAACAAGCGGTCAATGTAATAGAGTAGCAAAAATACGTACATTCTAGTTTTTGTTTTTATAATGTTATGAAAGAAAAGACCAGCATCACTTGTGGCATATTGAATAAATAAATTACTGAAAATAGGAATAAAACATACATAGTATGTCATACGCAGTTAATGCACAAATAGGAATATCATTGTCTTATTGGCTTATTCTAAAAGACTCCCTTGGTGCAAGTGTGCAACAACAAAATAAAATTAGTTTATTATGTATTATGTTTTGGTCCTATTCATGGAATTTTGACAAATAAAGTACTGGTTATTATTGTAACATGAAATATGCATCTTTCTAAATGTTAGAGAAGATTTCTTTGTTACCCTCTAGCAATCCCAATTGCAATCTTCATACGAAGATCCCATGTTAGAGGGCTAACAGGCCCTACATCGCCATGTAACCACTGCTCCAAATTTCCATTATCAACATACTCGTACACAAGTAACCTGATGAGCAAAATGGTGTTAATATTTGATAATTATATTTAAATAAAATGAACTGATATTGAAGCTAATAAGTGAAGAGGAAACACCTTTGAGTGCCATCTGCACAGTAACCAAGCAGACCAACCAGATTTTTATGTCTTACTTTGCCAATGGCCTCAACTTCAACTTTGAACTCCTTCTCTGCCTGGCCCCTAACGTATACCGCCAAAAATTAATGTACAGGACCAAGGATTAATTAGGTTATCTATTACGGACTTTAACTATAAATCAACCCTCAACCACTATTACTACATATGTAATTAGTCATGAAAGTACAGAAAGTAGGTGTATAGGGGAACATTGAGTGTACATGAAGACATGTTAGTTAGCACATTACTTCAACTCAACTACCATTCCTCTGGGAATAAGTGCAATGTTTTTAGCTTAAGGAATTCATGTAGCCTAATCAAATTAGGATAGAAGTCTGTTAAGTATTCCGTATAAAATACCAGTAACAAAGACATATTACCATGATGCACAACAAATTAACCACTCAACTCCCGATATCTTCATTTAATAAGTAGACTTTATTACACATTGAAAGGTGATTACAGTTTCGTATCAAAATTTTGGTCACTACCAGTAATCTAAAGTGAGTTGTTTTTTATTATTAGCGAATGCATGATGACTTAATACTTCCATGTCATTATCAATCGCTCTAAATTGATTGCCACATCAGAAAAATTAGATTGTGTATGTAAACAAACAGTATCCAATACAACTCTCAACAGCAGCTTTCTTTTTGCAGGAGAAATCATGCCACCCACATGCATTTGAGCATTTCACTTCTGAAACTAATGAACACATGATCGAGCGTGCAATTGTGAAAAAAGTGAAGTACATATATGTATGGGATAAAAAAGAACAAAAAAAGGAATAAATAAAGAGGAAAAGAGAGATAAGCTCAACTTTATTTTGATAGATGACGTGATAATAATTAGTCAAAAGAGAAGCAATAAAATCCAGTGACGAAGGTTGGTTCAAAAAGATTATTATTATCACCCCTACAAGGAATTAATTCTAAATAGACAATTACTCTTCACCTTTCCATCTTAAGTTGTTTGAACCATGGATCGAATAGACATCTGGATCCGGGAAAAATATAGGACCCAAAATTCCAAATATAGTAATCCCATTCAGATGCACAGCCGGAAAATGTTGGCGGTGCGATCTTAGATCCGACGACTTAGGGAAACAGACATGCACGGCATAGGTGCCTAATCCTAATATTAATTATCTCAGAAATCCAGAAAAGACAACAAACAAAAAAAAACAAGTTTCCAATCCAAAATTCAAACACGTAAAATGCAGCTTCATAACGTACGTAATTAAAGTGTCGGTTAGGGGTTTAATTTACGGAGTATTTCTTTTGTAATCTTTTTCATCCTAACAAAAATGAGCTATGGATCTGGATTAGAGTCATAGAGTGACATATTATTGGGACTCACTTGTTGTTCAGAAGATTCTTCACCGCCACTACAGAGCCGTCCGGCAATACACCTCTATACACAACACCATATCCTCCTTCTCCGATGACATTGTCGGCGGAGAATCCGTTGGTCGCCATCTCCAGCTCCTTCAAGCTGTACCAGCGGCCCCACCCGATATTGGAACCGTCAGTCGAACACGACAGCGCCGACGACGACTCGCTCCGACTCGTTAGTGACTCGTTGCTCTCCGAACTCCTCTTTATCTCCAGCGACTCAACCGCGTCCTCTCTGAAACCTTTCTTCTCCTCGACCCTACCACCAATCTGAGCACCCTCCCCCACTCCGGTCACGGCAGCCTCCTTTCTGACCAACGGAAGCAAAGTAGAACCCTGTTTGGCGCGACGGCGTCTGCCGGGGAAGCGGTTCCGGCGGAGACGCAGGAAGATCAGGAGGAAGATAGTGAACATAACGGCGACGGTGGCTGCTATGATGACGTAGAGAGGGAGACCTAGAATTGGAGTTTTTGAGCTGAAAAAACTGGTCGAGCCACGATTGCCGCCGGAGACCGCCATTTTCACCGGCGAGGATGGAGAATGCTTGCGCGAATTACAGAGGGAGTTGGTCACGGTTGCGGCATTCGGATTGGAGTCTGAAGAGAGCTAAGCAGAGGATTGGGTAAGGAAGAAGGAAGAAGAGAGAGAGAAAGGGATGAATAAATGAAGAAGTGAAAGAGTTGTTTGGAAAAGAGGGGAATTACAGGAATGCCCGGTGAGTGTTTGTTAATATGTTCACGTAAATAAAAGAGAGCCGTAGTGAAATGGAGGTGCAAAGACCGTTTGAGCAGAGGGAAATGACAAAATTGACACCCATGAGTCCATGACGACAATTTGTGGGTTCATCATTTTTTATCCGTTGGGCGTTACTGTTTTTCTCTGTTTCTTTCTTTTTTTTATCATTTGTTTTTCTCTGTTTTTAGAAAACCTCAATCTACCATTCTCAATCACTAATATATACTTGAAGAATTGAAGGTACGGGCATTCACGGATCCCAAACGGCACCTAGCCAATAAAACATTTTTCGTTCTTTATTTTGAAAGAAAAATTGTTTATATTAATATTATTAAGATTCAAATTTTTACATCAAACTTAGATCAACACTGACAAAAATTGTCTGTAATCAACTATCATTATCAACCATATGATTAGACTCAGAAATGATCATTCCTGAAAAAGTAATATGAATCACTAACCACTAAACGGGCATGACACAACAATCACTGGTCAAATTGATTCTTCTAACGACATGATATCTGATAAAATTGTCAATCATTATTGTAGACTTAAAATAAAAAACACCAACAAAAAACAAAGAAGCGTAAACAAACATAATGCGAAACTAAAATCATAAGGAATAAAATAACTGATAGAACCAAACTCATTCCTACCAGTTTTCTTGAAACATTATCTACCAAGCCTTGACATCTCAATCGCTCCAAGGCGGTTCAGGAGGGGGCGGACCATCCATCTGTCTTCTCCCTTGTTCAGCCCTTTACCGCTCCTTGTCTGCTCGTCGCTCGTGCCGCCTCCTAACATGCTGACAATCTCCGGATTGTGGCCTTGATCCACCAACTCCTCCATTGAACTAACACAGAAAGCTTCGACGCACGCTGTCTCTTGGAAATCATGAAGACTCAACTCCTTCTTGCTTGTATATCTCACTCTTCCCTACGCTGATAATCGTCAAAGCACAAGAAGAAGAAAAACACCCACACAATCGGCGAAGAGCTGTAGGAAAACAAAACCCTACGTAGCTAGAGGGACACATTCGCAGCTCTCTCTCTCTCTAGAGAGAGGGGGGAGGGAGAGAGAGAGTGGGGGAGAGAAAGAGAGAGGATTGGGGTTACCGATTAAAACAATTTTCGTTCTAAAATGAGAGGCTTGTCTCATAATATTGATTAGGAAAACTTCTGAAAATAACATCGAATCCTAGCATTAAAATAGGACCGCCACAACTCGTATGATCTAATCTAAATTAGTTGACAATAATGCCCTCAATTAAAAGATAAAGGACAACGGCGCCGTTCACGTGCTCCGTTTATGCAATTTACGAAAAAACTATCTCCTCCGGTCCAATATTCTCTTATTTTTTCCAATAAAAAATTTACAAAAAAGTCTCGTTCTTTGGCGATGAATGCTTTACCGAGAATGAAGAACAAAGTCTCAAGACGAGAGGGAAGACGGACTATTAAGCGTAGTCGTAGTGGAGTAGATGGAAACAAAGAATAGGAGACAAATCATGATTGAGCGAAAGAAGAGATCAAACAAGAAAAGCTAAGAAAACCTAATGAAGGATAACGAAGTTTCAAAGGGTGATTTCGAGACAAAGAAGAAGAAAGAAACAACGAACGAGAAGCAAAAAGGACCAAAAGACAAAAAAAAAAAAAAGGTTCTGACAAGGTAATCTCTTCAATTACTTTCGTTTAGTTTTCTGAAATAACGACTACACTAGAAACCAGAAATGCAATTTCATGTAGCTTCAAATGCTTTAAATGTAATTACTAAATCGAAATTATTATAAGAAATGCATTACCATGTCATTTGATACAGTGTTGGATTAGTTGTGGTTTTGATATAGTGCTCATTATCATCTTTTAACTCACAATTGATTGAACTTTATTAATGACACAAAAGGCACAGATTATATATCTATTCTATACGACACATTGTAAAACATATGAGTGACTGATCACATATAGAAATGAAATGTAAAAGCAGAATACTATATTAACTAGTTTAGTTTGACACATCAAAGAAGCTTAATATTCTACTACCAACATTGCACAAAATAAATAATAGTTGACTTGCTAAATGTATCACATCATTATAAGATTATACGAAGTATATAAGAGGACTGCTAGACAATAAAAAGGAATTAAAAGTTATTTGCTTCTCGAATGTGAATAATGACATTGAAAGAAAAGATGTATTGCTAAATGAGAAACAGAAAGGTCTTGATGGCTGATGTTAAATTTGCAAATGAATTTTACTTGTACCTCATTTTAGATCGCCAACATAGAAGTATATTTTTTTATTACGCTTCAATTCTTCATCGCTGCTTTTATTTAAAGTTCTTGGGTCAGAGAGAGAGAGATAGAGCTCTAGTAATTTAGAAAAATGACATTTGAGAAAAAAAATTAGACATTGTAAACGTGCAATGGATGAATGAACAACTGCTGAATTTAATATCAGAAAACCATGTCAAAACGATGAACAAGAAAGTGTACAAAGACTGACCACTTCATTTTGAACATCGGTAATAGACTTGTACAAGTAGTAAAATGGCTTACAAAGACACCAAAATAATATCACTGGAAGTTTCTGTGACACTGAAAAATGTCATGAAAAGAGGCACGTGGAAGCAGAGTTTATAACATGTTTTGAGGTATTCAATCGGAGATTATGGTTGCGAGATTTTATTAGTGGAGTGTATATAGTGGATAACATTGAGAGACCATTTAAGCTATTGTCTGACAATAGGTGAACAATCCTTCATGCTAAGAATCGGAGGAGTTTGACCAAGATGAAACACATTGGTGTCAAATTTAAAAACAATTAAAGAACGAGTAAAAAAAGAAAGGTTTCTATAGAATACATTAACACAAATTCTAAAAGTCCCTTTGTATCCAACAATCACAAAATATAAAAGCTACAAGAACGTAGATGAGAGTATTAATATGTATTGAGGGTTGGTTTGCAACTTCTTTTGAAAAAGCACTTCTCGGCTTTTGACTTTAAAAAAACACTTATTTTTTCAAACACTACAACTTTTATTTTTCTCGGCTTCCGCGTCAAAAGTGCTTTTACTTTTTCTATTACACAAAAAACACTTATTTTACCAAACACTACCCACTTTTACTTTTCAAAATCACTTTTTTCCCAAACACTATTAACTTTTATTCAAGCACTTCTTCCCATTTCATTAAAAAAACACTTTTTTAAAATCTGAAGCTGTTGCAAACAGACCCTGAATATGATACAGATAAAGAAAGCTTACAAATTTGAGTGCTCATATCTGTCGTGAATAACAGCTCTCCCTTCTCTCTAAAATGTATGGATACAATTAATCCAAGCTTAGCCAAAGTTACACCAACAACTCAATCAGTCTAGAATACATACACATATGCATTTGATATCACAAACAATATATGAGATTGTCTCTGCCAACTTAAGAAAATGACACTCCACTTTCATATTATTAATAAAAGAAATACATAATAAATACATAATGGGCTAAATTCATACAAGGCCCAATAACTAATTTAAATACATAAATACAAGGATAACTAATGCAATTGAATACAATAAAATAATTCCTAACAAACTCCATGATTCTGGACCTGCTCATTAAAGAATTGTCACCAGAGTGTTCCACAACCATGTTGCTCAAATGAGTGTCAAATTTGATCCGATAAGGATGGTGAGTTTTAATGAGAGTTTGTAATGTTTCTATATTTGGTTAATTAAATTTTTAAGATTGTTTTTCTACGAAAAGAAAGTTTGAAGTCTTACGTACTCTTGCAGTTGCATGATTGATCTTATGGTGAACCAATGTATGTCGTCCAAGTGGAAGAATATTAGATTAATGAACTTATGTTATATGTAATATTCAAAATATATTATTTATTGCGTTTAATCGTATTTTATATGTTATCTTATGTTTAGATCCAAAAGTTAGTGGTCCTATGGTTATTAATTAGTGTTCTAATATGTTGTCTTATAATGTAAATGACTCATATTTGTAGAGACCCATGAGCTACTTTCTTAATTGATGATGGGCTTGTGAGGGTTAGCACTATCTATAAATACATGGACTATGGTCCCTAGTTGAATATACCTTACATCTTTCTACATCCCATCGTTTGAGAGAATTTCTGATGCGTGTATCAACTAGAAGATGAAAACTCTCATTGCGTCGTCCCGAATATAAAAAGTTTATCTCCAATGGAGTCATGTATGTTCTCGCTCAGTTACTTATCAAGATAATTCTAATATGAATATTAAAGTTTTTTTCGATTTATTCTAAATAGTTCCAAGTACTAATTAGTTTGTATTCAATAAATAAGAGTAACTAGATAAAACTTTGGCCTATAAAAACCAGGCCTAAAAGATTACAAGTAACACGTCACACAATAGATTCAATTCAAAAAGTATTACTTGCAATTATTGAAGCATTACATAAAGCTACTAAAAAAGCTTGCAAATTTTTTCCAGGTTCATTTGGTTGATGCAATACGTATAGTAAGAACTTGGTTACTATTTCCTTGGTATACATACATACATACATATATATATATATATATATATATATATATATATATATAGAGAATAATTCAGGTCCGGCCAGGCCGGACCACTGCCCCCGTCCGGCCTCCTCCATTTGGGGGCCTTCCCGATGGTATTTTTTGCTCAAATTTTTTGTGTAGGTTCCTCATCAAGTCTAGTTTGTCCATACCAAATTTCAGCCAAAAATTCAATCGGGAAGGTCGTCAAATGATTTTTGCAAGTTAACTGGTCCGGAATATGTATTTTCCGGACCAGTTAACTTGCAAAAATCATTTGACGACCTTCCCGATTGAATTTTTGGCTGAAATTTGGTATGGACAAACTAGACTTGATGAGGAACCTACACAAAAAATTTGAGCAAAAAATACCACCGGGAAGGCCCCCAAATGGAGGAGGCCGGACGGGACTCCGGTCAGGTATACCTGACCGGAAGACTACTCTATATATATATATATATATATATATATATATATATATATATATCATGAACTTGATTATAAATCTGCAATTGAAATTGCAGCTGACTTATAAATAGAAAAGACTATGAGAAAGAAAAGTTCAATGGGAGATGTGATTCATATAGAAGTAATATTTACTCAAATACTAATGTTCTTTTGTAAGTAAAATATGATCCCAAAGTCTTATAATTTGAAAAGTAGAGGACTACAATTATGTATTCCATAAGTCTATATCAAACTTGATTCCTGTGTGAGTTGATTAGAACCTCAATATAATTTTCTTGGAAAGTGTATTCTAATAATATTAGAGAGAATTTCTTTAAAAGGACTAAAACGTGGAACAAATGCAAAAATAGGACTCATATGTTTTAGGGAAAAGAGGCAAATAAGCCCTCGAACTAAACAAAAAAGTGCAAATCACCCCTTATATTGTAGGCTCTGTCCGGCCGTCGCCATTTGGGGAGGTTCCTAGTAGAATTTTTTGATGGAATATTTTGAGCAATCTTCTTCATTAAGTCTAGTTTACCCATACCAATTTCCACATAAAAAATCAATCTGGAAGGCAATCAAATGAATTTTTTAAGATAACTGCGCAGTTAAACAACGCAGTACATTTCAGAAAATCATTTGAATGTCTCCCCGGTTTAATTTTTAGCTGAAGTTTGGTATGGGTAAACTAGACTTAATGAAGAAGATGCTCAAAAACTTTCATCAAAAAATTTTACCGGGAACCGCCCCAAATGGCGACGGCCGGACAGAACCTCATATATAAGGGGTGATTTGCACTTTTTTTGTTAGTTCGAGGGCTTCTTTGCTACTTTTCCCTATGTTTTATAGGACTAAAAGTTGCCTAACTGGACAAAAATACCCTTAATAAAGTTCATATCCTAGTTTTCGAGTGACCTGATATGTAGTAGCATACATCGACTATTCATTCGACATCCACAACCAAGACGCCTCTGATGGCGCCCATCACTAGTTCGTAGCCTCCATCCTCCGAGGAGCCGCCGCCGCCCTCCAGACAGTCCCTTGCCGACCTCCAGTGAGAATGCATAAGATAATGACAAAGTAATGACATTTTTTGTATAGAATATGACATTTTCATATGTGTAAACATGAAATTTTTAGATGAAATAAACATATATGCATTTTGAGGCAAACAATTTTGGAATTTTTGTGACTCATATTGTGACTATGATATAAACATGAAATAAACATATATGCATTTTGTGACTATCATATTAAAAGTGAAAATATAATATTTGAGAAGAAAATAAAAATGAAAAATCATAAATAATATTGCCATGTTTATACATTCAGTGCCACAAAAATGACATCATTTGGTGAAAATGCCAAAAACATGTCATTGTAAGCATTCTTTCAAAGTAAAATTGCCATCTTGATACAATGTAATGTCATAAAGTTACATTTTTTTATAATACCAGGCATATATGGCATTTTCATAAATGAAAATAATAAAAATAATAAATTAATAAAAAATCAAACCCAAATATTCGAGATCACATACATCATTCGTTGAAACATCGCTTTTCACATGAAGTTTTCAGATCCAAATAGTATTTTGATTTGTTAATAGAAAAAATTTGAAAAAATAAGAATATAGGGGACCTGTAAGAAGAAGAGCAGAAGATCGAAGAAAATGAAAAGAACATGAGGAGGAGGAGGAGATATGAATCAATTACCTGCTAGGTGGTCAAAAATTAGTGAAGTCAACCAATGATAATGGAAGCAACACTGGCAAAGCGAGGCGGGGAAAATGGAGGCAATACCGGTGAAGCGAGGCGGGGACAGTGGAGGCTAAGCAGGAAAAGACAGGCGACAACGCTGGATCGAGGCAAAACAATGAAGAAATGATGGCAATGTTTAGTCTTATCTTAGGGAAAATAAAATATGGAGTTTTGTCACCAATTAATATTACCACAATAAATATCTTGAACAAAAATATGACTAACTTTAAAATTTTCCAAAAATAAGACTTGTATGACTTTTACACCTTGCACAATGACAGTGGCACAAGGCTCCAGTGACAGTGACATAACTGGTGACCATCACCTCCGCCATTGACAGCCATGTCGCCGCAAGTGACAGTTCCACCGCTGCCGCCAGTTACATAATTTTCCAGCGGTGACTACCCCTCTCCAACTTCCCAGCTGCCTCCCCTGCCACCTCCCTAGCCCCAACCACCTACCCAGCCACCTCAGAGTAGGTGGAACTTCCCGGATGGAAATAAACAATTCTTTTATTTCATCTTAAAGTGAAATACAAAAATTTTATATTGATTTCTTAAAATATAAAATAGAATTCCCTAATTATTCTTTTACTCTGACACGTAAGTTTTTTATTTAAAAATAGTTTACAATTTGGACAAAGAGAGATTATTTAGTGAGTAACATACAGCTTAATTGTTTTTAAATCATTGTTCAATTTTTTCTTGAAATTAAGTAAAGCCAAATTATATTGTGGGATCATTACACCATGTTCACGGTGTATTCATACTTTTACGTTGGTAGATTGTCTTTTTTCTTTCCAGGAGCGTAGCTTTTCTTTTTTCCTTTGTTTCTCCGGCCTTCTTTGGCATAGTTTTTCTTTTTCCTTTGCTTCTCCTTCTTTATTTTTCTTTTCTCCTTCTGCATCAAAATACTACTACCTCCGTCCTTTTTATATTGGGACGAAAGAGGGTGACACGATTATTAAGAAAAGTTGGTTTGTATGGTTGATATTAATTGATAAAGTAAGAATAAAGCAAGAATGATTTAGAGCCACACAAACATTACCAAATATGGTATGGGAAAATTTTAGCGGGACTTCCCGAAAAGGTAAAACAGGACAATATAAGGGGGATGGAAGGAGTAATTAATTGCAATTTCACTTTTCTTTATCTTCAACTTAAACTATAACACAATCTATTTTTATTCTTTATCAATTCATAACAAAAAGATTTATTAGTCTAAATAAACAAATATATCGCATTTCATATTCTTACATTATTTTTATTTTTGTAATATTTGTTTTATATTCACAATAGTTTTCTCTCATATATATATTTTCTATTTCATATGTTTTTAAAAGTTTTTTAAGACATTGAGTTTATTTATTTTGATTCATGAAGTTACATTTGATAATTGGGAAAATGGAAACTAATAATCCAACCTTTTAGCGGTCTTCTTTCAATAATCCCACCTTTTGATTATTTATGAATAATCCAACCTTTGCACCTCATCTTCATTCATTGGTCCCTAGTCAGTTAATGACCTACTATTCCAAGTTATTTTCTTATCTTTGCAAAATATTATCTTTGTGAAAGATGAGATTTATGGTATAATGATTTGCAAAGATAAGAAAATAGCTTGGAATAGCAGGTCATCAACCAGTCAGGGACCAGTGAATGAAGATGAGGTGCAAAGGTTGGATTATTCATGAATAACCAAAAGGTTGGATTATTGTAAGAAGACCGCTAAAAGGTTGGATTATTAGTTTCCATTTTCCCTTTGATAATATATGAAGTTGCATTTTTTATGCGCGAGTTACGTCTTTTTAGTGTGGGTTACATCTTCTTATACGTGAGTTACATCCTCTTATGTGCGAGCTACATCTTTTTATGCGCTAGTTGCATCTTATCCACGAGTTACATTTTCTTAGCCGCGATTAGATCATCTCGTGCGCGAGTTACATCTCTTTATGCGCGAGTTTTTCTGTTAACTTGTTTGATGAATTGAGGGTTTTATATAGGTAAAGAATGACATTTTTTAGTCTACTTGAACCCAACAATTAAGCATGAAAGAAATATTTGATCAAATCATATGGAAGGTGAAGTTTTCCCATCAAAATATGGTTGTACGTCTCATAGTTTTGTGCAGAATCAGACCAAACCGGCGTCAGTTGCAGGCTGGATCAGCTTCGATTCACTTCGGCACTGATTTTTGTAAAATAAATAGCTAATCGGGGTGCTGTTTCTTGATCCCCTTTAGCTGTTGACTCACGTTTCTTCATTCTTGACCGCCTTTGTGTGTTTTTGCTCAAATTGAGATTTTTACTCGATTCTCCTTTGAATATTTGTACATATAATTATAATTACATATATAAAATATAGGTAAATCGTGCTTATCAGAGCTTGTTAGAGATATTTTCATTATATTGTGATCAATGTATCTTAGCTCTTTGTATTTAGCTGATATAAATAAATAGACTAGCTAGAATAATGAATAGGCCTTTTAAGGCAATATGTAATAAAAGGTTTTATACCTTTTTAGGTATGGGCCTCCTAGAAAAAGGAGCCCAAATGATTGTAAAACCTACCTTTCCCGTCAGGCTATATATATGCCTTAAGGGAAAGGCTAGGTTAAGCTTTTCGATATTCCTAGTGCCGCAGTGCCTATATCGGTGATAGAAGTTTTACGCTAACTTTCATATCATTCTGTAAACTTCTTCATCATTCAATGGAAAGCTTCATTCCCAGATCTACCTTCCATACATACATTTTCTAGAATAGAAAACAGGGACCTAACATCTGGTATCAGAGCCGGAGCTGATCGATCGATTGAAGGCTGGAAAATACTCCTGCGCGATTCTTCATCGTTGAAGTTTCGCACTTGAGCGATCTTCTGTTCTATATTTGTTGTTGTTTTTGCAGGAAATGGCTTGAAGGAAAAGGTTTCTAATGTTGCTAGGATCATTTCTGTGAAAAATCTCGATCTGGAATTTGGCGTACAGGTCAGGCAGAAGTTGAGCGATCCTGATATTTAGCGCAATTCGCTGGAAAGAAGAACAGGTTCGCGCAACGTGCCTTCTGCGCGATTTCAGACTTCACGCAACAGCTCTCCTGCGCGATCTGGAGTTTCGCGCAACTCTTCCTGCGCGAAATTGGACTTTGCGCAATTTTTCTCAGGTTGAGCGATCCTCCTGCGCGATTCAGCATTTTGCGCAAACCTCCTTGCGCGATCCAGAACTTGAGCGACTTTACTCTTGAGAGATGTTTTTTTTTAAGTTGAGAGATTGTTTTGAGACTTGAGCGATTTTTAAATGTTGAGCGATCCTTTTTAGAAGTTGAGAGATTGTTAGTAAAGTTGAGCAATCCTACACTTGAGCGATCTTTTAGCAACTTGAGCGATCTTTTTACAAGTTGAGCGATCTTTGTAAACTTGAGCGATCTTTTTACAAGTTGAGCGATCTTTGTAAACTTGAGCGATCTTTTTGTAAAGTTGAGAGATTGTTAGTGAAGTTGAGCGATCCTTCAACACCTTGCCCGATTTTGACACTTTGCAACTTGAACAAAGACATCTGACTGAAGACTCAAACAACAGAACAGAACCTATTCAATCAACTGATCAGCCCGATCAATTCTAAAATGGATGCCCTATCTATTGGAAACGATACAAGACCCCCGATTCTACGAAGAGGGGAGTACAATGTATGGAAGAACCGATTTCTGAACTTTCTTGAGAGCAAGGACCAATCCTCAGGTCTTCTTGACTCTATCACAAATGGACCTGCTCAATTGATGATAGCAGTTGAGAGAGATAATGGAAACAACCCACCGGTGGAGATTGAATGGAGACCAAAGACGGTAGATGAATATGATGACGAGGACAGAGCAAGACTCCGTGCAGATCTCATTGCTAAAACTTATCTTCTGCAAGCCATCCCGAACGACATCTACATGCAGATTGACAGCATGTCAACAGCAAAAGAGATGTGGGATGAGATCTTCAAGATCATGCAAGGCACTGAGATCGGAGTAAAGGCGAAGAAAGCGAGCACATTCACTGCTTACGACTCGTTCAAAGCCAAGCTTGGAGAATCACTCGAGGACACCTACCTCAGATTCCTGCAATTGATTAATGAGATGAGAAAGATTGGCGTGCATAAGTCCAATATGGAACTGAACGTGAGATTTCTATCTTCTCTTGGAGCTGACTGGAAGAAGCTGAGCTCACAGATAAGGCACACAAAGGATCTGGATGAGATGGATATCCATGCAGTGTACAACACACTTGACCAGTATGCTGAAGATTTCTCTGATTTTGTGGTTGTCACTGTGACAGCTGACAAAGGGAAGGGAGCTGTGGATAAGCTAGCTGACACCCTTGCCCTAATGCTTGACAAGCCATCAAAGTCTGGTTCCAAGAAAGATAAGATGATAACTGATGAAAGTGAAAGTGCTGACAGTGACATCGGTTTCTGGGATGATTCTGATGATGATGAGCTGCGTGATTTTCAGAAGCAGATAGCCCTTCTTACCTCAAGGTTCAACAACCAAATGCAGAAGAAGAAGAACTCCTCTAACAACAGGCTCCGCAAGTCCTCTTCCAGCAACAACAAAAGAAAAGAGCGATCTTTTGATTCTTCTGAGAATGGAAATGCTGAGGATGCTCCAAAGTGCTTCAATTGTGGGAAGACTGGACATCTGATGAAGGATTGCAGGATGCCAAAGAGGAGGAAGGATGTTGAATACTATAAGCAGAAGATGTATCTAAATACGAAGAAGATGTTGCTGGCAATGGAAGAAAGTAGTGAGAAGAGTGCCCTTATGGCAGAGAAAGATCACTGGATGGACGATTCTGATGATGAAGAGAATATGGCCTTGATGGCAGTTGTTGAAGAAGAGAAAGAGAAGGATGCTGATGAGGAAGGAAAGATGAAGTCAACCCTTGCTGCTGAGGAAAAGAAGGAGAAAGACAAAGCTGAGGAGAAGAAGAACCTGCCTACTGCAACCAATGCTGATGTAATGACTGCCCTGTCTGCTGAGAACAGGAATGCTGACAATGAAGTAAGTACCTCTAATTCATCTGTCCATACTTGCTCTAGAACAGATATGCATGATAAATTTAAGGAGCTTGAGGTGAATTACAAAAGGTTGTATGAGGTTTATAATCAATTGCGTGAAAAACAGACATGCTCAAACATTAAGATAATCAATTCAGAGAAAACAATCACTAAACTCACAACTGAGAATAAGCGACTTAGTGCTAGTGAGAAAGAGTTGACAGAAAAGCTTAGAACAACTGAAAAAGAAAGAATTAGGCTTTTTGGTGTAAATAATTTGCTAATGGAAAGAAGGGGTGCTCTTTATACTAAGATCAAAGAACTTGAGGATCTGTTAGCCAAAAGGGACCAAACAGATCAGACTATTTTCCTTAACCAGCCTAAGGACACTCGTTTCTATAACGCCAAAGAAGGCTTGGGTTTGACCAATCCTCAGAACCTGAAAAAGGTCAACTGTAGACAACTCTATGATGTTAGATACATGAAAATAGGATTGACCAAACTCATGGCCTTCACTGGTGCTGAAGAAACGAATGCCCTTGAGGATGAAAAGAGAAAGACAAAGGCTGGTGTCGAGGTTCCTTTTGACTATACAGAGTTAAACAAGAGCTACAAAACCAAAGCACTCCCTTTGACCCCTGCTGAAGAAATCTTGACCTATCCTCCTGAAAAGGAAGCTGTGAACGACGGAGAAGAGGCTTCCACATCTGAACCAATTGAGAAACCAGCTTACATTCCACCATTGGTGAGAAAGTTTGCTGAGTTAAAAGATTCTTTTGAAAAAGAAAAGCAGGTTTTAGAAAAGGAAAAGGATGATCTTTTAAAAGAAATAACCTCTTTGAAAACAGTCTCTCAGTCTAACACAGCTTCTCAACCCTCTTCCCCTTCTTGTTCTGAAAACACTTCTGAAAATTCAAGCAATAGTTTTAAGACTTCTTCTTCTCATCCCAAGTCTCATTCTCCGACAGGGAAAGATGTGAAGAAGAGAGTCGAGAAGAAAGGAGAGTGGATTGAAGACAAAATAAGAAGGAAGAAGAGAGAAGAAGAGTCGAGATTAAGAAATAAGTGTCAGCGGTCGAGCACCATATTTTATGTTAAGAATAAGTCTAGTTCTAGCATTAGTGAGCCTTCTACTAGTTATGCTAAAAGAGTGGCTCCTAAGTCTTCTAGTTCTAAGATTTCTGTCTCGAATCGTTGTACTAAATGTGTTTCTCTGGATTGTGTTAAATTAATGAAATGTTGTTGTTTTGAGTCTGTTTCTTCTCACAAACCAAATGATCCTGTGATTGTTGATAATATTATGAATAAGCCCAAGATTGATAGGGTGAATGTTGAGAGTGAGGTCAAATTGCCATTTTTAAGGTATCCTCTCAAGATTCACTCAGTCAAACATCTGAGAAGGCTATCACGTGAACCAATTTTGAAAGATCATCTATCTGAACAATCACTTTGGACAAATGAAAGTTCCCTCGCTCCAAAAATAAAACAAATCAAACAAAAATGGGTTCCTAAGGCTGAAGCAGAACAATTAAAAATGAAAAATTCTTCTCAATCAGCCAGCCTAGGATCCCAAATAAAAAGGAAGTTGAAACAATTGCTCACTGTTGATAAGGAAGGACCCATCTGGCAATGGGTACCTAAGCGAAACTAATCTGTTTTGCAGGTCAGTCATGTGTGGCATCTTGATTCGGGTTGCTCGTCACACATGACTGGACAGATTGAACTACTGAGCAACTATTCTGAAAGGTTTGGAGGAAATGTGAGGTTTGGGAACAATGCTTCATCGCCCATACTCGGGATAGGAGATGTCATCTGTGAGAGCGTCACAATCAGAAATGTGTCGTATGTGCAGGGACTGAAGCACAACTTGCTTAGCATCGGCCAATTTTGTGACAATGGAATGGAAGTGAGATTCCATGCTAGGCAATGTTGTGTGATGGATATGGGTGGAACACCATTATTAAGGTGTCAGAGGAAAACCAATCTCTACACCATTGATCTGAAATCGGTACGATCCCCCATATCCATCTGTCTCCTGTCCAAAGCATCTGAAGAACAAAGTAACCTATGGCACAGACGCCTCTCACACTTGAATCTGCCAGCCATCAGTTCCCTCTCCTCGAAGAAGTTGGTGAAAGGACTCCCTGTTCTGAAGAACTCCCCCAACCATCATTGTTCTGCATGTCATTTGGGAAAGATGAGGAGAGCATCACACAAGTCAAAACAATTTCCCTCTTCATCTCGTCCCCTGGAGCTACTACATATGGATCTGTGTGGTCCGATGCGCGTGCATAGCATCAGTGGACGCAAATATACTTTGGTAATTGTGGATGACTACTCACGCTACACATGGACCAAGTTTTTACGCTCCAAGGACGAAACTGCAAACTTAATCATGACGTTCATCAGGACCATACAGAACTATCTACAGCAGAATGTGAAGATCATCAGAACTGACAACGGGACAGAGTTCAAGAACAAGGAACTGACCGAATTCTATGAAGCTCAGGGAATCACTCAACAGTTCTCTGCAGCTAAGACACCACAGCAGAACGGTGTTGTAGAACGACGGAACAGAACCTTGGTGGAAGCAGCCAGGACAATGCTGATACAGTCAAAGCTTCCTCACTTCATGTGGGCGGAAGCTATTAACACGGCTTGCTTCACACAGAACAGGACAGTGATCCACAAAAGATTTGACAAGACGCCCTATGAGATCGTGTTCAAGCGGCTCCCTAACATTGCCTTCTTCCGCGTCTTCGGCTGTAAATGCTACATTATGAACGACAGGGATGCTAGGGGGAAGCTTGATCCAAAAGTAAATGAAGGAATATTCATTGGGTATTCTACCAACTCCAAGGCGTACAGAGTATACTTGAAAGACAGAAGAACCGTCATGGAGAGCATCAATGTGAGCTTCTATGAAATGGCGGACTTGGCTTCTGAACATTTTCATTCTGAACCGTCAACCTCTGCAAACAATGAAACTCCATCATCTTCTGGAGTAGGAGGGCAGGGAGGTGAGACAAGATCAGATGAGCATGTGGTTCTGGATTCTCTCTTTGAGCACTTCTACAGCCAACCACGTGCAGCATCAACTACAAATGCCACAACCACTCAGAACCCCCTGTTACCTGCTCCAAATGCTGAAGAAACCAACACTCCTACTCAGAATGATGATGAGCATACAGATAATGAAGCTGAACAAGAACCAAACACTCCTGTTAATGATCAAACTGAGGAAGCTGCAACGCAAGAAACCCCAGAAGCACAACCAGAGCAAGAATATTCTGACCCTGATCATTCAATCATAACTCCACTACCTCTACAACATGAGAGAAAGTGGACGAGGGCACATCTGCCAGAACTAATAATTGGTGATCCATCAAAATGAATCAGTACCAGAACCGCTTCAGCCAATGAGTGCTTATATTCATGTTTCCTGAGTCAGAAAGAATCAACAAATATGACTGAAGCATTGGCTGATCCGGATTGGGTGATTGCAATGCAGAAAGAGATGAACCAGTCTGAAAGACTGAAAGTTTGGACACTGGTGCCTATGTCTTACAGAAAAACCATTATTGGCACCAAATGGGTATCCAAGAACAAGAAGGATGAGGACGGTGTGATTATCAGAAACAAGGCCCGCCTGGTTGCAAAAGGTTACAATCAACAAGAAGGAATCGACTACGATGAAACCTTTGCACCAGTGGCAAGGATTGAGGCCATCAGACTATTTCTAGCATATGCTGCACACAAGAGTTTCACAGTGTATCAAATGGATGTAAAGACAGCTTTTCTGAATGGAGATTTGAAAGAAGAAGTCTACGTTGCACAACCTGACGGCTTTGTTGATCCTGAACGCCCCAATCATGTATATAAGCTGAGGAAAGCCCTGTATGGTTTGAAACAGGCACCGAGAGCCTGGTACGAAGCACTATCAGATTTTCTTGTGGAATCAGGCTTCTCGAAGGGAAAGATAGATCCAACTCTCTTCATCAAAAGACACAAGGGTGACATCATGCTGATACAAATTTATGTGGACGACATCATCTTTGCCTCGTCGAATCCAAACTTCTGTAAAAAGTTCAGCAATCTGATGCGCACCAAGTTCGAGATGAGTATGATGGGAGAGTTGAACTTCTTTCTGGGGCTACAGATCAAGCAATTGCCAGATGGAATATTCATAAATCAGTCCAAGTACATCCATGATATGCTAAAGCGCTTCAAAATGGACAGCAAGTCGACGATGAAAACCCCCATGTCTCCCTCACAGAAGCTCGACTCTGACCCTTCCGGGAAACCAGTCGATGCTACCAATTATCGGGCTATCATCGGTTCCTTGCTATACCTCACATCTAGCCGACCAGATATTGTCTTTGCAACCTGCCTATGCGCCCGTTTTCAAGCAAATCCGAAGGAATCACATCTGAATGCTATTAGATGAATACTGAGATATCTCAAAGGAACAGTCAATCTGGGCCTTTGGTATCCTAAGGAATCAGGCTTTGACCTTGTGGGATACTCAGATGCTGATTTCGCGGGTTGCAAACTGGACAGAAAGAGTACATCTGGCAGTGCTCAATTTCTTGGTGATAAGTTGGTGTGCTGGTCCTCCAAAAAGCAGAATTGTGTGTCCACTTCTACAGCTGAGGCAGAATATGTCGCGGCTGCTAGCTGTTGCTCACAGATATTATGGATGAGGACCCAACTGAAAGACTACGGGTTCACATTCTCACACATCCCGATCTACAGCGACTCTCAAAGTGCAATAGCCATCACGTGCAATCCGGTCCATCATTCAAGGACGAAGCATATTGACCTCAGATATCATTTCATAAAGGATCACGTTGAGAAAGGCACCGTGGACATGTACTTTGTGTCTACGGAATTGCAACTGGCTGATATTTTCACAAAGGCCCTGGATGAAAAGAGATTCAATTTTCTGATCTCTAAGCTAGGGATGCTGAACCTGAACGACTGAGTAACATCTGAACTGTGTGTGTGCGTGTGCTTTCATGTTTTGCATTTTTATATACTTGCATCACATTCTTTTTCTTCTTTTCTCTCTCTCTCTCTCTCATGCATCATTTTTCCCATGCATCTCATTCCTTTTATGCATCATTTTTTCATGCATCATTTCTTTGAATGCATAAATTGAGGGGGAGCTATTCTAAACTGTTCATAAGTTGAGGGGGAGCTTTTCAAAAATATGTATAAGTTGAGGGGGAGTTTGCTAAATTTTTCATCCTTAAAGAGAAGCAAGTGTTGAGGGGAGCATTTTTAATTTGAAATCTGACTGATTTGGGCCCGTTCCATTTTGAAAAATCTCCCGGGCCTATTTAATCTATGAAACGCGCAACTCCTCCCCATTTCACTTCTGCGCGAAACGCTTGCACTCCCTCAGAGCTCTCAACTCCCTCTCTCGTTTTTCACTCTTCAAAGGTAAAGAAATTTTCCCATCTTTCTTCGATTTTTCTGATAATGAACAGGCACAAGGTCGAGAAGAAGACGAAGTACAGGTGACATTGCGCATAACCCTTGCGCGAAACCCTCGAACGAAACCCAGGCCTGCGTGATTTGGCCTTGCTTGCCTGATCTTCAGATTGCGCGATTAACCCACTTGCGACATCTAGACCTTGCGCTATCTTTATCCTTGCGCGAAACAGGTCATTGGGGGAAACTAGAGCTGCGCGATCTTCAGCCCCAGCGTGATCGTGTACCTTGCGCGATCTAGGGCACTTGCGCGATCCAGATGAGCTGCGCGATCGCCTGCCCTGCGCGATCCTTAGGTCCTGCGCGATCCATCTTCTTGCGCGATTCTACCCCATTGCGCGATTTAGGAGCTGCGCAATCCCTGGGTTGCGCGTTCCTTTGGGCTGCGCGATCTTGAGTAAAACCAGCCCAAACGAAACCCTTTGTGAAATTTTTTAAGTAGGCCAAAATAATCAAGTCCAGGCCCAACTTCAAATCAAGACCAATAACATTTTCAATTGGGCCCCACTTCTCATTTAAAAAAAAACAAACAATAAAGGGCCCAAGTGACCAGAAGTTGTGGACTTAGCCATTTTTGATCATATGCTCTAATCTCTTTATCATTTTCAGACTGAAATGGCTGCCAACACTCCAATCAACATGATCTATGCTAGGGAACACTGGATCCCGATCAAAGAGAACAACTCACAACTTGATCCAGAAGTCTTCTCTTGCCAAGACAATGTGGTCGTCTCCATTCTGAAAGGCCACAAGCTGTGGAAAGCACTGAACGCAAACGCTGACGTTCCTCAGGTGTATCTCCAACAATTCTGGGGTACACTTGATAAGGACGTGGATGCTAATGGCAGGCAAATCGATGACGTCCTAGCTTCCACAATCTGCAATACAAGAGTCACAATCACAAAGGCGCTAGTCCAACAAGTGCTACAGATCCCGGAGGAGGAACATTATGACGCGTTGGTCCCAGAGGCACTAGTAATCGCCGACATGATCACTCTTGGCCACGCACAGCCTCTCCACGTGATGTCAGAAATCAAGACGGCTCGCTTGCCGCGCCCATGGAGGACACTGATGGCTACTCTGAATAAGTGCTGCACTTCCAAGCACACTGGATTCAACAAGTGCAGTGCTTACCTTGTGTATATCTTTCATGGGATCGCCTTCATGAAGAATTATGACTACACTGCTCTAATTTGGAGTGAGTTCTTGGAGATGAGGAGAAGGAAATTCGACACCAATCTGATCAAACATCTTCCATACATGAGATGGTTTTCACTGCTGGTGCGACACTTCTGCAGAACAATTCCAACTATTCAAAGACGCAAATCATCTGAGAATGTCAGCACTCCAGCCCTACAATATCTGAAGAGAATGCCAGAGGTACGCTCACTGGTACCACTACCTATTCCTGTCCCTCTCCTCTTGTTAGCTGGTCGGAATGATCCACATGTCATACGCTACAGCGAGGAGAACAACATTATACTCCCTATGGCTCAGATAAACCCCCCTGAGCCTACCCCGGGGAGTCAGCCGAGAGAAAGTGAGGGTCCTGAGAGTTCAACCCGGCCACAGAGACCAGTGGCAAGCCGGCCCCATGATGATCAGACTACGTCTGCTGAGGGCCACACCCGTGCTGAGGAGTTTACCCGTGATTCGCCAAGCGTAGCCACAACACAAGACGCTGACGATGAGGGCTCTGGGAGCAAGGCTGAGGACGACAACGATGATGATGATGAGGATGATAACAATGCCAAAGCCAAGGGCAAGAAAGTCGAGAAAGCCCGCGCTAAGAGCAGTCTCGGGCTACAACACAAGAGCAGTCTCACCAAATCAAGGACACTCAAGGAAATATCATCAGTGAGACTCGCTCCAAGGTACGTAATGACAACCCCTCCTCATCATCTACTCCTGTGCAAAGAGTGCAAACCGTGAGCAACCTGGCAGAAGAGTTAGCTTTATATGACAGCTGCTCTGACCTAGACACAATAAACCGGGCTAACCCCATAGGTGCAGAGGCTGATATTTTCAGTCTCCGAGTAGAAGACGCAGCATCTAGCCCAACTGCGCATGCACAAGCCTCACCTAGCCACTCTGCTGCCTCCCAACAGGTAGTAGTTTCACAAATAGGGGACATCATACCCACCTCGCTGTCTCCCTACGAAGCAGCTGAGGATTTACCTTGTGGTCTTCCGCCCCAGATCACTACCCCTCCTTCTAGCACATTGAGTCTAGTTTCCACCATCCCAACATTTTCAACATTTTCTAGGACACATACACTGCTCACACCACCGCACACGACAGGTGCACTTTACTTGTCCTCAACGATCGGAGATACGTCAATGATGATCGGAAGTCCTGCTGCTCAACAGATATCTCCATCATTATCTGCAGGCCACACATCAATAATCTTTACTGATGCTGTGACAACGGTTACTACCCCTGTAACCGGACACCCTGACCCTACCGACCTTTCAGTCATTCTGCAGCGTTTCTTGGATTCCACCATTAAGCCATGGGTGCACGAAGCAATAACCGATCGGGCACAGGAATTCAGGAACACCCCGGCGTTGCTTAATGACATCATCCAACCCCAACCATCATCCTCACATACCCAACAAACCCAACCACTTCCTATCATACCTACCCAACAAACCTCTGAACCATCCACAACCCTACCCCACTCACCTACTGCTTCAAGGGGAACCCAGGATACAGAACTAGTATCCTCCCCAACTTCGACCACACCTTTTCCTGACCCTAAAACCTTACCGTTCGAGGTACTCGAGAACCTTATGCTAGATCAACTACTAGCTACCGAAGAAGGCAACCTAACCCAGAAACAAAAAGACCTTCTTCGGATCCTTAAACCTGACAGCTCATGCCGTGATAGTGTTCTTGGTCACAAACGTTCGCATGAGGACCCCGATGATTCGGATCCTCATGAGGGGGAGAACAAGAGACAAAGGATACTTGAGCGTGATGCGTCAACAAGCCAACCCTCTACGCAATCCAACCAACCTGAATCCTCGAACAATCAGCCCCCATCATCCACTCAACATAAAAGCCAATCAGCCAATCAACCCACATCTAGCCCGGTCGAGCTAGAAACAACACTCCTAGGCTCATCTTTCATAGATGTAGACCAAGGATGGAGTGGAAGTCCTGAGGTTGCTACTTCGAGTACACCTTTCTATTCAGGCCATCAGAAAGAACCTAGTTCTAATCTGATGATAACGGGCAATCCTAGTGATCCCGGAGTTACCATTGACAGAGCGCCACAACAGCAGCAAGCTCCCTCTAGCCAACCTGATGATCGAATGCATGACGAACTTGAAGAAATTCTTGTTCACAACAAGTGGTCTCGGCTATGGATGAATGTGGATGAAATACAGCGAAGAGCCTATCTCAGAGAGCTCCTAGCTAAATGTGCTGCTGATGTAATACTGCTTAATGATGATGAACTTAAGGAAGGAGAAAACTATCAGGAACCTCCCAAGGAGCGGCTCGAATGCCCAGGAGTGAAAAGCCTTGGGAGAATATTAACATCAATGCTCCTTTCCAAGAGGAAATCAGAAAGCGTATATGGCGGAAAGATGACGAAGTCAAGGAATTAGACGAATTGAAAATCTGTGGACTCAATCATCTGCGAGGAAAGAACAAAGGCGGACAACTGTTTTTGCTTAGTCATCATTACATGGGGAAACAGAGAGAAGTATGGCAACATGAACTACAAACCGCAAAAGACCCAATATGGAGTATACTAAATGTAGCCGAAATAAATTATCAAGACATCCCACTCTCTGTTTACCGCCTGCAACGCTCCGACGTGACTGAATTTACCTGCAAGGAAAATGACCTTTATATGTTAAAGATGGATGACATCTATCATATGTATCTAGCCTTCCAGGAAATTCCAGTCACCTGGGACAAATCTACACAAGAGGGATTCAAGGCACTCAAGCGCTTCATGATCAGACAAGCCAATTTCTTTGCTTCCCATGATCTTCAGATGGCCCTAGAAACAAATCTGCCAAAGACAAACCTCTCAAGACCAAAGCTTTACGGGCCAGAACTTGAGAACTATCCAGTCTATTACATCTTCGATCGCCCGTTAGCTATCATCTATCTGAACCACAAAGGTGAGAGGCGTTTGTTGGTGGCAGAAGAAATCAACAAATACTGTGACGGAACGCTGAAGATCATTGAAGAAAAACTGCAACCTATCAGAAAAGAATTTGAAGAAAAACAACAGAAGTATGCAGATGCCACAGATGATGAACTAACAGAGGCAACCAGAATTGACAAAGTGTTGAAAGCCATCGAGAAACAACTTGACAGAAGAAGGTCTCTCAGAAATTACGAGCATGCACTAAATCTCAGAAAGCATTATTTTAAAGCTCAGAAGTGAAGAAAAGAAGAAGCAAGAACATCTGATCACAAAGGGGGAGATTGTTAGAGATATTTTCATTATATTGTGATCAATGTATCTTAGCTCTTTGTATTTAGCTGATATAAATAAATAGACTAGCTAGAATAATGAATAGGCCTTTTAAGGCAATATGTAATAAAAGGTTTTATACCTTTTTAGGTATGGGCCTCCTAGAAAAAGGAGCCCAAATGATTGTAAAACCTACCTTTCCCGTCAGGCTATATATATGCCTTAAGGGAAAGGCTAGGTTAAGCTTTTCGATATTCCTAGTGCCGCAGTGCCTATATCGGTGATAGAAGTTTTACGCTAACTTTCATATCATTCTGTAAACTTCTTCATCATTCAATGGAAAGCTTCATTCCCAGATCTACCTTCCATACATACATTTTCTAGAATAGAAAACAGGGACCTAACAGAGCTCACGACATTTAGCCCCCTTAAATATTGTGAATTGACGTTTTCAGTTCTTTCACTCTGATTTTGACATAAAAATGGATGAATAAAAATTTCAACTAGGGTGTTAGCTGTTTTAACCAACATCTTTCATTAGCGATTATAAGTACATGTTTACTAACTTAAATTTTTGCGATTAATTAATTATTTGTTAAGACGTAAAATGACTATTAAGAATATAAATTGTAAAACATTTATATTTAACTTAGGATGTTTTTACTTGCACTGCAATTCGTCCCAGACCAGACTTGGATAGTTATAAAAATATAAAGAGACCAGACATTATCAAACCAGCCCAGCCCAGACCAGCAAATTAAAGTCCAAGTAAAAACTCTTTAAGTATATACCTTTTATTTTTTTGATAAGTTTTAAAAAAAGTTTCAAAAATTATACTTCCTCCGGTTCTTTTTAAACTTCACACTTCGACTTTACACAAAATAAGGAAATAAATTTGACTTTACTGTAGAGTATACTGTTGTGACACTGTTTAATACTCCATCTGTCCCTTAAAACTTTGCCAACTTTCCTTTTTTGGTTGTCCCAATAACTTTGCCATTTTCTATTTTAAGTAAACAATTTGTGGTTCCAGTTAATTCTCTCTCCTCTGCACAAACATCAACCACCCAGTTTTTACTTTATTAATCTCCGTGCCGGTCAAACTTGGCAAAGTTTTAAGGGACGGAGGTAGTACTGTTTTGATGTGATTTCTCTGCCAAATAAGGAAATAAGAGAAGTGTGAAGTTTATTTGGGACTTACCCAAAAAGGAAAATGTGGAGTTTATTTAGAACCGGAGGAAGTATTTACTTTTGTTTTATAGAACTACTACCCTTATCATTTTTAACGCATGTACATTTACACGAGGACACACATATACATTCATTCATTTCTAGTATTAATATTTTGAATATGAATATGTTAGTTTTAAAAAAAAATCTGTTCCATTTAGAGCAGCAAATGTTCATATTGATAAAACAGTAAAAATATTCATAGTGATTTTATGAACTAGAATTTTTGAAATATTACTCCTTCCATCCCAATTTTTTTTTTTTTTTTACCGATTTGTCTTTGAAAGTTTTTTTAACCAATTTAGTAAACCGACCCTTTTTCCCACCAATTCAGTAATTTGTCCCCACCCCTCTATGCCGTAGCTAGGCATTTCCGCTTTTTTGAGTTGGGATATTTTTTCCGTATGAATGGTGAGAATTTCTCAGCTAAGAAGAATAGTCGATCCGCAAAAATCGGGCGATTGACAAACGCATCTTCAACAGCCCCCGCTAATTCCGGGCCAAAAGCAGGATAGCGTTCCAGTGCATCACGCATAGCTAGCTACCCAGCACCTACCAGAATCCTCCCGGCTCGCCTATATAATTCGATCAATCCTTCCCTTCCATCATCAATATTCTCTAATCACTGAATTATTCAGTTCTTCGGTAGTTTATTGTTTCATCTCCCTCTGAAAAAATGGCTTTCGCAGATGTTGAGTACGGGCCGCAGTTCAGGTGCTTCGTCGGTGGATTGAACTTTAATACCATCCAAGACGACCTGGAAAGGACTTTCGCAAATTACGGCAAGGTTACGGAAACCAAGGTCTGTTGACGCGCAGAGCAATGATCGGATCGGATCCGAACCGACCCGACCTGTTCTCTCTCTCACTTATACTTCTCTCTGTTACTTCATCTACGTTACTGTTCTCTATATGTTACTGTTATTCCTATTCGTGAAACGGTATGTTCCGTCTTCCTCTTCGATTAAGAGTTGAAGGTCAATTGATCGAGCTGTTTTTGTTTGTTTGTGGGCATTAATTTCGGTTCAAAACGCCTCAGATCTGGATGAAAGTGATGATGATAATGATGATTGCGTTTGTTGTGGATTTTGTTTGATCAGATTATCAAGGATCGTGACACTGAAAGATCCAGGGGATTCGGTTTTGTTACCTTTGAAACCGAAAAAGGGATGCAGGATGCGATCGCGGGTTTGAACGGCATGGAACTTGATGGCCGTAAAGTTACTGTTAACGAGGCACAGCCTCGCGAGAACCGCGGCGACGGGTCACGCAGTGGCGGATACGGTAACCGTGAAGGTGGCTCTTATGGTAATCAGCGTGAAGGTGGTGGTTACAGAGGCGGCCGTGGCTATGGAAGTGGCGGCCGTGGTTATGGAGGTGGTTACAGAGGCAGTGACGACCGTGGTTACGGAGGCGACAATAGCCGTGGATACGGAGGTGGCGATAGCCGTGGTTACGGAGGCGGCGACAGAAGTAGCTACGGCGGCGGCGAAAAGCATGGTTACGGAGGCGGCCAAAGTGGTGGTGCATATGGAGGAGGTGGCTATAGGAGCGGTGGTGCTCCCGACGGAAACTGGAGGGATTGATGGACTTGTTTTTTTAATTCCTTGTTTGGCCGTTTACTACTAATATTTCCCGCGCTTTTTGGGCGCTTCAATTAGTTTCACATGGTTTCTGGTCACTGTTCAATGTTTTTGCGGTTGTTTGCGTTCGTATTTGGTCGCTACTGGTGGTTATACTGAAATTTTATACGGAGTAGATTAATAACATCTCCATTGCGATGAAATTTCATAAAAAGCTGGGCTGGTAATGTAGATCTTGAACTGTTGGACATGTAAATAATTGACACATGAACACAACAATAATTACAATCAATAAAATATGAACAAAAAAAATTATACGGTTACTAAAATATATATATATATAAAAGCAGAATCGTGAGAATCATAAGGCCAAATCTGGCCATTAAAATATTACAGGTGTCATAAGATGAGCAAATACAAATTCCCTCACAACATACACGGTTATTGAATCCTGACTATTTGCAAAAGCAACCACGTGGCAAGTCCACTATGTCATTTGAAGTGCAATAGTGGGTCGGTTACATCTCCACCTGCACGTCCTTAGCAAGGCATTTTCATCCCACTCCAATCATTATTTATATGTTGCGACATCAAAGAAATTAAGCTATCAAAAATAGGAGCACGCATGGCGGTACATCTTTATATTCAACACCTTTATTTTTATTTCTTAACTTTGAATAAATTTTAGATCATGTAAACAAAAAGACCACGACTTAATAAAATATAATTACCTGGAACATATGTGAAGTAATTTTGAACTTCAATTCCATATTTCCTTTCTCAACGTTTGGGTTTTCATACGTTGATTCTTTCATAGCCAATATTTGACATTTCTTAAACAGATCAGACCAGACCAGACTTAAACAGAACAGACCAGACCAGACTTGGATAGTTATAAAATACACAGAGACCAGACGTTTACCAGACCAGACCAGTTCAGACCAGACCAGACTTAAACAGACCAAACCAGACCAGACCAGACCAGCAAATTTCAGACCAAAAGAAAACATACCAAGTGTATTTGTATTCATATTGATATAAGCAACATTGATGGTGCCTCCCGTATCACCACAATAAATGTTGTATGTATATTCATAAGTTTTCCAAAATATGTTTTTGTGTTATAATGTCTGTAGCTTTTTTATATTTTAGAGCTTATTGGTTTTTCTTTTTATTATCACAAGATACATTTATTTCAGTTTTATTGGATTAAACATATCACGTTAGTATTTCATTATTTATACTTCTTCTATATTTTAAAATTTGATATGAGTACATTTCTTTTTTGAGATATATTTTTAAATTTGCGACATTTTTTTCTATTTGATAGATTTACCTTCTAAAAATACTCAATTCCTTTTATTTTTTTACTTTGACTTCTATTAATATTACACATTTCTCCTGTTTTTATACACTCATTACCCCTACTACTTTCCTCCATACACAACGGAGTATATCATATCTAAAATACAAAAATACTTTTGTCCCGTGCATCGCACGGGTACAATACTAGTATAAAAAAAGAATCACAAAAAATGTAACGTCCCAACAAAAAATGCGGGAAACTAAAAAAGAATGAAAAAACTATACTACTAGTACGTATTATCTAATTTTAGTTATCATTTGCATATTTGTTACTTCAGTCTCGAATTGTAACACACTTTATGGCTTACGATGTTTGATTGATAATAAAGCAAACAGATTCTTGTACGCATTTAAATTATTTTTAGAAAAAAATAATTACATATTTAGAAATTACATTAAAAGCTTTACAAAATGTGACTGAGTATTATACAAAAAATATTGAAGCCATTACACAAAAATATTAATAATTACTATTTTTCTTTGGCCAAATATTAATCATTACTTTCTCCATCCAAATTATTTTGCAAAGTCAACATTTTTTGGTCAACCAGTAATAAAAGTCAATCTTCCTTATCGATAATTAACTCAATTTTTAATAATTAAAATTTACATATTCAGAAACTACATTAAAATCTCTTCAAAATTGCAAACTCCAAATTACAAAATAATTAAAAATTAACATCTCAATTAAGTAAATTAAATCAAAATGTTTGAGCAAGAAAAGTCAAATTTGCAAATCAATTTGGGGGAGGTAGTACTATATACATTAAAATTCACCATTAGTGCGAAATTTCATCATACTTCGTGCAGTGACTAAGTTAAGTATGAGTTAGAGTTAAAAAAATTAAGGTTTTTATCAATACAGTTTTTGAAAGATACAGTGTGTTAATCAATGTTCTAAAAAGCGCTAGACGCTAGTCAGGTGTCAGCCCAGCGCCTAGGCGGCTAGACGGACGCCTAGTCGAGGACTAGTCAGAGACATAGAAATTGCATTTTTATATATGTTTTTGCACAAATATTATAATTAATATTGTATTCTTGTGTGTATAAAATACATATATACAGATACATTAATGAACATGACTGGTAGAATTATCACATTTAATTATACATAGTATATGATAACTAATACTTAACATCATTATGTTATACATATAAATAATAATAATAATAATAATAATAATAATAATAAAACTTAAGTATATATACAAATACATATAGAAATCATTATGTTATACAATCAACTTTATTAATGTCTGTTTAATTTTCTAGTTCGATCAAAGAAATGATGAAGTAAAAAATGATTATGTAGATATGAGCGTCTTTAAAAAACATAAAGAATGTAACAAATGACATTATTTAATTGTTAAAATCAACTAACAAATAAATTCTAGTTTTGAGACTAAGGAAGTACTCACTAAAAATGTAGTATTACTATTACTATGGGCTCCTCAGAAATGTTATCTATATTACATTGAAATTTGAAGAACTTTTACTACTTATGCATCGTACGGTTACAATTCTCACAACGGCAAGATTGAGATTTCACAGTAAGTCAATGTTCTCCAGAACTACTATTGTCAAGATGGTTAGAGAAACATAATAGGTATTCCAAACAGTATGTGAATGTTATTTGTGCTAAAACAACAACTAAAACTTATGACTTTAATAGATTCGAAGTGTCTTTCAAAATCACTCCCTTTGTACATTAAAATTCCTCCAATTTCACTGACATGAAAAATAATAAAATGATGTAAAAATTAACAAATGATAGGCGATTTGTTAATTGAGTAATTGAGATTTATGAAGAGGCAAAACAAATAAAAGGAACCATAAATTAATTGATTAAAATGATATTAACAAAAAAAATTGGACAACCAAAAAACACTTTCTTAACATGGTACTCTCTCCGTTCCACTAACAATGGGACAAGAGGGAGTGACACACAAACTAATAAAAATTGGTTTATGTAATTGATATTGAATTGAAAAAGTAAGAATAAAGTAAGAATGATTTAGAACCATACAAACTTTGCCAAATTTGGTATGAGACAATCTTAGTGGGATGAACCAAAATGGTAAAATGGGACAATCTTAGCGGGACAGAGAGAGTTATTACACCAACCTTTACCCAATCTCCAACATCTCCATTTTGAGGCAATGGAGTGTCATTACACCAGCCTAAATTGACCATTGAATGTGATAGTAGTATTAGTAGACTTAAGTGTATTATTAGGATGTTTTTACTTGGACAGTAATTTGTTGGTTTGGTCTGTTTTGAACTGGTCTGGTCTAGTCTGATCTGGTCTGATTTGGTCTGGGACAGATTAGTAAAAACATCCTTAGACCCCGTAAAAAAGTGTATTATTATACTTTGAAAGCTACTACTCCCAACTAAAGAAACATTATTTAAATTTAGTATAATCATTTCAATTTAACTTTTGATTCTGAATTGATTATAGTTTCGGATGAACTATATCTACTTGGTAAAATAGTCTAATTTTTGTTTTAACATATTTAAACATTTAACGTACCAGTTATCAAGAAAGGTATGCATGAAATTTAATGGATAAAAAGAGACATTGAAAAGGATTAAATGGAGATTTGTAATATACTACAGTTAGTGTTTTAACTATTTAAGGTTTCACCAAATCATATGATTTTGATTCCAATATTGGTGTCATATGAAAGATAATAAAAACTTATGAATTTTTGAGTGTTAAATAGTTTTTTATTTTTATATATTCAATATTGGTGTCATTTGAAAGATAATAAAAGATTATGAAATTTGATATAATTTTCGTAACTATCTGAATACAAATGAAAAAGTTAAATCACTTTAAAAAATATGAGATTTTATTTTGAAGGAGTCCTAAATAATTGGAATGGCAAGTAGCATTACTATTATTTCATATAGGAATGGTAGTAGGTCTCAAAAATGCTAGAGGTACACAAGTTGTACACAACTTGTACACACAATGTCGGTCACAGACAATTGGTACGGAATTGCCTGTGACCACAGACAAGAGTTGTCTGTGTACACAGACAAATTTTGTCTGTTTCCACAGACATTTACTTTTTTGTAAAAAGTACTTGTCAGTGTCAGACGGCTCTCAGTGTACTTTTTACAAAAAAGTAAATGTCTGTGGAAACAGACAAAATTTGTCTGTGTACACAGACAACTCTTGTCTGTGGTCACAGACAATTCCGTACCAATTGTCTGTGACCGACATTGTGTGTACAAGTTGTGTACAACTTGTGTACCCGTAGCATTTTCCATGAAATAATCTACTTCCTTACTAATAAAGTACAACCTTCTAATTGAAATTGAATTTTCAATTATTTGCTATTGAGTCCAATTAGTAAATAGTCATTAATTGCAATTAAGTCTTATATTCATAATATTTACTCAATTGATTACTATCGAGTGCAAATAGTAAATATTCATTATATTAATTGCAATTAAGTCCTAAATTCATATTATTTATATATATATTACGGAGTAGAAAAGTTCACCCTCGGAATTCCGGAGTAGAACTGCCGTCTAGCCGCCGCGATTTGAGGATGTTCCTAGTGGTTTTTTTGATAATTTTTTTTGAGCATGTTTTTCATGAGATTTAGATAATGTCCACAAAATTTCATCTTAAAGTTCAATTGAAAAGTCAATTAAATACATTAATATAAGTACTGCATTTTATATATAAATATTTTAACGTAGTGTTTTTCAATAATTTTTTTAATTGACTTCCCGATCGAATTAGTTTTCCTTATAGGATACCCAGTTAAAACAATAGTTTCTATTGAAAAATATGCGATGAAAATGTCTGTGTATTTTAAACATAAGATATAACGATGAAAAACTAATTGATACAAAATTTCTCATTTATTTTAAAATTTTACATTTTTTATTTACTAACAAAACTACCTTTCAAATCACACTTAATATAAGATAAGAATTTAAAAATACGAATTGAGACATGGCCAACTGTATGCTTCCAAAAAGTTTCTCTTTTATACATTTTCTCCGTTCTTTTTTAGTTACAATACTTCCGTTTTCACGTTTGCCAACGCACTACTTTGATTATATATTTATATAACTTTTAGGCCTAAAAGTTGTAACTTTTAGGCCTCTTTCATTTGAGGTACTTGGGTGTCAAATTATTTGATGAATATTTGTGAGCAAGTTCTCCATGAAGTATAGATTATATCCACCAATTTTTAAATTAAAATTCATTAGGGAAGTCCGTTAAATAAATTATTGAAAAAACTACAGTTTTTATATATTTAAAACTGCCCGATTTTCAAATATTTATTTAACTAAGTTCCCGATTAAATTTTAATCTGAAATTTACTATACATAATCTACACTTCATGGAACACATGTTCACAAAGTTTCATAAAAAATTTCGATCCGGAAGCACCTCAAATGAAAGAGGCCTAAAATTATAACTTTTAGGCCTACCTTACAGGAACTTCTTCATATATATATATATATATATATATATATATATATATATATATATATATATATATATATTATTCGTCGTAAGTAAAAGATCAGATTTTTGGAAATTTAATTTGGGACGAATTGAACAACTTTAATTTTTTAAAAATGTCTAATACATTAATAAATAAAAAAATATAACCAAAGTAGGATGTGCGATTAATGTAAAAATCAAAATGTTTAGTGTATATATTGAGTTTGTATCATTTTATTCCAATATATGGAATCACAAGAGCACGTTGAGGTTTTAAAATTTGTAGAAAATGCACAGTGCAAGTAATTATTATTAGTCATATATATTATTAAATATACTCCATCTACGTCTTCTACTATCAAAGCTAATTTCAACTCGTCATATAATTATATTTATATTCTATAAAATATTCATTTTATAAAGTATTCAAACATTCACAACTTTTACCCGGGGCAACGCCCGGGTAAAACACTAGTATACTACTCCAATGCTACGAATTTTTAGTTCACGTGAAAAATTGGAGTACTAAGCATTACATGTGAACTCCAATTTTTTAGTTCTAATCCACACGTGAGATGCCAATTTATTTATAGATTCACCAAATGTTGAGAAGATTACTGAGAAGGTGTCATGTGGCAAAACTTTCCCTAAATGTATCTTTGAAATGTATTATTTATAGATAGATTACTACGGGTTATTATATTCGATCATTGAAATAACAATAGGTTTGAAGTAATCTCTATAAAAGATGAAGACCAGGTCAGATTTAAACAGACCTGACGAGACCAGACTTAAACAAACTAGATCAGACTTAAACAGATCAGACCAGACTTGACTTCCGTAGTTAAACAGAGATCACACGTTTACCAGACCAGACTTTATCAGTTCAGATCAGATCAGACTTAAATAGACCAGACCATCAAATTACAGTTCAACTAAAGAAATGGAAGGTGCTTACTATTGATTGTTAAGGGATTTTTTTTACATACCACTAAAACATTTATAAATGTCAGAATTAGTACGGAGTAATTCTTATGCTTGAATTTGTGGTAACTATGACTTCAATATAAATGTCAGAATTAGTACGGAGTAATTCTTATGCTTGAATTTGTGGTAACTATGACTTCATTCCTCTATTTTATTTCTTTTTCGTTTGCAAACATCTACAGAGGCTACTTTGACATCCTAACTCCCAAGTAGTTCTTACTCCTCACCAATTTAATGAGTTTCAAAAAAATTTTTAAACACGGTTTGAAACCAAAAGACCAGAAAATCTTTTGGGACAAGAGCTAGGGAACACCTTACCAATTTATTAAAAATAATGAAAATACAAAAGAATAGGAGGGCTATAGCTGTAAGTGTGAATAAAAATCATTTTAAGAGAAAGCAAAATCGGTGTCGCGCCATATATAAACTTGCTAGTGTGCTAGGATCTTCCTTAATTTTTGGAAAAAATTGGTCAGATCTAAATATTCAATAATCTTTTTGACTGATAAAACAAACAATTCATAAGAAGAAGAAGGAAAAAAAGTGCGGTTACCAAAAGTGTGCGATCGTGAGAAGATGTGCGCGATTGTGTCCAATCACGCATAGGCTTGGACCCGGTTCGGGCCGCCCGGCCCGTGGACCGGCCCGGTTCTCGGGTCTGGGTCGGGCCTAGGCCCGGTGGGGGGGTTTGGGCTCGGGCCTTGTATTTGGCGAACCAGCCCGGCCGGGTCGGGCCCGGGCCGAATTGATTTGATTTTTTTTTTCCATTTTTTGGGGTTCCACCCGGGTTGGGCTTGATGGTTAGGAGGGGTTTGGGGGGTTGGGGGGTGGGGGGGTTAGGGAAGCAACAAAAAAAATAACCAAACCGGAGGCCCAGCCCGGACCCGGTGGCTACCCGGGCCGTTCTTGGGCCTTCCATCCAAAAATAAGCCCGCCCGGCCCCGGCCCGGAACCGGAACCGGCCCGGCCCGGAACCGGAACCGGCCCGGCCCGGGTCCATGACTAATCGCGCACATTATGCAATAAAATGAAGTGCGGTTCACGTCCACTCTTTCTACCTACAGGCTACAACATCTGTCATCTCCTACAATATATTTACATTTTAATAGCTGATTATATATATGAAAATGTTATCACAGTACAAAAAAATGGATTTGACAAATATTTTGATCACATATGTCCTCTCTCCTAATAAAATGGCTTTAAATTTTGGAAAAGGTCCTTTAATGTGCCAAAATCTACTTATCTACCCCAAAGGCATTTTATCGTGAGTTTTTTTATATGGAGCCAAAACAGAACAACATTCCAATCTTTTGTGAAGATTATAATAATTTCCATGCAACATTCGTATGTGGGTTTACAATTCAATAATACTTTAGTGTAGTTTCTATATACGAAGTATATGTGTGTGTGCCTTGCTCCGTATTTGTTTAATTGTTTATAATAATTTAATCATTCAGGCTAATGTTAACTTTCAACTTAATTAAAATGGACTTCATTTTAGAATGGAGGAAAATAAAATAGTCATCATGTAGTTCATTATAATGCGTTAGTGTGCATTTTGAAGACAGATCAATTTAGACAATAATCGATGTCAAAAAAATATTGTTTATTGCGTGTTTTTTTAAATATAACTAGCTTTGTACCCGGGCGTTGCCCCGGGTGCAACTCCCATATGAAATATTTACTTTATTAATTTGTGTGAATGTGAAATATATCTTTCATATGTATTTTTTGACTCTCATTGACAAAATCATTAAAATATGTATTAATTCAATATAATGTTATATAATATATAATAATAACAAAAAAGTTGGGATTCAAAATACATAATTTTTATCTTATTGAAAGATTTCTGCTTCGAAATATATACTTCGTATCTTATTTGATTGCTATCAATACTATCTTTACATAGGAAAATATACAATTTCTTCTAGTAATTCATTTGAAAAAATATCAACTAAAACAGGCCATGCGTCATCAAATGCAATAAATACAGTTGTTCTCGTATTATCACTCACTTTGAATTTCGATCAATCCGGCTTGTAGCTATAGACAGGGACGGATCCAGGATTTCGATTCAAGGGGGGCGAAATTTTTCGTTAGTGTAGGGGGAGAAAAAAATTTCGTTAGTGTAGTGGGGTGAAATTTTTTTCCCTAGTGTAGCGGAGCGAATTTTTTCCGCTACTGTAGGGCTATGCGGCTATTTTTATTCAAAAAATGACATTAATACATACACATTCCCAACGACATTTAAATCTATTACGTAATACATTCTAAGTTCAAATTAGACGATGACAAAGACATCAACCAATACATTTTTAATAACTTCTACATTGTTAAACCTCATGAATCAGTTATTATTGAATTGTAATTTTTGTCTGGCCACCAAGGAGGGTGTTCGTGATTCATGACTCATTAGAAGTTTTCTTAATATTATTATTTTTAGAATAATATGCATCACATACACACACATATATATGGTGCGTATTATATTTTAATATTTGTATTAATGCTATAATAATTTAATGTTTATTATCTATGCAATAAATTATTTTTAGAAAGCAAGAAGTAAATGAATTATGTAATTCAATGTCAATAAACATTTATATTTTGGATTCATTTCATGTGATCCAAAAACTGTGTAATTAGTGTGTCTGATATTTAATATTGTTTGATATATATTTTACAAAATCGAGTACTTGTTATCTAATAAAGATAATTAAACATTACAAAACTAGAAATTCTTATATAATAAGTATCCTAAATCTTAAACAACGAGTTATTCTATTGTTTATTTGTTTAAGTTATGTAAATTATTTTAGATGTTCCTTCTTTTAAATCTTCAATTAAGTATTACATTATGTAACACTTATATATTGATTTTGAAAATTAAAAGCTAAGGGGGGCGAATCTAATTAAATTATGAAACTTTTATAAAAATATTACATATATGGTAGACAATTTTGAAAGTCCAAGGGGGGCGGTCGCCCCCCCCGCGCCCCCCCCCTAAATCCATCCCTGGCTATAGATTCATAGTTTATACTCCCTCCGTCCCGTTGGAATGTTCCCGGTTTGACCTACACACATATTAATGAAATAAACTTACCAGGGGGTAAATTTTACTGTTTTGACACTGTTTGGACACTGTTTGGAAACTGTTTGGCACTGTTTTGCACTGTTTGACACTGTTTTGATGTAGGATAACTTTCCATTTAGGGAAATGGGAACTTCTTTTTGGGACATCCAAAAAAGGAAAGCGGGAACATTCCAACGGGACGGAGGGAGTACTTTATAAAAAAAATTAAATATTTACTCTACTATATTACAAAACATTAAATATTGTTGAATATTCGATATGAGAGAGAACCTGATGTTGGAGCTTTTAAATGCATAGGCACAACTATCACACATGATTGCACAACTCTCGATAGAATTCTTGCATTTTGGACAACGGTAGTACACCCACCCTTTGTCATCTAGGAAACAAACTATTGTGAATAAAAACTACTTTTGTGCAACCTGCTTAATTTTGTGTTCAAATTTTATAGAAATGAATTTAGTTAACTACTCCGTATTACTTTATAATATAATATGTATATGAAAGGAAATTGAAAAACTCCATTATACATTTTCAACCATCAGTATGGATGTTTTCTTTTGGACTGCTTTTAGTCCTAGACCAGACCAGATTAGACCAGACTAAACTTGACTTCCGTAGTTATAAAATACACAGAGACCAGACGTTTATCAGACCAGACCAGCAAATTTCAGTCCAAAAGAAAACATCCTAATTCACACAATGTTTTAGATGCATATACATCTAAAAATGATTTATTGTAAAAAAATCTTCTTTTTTATCTTTTGTGCGAGATTGCTTTAGAGTTACAATAGTAATGGAATATAAAATATTTTAGATGTGTAATTTATTTAAATTAGATACATTTTCAAAGCTTGACCATTTTTGCATGACTGAAACTTATAGTCACCAATCTTGACGATCGATAGATACATTTTTTATGTAATCACTAAATGAAATATTTTGTTTCAATGAAGTCTCTTACTCTCTCCATCAGTCCATCCCGAACAGGTTCGCTAAATTCACTTTTCTTAGTCAATGATAATCAACTTTGACTAATTATATCTTTTAATATGAAATTATTTAGAGTATAAAAATTATATCAACATGTTCCTTATTCAAAATATGCTCATAAAAGTAAAATTTATAAATTTTAGACAAATATAATAATTAAAATCATTGTCCAAAGTTCGTCATCATTGACCAAGAAAAGTTAATATTTATGGCGAACCGTTTCGAGATGGAAGTATTATTAAACTACAATGTAATGTTTGCATGTTTAGCATTATTTTGAAATATTATAAGGTCTATTAGCATGTAGGGGTTAGCTAAGATTATACAAAACTCTTTATATCGATTATTAAGTAAATCCCAAATTTGAATCTTGTTATGCATTTCCAGGAATATTTATTCGAACATTGTAATAAAAATCTAATACCAAAGTATAAAATTAAGAAAATATTAAAAAATTGGTAGTGTGTATTTTGAGTGAGAACATTTGAATTTCTATTTGTGCTCTATCAAAAGTTAAATCTGTATCTATACATATCACAATCAATATTTACATTCTCAGTTCTCTCTGAAATTAGTTGCTTGACCTACCTAGCATTAAGGCATTGAGGATTTAGTATACTCCATAATCTAGATTTATCGTAATTATAATACGTTTAGTAACACTGAAATTATTGAATCGGCGGATTCCGCCGAAATTTATGAAGTTCTAACTCAAGTGGCTTGTTTGGCTAATTCTGCTGAATTATGGGAAAAAAATTAAAATTTATTTTATTAATAGAATAAAGAAAAAATATTGAAGTAGCTAAAATAGTCATCCACAGTAACTTAAGCAGATCCAATCGGAAAAGCGACTTCAACCTTACTTATTTTGGTTATTACACAACTCGGCGCGTGGGCGCGTGAAATCAAAAGTTACATGTTTGGTTAAAAAATTGGCTGATATGACGTATAGTCTTAAAAATAGAATCACCAAAAGCTAAGGACTCTTAATATTGTTAATTAAGACGTTATGTATATACGTGTTCCAAATTATGAAGAGGAGTAATATAAGTAATTATACATATATAATTAGAGGGCTCTTCTCATCAGGCCGGCCTGACGGGCTGCCCCGTCCGGCCGAGCCCGTTTGGGCACCTTCCCGGTGGAATTTTTTGATGAAATTTTTTGAGCATGTTCCTCATCAAGTCTAGTTTGTCCATACCAAATTTCAGCTCAAAATTCGATCCGGAAGGTCGTCAAATGATTTTTGCAAGTTAACTGGTCCGGAATATGTATTTTCCGGACCAGTTAACTTGCAAAAATCATTTGACGACCTTCCCGATTGAATTTTGAGCTGAAATTTGGTATGCACAAACTAGACTTGATTAGGAACATGCTCAAAAAAATTTATCAAAAAATTCCACCGGGAAGGTGCCCAAACGGGCTCGGCCGGACGGGGCAGCCCGTCAGGCCGGCCTGACATGAAGTTTTCTCTATATAATTAAATATAAATTGGATTTGTCTTTTTAATAAAATCTGGTAAGAAACGCCCAACTCTTACACCACCGATTTTCGTGGTTTGCTGTTAATAAAAAATGGTTTGAGCTAATAATCAAAATTTGCATTTTATGTTCTCTTTAAAATCAGTTGCTCGACCTAACATTAAGGCAATGAGTATTTACTTCATAGTCTAGATTTATTGTTATTAGGAAAAATTGATATTATTAATCCCAACTTTTCACGGTCGACTTTTAATAATCCCTATTATGAATTATTTCCCTCTAGTTCCAACTTTAGTCACCATTTTCTTAAATAGTCCCTTACCTGGTGGCATAAAATTATGACCGGAAAGGCTATACACGTGCATCTCACATGTTACATATAAAGACGTCCTCTGTGGTTGGTCTATCTATGAATGTGCGAGCACCGGATTTTCACTTTCCATCTAAAGCTACCAAAATTATGTCTACTAAGGGTTAGTTTGTAACTGCTTTTAAAAAAGCACTTCTCAGCTTTTGGTTTTAAAAAAGCACTTATTTTCCCAAACACTATAACTTTTATTATTCTCGGCTTTCGCGTCAAAAGTGATTTTACTTTTTCTATTACACAAAAAACACTTATTTTACCAAACACTACCCACTTTTACTTTTCAAAATCACTTTTTTCTCAAACACTATCAACTTTTATTTAATCACTTCTCCCCATTTCATTTAAAAAAGCACTTTTTTAAAAGCAGAAGCTGTTGCAAACAGACCCTAAGAAGCTGTTCTGTTCGTCTTATTCTTATTACTTATTGCTTATTCTTATTTTATTCAGATCAGATCAGATCAGAAAAATTCAGATCAGAAAGATTCAGATCAGATCAGAATCATTCAGATTAGATAAAAAAGATTCAGATCAGATCAGACCAAATCAGAAACATTCAGATCAGATCAGATAAGAAAATTTCAAACATGATTTATCACATTTATTATTATAAAATAACAATAATAATAATAATAATAATAATAATAATAATAATAATAATAATAATAATAATAATAATAATAATGCCCCCGTTTGTTTTTCGGCAGTTCGGTACCTACACGTGGCTAAATTTGTAGTTCAATAAAAATCAACATTTTGTTGAAAATGTCATTACCCAAACAGGGCGATTAACTATCAGATTATATATAAAGGGTGCAATGACTTCTTTATTATGGAGTAAAATAAAGGGAAAATAACTCTAAATAGGAGTAAACTAATCCCTGAACACAAATACGACCATGTTGTTTATCTTCCCAAAATAGGACTGATAATAATAAAAAATTTAAAAAATTAATACACCTAATAATATTAAAAATTAATACTTTTTAAATATATAAAAACTTAAAAAAAATATAGATACAACCTACAAAAAAATATAAAACAATTATGTTGGGCATAAATAAATAATACACAATTCTTTGTTTGAAGCTTTTTTGCGTTTTTCATTTATTCGGTTTTTTTGTAAACTATCCGACCAAATCCTTGGTTTAATATGAACATGAGTCAATGAAAAAGTTGTCCTTTTTTGAGTGGGTGGGTAACTGTTTGTTACATGCTTTAGGATGGGATTGCATTGAGTTGATCGAGTCCGTATTTTATGGGTGTGTTAATGTGAACATTTGCTATTATCTAAAACATTTCCAACTTTAATTTTAATTATAAATAATTATGGGTAAAATCTAAAAGAAATCAATTTTAATGATTGGACTCAATTGCAATCTAAACACAAATCAATTTCAATTGAGATGACTCTACTTTATTAGTATTAAAGTAGATTCGTTAAGCATTTTAATTTGCTTCTTTAAACACTTTAATACCAGCATAAGAATTACTCCGTAATACAATTCGACCCGAGTTTATCACGTAAATACTAGTACTACTTTGGAACAAAAAGGTGGGTGCTTGCCCCACCCGAATGCCCCCATGTCTGCAACCGCAAACACCTAATGAAATCATACAATCTCTTAAGGACTCAAGCTTTCCGTTTACCCTTTCCACGTACTTAAATTAAAATGTGTATATTCCCAGAAAGCTCAGGAGGATCACAATATAAAATTAAGAATTTAACAAAGGAGAGGAAAACATATGTCACAAGTACTTTTGGGAGTTCGAATATCGCACTATTCTAAAACCCCTAAAGTATGGGGGGTTATAAATTCAAAACAAGTTCATATTTTTGTCACCCATCAACTATCATGTTACCTCTTCATCGTAGCTGCTCCTTTCCTGAGCACTTGCAGGTAAGTCCAAAATGAAAGTTTCCACAGGAGAATAATCCCTTTTCCAGCCAAATTTAATTATCTGACATCTTGACTTGACTCTCTTAAACATGGCCTCCTGGCTGCTGCTCCAAGGGTTGGTCTCTAGGTGAGGAGAGAGTAAAAGTTTTACTATAGATGTGCAATTACTACTGAAGGCAGCTCCAATTAAATACTCCCTCCGTCCCCGAAAGAAGTTCTCACTTTCTTATTTGGATGTCCCTAATTTAAGTTCCCATTTCCTTAAATAGAAAGTTATCTACATCAAAACAGTGCCAAACAGTGTCGAAACAGTGTCAAAACAGTAAAATTTACTCCTGGTAAGTGTGTGAAAGTCAAATGGGGAACTTCTTTCAGGGACGGAGGGAGTAATAGCATACCCTGACACATGTAGCAAGCACAAGAGGTTTAAACCGAATTAACAAAACACAACAGAGTAGTTGAACACTACGAGCAGTAGCAGCTTGGGAGATTCCAAAAAGCAAAGAGCTGAACATCTCTTCACGAGCTCTTACCTTTTGCCATACTGACGGGTAGCATGCTTCATCCTCCTCAATCAACGGTGCAAGTGCTCCATGCAGCTACCTCTTTGATGGCTTTCTATCAGAATCAGGTGATAGTGTTAGTTTAGTCTTTGATTTGACCACACGCTTTTCGTGGTCTTAATTTGTAACCATTAATCTGATTGATAAATTGAGAGCTTTGTATTGATCTAACTTTGAGATATTGTCTTTGATTTGACCACTCACTTTTTTGTTATCTGTAACAAATCAATCGTTCAATGAGCTCTAAAAAAATGCATCTTTCATTCACAAAGATTTCAAATGTTAAGAAAGTGATAGAGTTAATTTAGTTGGTTCCACAGTTTTTTATAATTATGAAGCATCTTACATCATGAACTAATTAAGACACCGTTTAAAGTTTAGGATAGAGGACCAACGAGTCTTTGTAAAGGTCGTGAACAAAATAGTCCCTTCAATTTTAAATAACAAACTCGCTAAGGACTTTTGTGTGCTCTAAAAAGTGAAATATATATTTTGTTCTAATTCCCAATAAATCTAACTCTGTATTTACTATAAAAGAACACTCGCAAATATATATGCTTAACAAACAAGGGGTAAAAAAAGTATAAAATGTTTTATGTCAAAGACCAAACTGTTCTAACTTAAAGTGCTAGGAGTTCAGATTATGCATAAATTAAGGTTAGATAAGTATGTGATTTTATACATGCATCAATGACTTACTAAGTCAAGACATTTTAGAACAGTGAACATTACTTTTCCAAAAGTATACCATACTGAACCAAAAATATTTTTAGCAACAAGAAATGTGGAACGTAAGTCTTTTTTGAATTTATCCAAGCTCAGAAACTCCATTTTATCAAGTATACCATACTAAACCAAAACTTCCTAAATCATAATAAATGAGGTGAAAGTGACAGTAGGTTGAACTTTGAATTAAAAGACTTCTCAAATATATAAAGACAAATGACACTGTTCTTATTCAGAATATATATAGATGTTCATTCAATCATGAAGGCTCATACATAAAAAGCTAAAGGCAGTTGAAGATTCAGGAAATTAATATGTACAGTATTAGAAAAAAAGTTACTTCTCTTATTTGATTAATATATGGGTAAACTTAATTTGACTCTCTAAGTTTATAAGAAATGTATACTAGGTCATTGATGTGCAAAACAAACATGTTGTTAAGAGGTTGTTATTCTACGCAAACATAAGCAATGCAATTTAAGTATCTTCGGCCAAGACTAATGAATGTCAAAAATATCCATGAACCACAATCATCAAGCACTAGATGCATTACATTGTTTGTTTTTTTGAAACACTAAACTAAAGAATAGAGCATATTTGATTAGGAAAACACTATTTTACTCTCATTATTCTGCTGGTAAGCAGAACCAGCAGAATAAGCTACTTTTGATTACCAAATTGGAATATAAAATATTTCCAAACGAGACCAAACAAAGAGCTTCTTATTAAAGATGAGTTCACACTATCAGCATTTACTGAAAGGAAAGGTGGGCATAACTTACCCAAGTTCACCACCTAGTTTCATCAAATCATCATAATTCAGCAGTAGAAAGATCAATATTCAATATTCAAGCCATATATCCATCAAGCTCCTTCCTTCTTTCAGAACACAGCCGTTTCATCATTGTCTGATACGAGATTGTGTCAGGCTTCAAACCAGAAGCCAGCATCCTACTAAAAACAGCCTCCGCCTCCTTGAACCTTCCCACCCGAAACAACGAAATCACCAAACAACTGTGACACTCATCATTTGAAATACCACCACCATTCCCACCAATCCGATCCACTATTTTATGGGCCTCGTTGATATCACCATCCCTGCATAGTCCCTGAACCAGAGTAGCCATTAACACTCTGTTTGGTTTACATCCAAAACTCTCCATCTTATCCAGGATAGCCATTCCCTCATATGTACACCCTTTTTCAACAAACGCTTGAATCAGAGTTGTGTAGGTGACAACATTTGGTCTGCAATCGCTGCTTTCTTTCTCCATTTCGTCCAACAACTCCATTGCCCTCTCCAAGCCCCCAAATCTTGAAATCCCATCAAGAAGGGAAGAATACACCGTTGTTCCTGGAAAGCAGCCTTGCCCCTTCATCGTCTTAACCATCTTGCAGGCCTCTTCCAACCTGCCCACATCACTCAACCTATTGATTATCATTGTGTAAGTGGCCATATCAGGATAAAGATCAATGAGCCCCATCTCTCTCATCAACCCCATCGCCTCATCTATATCCCCCTTTTCGCACAACAACCTTATCACTCCATTATAACATATCACGTCTGCCCTGCAATTGAATTCCTTCATTTTTCTCAACACCATCAATCCCAAGTCTGCATCTTTAGCCTCTCTGCACAAATTAAATACGACCCTAAACATTTGCACGCTGACTCCGCATCCATCTTCATCCCTGTAAGCCTCAAACACATCTGTGATTACTTTAGGGTTTTTGTCAATCTTCAGCATATTACAAGCTTTGATATACATGTGCCTAGAGTGTCTATATGATGGATGAAGCCCAGCCCATATGAAGAACCTCAGGCCCGTTTGAGGGTTCTCAACTGAGAACCTTTCAAGAACTTGGGTCACACAAGGTGCATCCAATTTGGCTTTGACTGAGTTGAGGGTTTTCTCTATGTTCTGCCTGTTTTTCTGCAAATGGGTCACAAATTGCTGTGAAGCAGACAATGGTGAACATGAAGATGTGGAGAAGAGAAAGGAGTTGCTAATTCGAAAACTGGGGTTCTTTGAGGCTGATACATGGGTAAAGATTGAGGCAAACCTCATGACAATTCTTTTAGTGAATATAGGCTACGAAGAAGGGACCGTGTAAACACCTGGAAATCTCAATATTTTAACCGAAACGACATCGTTCTATAGGTTTAGTAGTATTCCAGAACCCTCAACTCCTGTTTCCAGTTACAAACAATCAGTCTTCCCAGATGCCGAAAATTCCCCCGCCGCTCCGCCCGCTCAGTCATCTACAAGTTGATTAGAGTCCAAACTCCAAACCTCTAGGGCTCCAAATTCTCCGCCACAACTCCATACATTCACTTTCCTGCCGTCGCACGTCGGTCAGATATAGGGGCGGATCCAGAAAGCTACAATGGGATGGTCAGAGAAATAAAATTTGAAGAACGTAAAGTCGTCAACACTTTAAATATTCATCAAAACATCAATTAAGTTGTGCCAGACGCGACTTCGAAGTATAAAATTCATGAATAATATAGAATCTACATCTAGTAATGCAAAAAGATGGAGGCAGCTCCAAATTTTATGGCAATATGTTCATTAATCACTATCCATTCTAAATAACATTTCCAATATTGGTATGAATTAAAATAATTCTATAAAATTATAAAACTAATAAGAAAAAACAATAGTTGTACATAAAACTAATAAGTATTCCCAATTTCAAAATTCAATTGAAAATTGTAATTCTTTCTTACATGTCCACACAATAAATCAATCAATCTATATTATTCAATTGTGTAATAAATAAATCATTCTCTAATCTTTAATTCTATCTTTAATCATTATAAATTTATAATGGATAAAAACTATATTATTATGAACTGAGAAATTCAATTGATAATCAAATTGATTCTCTAACCCTAAAAATAACAAAAAACAATAATAATACACAATAACCCTGAAAAAATCAATTAATAAAAGTGTAAAAGAGTATTAGAAGTATACCTGGTCGCCTAGAGGCTGAAGCTCAGGAGCTACAGGCAGAGGGGAGAGACGGAGAGGAAGGACAGCAAAGTAGTCGACGGCGTCCGGCGGCGCGGCTTGTGGCCGCAGGTCGGCTGGTGTTCGCAGTTCACAGCGTCCTCGTCGGCTCTTCGCTTATGGACTACAGGAGGAAGCAGGTGTGCTGGGCTGGGCTGGGCTAGGATTTAATTTTGGTGTGGGCTGATAATCAAACTTATACCTATATTAATTAGAGAAAATGTTTAACAATAAAAATGTGAAAAAATAAATGTTTAAAAAGGTAAAAGTTCATATATTGTATGTTAGAAAAGTATTTTTGTGTAATAAATAAGTGAAAAAGAATTTAAAAAATGTTCGATTAATTAATAAATTAATTAATCAATGTTCACAAATTTGCTTCTCACTTTTAAATGTTTAATTAATTAATTAATTCAATTAACAAATGTTGTTTGAAAACTCTTATTTCATATTTTTAATCCAAAATTGAAAAATACTCCCTCCATCCCTGAACATTTTCCTTCTTATTTTTTTAGGATGTCTCATTTTTTTCTCATTTCACTTTTTTAAAAAATTATATGACTGCTATTTATTTATTTATTTATTTATTTTTTCTTATTCAACCATAATAGAATTTTAAGCTCTATGAATCTTTGCTCTTACTTCAAATGACCGAGAAGCGTTATTGTTGAACACCGCTTGTCCGACTCATCCCATCGTCGAAAATGGCAGCATCAGCCATTGCGACGCCTCTAAGAGTTTCGTTTTCCTCACTCAACCAGACAACACTACGCAGGCAACTCCGTTCTTTTTAGCTTATAATTCACTTTTTATTTCTATTTGAACTCTAAAATTACAAATGATCTAAATACTAAGGAGTACTCCGTAATTTCTTATTACGAATCTTTCTTCTTTAGAAATTCAGGGGGAAACATTGTGCGCGCGCTTCCTAATCCCAATTTTGGTTCATCAACAATCGGTATGCTCACAGCTCATAGTTCTCAGAATAATTGCTGCAATCTGTTGAACTTGAATATCTTGCACAAGTGATTTTTTTTTTTTTGTAAAACCTTCAGGACTATCCAGTAGTGCCCAGGGCTGGCGCTTAAAGCTAGACGAGGACAACAGCAATGCTGCCATCAATCAAGGGTTTGTTTCTTTTAGCCTTATAGCTACTTGGAAAGATGCGCGTGGTTGAGTGTCTGGTTGCTGTTAATTATGAACTCCCTCCTTCCTCCTATTTTTGTCCAATTTTACCTTTTTCGTCCCTCCCACTAACTTTGTCCCATACCATATTTGATAAAATTTAGGTGGCTACTTTATAAATTTAATACCAACCACACAATTTCACTTTTCTTTATAACCGCACCACCCCATTTTGTCTCGATGTTAGAAGGACTGAGGTAGTATTTTCTACTACCTCCGTCCGTAAATGTTCTTCCGTAGTACAAATGACACACGGATTAAGAAAGTGGGAATTGTGTGGTGGAGAGTTGTGCAGAGGAGAGAGAAATGTGTAAGAAATGTAAGAATTGCTGTGAACCACAAATTCTTTGCCAAAAAGGGAAAGTGAAGTTCGTTTTGGGACGGACGAAAAGGGAAAGTTGGAAGTTCTTTTAGGGATGGAGGGAGTAATAAATTTCATATTCTTTCCTGTTATACATGTACTACGGAAAAAGAATCAGCTACTAGTTATTTCTTGACTTGGTTTTCATTTATTTTAGTCTGGTAAAAACTTAATTTAAGATGAACGTTTGTGAGGCAATCTGCTTTATCTTTTAGGTTTAGTTGCAGCATCCCAAAAATGTCAACATGTAAATGTATTTTCTCTCTCTCTAAAGCATACCCATATGGCACATTATAAGATTCAATTAGTGAGTTCCTTTTCATCCCATTATGAGTGTTTAGTACTAATTTTTTCTTATGGAGTATATTATTATTGATAATGGTGATGCATGCATAATTTCTACTTCTTTCTAGAATACATAAAATCCTTTTGTGAAATTTGAAAATAAACCACTTTTTTGAATATTACCATGGGAACGCCCTAGAAAAGTCCTGTAAATGTATAAATTCCCTAATTTGTCTTAGCAGCTATGGTACTATTGAAGCTAAAAGGGGGAATCCAACCATGATGCCTACAGTGCCGACACCAGGTGGCCTTATGGACCTGTCAACCATATTGCTTAGAAATCGCATTGTCTTCGTTGGGCAACCTGTCAACTCACAAGTTGCTCAAAGAGTCATATCACAACTTGTGACGCTTGCAACAATTGATGAAAATGCCGATATTTTGGTAGACATTTTTTACACACACACTTCTCATTTCTGAAGTAGCATAACATCTTATAAAGTATTCTCATGCCGTTCCCAATTGCAGATGTATCTTAACTGCCCAGGGGGAAGCATTTATTCTGTGTTGGCAATATATGACTGCATGTCCTGGGTAAGGGTACTTCAATATTATTCTGTAGGTTACAATATGATTTGCTAGTGGTATCTGAGATTATAATCCCTTCCCCTGAAAGTTATACTCCCGTGATAACTATGTCAGTAGCTATTGTTTGATTCAGATAAAGCCTAAGGTTGGTACAGTCTGTTTTGGAGTGGCTGCCAGTCAAGGAACACTTCTTCTTGCAGGTGGGGAAAAGGGTATGCGGTATGCAATGCCAAATGCACGTATTATGATACATCAACCGCAAAGTGGATGTGGGGTATGTCCTAGTTATCTAGTTATTATCGGTGTGAAAGATTAAACCAACTTATCAGCCAACTGTTTTTTACCAAACATGTAACTTTTATTTTCGCGCGTTGAATTGTGTAATAAAATAAGTAAGGTTGAAGTTACTTTTCTTGCTGAATTGACTAAGTAACTTTAGATGATCATTTTAGCTATCTTTCATATAATTTTTTCTTTACTTTATTAATGAAATATATTTATATAAATTTTTTCCATAATTGAAGTGATTCAGTCAGCTCAGCTGATTCAGCCAACATTTCATCAATTTCAGTAGATTCAGCTGATTCAGTCAATTTTAGTATTTCCAAACGGGTGCTAATTTTTCCTTCTTCTAATACTCTTTTCCTAGATATTTCCATCATTTCCAATGGAGCCAAAGGTTCACTATTTTTTGGCTTGGGAATATGATGGATAAAGCAAAATGGCTCACTAAACTGTGTGCTCTTCTTTGTTTTGAAGCAGTAGTTAGTCCATGAAATTTTCGATGCGATTTTAATCATGGGTCATTCGGAAAAAGTCTCTCTTTACTTTAGTACTGGGGCTGCGTACATCGACCACCCTTACCCCATCGTAGGTGGGAGCTTTTGCGGCACTGGGGTAATGTTGTTGTTGTACTTATTTCCTAGATACAAAGAATTTAATCTACTAGGAGTTAATATGCTGGTATTTGCAAATTGCAATGTCAATTATTTAGTGGAAATAACAATAGCAAACATCTCACACATGATATTTTCCTTGCATGTGGAAATAATCTATACGATGGATGGAAACATGGAAGTTATAAGTTTCATCTCATCATTCCTTCTCAAAAATAAGATAATGATGAGGAAGAGTAAATATATGCAATATTGGGATATTAGTGAAAAAATGAATTAAAGTCTTAAAACGAAAGTTGTTTTGGGACAAAGAAAGTTGGCTAAAATGGAAATTGTTTTGGGACATAGAAATTTGCCAAAAATTAAAAAAGTTTTGGTTCTGAAGAAGTATAAAAGTTAGGTTTTGAAATCAGCAGATGCCTGCTCTGCTGATTGTGGTTTTTACTGTTACAGGGTCACGTGGAGGATGTGAGGCGCCAAGTGAAGGAAGCCGTTCTATCTCGTCATGTCAGTTCATTTATCACTTTAGACTGTAGCATTACTTTTAGTGTTATACCTTACAGGCTTACACTGGATGTCTGTTTTTTCATGTTTTGAATTTGGAAAAGTCAAATTGAGTATCTCTCACCGTGCGTCTATTAAAGAATGTTGCGCATTCTGACTAAATGTTTGCTCTGGGCAATCACATAGTTAATCATCTTTGTTTCTGAGAAAAATATCTTTCAATTGGATAATTGGGTCCTTTTAGCTTCTAAGCGTATACTATCTCGGTTCCCTAATAGATGCAACATTGAAAGGCACACCATCTTAAGAAATTTCGGTAAAGTTTTTTTCTTCCTATTTTACCCTCATTTACCTGCTCTCCATTCTCATCCACTTGAAGCGCTGCTCAAAAACTTTCTGACAACCAAAGTGCATCCTCTTCCATTTCCTTCTTTTCCATGGATTATTTTATTATAATCTCAATTTCTTGCATTTTCCTTTTTCTTTTTTGTAACATCTCTGTAAAGCTTTTCTGATTTCACAATTATTTGTAATTCTCTTGGTGTCTTTAACTCTATTATTGGAATCTCACTCAAGAGTTACTTCATTACTGCTTTTTTAAATCTAGCTTCTCTAATCTCTATAACCTTGATTGGTGATTTAACTATTCTCCATATCTCGATCTATCAAAGGTGAGAGCTCCTCTGGAAATCCATCTTTCAAAGTTTTGTCAACTGGTCAGATTTTGACGGGAGTAACAGAGCAAACAAATAAATGTAATTGTGATTTGGGATTGTTGGCTGAAACTTCAAATTAATGAAAGAAGAAATGATGGAGAAGAAGATGGCAGAGAAAAGAAGTGAGAAAAAAAAAAGCAGAGGGGGTGGAATAGAAAGAGACTCGCCTATTGGATGGAAGAAATGGAGAAAGATGAAAGGGTGGGGGCGACCTGCAAGACTCAGGTTGGGAATTGGGTCGGTGAAGTTGGTGATATTATTTGGGAGTTAAATGTGTGCGAGAGTATAATAGTTATTTTAGGGGGTGTTTGGAACTGATTCTGCTTCTGCTTCTTTTTTAAAAGCAGAAGCAGAATCAGAATCAGTTTTCAGTACCCCCCAGCTTCTAAAAAAAATGATTCTGAGAGTAAATTAGAGCTCCAGAAGTGCTTCTGGAATTTCACCCAAACACTCTAGCTTCTGCTTCTGCTCCCTGAAGGAGCAGAATCAGTTTTGAGAATCAGATCCAAACACCCCCTTAGTTATCCTATTGTACATAAATTTAGTAGTGTTGCAACTTGCAAATATTTTGAAACTGCCGAAAAAGGAAAGCATTGCAATTATTTTAAGAGCGGAGGAAGTATTCGGCTTCCATATTGAGAGAAATCATCTCATCAGGCCGGCCTGACGGGCTGCCCCGTCCGGCCGAGCCCGTTTGGGCACCTTCCCGGTGGAATTTTTTGATGAAATTTTTTGACGACCAGTTAACTTGCAAAAATCATTTGACGACCTTCCTGATCGAATTTTGAGCTGAAATTTGGTATGGACAAACTAGACTTGATGAGGAACATGCTCAAAAAATTTCATCAAAAAATTCCACCGGGAAGGTGCCCAAACGGGCTCGGCCGGACGGGGCAGCCCGTCAGGCCGGCCTGATGAGAAGAGCTCTCTCCATATTGATATGAAAATGTGAACTGAAGAAATTACTGATATTTTAATACTTCAATCATGTACCTATGGTCTTGGTGTAGGAATCTGTTCTGCTTATAGTGAACACTTCTCTTCTGTGTGTTTTGACTCACACTTCTCTTCTGTCACAGAAACTTGACCAAATGTATGTTGCATTTACTGGCCAACCACTTGAGAAAGTTCAATTGTACACTGAAAGAGATTGTTTTTTATCTGCTTCAGAGGTAACATTACTACATGCCAAATATTTTTGCATGTTCCCTTATCAACTATTTTTTTTTATACAAAAGATGCACTGGGTTCACTGCCCGGGCTGAATTGGTTGATAATGGAAAAAAGCAATGCAAAAAAGTACTTTTTTGTTGAAGTCGCTGAAATGAATGAAAATGACAATTTTACCGCTTTAGGCAAGCCTTTTTCATTATTATTATTGTCAATAAAATAAATTTGAACGAACACTATTGTGTGATAATTCAGCAAATTCAGCAATTTAGTCACATTTTCACTTTTCAGCAACTTTAGTCATTTCAGTCTTACAGCATACGGCCAAGTGGACTTGGTGTTTTTGTGCTTTTTTCTTATATTAGTGAAAAGTTGATGTGTTAACTTAGAACATTTCATAATATCTGAATGTGAATCGAGCTTACACCAATAGCATTACTAACTTTTCCATTTGCTTGCTTGACCATCACATTGCAGGCTATGGAGTTCGGTCTTATTGATGGGATATTGGAAACTGAATATTAAAGGTCTGATAATCAGTTGATGTGTGCAGGCTTGATATGGAGGTCTTCAAGTTTTACCTTTTAATGCCAAAAAATAGTTCAACTTCTTCAAACTTTCAAAGCTCCATGTGGGTTAAAAGACTTGTGTTTTCTTTACTGGTAGTATCTATAATCTATGTACAATAGAAAAACATGAAAGTAAGAGAACAGGTATTATTGGTAATGTGTATTATCATGTTTACATTATTCTAATTTCTGAAGGTATTATAATTGATCTGGAAAGTAAGAGAACATGTATTATGTTTACATGTGTTGATTTAGTTGTTCAATTTCTTATTATTGAAAAAACGTTTTTTCCCTCCCTAGCATTTTTACTTAAGAATCTGTTGGCTTTATTGTTTACTTTAGGGAAAACTGTCAAATAGGTCTTCGAACTTTCATAAAAAAGTCAATTAAGTCCTTCTATAGGAGACTATGTCCGGTCGTCGCGATTTGGGGCGGTTCCCGGTGGAATTTTTTTATGAAATTTTTTGAGCATCTTATTCATTAAGTCTAGTTTACTCATACCAAATTTAAGCTAAAAATTTAATCGGGAGTGCATTCAAATTAATTCGAGAACGCAAAAATGCGCAGTTATCTTCAAGAATTAATTTGAATGTGTTCCCGATTGAATTGTTAGCTAAAATTTGGTATGAGTAAACTAGACTTAATGAATAAGATTCTCAAAAAATTTAATCAAAAAAATCCACCGGGAACTGCCCCAAATCGAGATGGCCGGACAGAACCTCCTATAGAAGGACTTAATTGACTTTTTTATGAAAGTTCGAGAACCTATCTGACAGTTTTCCCTTTACTTTATCATTCATGCAGTCATGTTTAAAAAAACCCAATAAATAATTCTTAGCAAAAATAAAATAAAATAGCAGCATGATATTGAAAATGAGACACTCCCTCATCTTATACGTGGCACGGAGTATTATTTTAGCTTAGTGTGAACTGTGAACTAAATTACCGTCTCAATAAGAATAAAAGTTATCGATGCAATATTTTAGCTTTAAGAATAAAAATTATTCTCAATAAATCAAACTCTTAACAGTCTTAAGTTGATATTATGATATATGTTTCGTAGTTATAAGTCTTACAACAATATTTTATCTAAACGTATACATATCATTTACTTTTAATAATAACAATAATAATTACAAAATTCTGGCATTACTAATATAAAATTGCATAATTTAGAATTTTAGAGCTAGTAATGTTGAGCTGCGTCACTTTTTAAACGTTGTACCTTATCATATTGGCTAAATAGTTAGTCATTGCAGAGGCTTATTATCATTTTATAAGGTTTTAATTATAAGGAGTAATTTGTTAAGCATCGTATATAGTGGTGGACCGGTTCCGGGCCCGTGGCCCAGCCCGGCCCGGCCAGAGACCGGTCCGGGTAGGCCCGGCCCGGACCCGGTGAAAACCCGGGCCAGTACGGTTCCGGGCCCGAAGCCAAACCCAAAAATCCCGCCCAGGACCGGCCCGGCCCGGGACCGGTCCATGCCTAATCGTATATGTATATGTGGTGTTTAATATCGTTGGTGCGGCGCCAAGTACCTTGTGGTCTGAGGCATCACTGTGACACTCCCGAGGAGGTCACATGTTCGAATCTCATCTCAATTCAAGGATGTTGGTCTTAACGTTGAACAGATATTGTACTAGGTTAGAAAGAATTGTCCAAAAAACAAATATCGTTGGTGCGGCGGAGAGTGCGACCGAGAAGATTTGGACTTTGGAGCAACTTTTTGGGCTTTGGTAATTTATGTGTGCTTCGGTCATTCTTCTTCATTGTTAGTTTTTTTTTGTGTTGTTCTGTCCAGCTGAGATTTCTCTGGCCGAGAGTTGGACACTTGGACCGTTCCGACTGTGAACGTGTTTGGGCTTGTGATCGTGTGTCCCACCATTTCTTTTTCTCTGTCTTGGATCCAGTGTTCATTTTGTTGCCATTAATGGAGAGCTTAAATCACTTTATGATGAAGAGAGCAATGGTCTAGTGTTTGAGTTAGGTGCCTTGAAGGAGTCAAAAAACAGCAAGGTGATGGTGCTCCTGGAACAACACCGCCCAAAATACTGATAGACAAGATGATCCCTTTGAAGGGTAGCCGGTCAAATCGGGATGTTTCCTTTGGAGGTGGCTGAACAAACTTCTTCTCCCTTCCCAGTAAAATTGGAATGTCGTCTTTGAAGGTAATTGATCAAACCTCTTCTCCCTTGCTGGTGGCTGGACAACTACCATTGGGTGAGACATAGAACTGACCAGCCCCTAAGGACCCGACAAGTTCGCTAACCTCACATTATGGTAGGCTAATCTAACAACATCGTTATACTTGCTACTAAAATATATTGACAAAAAGTAGAGTCATTAATAAATGAGGGTTCTTTAAAAAAAACCATTGGTGGGCGCAATAGACGGACATATCAAATTGATTTTAGAGTAAATCGAAAGGTAAGAGGAATATCACGTAAAAGGAAGAAAATCAAATAAAAACCAACTCACATGAAAGATCTAATGACACTCTTGTATTACAATTTGCTCAAAGGCAACAATTTGATAAGCCTGCCTTCTAACACCATTATTGCCTGAATAACACCATCTTGCATTAAGAATGTCATTTTACTCTGAAAGTGTCATGAATATGACATTATTACTCTTTGAATATGTCGGAAAACATCAACTTTTTTTTCCTGAAAATGTCATGAAGATGAGAATGGTGGTCGGCGACAAAAATGGTGACAGGTGGTGACAAAAGCTAGCATATTTTTTATTTTTATTTATTATTATGTTTTAAATATGATTTTCTTATTAAAATTAAGTAATGGTAGAACAAGGAAAAGAGAATGTAATTTCGAGAATTTGAAATCCATAATATTATTGCTACACTTTAACTTTTATTATATCGGATTTAGATAACTACTCCATGAATATACATAGAGTAAAGTTTTATAAATTGATTTGTATGTGTCACTAATAATAAGGGAAATTATCATTAACCTCCCTTGAGGTTTCATGTATTATCATTTAGGCCCCTGCACTATTGAAAATATGCACTTACCCCCTCCCTGTCCTTTAATGAAAGTGTATTAACTCCTAATTACGTTTAGCAAGAGTATGAATTTAGTTTTATAAATTTACTCACTTGTAGATTTAATCTGATTATTAATAAATTTATCTGTTTAAGAATCTTTCCACCAGAACATACTTTTGTCGTGGAAATGCGTACTTTATGATGAAATAATCCTTATTATTGACAAATTTATTAGGTACATAACTACATCTACATGTGAGTAAAATTATAGGACTAGTAGCACACACAATCGAAAGGTATAAGCTTAAAACAATAAATCTCTAATACTTTTAAAAGTTTGAAAATATATCTAAAATTGTAGAAATCTTGGTGAAACTTTTGTAACGAGGGAAAGATGCCAAATAATGAGCAGGGTTATTTTATACCTAAAACAGATGTTGGTGAAGGACTTTTAGGAGACTATATTGTTACCTATTGGAAATTTGTATGAGAAATACTTACTTTGGTCATTTTTTTGTAAGTAATAAACTTTTGTCCTCGACATTAGAATTCGCGACATTTCATATTTTAAGTATTGTGAAATTGACATTTGTCATCCTTTTACTTTGATTTTGTCATCAAAAGTGGAGGTCTAAAAATGTCAACGACCGTGTTTGATAATAGTAGTTGTTGCTAGTACATACCCGGTTGAATCAGCAGATTGATAACAACGGATTATATTAGCTTTTTAACTAACGGCTTCCATTAGTGGTTTGAAATAAAATGTTAGCAACTAGGTAAAAATTTGCAATTAGCTTTTCAGAAGTAAAATGACCGTTAAAAATTTAATTTAAAAATTTATATATTTAAAATAGTTTTATTTCTTTTTTATTTTTAATTTTAGATCGGGATCGAGACCAGACCGGTGAAAAAAAGGCCTCAGACCTCACTTTATGGGATCGGGATTGGAGTCCATGTTTTGACCCTGTTCATTTTTTTTTATTAAAATCATTGAGAACACTTTAAAATGGGCTATATTCCATTTAAAAGTAGAAATATAGGTAGTTAAAAAAAATATTGGGAGCGAACCTAGACCAATTAGGGGATTGGAACTAAAGATAAGGCCACGGGCTGCCCTAATTATTTAGCACTAACCAATTTGGGTGTGGAACCCGCCTAAACTATAATGTCTGTACTAATATTTTAATTTACATGTAAACATGTTCATATTTTGTCAAATATTTAAATCTACACGTTATTATTATACCTATATATAGTGATCTCATTTTCGGTGATAACAAAGAGTGTCTAAATTGGGAATTTTCTTGCATTCAATTTTTAATGGTTAAATCGAGTAGGAAACTTCACTTTTGAGTCGGTTTGGTTCATTTATGTTCATTTGTTTCATTTTTTGTCAAATTTAGCATATCTTGATCATTTTCTATTAGTAAATTTACTCACTTTACAAATTGAAATGCATAAAACGAACTACCTAGAGTGAGGTCAGTTTTGGTCATTTTTTTATTTGGTTCGACTTCCAATAGTAAGATCTTTAATATGGACAAATTTATTAATTACCCGATCAGATTTGTGGTTGAATAGAATTACAATATTAAAAGCAGGCCCAAAGAAAAATTATGAAATTATATTCATAATTTTCTCTAAATATAGATTAAGAGTTATTTAACCATCATTAAAGGATATAGAGGGGGGTAAGAGTATATTTTTTATAGTATATGGGTGTGATTGATAATGCATCAAACCTCAGGGGGGTCAATGATAATTTCCCTAATAATAATGCTCAATAAATTTTTAATAATAACTCCTAAATAAGAGTGAAGAAAACCGTTACAAATTGGGAGTTCCGGTAACAAAAGGGATTGACGAAGGCGCGCAATGTGTCGTGTCATCAGCGCGCAAACAGCCGAACAGCAACGAAATGACGAATGAATCAGGCCGCCCCACTCTCAGGCGCTAGCTCCACTACAATTTCTCTGTAACTTTTACGCATACATTTCATCTGCATTGGGGGAGGTTATACGGACAATGTCATTGGAACCGATGATCATGTTATGAAACTTCTACATTTCTCCCTTCAGTTTTTCATGTTTTGTCGCCTTGACGTGGATGGTCGTTGAGAATGGAGTCGTTGATGGAGCTATGTGATCTCATCGCCGAGAACCCCATTCAATTCGAGAAGAAATTAGTTTGGATTTGTAGCAGGTGTCCATCGGCGGAGGAACTTCTCGTTGGTTCTCCCTGCGTTTCAAGGCCCCAGCTGAATGCCGTTCTCGCTGTAACTCGGTTCCTCTCTAGATGCTCCAATTGCGAAGATGAAAGGCCGAAATCCCTCGCCATAGCCTTCTATCGCTCCATTCCTTCTTCTTTTATCCGGTCGTTTTGGCCGCCTTCTTTCCGAGACGATGCAATTGCTTCCTTTTTTGACGATTTTTTAGGGTATCTCTGCAAAGCATCAGAAATGTCTCCGGATCTTGCTACAGATGTTGGGCGATACACAGGGGATATAGTGACATCAGCAGTAGCCAACTTGAGCGGAGACACAAGGATATCAAAGACTTTATTGGATTCCATTGTTCGTAACTTTCCTCCTATAGTACCCTTGGATGCAGATAAGTTAATTTCCACTCTGATTGAGAGGTTTGAGATCCCAGTCCCAAGATCTCCAAGAGAGGCAGCTGGTAGCAATGGAAGCAGTGGTGTCTGGAAGAGCAATGTGGAATTATTGACTTCAAATATGGGCCATGTTGATGATGGAGGAAGAACCACAGCCCCTAGACAAACCACCGCTTCTTTGGAGGAGGAGCCTATGGTGAGCCTTGAGAAACGAGAAGTGGCTTTTAGATTGATAGGGCACATAATGGATAAAGTGCCAATTGATGCCACACTTTTGGAACAAATGAGAGGTATTGTCAGGGATCAACTGCAAGCAATGGTGTCATTTCTAAAGGTTGAGTTGAAGAATTATCTATTGCTTTTTTTTTTTAAATTGAAATCTTTGTGAACGAAAGAAGCAATATTTTTTAAGAGCTCCTTGATTGACTGGTTTGATGCAGATAAGGAAAAGTGATTGGTCAGATCAAGGACAATATCTGAAAGTTAGGATCAATACGAAGCTCTCAGTTTATCAAGCAGCTTTATGGCTACAGATTAAGACCCTTCCATCTCTTGATTCTGATGGAAAGTCATCAAAGAGGTTGCTGCATGGAGCACTTGCACTGTTGATTGAGGCAGCTGAAGCATGCTTGCTGTCAATATGGAGAAAGTTAAGAGCTTGTGAAGAGCTGTTCAGCTCTCTGCTTTTTGGAATCTCCCAAGCTGCTACTGCTCGCAGTGGTCAACTACTCCGTGTTTTGTTAATTCGGTTTAAACCTCTTGTGCTTGCTACATGTGCCAGAGTATGATATTATTTGATTGAAGCTCTCTTCATTATTTATTGCACATCCATAGTAAAACTTTAACTTTACTGTCTTTACCTATAGGCTGACACTTGGAGCAGCAGCCAGGAGGCCATGTTTGAGAGTGTCATAAAGACAAGCTGTGAGATAATTGAATTTGGCTGGGAAAAGGACCGGTCTCCTGTGGAAACATTCATATTGGGCTTAGCTACATGTATTCGGGAAAGGAACGACTATGATGAAGAGGTAGCATGATATTTAAAGGAAGACAAAAATATGTATTTGCTTTGAATTTAGAATCCATTTCCTCCCTTTATACTCAAGGTAGGGGTCTTTAGAATAGTGTGGTATCTTAACTCCCAAAGAGGTACTTATTACATATTTTTCCCCTCCCTTTTGTTATATTCTTAAATTTTACATTGGATTTTTTTGAGCTACTGAGGAATACAGACATTTTTTTTAAGTATGTGGGAAAAGGGTATGAGGAAGGCTGCTCATGTAGTCATGTGCACGATTATTGACTATTGTGTTGTCTGTCCAAGGCCTGATTGGTTTACATTAAAGATTTGTATTGGAATAATATTTCCTGATATTTGCTTGGGCATTACTTGTAATTTCTTCTTTCTTATGCTTGTTGTTCCTTATATATGACTATATTATCAGCAAGAGAAGGAGAAACAGGCAGCTCCTGCTGTTCAACTAAATGTTATACGGCTACTAGCTAAGATCAACGTCTCAGTTAAAAAGCCTGAAGTCGTAGACATGATTTTACCATTGTTTGTTGAAAGTTTAGAAGAGGGCAAAGCTTCAATGCCAGGATTCCTAAGGCTCCAAGTACTATATCTTATCATCTGCAATTTAGTACACTATAATTTTAATTGTCTAGCAATCTAGCAATGGGTAACATCTGCCTCAATTATTTATTTTTATATTGATTTCATTATTTTAATTTTTAGTTATTTGTTTAATTTTTCCATTATCTTGAAATTTACTTATTGAGTTACTGCAGCTTCTTGATGCTGTCTCTCGTATGGCGAGTTTAGGCTTTGAAAAGTCCTACCGTGAAGCTATTGTTCTGATGACACGCAGCTATATGAGTAAACTTGCTTCTATCGACTCAGCTGAAAGTAAAGATTTACCTGAAGAAGCCACCAAAGAACGTATAGAAGTATGTCTCCTTTGATATTCACGTTATTACTCATTCAGATAATTTAAGAGGTTTTTGGTATTATGTGGGTGCTTACATGTGCAATCACATTCTAGACTCTTCCTGCAGGATTTCTTCAGATTGCAAGTGGTCTCACCAACCCCAAGTTGCGGACAGATTATCGCCACCGTTTGCTATCATTATGCTCAGATGTGGGGTTAGCTTGTGAGTCAAAAAATGGAAGGTAAGAATCTCTTGGTGAAGAAATGATTTATAATTTTTTATTAAGAAGCTAAGGGAAGTTATCTTGTATAGGAGTGGAGCAGATTGTCTTGGGCCTTTACTTCCTGCTGTAGCGGAAATGTGTTCTGACTTTGATCCCACTTCAGATATTGAACCCTCACTTCTAAAGTTGTTTAGGAATTTGTGGTTCTACATTGCTCTCTTTGGTTTAGCTCCTCCAGTAACGAAAAATCAGACTACTACAAAATCTGTGTACACTGCTCAAAACAGCGTTGGAAGTACGGGAGCAACTGTACTTCAAGAAGTGGCTGGATCAGATGGGAATGCTCAGTGGTCTTTTGCTGTACAGTGCATTTCACATGGGACCCCACCACTTGTAAGTTAAACTGCATGAGACTTCAAATGTTACTTTTCTAAATTTTCTTTTTGGAACAATGGAAAACAATGCTATCTATCATCAATGTATGATTCAACTATCTTACTGTAAAAAAAGTAAATGTTATGGTTTTTCTGTTGCTGTCATTGTGGTTTCTTTGACTTTTCTTAGGTTCTTCTCTCTTTTTGGTATATGTATCACAATTTAAGAGATGGTTAGTACCACACATTCTACTATAATTTAAAATATTCTCCCAAGTTAAAGAAACCATCTAAACTTGTTAGGATCAGATTAATAGGATCAGAAAAATCCCTTCTTGCTAGTATGCTAGAATGCGGACAATTCTTGCACTGACATTTTTTAACAAAGTTTATCCATGCTTGTCCTATCTCTCACCTATACAAACTATTTACAAGAACTCAAAAAGTGCTTGTTTAGATGTACTTTGAACCTGCCTAGATGTAATTAAATCAATGTTCAAAAGAAGGATTCCTCATTCTGAGAAACAGAAACCATTGCAGATGAGGAGAGAGGAAAACTCACAAATCAAATGAGTTATGTCCTATTATTTATTTCAATCCATTGATTTTTGTTTCCTTTTTGTGGAAATAGAAGCTTCAATTAACATCTATTTTGGTATTTTGAGACTGAGATACTTTCTGTCAGGTTGTGAGCTCTGTGAAATGGCTTGAAGATGAGTTGGAGCTCAATGCTCTTCATAACCCAAATAGCCGAAGAGGAACTGGAAATGAGAAAGATGCTCTTAGCCAGAGGGCTGCTCTTTCTGCTGCATTAGGAGGTCGTGTAGATGTTTCAGCATTAAGCACCATTTCAGGTTATTTCAATTTCAAGTTATGTGTCAAAATGCGATACTACAAACTTCTTTTATAATAAATATACTTGCATGTTCAGATGCTTTATGATTCTTATGTTGCTTATGTAGGTGTGAAGACAACTTATCTACTTGCGGTGGCATTTTTAGAGATAATACGATTTAGTAGCAATGGCGGAATCCTGAATGTGCACCCTAATTCAACCGCTTCTCGAAGTTCTTTCAGCTGTGTTTTTGAGTATTTGAAAAGTCCTAATCTTATGCCAGCAGTTTCCCAGTGCTTGGTAGCAATTGTACACAGAGCTTTTGAAACTGCATTAGGGTGGCTGGTATCTATTAGTCCATATGAGTTCTAAGCTTCTGTAATACAAGTACTTTGTTATTAAGTGTGTGCCGTTGCATGTGCTTGCACCTTTTTAGGTTGCATTCCAGGTCTAACCCCTTTGACACATTTGCTGAAAGATGCAAAAAAGTTTTTTGGGGCTTGAGCTTCAGCTTTCCTATCATTTTATACCTTATGTTTTTGAAGAAGACTAGACATCAAATATATACCCATCGATAATTTGATTATGCCCCAAAATTTTAAAACCACCCAAGATCTTTATGTTTGTAACTGCACTTCCCACTTTCCATGTCACACCTTGCTAGCTCAATACCCATTTCATACAGTTCCTTTTATTCATTTCGTGTGCTATGCCAATTCGGCTTGTGCCAAAATGTGTCTGAACCTTGTTGCACTTTAGATTTTTTTTAAAAAATAATTTTTAAATATTATTATTGGAAAGAGATACGCACACTCGCACATATTTGTGTATAATATTGCTAAGCTTTTTAGGTTCTTACTGCATTTTGTTTTTGTAGAGTGTAGACCATTTTCAAACGAAAGTTATTAATATTACATATTGATGGGGGCAAATGAAATATCATGCTGTTTCTTTCGATGCCTAAAAACATCGCAATTGTTAGGAATCAGTGCTGGCACTGGCATTTACGTTTGGAAATTAAGCCTACCTCAAAATTTTCAAAGTCCACTAATTTTTGTAATTGTGTATTAATTTAGTCGGAAAAACACCTAAATATGACTAAACAAATGATAGATTCCAAATATGTGACTATGGACTTAAAAGCCATGTGGTCATTAGTGGTGTATTACTAATTAAGACACTCAATAGTGGCTCATAAGAGTAGAGAGGTATTAATATGCATATGAAACACTATCACATTAGGAAAAAACATAATAGTCATATAGTGGGAAACATAACTTCTTTTCATCATAGCCTTGGTAATTTTCTTCATTACTGCAAGTTATTTATTTGCTTATGCTGTAGGAGGACCAAACATCTGGGACTGGGCAAGATTCTAAGACTAGAGAAACTACTCTATCTATTCATGCTTGCTTTCTAATTAAAAATTTAAGTCAGAGGGATGAGCATGTGCGAGATATCTCAGTCAATTTGTTGAATCAACTTAGAGACCGATTCCCTCAGGTTCAATCCCATCACTGCTTCCACTTTTTAATATGCTAAGTACTTCATTTTTTCCTTTGGATGCTAATCACTTGCACATAATGTTTATACACATGCAGATTTTGTGGAACTCTTCTTGTCTGGATTCACTACTACTCTCAGTTCAGAATGATCCTTCTTCAGCTCTCGTCAATGATCCTGCTTGGGTTGCAACTGTTCGCTCTTTATGCCAAAAGACGGTTCGGGAATGGATAATTGTTTCTCTATCATATGCTCCATGCACTAGTCAGGGCCTTCTTCAGGAGAGGCTGTGCACCGCAAACACCTTGCAGAAAGCACAGCCTACTACAGATGTTGTTTCACTTTTATCTGAGATCAAGATCGGTACGGGTAAAAATGATTGTTGGTCTGGCACAAAGACTGCAAATATTCCGGCAGTCATGGCTGCAGCAGCTGCAGCTTCTGGTGCCAATTTGAAATTGACAGAAGCATTTAACTTGGAGGTACTAAGTACGGGTATTGTTAGTGCTACTGTGAAGTGTAACCATGCTGGAGAAATTGCAGGCATGAGACGTTTATATGACACCATTGGTGGAGTGGATTCTATGCCCACAGTTGGAAATGGAGAGGTTGCAGCCTTGGGATTGAAATCTCTTTCTCAGAACCCACAGTCCAAAAATGGCTCTTTTTGTGAAGTTTTGCTTTCAAGATTTGTGCGTTTACTCCAGAAATTTGTTAACATAGCAGAGAAAGGTGATGTGGTAGATAAATCATCATTCCGAGAAACATGCTCTCAAGCTACCGCTTTGCTTCTTTCAGATCTGGTAATCTTAAGATTAACATTGTGTTTACTTTTGGATTCTTTTTTCATTGAAGAATAAGAAATAATTCTCTCGTTGCTACTGTTGAAATTGATGGGACATTGCTTTTTCAGGGATCAGACAGAAAAGCAAATATTGAGAGCTTTTCAAAACTTCTGCGTCTTCTTTGCTGGTGCCCAGCTTATATCTTAACACCTGATGCAATGGAGACTGGTATTTTTACTTGGACGTGGCTGGTTTCGGCTGCTCCTCAATATGGTCCTCTTATCCTTTCTGATTTAGTTGATGCATGGTTGTGGACAGTTGATACTAGACGAGGTCTGTTTTCATCTGAAGCACAAGCTTCTAGTCCTGCTGCTAAATTAAGGCCTCATCTGGATCATGGGGAGCCAGAATATCTTCCTGTAAAGGATCATGTTGAACAAATAATGGCCCACAGACTATGGCTTGGATATTTTATGGACCGCTTTGAGGTTATCTATATATAGCTTTTGATCACAGTAACTCATGTTTGTAGTGAAGTCATGGTATTCAAGTGATCTATTTTATAGTGTAGAATACCCTAAAAATAACAACTCCAATGATTCTGTTCATTTTCATTCCCCTAGGCACTATTTTGCATGAACCAAACTACCATCATTGTTTGAGATATTCAGCATAAACTTGATGTTTCAAATATTTCATTTCTATTTTAGTTTTTTGGGAATTACCCTATTTATTAACTCTTGCTAAGTTAATGATAACAATTTGAAAGATTTTGTTGCTTTCAATCTGCTTACCAACAACTGGTTATTCAAAATGCACTTTATGTCACCTTACCACACCATCGTTTTTGTTTATGACTGCAGGTGGTTCGCCATGATAGTGTCGAGCAACTTCTATTACTTGGTCGATTGCTGCAGGGAACCACAAAGCTACCCTGGAGCTTTTCACGTCATCCATCTGCAACTGGAACCTTTTTCACTCTCATGCTTTTAGGGCTAAAATTTTGCTCTTATAAATATCAAGGTAGTCTGCGGAATTTCAGGGCTGGGCTTCAACTACTGGAAGACAGGATTTACAGGTAGATCCTACTCCCTTTGCATTCTGAAAAGCATTGGCTCTTGACAACATCTTTCATACCAGATGCTCAGTTTATGATTTACTTGACAAAGTTAAAGTGCTTCTGTGCTACCAGACCATATGACTTCGGATGTAATTGAATTTCTTAATCTTTCTCATGATCTGAGAAAATAAATCCCTACTATGTTTAAAAACATAAATTCACTTTTAGTGTTGTCATATGAAGCACATACACCTCCGAAGTCCAAACAGCCGAACAGGTGAAGCATGTGTGTGGGACACACCGGAGCACATACATACACGCCTATAATGTGTCCCTTTTTCTAATAGTCTTTTTTTATCAAATAAACACTTAATTTTGTATGAGTGGTTGAAACTTTGACAAAATCAATTTAAACAGACAAGTCATTGAAGTCAATGAAAATAAAACAATAATTTTTTTTATATATATTATCATTATCATCATTATCCCAGTGCTGCAAAGGCTCTCACCTATGGTGGGGTAAGGGGGGGTCGGATGTACGCAGCCTTACCCCTGTACTAAAGCACAGGGGACTGTTTCCGGATGACCCGTGGTGAAAATCGCGTCAAAAATTGCATGGACTGACTGCTGCTTCATAACAAAGAAGCGCAGACAGTTAGAGAGCCGTTTTGCTTTATTCCATCATATTCTCAAGACAAAAATAGGTAAACTTTGGCTCCATTGCAAATGATGGAAAGGAAATAAAATAATAAATTGTAAAGATAAAATTCTGAAGATTGTATATAAATCATTTTTTCTTTTATCTTTTAGCTCCGATTTCATATGTCGATTTATGTTAGCCAACCCTAAATTCTATTGGGGGCTAAGGCTTTGATGTTGTTGTTGTTGTAGTATATAAAGCAATAATGATGAATAGCTTTAAAATTTTACAATCAAACCTTTAATGAAATGAAACAGCTTCCCCCATGAGAGGATAACAATAGTTATTTAGGGAGAATATGAGACCACATAACAACTCATGTGTTCATACTTTCAAAGAGTTTACCTTTTTTGAGCTAGGATTACCCTGCCCCACCATACTCATGTCTCATTTATTAAAATGTTACTTTTCCCGTACCTGGACATGTAGCCACATCTATACTTCATAAGGGTTTTCTTTTTTATTAAATTTCAATTTGTATGAATCGTTGCTTATTTTGTGACATGGGGGAAAGCTTGTTGTTAGTGAGGGAAATGAGACTTGAAACATGCATCAAATTTACAACACATCTGTCTTTGCAATCCTACTTCTTATCATTTGATTTCTTATTCTCTTCACTGTTTAAGCTTTGTAGTAAAACCTCCTTTAACATTCAATCATACTGATTGTTAGTTCATAATTTTGTAGTTTTTGTGCCAATGAGGCTTTATTAATATTGATAACTTTCACATTTGGTGATATGTAGCAGATTTGAGTTATTTCTTTTGCTGATTTTAGGGCTGCATTGGGTTGGTTTGCTCGTAAACCTGACTGGTATGACATGAGAAATAATAATTTCGCCTTGAGTGAGGCTCAATCTGTTTCCGTGTTCGTCCATCATCTTTTAGAAGATCCATCGGATAATCTACTTGATACGAAGGGTGATGGACCTCAAAATGGAAGCTCTTTGAATGATATGGTAATTTCATTGTTGTAGAATAGGTTTGACATGGAATACAACACTTCACTTAAATCTATGCTATATCAAATGCTCTAAGATCTCAGAAATTTCCTGCCAAGCATAACATGCCAGGAAATGTTTTTTTCTGGCTCTTTATTGTTTAAACCTACAGAGGTATTGCGAGCATTGCTTGAGTTAATTTTGCACATTTCAAGTTGTTTGTAGTTTTTATGCAGAAAGATCAATATCACCCAGTTTGGGGTAAGATTGAGAATTATGCAGCTGGAAGAGATAAACGGAAGCAGTTACTTTTGATGCTATGCCAACATGAGGCTGATAGGCTTGATGTTTGGGCACACCCTGTTGCTAAGTAAACCATGGTCTAATTTTACGTTTATGTTCAGACTTTGTTATGGTAAGACGTTTAATTAAGTATTTGTGACATATCAGAGAAAGTACTTTGCGGCCTAAAATTAGCTCAGAGAAAATGGTCGAGTACACTAAAACTGCCTTTTCTGTTGAACCTCGGATAGCTTTTGGACTTGCTTCAAGGTTTCCCAATAATAATGCTCTGAGAGGTGAATTGACCCAATTGGTTCAGGTATGCACCTCCAACAATATGGGCTTAAAAATGAGTATTTTCATTTTGCATTTAGGCGTGATAAACACAAATGTTGCCTTCAGTTTTTCCATAAACTCCAGTAGTGAAATTTAGATGAGTTAGTTCATCATATGACATTTTCAGCTTCCTGCTTTACTCTATTTTATAATTAGATTTTTTACCAGACTCATCCTTTCATGCAAATCATATATCACACTTGATACCAAGGGTATTCACGGTGTGATTTCTGTAATGTCGGTTTGGTTGTTATAAAACAACCGTCTGGTTATTTCAAAGCCAATCTGCACCAATCCACACCATAATTTCGATATGGGTTGTTTTATTTACTGCAGTCTGATAGATACCCTGGAACCATATTTTGTAATCAGTTTAAGCTTTAATAGAATGATGTTATAATCTTAGTATAATTTGACATACTTCACAATGAAGAACAAAAAACTTCGCACTAATAAACCATTCATAAGTTCAAATACACCAGCAAAGTTGCTTCAACTATTCAGTTCTTCATCTTTTTTCATTCTCTTGATGATGTTCTTCAACTCAGTAGTGTACTCCATCTTCTCAAGTTATAGCTCAAATAAAACAAAGTTTTGAATATGACTTCTTTTTCAAATGCGCAATTTACTTGGAAGCTTACATTCAAAAGGACAAAAAATTAAATTTTTAAAATGTAGATTTGGACATTTACCATATTGGGAACTGATCAACTGCAGTCCCATACCCAAAGAAATACTGGGAGCTGAATTGGCCTACACTACATGTTCAGTGCATAAGTAACCCCTATGAAATAAGAGATGAATTACTTCAATTGAAGAACAATTAGCATCATTATCGTTGATGTTGATGTTATTATTATTGTTGTTATTGTTTCTATTTCTATTTTGGTCATTTGGTTTGAAACTGAAACCTAAATCCTCTCACACCAAACCGGTTGGTTTCATATTTATTATAACCAAGACCATCCGCAACAATGGTCAATCCGCTCAATTCCGTGTAGATTAATGGGCTTGTTTGTTTTGCTGTTTTAATTAAACCCCGGCTACTTGTAGCTGCTCTTTTGGATAAAATTGATCTTCATTTAATTAGCTTTCTTCACTGTCCTGTTCATTTTAATGTGATGAAGTTTTTTCATTTTGAAAAAATATGTTGTTCCAGTCGCACATAGTGGAGATTCGTAGCATACCTGAAGCATTGCCATACTTTGTCACTCCGAAAGCCATCGACGAAAATTCTGCACTTTTGCAACAATTGCCGCACTGGGCATCCTGTTCAATCACAATGGCTTTGGAGTTCCTTACACCTCCATATAAGGGGCATCCTCGTGTGATGGCTTACGTTCTTAGGGTGTTGGAATCTTATCCTCCAGACTGTGTGACGTTCTTCATGCCTCAACTGGTGCAGGCATTAAGATATGATGAAGAGGTTTCTAGTCTATTTTCATCCTTCCTTTTCAGCTATTTGGATGTGCAATTGATGTATGGAATAGATATTTAAAACGAATACATCAAAATTGGCTTCATTTGAGAATCCTTGTGCCATATTATTTAAATAAACATACCATGCTATTAAAAAACTTGCTATACATGAATAACTCTTTCTGCTCAATGGATGATTTTGCAGAAATTAGTGGAAGGGTATTTACTGAGAGCCACCCAACGGAGTGATGTATTTGCTCATATTCTGATATGGAATTTACAGGTATAAGAAACTCTGCTTTGTTAATTCAGTGATTCAATCCTTTTCTTCATGTCACTATATTAGAGTACCAATCGTAATGACATAAGTATTTACTTCTTCATAGCTTCAGATAAACATGCTTTAGTTTGATTTTAAAGTTCTTTGACTTCATAACAAATGAAAAACAGGGAGAGACCTGTGAACTGGAGCCAGGAAAAGAGTTAGGCAAAGATGCTTCTGATAAGGTATGCCACTACGCTTGTTTAATTTATCGGTCAACTAATTATTTTAATGCTCTAGCGAGAAACAGGATTCATTGTCATTGTAGGGCTTTTATTGTTAAAAGGAAAATTTGCCTTCTCTAAACCTTTAAACTCGGTCCTGAAGAAATAAAGAGGATGTTGTATAGAGTTTAATTTTCAATACAACCTGTAAGTGTATGATGTGCATATGGATAATTGTCTACACACATATATGTACATAAAAATAGGTATGTATGTGTGGATATTGAGGACCGCCTTTTATCCCTCAAGTGTTTGACTGATATATATGTTTTAATGTCACATGGAACTGGGTTCATATTTTAAATACACTATATATGTTTTTTTTTTAAATAAGATGAACTCCCTTTAAGCTGAAGTTAGCCAGCTCCATACTGATTTATAGCACCTACAGGTTATAATTGTCTTTTGTATTCTAAACAAGACTAATCCTTGTTCGCTAATATTCACATTTTTGTGTTGCAGGGCATTGTGTTCCACATTGATATAGTACCTATAGTATAATTGTCTTTTATCTTCTAAGACTAAATACATGTTTGTTAATATTGACATGGTGGTGTTGCAACACATTGTGTTCCATATTGATATATAGCACCTTTAGTTCATAATTGTCTTTTGTATTCTAAACAAGACGAATCCTTGTTTGTTAATATTGACATGGTGGTGTTGCAGGGCATTGTGTTCATTGTTTACATCTACATATTTTGTCTGTGTGTGCCGCCTCTGAAAAATTGATTCATTTTATGATACAGTTAATGGTGATGATGAAGTAAAGTTGTGCGTGTGTATTAATGAAGAAAAGAAGTGGAAGTCACTTGAGTGTTTTTGGTTGTTTTTCAGAACAAAGAATTTCAGGCTTTACTACCTGTGGTTAGGCAGCATATAATTGATGGTTTCAACTCCCATGCTCTAGATGTATTTCAGAGAGAATTTGATTTCTTTGACAAGGTCACATCCATATCTGGTGTTCTTTATCCAATTCCAAAGGAGGAGAGACGAGATGGCATTCGGAGGTAAAGGGAATAGACAAACTTGTCGATTCATATGTTTATATCGGTGACTAAACCATAAATTCCAAACAGGGAGTTGGAGAAAATTCAGGTGGAAGGAGATGACCTTTATCTCCCTACTGATCCCTCTAAACTTGTCCGGGGTATTCAAGTTGACAGTGGAATTCCCTTACAATCAGCCGCAAAAGTTCCTATCATGATAACATTTAATGTTGTAGATAAAGACGGGGATCAAAATGATATAAAGCCTCAGGCATGCATATTCAAGGTATGGTTGGTAAAGGGTTGGATATGGCTGTGGGCAAGTCCATTTGTAAATGAAAGAACTATCAGTGGATACAGGATTAAGAAAATAAATTCAAGCAAAACTAGGATACTGCTAAAAACTTTTGAAATTAATTTGGCAAAGGTCATTTTTGTGCTACTTTCATGTAATGTAGGTTGGAGATGACTGTCGGCAAGATGTTCTTGCTCTACAAGTTATTTCACTTCTCAAAGATATCTTTGCAGCTGTTGGGCTAAACCTTTATTTGTATCCATATGGAGTTCTCCCGACTGGTCCAGAGAGAGGAATAATAGAGGTTAATCTTAGTTTCACCTGTGCATCTTCCAGTGTAGAATGCACATTTTTTATAAACAATACGGGAAAAGGTGCAAATAGGCCCATGTACTAACCAAAAAAGGTCAAATAAGCCCTTATTTAGGATGTTCTGTCCGGCCGTCGTCATTTGGGGTGGTTCCCGGTGGAATTTTTTGATGAATTTTTTTGATCATCTTATTCATCAAGTCTAGTTTACTCATACCAAATTTCAGCTAAAACTTCAATCGGGAAGGCCTTCAAATGAATTCTTGAAGATAATTGCGCAGTTATCTTCAAGAATTCATTTGAAGGCCTTCCCGATTGAAGTTTTAGCTGAAATTTGGTATGAGTAAACTAGACTTGATGAATAAGATGATCAAAAAATTTCATCAAAAAATTCCACCGGGAATCACCCCAAATGACGACGGCCGGACAGAACCTCCTAAATAAGGGCTTATTTGACCTTTTTTGGTTAGTACATGGGCCTATTTGCACCTTTTCCCTAAACAATACACTCCCACAAACAAGCTTTCAGCTTTACATCTGGAGTCAAAGTTATCATTAATTATTTATACATTATACAGAGTAAATTTATAACATGAGAGTTATTGAGTAATTTGTTTTAACACACACATACACATATGTATACGCGTGTGTGTATATTTACATATGTTATTAAATTATACTCCCTCAGTCCCATTTTGGAAGATACTTTTCCTATTCACTTGGTCAACACAAATCACTATTAATCTCTTACTTTATATATGAGGAAAGGGTCAATTCAGTACACCAACTTGTACGAGGTGGAGTAAAGAGTACACTATATTGCATTTGATCTTTTTAAGTTCACAAATTGGGGATTTTAGTGTTAATTGAGTACACTTGTTAGATTAAGACGTTAATACAGCTGAGTTGGCTAACAGAATGTTGAGTAAGAATGAGTAATGGACCAAGATTATCGCACCAACCTTCACGAAGTCGACCAAAAAGGAAAAATCGAACTTCGGAGGTTGACCTTTGGGGGGCATCGGCCGGCGGGGTTGCATCGACCAAAGAGAAGTCGACATTCGGGGGTCTGACATCGACAAAGGGAAAGTCGATCAAGTGACTGGGGTCTGACATTGACCTTCAAGAAGTCAACCTATTAGCATTCTGTTAGCTAATTCAATCGTATTAATGTCTTAATCTAACGGGTGTACTCAATTAACCCATAAAACCCGAACTTGTGTACTTAAAAGATCAAATGCAATATAGTGTACTCTTTACTCCACCTCATACAAGTTGATGTACTCAATTGACCATTACCTCATATCAAATTTTTATCAAATTTGATTCTGGTTTTTGCGACTTTGTAAAGCTTTTAATGTAGTTTCTGAATATGTAATTCTTTTTTTCTAAAAATAATTTGAGTGCGGACAGAGATCCATTTGCTTTATCTTCGGTCAAACATCGTAAACCGTAAAATGCCTTACAATTCTGGACGGAGGGAGTAATTTATTACTGGTATTTATTATAAGTGTTATTAGTTTATAATTATAAATAACAATGGTCAAAGGTCGATATTGCAGACCATAAAAGTCAAAGTGAAAATGGGACAGAGAGTGTGTGTAAATGAGGATAAATGAAAAGAAGAAAAAGATATTAATATCCAAAAATGAGCATAAAACAAAAACAATAAAAATGGGCGACGTTGGAAATGTTTGAAGCAAAAACTTGCTAGGCTGAATATGAATGCTATTTTGAAGTAAGATCTTAGTTATGGGACAGAAAGAGCACACACACATATTTATTCATATATACGTGGGTGTCTTCTCATCAGTCTTTCATGATATATGTCTGCAGTTAGGAAAGTTTAATGATCAACCGTTGGATTACTGTTTATTGTTTAACAGATCAAAATCCTAATTAAAGGCACATATGCTGTTATAAGTAGATTACTCAGCTATCCTGACGAACAATGCTTTTTATAATATTATCCAACAATCTTACATTATAGTGTTGGGGACCTGGGCAGTATAGGGTGCTTCTACAGCTTGAGCTGGCCTGCAGCCCGCTTTTGGTTAATCTGTAGTTTTAACATTTAAATTGAACATGTCCTGAAGTCCAATATTAGATGTTCTCTACATAATACATAGTAATGCAAAGGATAACAACTCTAATTCTGAATCCAAAAGCATAACTATATTTGTTACTCATAGAAATGGAAATTTTGACTAGAAAGTCAAATGCAATGACTCCATTTAGAATGCAGATTTATTAGTAATTTCGATTTGACTAATCTTCTTATTGATTTTAATAGTGTAATAGTGTAATATGTACTTGTCCTTACTGTTATTGCAAGTTTGCAACCAACCTAAATACTAACAAGAGAATGCAGATTTATTAGGAATTTCCTTTTGTTTTTGTTTTTATTCTCATGTGCAGGTTGTACCCAACTCGAGGAGCAGAAGTCAAATGGGGGAGACGAATGATGGTGGTTTATATGAGATATTCCAACAGGACTTTGGGCCGGTTGGTTCTCCCAGTTTTGAAGCTGCCCGCGAGAACTTCATAATCAGTAGTGCTGGCTATGCAGTTGCTAGCCTGTTGCTTCAACCGAAGGATAGGCATAACGGGAACCTTTTATTTGATAAGTATGGGTGGACTCCAACTTTTTTAATACCAAATCACTTCCTTATTGATTTTATTATTTTATACCCATCTTACAAAAAAAAAAAGAATCATGTACGAGTAATGTTTGGGTTTATTTTCAGTCAAGTCAACCAAGATACGAACTTTTACTAAACATGAATAATTACTTATACTCCTAACTCCTTAGCAGAAATCGGTTCAAGGCTCTGTTTTGTAAAAAGATCCAGCTTATTCTACTAATCAGTAGAACAAGCAAAATAATCAGAATAATGTAGGCTGACTTGTTTGTTTCAGTGAAATGAATATTACCAAACATTTCTCCTTTCATATATTTCCTCCAAATTCACTCATTTCATTTCAGCCAAATAATCCTAACCAGGCATGGCTCCAAATTCTAATAATGAAAAGTAACTTATAAAACATGACTCCTTTTTGGGACTACAAAGGTTGTTGAAACATGACATTTTTTTAGACGATGGATCAAGTATTTTATATCAGGTGGCATTATGTGAACCAGTTTTCAGTATGAGGTTACATAATTGAAAATTACAGCAGTGATTATGCATATTTGGTAAATGCAGCGTTGGTAGGCTTGTTCACATTGATTTTGGATTTATTCTCGAGACATCTCCTGGGAACAATATGAGATTTGAGAGCGCTCACTTCAAGCTGAGTCACGAAATGACTCAACTAGTTGACCCCTCTGGGGTGATGAAGAGTGAAACCTGGTTCCAATTTGTGAGGTGAGATGGTGTCCTATCTATGACTGGCTGTGTTGAGACAGGAAAAACACCACCTTTTGTTTTTTAGTTATACATAGTAATAGATATGTGTGTGTTCATGCAGTTTGTGTGTGAAAGGCTACCTCGCTGCTCGTTGTTACATGGACGGTATTATTAACACGGTTGTGATGATGCTAGACAGTGGGTTGCCTTGTTTCAGTAGGGGGGACCCAGTTGGAAACCTGCGGAAGAGGTTTCATCCTGAAATGAGTGAACGTGAGGCGGCCAACTTCATGATCCGCACATGCAATGATGCATACAACAAGTGGACTACTGCCGGGTATGATCTGATTCAGTATATTCAACAGGGTGTTGAAAAATGACGAGGAACCTTTTTCACTTCATCACCTCTCTCGCCTTATGGGTAAGTCACAAGTGTCTGGATCACTCAATACTCCTCTCCTCAACTGTTTACTTGTTTAGTTCTTGAATCTTTTTTGGGTTGGAGATAGTTAATACTCCTTCCTGACCCATAAACAACCAGGTTTGACCAAAGTTCAACCTTTATTAATTGCCACAGTAGAATCGGTATGTTTGTCATATTCAACCTGTTTTTACTCCATCTTTCTGTAGCTTTTTTAGAAAGTTATATTGGTTTGACTAAACATGAGTCTTTTCCAGAACAGAAAACCATTAAAATAAGACTCTTTGTGGAAGGGATATGGGGGGAAAGATGGAGTAATTGTTGATACTTCAAATACTAGAGTATTTGACAAGACTTTTTTCCTATTTTCTTTTTGACAGAGGGAGCATATATTTTAGCAATTAGCGCAGTAAATAGAGTGGTCTGGGCTTGGGAAAATACAATGCAAGTTAATAGGATGGTTCAAGCAGCAACAGCTCCTGGCTCATGCTGAGGCTGGAAGCAATATGTAATTCTATTTAACAGAGATTCTTTCCAGTATCTAAAATGTAAATCGTTCATTCATTAGTGGCAATAAAGTTTTTGACTTGGTAACCAATCAGTAACAAGGGTAATGCTTTAATATTTCTTCTCCCTTGATTACATTAGGTTTGCCAATATGAGTGTTTTTAATGGGACTAAAGTTTTCTAATCAAGTTTGATTTAGTTTGGTGTGTTTTGTTTTTGTCTGGTCTATTTTAGTCTGATTTGTTCTACTATGATTTGGTTTGATTTATCTTAGTCTGATCTGATGCAGTCTAATCTATTACGATCTGGTCCATTTTGGTCTGATCTGATTTAATATGGGATACTAACCAGTCCAATTAAAAACATTGCAAATCATTTGAAAAATTACATGTGTTTAACTACTAATGTATTTACTCAGTTCATATTTGAGTATTTTACGGTTCGTGACTAATATTGTAGTGCACGTAAAGTATATTGATATTTAATGTACATGTTTGGTTCAAATAAAAAGTGCTTCATAGGTGGAAAATAAGAACTAATTTTGTCCATTGATTTCAAAAGTGAATGGAAGAGATCAATTTCAAGTTAGACACATTGTGGCGTTCTAATAAATATGAATAATTTTTTAAAGACAACGGTAACAAATGTGTCCCAAAATATTAGAATATGTAAAGAGTGTACACGCCGAGCACAAAAACGTATCCACAATACATAATAAATGTGCACATGTTTTTTTTTATAAAGAAAAGCGTCTATATTTATATCATGAGTTTCACGATGTTGATCATACCACACACTAACTAAACTTCACCAATATGACTAAAAATTCTACGATTGGACATAGAAACGGTCACTCCTGAAAGAGCAACACAAATTGCTAATCACTAATCGGACTTGAAACAGCTATCACTGGTCATATAGATCCGTATACTTCTAACAACAAAAAATAAGCTAACTTTCTAATCATCCCGACAAAACTAGCAACAAAGACTTTAATAAGAACCCCAACTTTAAAATAACAATGATTGATCATATAATTTTCTTGAACCCTAGCACCTCGTTCAACTCATGGCAGTGGTTCAGGAGGAGGTCAGACCATCGTTGTGATTGTTGATGCCGACAAGACATGGCTCCAAACCCTAGCGTAGAAGGCTCTGTTCCCATCCGTTGCGTGGACGATTTCCTGTCGAGCACCCTCCATTTCCCCCGTCTCATTGCGGCTGATGAAGTCTTGCGCAAAGGAAGCGCACACCGCCAACCGTCTCCTGCCAAGCTTTCTCCATCTCCCGTGGTAAACCTCTCCGACCAAAGAGGCGGTTCCAAACCCTGACCGCATAGAACCTGTGCTCTTCCGCTTTGGTGCGTTATAAATGTGCACAAGTTAAAAACACAATGATCATTTTCAACATTCGTGATTGCAGTTTTATTAAGTAATTATTCACTTTGTACTATAAATATCTACACATTCTTTAACATCATATTTGTGATTAAAGTTCATCTAATTCATTTGTAAGTGATTAAAAGGCAAAATTTATTCTCGCTTTTCACGAGCTTACTATTTTTTTTACTTGAACCCACTCTGATGTAATATGATTAAATTTGTATGTTATACGTTTGGTATACTGGTAGGATTATGGACGTCTGTTAGATGTCTCCTATTTTAGGAATGGTAATTAAATTCACACAAAGTGTGATTATGAGTATTTAAATTTGTTTCAAAATAAACAGAGTTCGTTATAACTTAGACTAGGTAATAAACGAAGTTCGAATTATAACTAAGGATATTAAGGATATTTTTAATTGGATTGATTTGAGTTCTAGACTGGATCAGATCACACTAGATTAGACTTTGAGAGTTATAAAAACACATAAAACACACACTTATCAGTTCAAATCATATCAATTTAGACTAGACTGAACTTAAATTAACCAGATCAAAAAATATAATTCCAATTAAAAACATCCTTAGCCCAAATAAAAAATTACAAAGATTCCTATCTATTATCTATAGTGACAAAGTTAAAACCAAATAATACAAAACGGTAATGTATTTATCTGAATTAGTAGATCACCCGTGTGATGCATGGTGTGAGACATTTTAGAAAATAACTATTAATAGTTTTGTAATAAAAATGTATTAAATAGATAAAAAAGAAATTAAACTATAGTCCAAGTTCAAAAAGTAAATAACACGAAGTCAACATGCACCGACAGTAGGGAAACCCTAGGCGGGCGAGCTCCTTGACGATCTACTCTTCTGACTTCTTCTCTCAGATTGGCAAAGTTTTGATGATTGCGATGTTCTCTGGATATTACTGAATCAAAGGTTTTGCTATGTTGTCTCTCTTTTTTTATTTCTATTTTTCAGGGTTCTGGTTTTGGTCTGACATCTTCTTTGACCGAGAGTTATGTCCGCTTCATGTGAACGTGTGTTTTGTTCTTCTCCTAGCAATGTCTAGAGGTTGTGTCTTGCTCGTCGGTGTAACCGACCAAGTGGATCATAATTCATGGTTGACAAGACAGATTCAACCTAGTTCTTCTGAAGCTTCAGTTACTCGTCCTCCTCCTAAACCACCGCCTCACTCGAAGAAGAAGATAGCGCTCAACTCGATCTTTTTTTCGGTGGCTGGTCAAACTGATGATCCGAATAAATTCTGCTCAATTGAATTTCCTTTGTTAGTTGCTAGGCAAACTAATTCTCCCTTTTCGGTAGCTGGTGAAACCGGGTCTTTTAGTTGTAATTTTTTAATTTTTCTATGAAGTAGCAAGAAGAACAACAAGACTGTTAGACTAGACTACAACATTGCATGGTTAGCGATCTTGAAGGATTCATCTGATCTTTTCCGTTCTATATCTCATCCCATTGTAGTATCAAACTATTCACTCTCTTGTGTCTTTAATTTGCTATCTTTTAATAATAAATTAGTTATTTGTTTATATAAAAAAAAAAAAAAAGGAAATTGTAAAGAGATAAAAATTATACTACCTCAGCTCCACACGGTTCCAATCTTCTTGAATTGCCTTGAGCAAAGCTGCTCCCACTCTGTTAAGACACGTGGTTCCATCCTAAAAGGTAAACCTGATAGGAGGAGTAACCCATGTGTTAATATATCATTTTGTTCATCCAAACTTTTCCGGTGTGGGACATTTAACACCCCTCCTCACGACCAGACACTTCGTCTGGATCGTGCCATTCATTTTTTTCATCAGTCCGTTTTTTTCATCCGGCCGTAATTGTCATTTTTTTATAATCGTGTCATCACGATTCACAAGGAGCCTCACACCATGGATCGATTTGGCTCTGATACCATGTTAAGACACGTGGTTCCATCCTAAAAGGTCAACCTGATAGGAGGAGTAACCCATGTGTTAATATATCATTTTGTTCATCCAAACTTTTCCGGTGTGGGACATTTAACACACTCCCATATCTTTTGTTTCTGTTGGAGACAATGAGCCTCCTTGTATTTACTATGGCCCAAAAGAAATTCCATGTTCACATCTCTAGACTCTAGCTATCCAACTCCCAATTGGATTCCCCGAATCAGTCCCGGTCATCACCAAACTTGGACCTCTATTCCATTGCCAACTTTCTTTCTGAGTGTTTTTCCAATCAACATTTTAGGCCTCCAAAATACGTTATATCTGCCAAATGAGTGAGGGCTTAAAGCCTAATTTTTCATGTACACATATATAGGTAAATCTCCCTTAACATTTACCCTTCTATTCCTAAAAATATCTTTATAATCCGTTTCAAAATAGAATTCACCACTTTCTTTTATGTAAAAAAAATTCACGGATCATATTAATTTATTTATGTCTCGTATGAAGCACATAATTTTCATTTTTTAATTGAAGTGAAAAGTAAAAAAAATAAGCCAGTATTATTATTTTCAAAATAATGTTATTTGTATATGCCGGCTTGGTCCGTTTACACCTCAAGTGTATTTTGTCTGTGCACAGAAAATTGATTTTCGTTTTAGTAATGGAAACTGTCTGTGACTCCGAAAAAGTGTATTGTCTATTGTTCAGGGTCACAAACAATTTCCTTTACTAAAATGATGATCAATTCTCTATGCACAAGAAAAAATACATTTGACGTGTAAACAGTAAATCATACCTCTAGAAGTATCATTTTTCTTGTAATCTTTAATCAAGCGAGGTTGGGAAATCCCAAAAAAAGTCATACAATAAATGAGACGACAAAGTAGAATCATTCTTAGGAATAACATGTACACCAAGTGGTAAACTATGACCAAGACCAACTAAGTAGTCAGTAGCCTTGCTACTGGTTGCCTTCCCGATAAATATGTTCAACCTTAAACATGCAGTCTCGATCCAACAGCTCACGAAAATTGGCGATCTCAGAAGAGTGTTGGTGTGTGATCTCCCCAGCCCCTAGCAGAAGCTGGATTGCAGCACGCGAATCCAGTTGCACCCGTACAGTCGTACCTTCCTATATATGTTCCCTAAGACAATTGCAATCCAGTTATAACGATTCTCAATTCAGCCCTGGTGATCGAGCAGATACCAAGGTTCGTGCTATAAGTTGCCAAACAGCGACCATCAGCATCGCGGAACAAACCTCCTGTAGCTGCTCGCCCGATTTCAGGTATAATTGATCTGCCCGTATTAAGAGCAATCCACTCGGGTGGTGGTGACGGCCAAGAGACATCTACCACTATCTTGGCGGGTGTAACAGTAGTATTAATGAACTGGTCTCGTGTCAGAGCCTCCCCAATAGTCTGGACCCATAGTTTGATACATTGTAACAGAGTCTCGAGAGTGATGTGATTATTGGTGAAAAGAAACTCATTTGTGGTCTACCAGATGAACCAACAGGCAACCCCATAGAGAAGGCTCGTGGTCGATTGCTTTAAGTAGTGACTGATTCAAGGCATCAGTGGAGAATCCCAATTTGTGTGATTTTCAGAAAAATAGGCAAGAAACGTCCAGGTACTAACCGCGAACGAGCAATCTCACAGTATGACTGTTTGAGGTGCTTGTTGACACGGGTTGGACGCACCAATGTCCAGCCCGTATTACGGATTATTTTTCTCTAAACTACACGATGAAAACGTCTAGCTACATAGTGGGGTGCACTAGACGTCTAGCATAACCGTCAAACGTGGGATGCACTACCTGTTACACCTGTCCAGTAGCCATAGGACTCAGATTGTGTGTCTTTGCTCTAGCTACTTAGTGGAATATTTCTTTCCATAACATAAACAGTCCAAATCACTCACTAATTTACCTTTCTTTAATCCGCCATCCACTTGGTTTATCGTAATCTATGGTTTATAGCTCTACGGTGCCAATCATTATTATTCACGGTTAATGGTCACACCTCAATCATTCAATCCAAACTCCAAACAAAACCAAATGAGTGAATGAGAATCACTACCATTACCGACCCTAACATAAATCATTATTCGAAATCAAACAAAAGACAAATCCTTGGACGACTTATATATCAGTGGCCCTACTTTTATAGATGGGAGATGCCACGTTTAGGGTCAAAAGTATAAGTTGGATCTTTTAGACCACTTTAGCGACAGTGAGCAAGTGGATCATTTTTTCTGTAATTGGATAAGTTCTCTTTTTAATTAATTTATTAGTAACATACCTTACTAATTGGTTATTTGTAATTCTGATCTTTTAAAATTTGTCACATAAATGTTTTAGAAATAATCTCATCCCAAAATAATATGATCTTCTGTGGGTCCTGTAGTAATTAATTAACTCTAATTTCATAAATAATCTCAAAATAATTTGGTTTCATATTTTGATCTCGGATTATTCTATCAATAAATTATGTCCAATAATCTCTCTCACTCAACCATGCTATCCGAAATAATCTGCCATGTCACTAGAATAATCACCTAATAATCTCATGGATTGTGATGCCCTTAATAACTAACAGATTATGTCAATGTTTCAATTACATTGAAAGTTTTTTTTACGTTATCCATTGGGCGCTGTTAATTTCTTACGTTTTTTTATGTAGGTTAATCCATCTTTGTGCGAGAGACCATCTATTTTGCATGCATGTAAGCTAATAAACCATATCAATTAAGCAAACTTTCATTTTAAGGTTATTTTTAGGCTACAATCTCTTATTGACATACATCTATTCTATAGAGTTACGTTTTAGAAATTGATTGGGTAATCCTGATGGGAATAGCAATACATCAAGATTTAATCTATTTTTGTGAAATGATCAAATCTTGTTTTCAATTAAGTCGCATTTACGAATGATTTAGTGGCCGAACTATGAAGTCATAAAATCATTATCTATTTAAGTTCATAAAATTACATGCAAGCAACCGTGAATTGGTTATAGTATACGTACGGAGTATAATTTTTACGAATTGGTTTTTTCTAGGAAAATAAAGTTGTACCAACTTTTTGTACCAACTTTTACGCATACGAGTAGGATTGGAGTTAGATCGCACAAAATCAAGAAAAAATATAGAATTATTCACATACACAGGCTACTAATGCAAGACATTGGTTTATGAGTCCGTATACCATACAGCCCCGGCTGTACGGTGAGCACCGTACAGCCGGTGGCATTTTTGTAATTTAAGTGAAATTCACGCCATAGGTTAAATGAGTATTAGTGTGTTGTTAATGAGCAATAGTCCAAATTTAATGAGCACCGTGTTATTACAAGAAAACTGATATCACAACTAAAAAACGGTGGCATGTTCGTAATTTTAGTGAAAATCGTGGTTTTCTTTAGATGAACAATAATACACTTTTAATGAGCATCAGACCTATTCTACTAGGCATTAAGAGTCGAATAATGAGTATTGTGCTATCAACTAAATATATCGTAATTCACTTTCTTTTTCTTATTTTTATTATTATAAAAAAAACTCAATAACTTATATCTATAATCAATTCCTATGAATTTCAATATGCGAATTTAATATAATATGGTACTTTCGAAATATGCATTAATTTGACATTTTAAAAATGAGTATAACATGACTATCAATTGAGCATACTAACTTATTAAAATGAGAATTATAAGTTTTTCAAGTTTAGTGAGCATCAAAACATTTTCATTGAGAATCAAACATCCTCTTTTGAGTATTATTAACATGCAATTGAGTATCATGATCTATGATCATGTATCTATAATCAACTCATATGTGAATGTAATGTAATGTAATATAGTACTTTTGAAATATGCATTTACAAAATATTTTAAAATGAGCATAACACCGGTACCAAATGAGCATGCATACTTTACTAAATGAGTATAAAAAAACTTAAAAGCTCATTTGTGTATGCCTATGATTTTGGGCGTTATACTCATCTAAGTTTAATATAAAACTCATTTTTAATGTGCTTAATATTCAGTTTTGTATATTCATTTCTTTTATGTATATACTCATTTGAGTTTAATATGAAACTCATTATTTTTAAAATATCTACAATGAACCTAAATGAGTCTAATATTTGAATCTAATGCAGTATTATATTTCTAATAACATATGCATGGATATGACAATTTAAAATGAGCATTGCACATACTCCGTATATCAAATGAGCATGCATAACTTACGAAATGAGTATCGAAAAATTCGAAAAGCTCGTTTAAAATCTTAAGTGCTCTAATTTTCATTTGTGTGCCTCACTTAAATTCTCTAGTATATTCAAAATTTTATTTGTGTATACTCATTTGAATCTTCTAACATGCTCAAATATTCATTTATGTATACTCAATTCTTTTAACCATTATGCCCATTTATTATAAACATTATACTCATTTTCAATATAACATTTTTTTAAATACATTTTCGATATAACATAGAACTTATGTGTAATTCACAAGTTGAAAACATTAGCACACAATACTAAAATATTAGATGAAAAATGTCATCCGTTCAAAAAAAACCCTAGAAAATGTCAGTGGAGTTTGAGAACTAAAAGTCTAAAATAGCAGCAGCCAACACATCGATCGATCCAGCGAGAAGGCCACACCGCACATCGATCGATCCAGCGAGAAGGCCACACCGCCACACCGCAATTCTTCTTCTTCAACCATCAGGACACCAGCTAGCAACAGACATCCGATCCAGAGTCTACGTCATCAACTCCCAACATCGCAGCGAACACAGGTCGGCACCGAATTAGTTCCGAAGAAACGCAAAGCCCAAAAAAAGGCCGGCTGTACCGTGTGCACGGTACAGCCGGCTGTACGGTGTATTTTACCTTGGTTTATGTGCCAGAGGCCGTGGTAAAGGAGAGGGCAGCCGGCCCAATCTACCCCAAAAATGAAAATTATTTGTCTTTGGTATAATAACTTATGTGTAAAATTTATCTGAAATCATTTTTTACCGATCCACCCTAAGCTTTGCACCATAGCTATGCCCTTGGTACCACTCATATTGGTTTACACTTTACACACTAATACTTCGTATTTGTTTTTGCATTGATGTCAATTTTGCTACACGGAAATTAACGTTTGTGTATAGACATTAATTGTTTGTGATGAACAAGAATTGCTTACAATCGTGCATTATTGTTATGTGCTTGACATTTGTTGTGTTGGAATTAGAATTTTGTATCTGCTACACTTACAAACAAAAACTTTCCGTTGGAAGATTTTGAAAATGTATGTTTTCAAAAGTTATAACTTTTTGATACAAGTATTTTTTTTATATGAAAGAGTATAGCGCCAAGATTTACATTAGTGAGTCTAGTAATGATAGGTATCCATGTGTGATAAGAAAGGAAGATCAAATGATGTGTGATGAGAAAGGAAGTTCAACAAGGCATGAGAAAAGTAGAAAAATTCACTAAAATATACTACTATAATAGGCCTCCACGTTTGGACTAAAATTTTAAAAATGTAGCCATAACTTTGCAATGGTATGGCTATGGTGTACCATTAAAAAGGCCCAAGCCTACTTTTTTTATTAAACAGGTCAGGCCTTAAACAAGTCAGGCCACAGGCCCCTGACAGGCCGCCTGGTCTATTCCCCTTAAGGGCTACCAATAATGGAAGAAAATAGAGTAGAAGTTAAATTATTCTTTTAATAGGATAAAATAAGTCTTATTTAGGGAATATGTTAAGATTATCTGGGTTCCATCCTAAAAGGTCAACCTGATAGGAGGAGTAGCCTACATATTAATATAGCACTTTGTTGCCTCAAACTTTTCCGGTGTGGGATTCTAACACGACCCCTCCTCACGATCAGACACTTCGTCTGGATTGTGCCGTCATTAATTTTTTTTTCGCCGGTTCGTCAATGTCATTTTTTCATAATCGTGTTGTTATTTTTCATGAGGGGGCCCACACCATTGATCGATTTGGCTCTGATACCATGTTTAAATCTGGGGTTCCATCCTAAAAGGTTAACCTTATAGGACGAGTAGCCCAAAGCCTTATATAGTGCTTAATGTTTTATAGCTTTCCAGTGTGGGGCAAATGCTTTAACACGCCCCCTAAGCCCGAACAGGGCTGAGGGTGGACAATATCGGGGTGTATAAACGGGCCAAACAAACCCTTAACAAGCTACCCTTAATCATAGGTGCTAAACAAGCCGTCAAACCACAACCGGAATTAGCTCTGATACCATGTTAAGATATGAGGTTCCATCCTAAAAGGTCAACGTGATAGGAGGAGTAGCTCACATCTTAATATAGCACTTTGTTGATTCAAACTTTTCCGGTGTGGGATTCTAACAAAAATATACTTAGTCCTATTTTTAAATTTTAATTTGTATATGTTTTAGTTCTATATTGAGCAATTTCTGAAGAAAAAACACATTATATTGTTTTTCCTATCTTTTTACCTCCCTATATAGGGTAATTTCTTAAAAAATTAACTTCATGCATATGATTTATGATTGCTTAAGAAAAATTCATTTTCTTTTAGCGTCTAACATATGCATTAGTTATTTCGATAATCACTCTCATCTTTTACAATTCAATAGAATTTTTCACATATGTTAAAATGTGGGATTCTATTCTAAAATAATGTCAATCTGATATGAAAGTAATCTAGGATCTTAATATAGTGTTTAATTGTTTTAGAGATATCCGGTATGAGACAACAACATACTACTTAAAACATAAAAGTATATACTGATCAATCGATCAATCTACAATTCTACAAACACCCCTAATTAAATAATTTTATATGAGTGTAGAAAGGAAGTTTATTCACGTTGCATGGATGTAGTACTAAATGTCTAAATAAAGGTGACATTACATTAGCTTTTACAAATACATTATCACTCATGAATATTACTCCTATTGTTACTAATCACCTAAATTAAACCTACTTAATTCGATCTTATTAGCATCACCACCCTCAACACTTGTCATTTGGAGTAGTAGATTGTTGTCTTTAGCCTTGCTTGCATTGATCTCCCTCAGTTTTGACCTCCAATTAAAGAATGTCCCAAACAAGGCCTCCATTTCCTCCAAAGTTCTTCCTTGGGTCTCCGGCATTAGCGTGAAGAAGAACAACCACCCCACGGCGGCGATCCCACCGTACAAGAAGAATGAACCACCTATGCTGATTGACTTGTACAAGGATATGAAAGTCATCGAAATGACTCCGCTTGTTGCCCGGTTGATCCCGGTGCCTAAACTGCAACCCGTCGCCCGGAGCCTCAACGGAAAAATCTCCGAGCTGTACACCCACGTGATGGGGCCCGCTCCTATCGAAAAGGCCGCCACGTAAGCTAAGGTCATCGCGATGGCGAGGGCCAGAGCCCACGTCACCTTCTCCTCGGAACGCTCAATCACGGTCAACGCTGTTCCGAGGAGCAACTGGGTGATGACCATCCCGCCGACGCTCGTTAGGAGCAATGGGCGTCGGCCGAATCGGTCCAGCGTGAACGTCGCCACGAGAATGAAGATCGTCTTCGTGAAGCCGATGGCGATGGTGCAGAGGAGCTTGTCGGTGTCAGAGCTTATGCCAGCCTTCTCGAAGATCCTCGGTCCGTACAGGACGACGGCGTCGATGCCGCTCGCCTGTTGGAAGAAATGGATGCCGACGCCGGTGAGGAGTATGTGGCGGACGGCCGGCGTTGAGGAGATGAAAAGCTCCCTCCACACGCCCTTCTGATCACCGGGCTTCTTGGCCGCCACCGTGATGACGTCGTCATTGCAATCTTCCGGCACGCCGGCGGCTTCTTTGATTTCGGCGAGTCTTTGATGGGCTTCTTCCGGGCTGTCGGAGGTCTTGAGAAGGACTTTCCGGGCGTCACCTAGCCGACCCTTCATCACTAGCCACCGAGGCGACTCCGGCATGGTCAACACACTAACGCCGAGCAAGACCGACGGAATTGCTCCGACGCCGAGCATGAATCGCCAGCTCAAGTGAGCCCCCAGATTCTTGAATGCAAAATTTGATACGTAGCCCAACAAAACACCTGTTAAAGTTCATTTGTACATAAAACATTAAAATAAAAATTCTATGGTGCAAATATAGAAATTAAAGAGGGAAAAACAACTTTAATAATAAGAATTTTTATATAAGAATAAGCATTAAGTAATAATCGTACTAGTAAGAATTAAGATGAATAAAACAACTTCAAAATTAGACAAATTTTTGCATGTCAAATGACAATTTTTTTTGGATAGGGGGCGTAAAAGTAAAGGACTTCTATGACAATGTAGTCATCAGTCATCACTTATATTGCACTGATACTTCACCCCGATGTTGTATCCGTGTATCCGATACGTATCCGATACTGATACTCCGATGCATATTCTTTGTAAATTGCCGTATAGCCATACCCGTATTCGCATATCAGCGTATCGACATATCCGTGTCCGTGCAACATTATGGACAATTGCTTTAATAATATCATCCCTGCCTAATAATATAAGAAAATACTGTATATACTCCTGTTGAATTATGGACAATTGCTTTAATAATATACTCCGTATCTCATTAAATTGTGAGCACTACATGATGGCATCTCTTACTAGGAGTAGATGTGCGTAAATTAAACATTTTAGTTACTTTTTATTCATAATAATAACAATTACGTAGTATAATATTTAGATTTGTGTTTAGTACTTCCCCGTTCTCCTTTAATTACAACTGTTTACTTTTCATATTTATCAATGCACAAGTTTGATCATTAATATCTTTTATTTTCTATTAGTAAAAAAATTAAAGAATTTAAATTTTGTAAATTTAAAATGAGGATGTTTTTTTAAAAAAATCAATTTTGTTACTACATTTATAAATAAAATGTAATCAAATTAGAATATGTTAATAGTGCAAGTGTGCAACATTCATTCAAAAGTATGGAAGTAGTATTTGACATTGTGAAAAGATGTACTCCGCAATTCAAAAATCAAATCCCCTTTTGAAAGAAAGAGAGATTCATGGGACGTTTAAGATGTTGACCAAGTAAAAATACACTAAATTATGGGGTAGGGATTAACAAATAAATTCACATATTTTTCTAAGGGCTACTTATCCAAAGTTGTTGAAAAAAAGGCTACTTATCCAAAGCTTATCTATTTTGGTTCGGGTAATTAAAGTGTACTTATCATACTTTTCTTACATTACTCAATTGTGATGGAGTAATTGTTTACTTCCTCCGTTCCTTCGTTCTTAAATAAGTGCAACGGTCAACATTTCACATTTGTCGAGGCACAACTTTGACCATTAATATATATAAATCTCTATTAGTAAAAAAATTTAAAAAAAAAATCAGATTTTGAAAATTTGCAATGAGACAAATTTAGTAATATTTTTTTCAAAAATATATATTAATACATTAATAAATAAAATGTAGTTAAAGTAGAACATATGAATAGTGTAAAATTTGGTATCTTGCACTTATTTAAAATATATATTATTACTCCGTGTTATATTTTGCTAGATATATTGTCGGCCACTTTAGTTGTCCACAAAATTGTCTTCGTCAAATTTAAAAAAAGTAGCTTTCTCACTTAAATACTCATGTAGACTTGTAGCTCTTTTCATCACGTCTTTTGTTTTGTCATACAAAAGTACCATCCAAATAAGTTTCTTCTTTAAAGAAGATAATAATAATACGTACTACCTCCGTCCCCCTAAGTTTGGGACAAGAAAAGGTGACACGGTTTTTTATAAAAGTGGGTTTATGTGGTTGATATTGAATTGATAAAGTAAGAATAAAGTAGGAATGATTTAGAACCACCCAAACTTTACCAAATAAGGTATGAGACAATCTTAGTGGGACGGACTGAAATGGTAAAATGGGACAATTATAGCGGGACGGAAGGAGTAGTATATATTAATTGTAAGAATGACCCTTTCCTTTGTTTTCTTGAAAATTTAAATCAAAGTACATCCTTTTATTGGTTACGAATTTACGATTAGGAAGTATCGGAAATAATTGAATAACTTCTCGAATTACATCATTTATTGGAAAAAGAATGTGCAGTGGTGATGCAAGTGCACAACAAATAGATACTAAAGTAAGGGCCAGTTCGGTAACATTAAATCGGCTGATTCTGTTGAAATTTATGAAGTCCTGGCTGAAGTGGGTGCATTGACTGATTTTGCTGATTTATGGAAAAAATATATTTAAAATAATTTATTAATAAAATAAATAAAAAATTATACAAAAAATAGCTAAAATGGTTCTCTACGGTAACTTCAGCCAATACAACCAGAAGAGTAACTCCAAATTTATTTTTCTTATTATTACATAATTCAACGCGGGAAATCAAATGTTACGTTTTTGGTGAAAAAGTTGGCTGATAAGCCTGAAAAGCCAAAAATCGTGGTTACCAAACGGGCTCTAAAATTATGTGTCTTGTTTTGGTTTGACACAAAAATAAAATTATTAATAATGTGATTGAAAAATAAAAAATGTAGTTGATATTTGAGTTTTTTTTGACAACTTGATATTTGAGTTTAAAAAGAGAAATGTTATGTCTCATATATATTTGTTTCCAAAAAGTGAGATAGTATATTTTAATGAACCTTGAAAGCAGGGGCGGAGCTAGGGGGTGGCCACCCCTAGTCCTGGCCCAGTCCAAATTTTAAAAATCTCTATATTTTTAGTGTAAAAAATTCCGTGTAAATTTTTTTCCAAAAATATTCTTTGTACTGGTCCAGTCCGGCCCAGTGTCCTGACTCCGCCCCTGCTTGAAAGAAAGACAAGTAAAATGAGGCAGGGAGTACTATTTTTGTTATTAGCACGTAGTTAGTTGTTAAAAATAATAATGTACGGTTTGCTTAAATACAAACATTTTTAAAAGAAATTACGAGTACAATTTAAGTTTTTTTTTAATTACAGCCTTATTATTTGTGTTGAAGAATAACAATTTGAAATATTTGCTTTTACTGTAATAATAAAAGAATTTCTTGATAGTACGAATATACTTCCTATTATTTTGGAAAGTGATGGTAAATAATTTTGCAATGGTTTATTTTGGAGGAAACTATAATGCACATGATGTATTTTGGAGGATTTTATGGTAGCCAAATGTATCATACATTTGTCCACATGGATCAATACAGTTGAATTATTTAAATATAATTAAATTAAAAACAATATAATGATTTAGACCATACCAATCAAATAAATGATATGTGTGGTACCCTATTTTTTAAATGGCACTGTCTAGTTGTACGCACCAAAATTGATGAAAACTTCTGGGAAGGAAGTGAGGAAGCCACGGACGGACGCCGGAGCGATCTCGGCAGTGTAAACCGGCGCAATCATGAGCGCATAACCGACTCCGATGCCGGCGACGAAACGACCAACCATAAGGAAAGGGTAGTTGGTGGCGAAACCCATTAAAATGGCGCCGACGAAGAAGATAACCGAGGCGAATACCATCGTATACCGGCGTCCTATCCAGTCCGATGTCCGGCCGGCTAACCCGGACCCGACTAGGGAATATAAATTTATGATTCCTACAAGTATCTCCACTTTAACATCCGAGATTCTCAAGTCCTCTTTTATGTATAACGCTGCACCACTCATCACACCAACATCTGCATATACAAATTTAAATACAAATTCAAAGTTTAATCATGAGAATATAATATGCCCTCTACGTACTCGAGACATTCGTAGTCATAAGGTGCAAATTAGCTATGACATGCCATCAAATAAAAAATAAAAATAAGTATAAGATAAGATGATTCCGACTAAAAACAAAGATAAAATTCATAAATATAACTATCATTGTTTTATTCTCAAAATACGAAGTATAACTTATTCAATCCTAGTTTAGGAAATTCGAATCAGATCAACTTATTCTTTAGATAGGACTAAATAAGTTCTATTTGGAGAATAAGACATACTTGGTGTTGAATTTGTGAATGTTAAAATTCATAAATAGAACAGAAATTGTCCTAAATAGGAGTAAAAACGTTTTGAAATTCCTATTTTGAACATGTAAAAAACATGTATTCCTATTTTGGAATTTCAAAACGTTTTTACTCCTATTTAGGGATAAGAGTTTAAGAAGTTTAAGAAGTTTAAATGGGAAATTCAATCATGATATGCTAGAATATCAATATTGATCCATATACTTAACTACAATCTTGTGAGATATATGAAGCGCTAAATGTAAATAGAACAAGAAGTCTATATACGGAGTATAACAATGTTGAGTGGCCATTTATGGTGTTTATGTTCAAAATTAATTTTTGAAACTTTTTGTTGTATATCGATTTTTTTATTATATTTTTTCCGATTTAATGGTAACTATGTAAGTTTGACTTATAACACTTTCTAATGACATTTTATGCAATTTTACTGTAGACCGATTTTCTTTCGGGAAGGACTCCACGCATTGTCATGCCCAAATTTGATGTTTTCCCATTTTTTCACTTTAAAAGTACTTCTCATTACAATTTATCCACGTGCGCAAATAAAGAATGTCCTTGAAAAATAAAAAGATCCTGTGCATTTTGTTTGTAATCAAATGACCCCAAATATCATAAGAATGCATTATATTAAATTAAACAAAGTGTAGAACATTTTTTGTTGAAACCGTTTACTACCTTGGTCCCGAAAAGATCCGTTATATTGACTTTTCGGATCAATAATGCAAACTTCAAACAATGATTTTTATTACTACGTATTTTAATATAATTTATATATTCATACTGTTACGAAATGATTTGAATAAGAAACATTTTGAATTTTTGATATAATATCATATTCATTCAACATAATTTCATACTTTTAGAAGTTAATTTTGCGAACTTTTTCAGGCTGAGGGAGTATTATTGTCTTATTGGTGAAATTTATATGATGGGAGTAGTTATATTAATATTGAATGGGAATTGATGACTGACCATAACCAAGTAAGATTGATGCTAAAGAGGCCAAAAAAGCAGCAGATATGGCGTATTTGTTAGTGGTCCGCTTGGGAGGATCAAAAGCCGCAGGAATTTGCCCGCCGCCGGATTCACCATTAGCGCCTCCCATGGCCGGTGAGAAACGATGACAGCTAAGAGGAGAGAGTTAGCGTTAGATTGTGGTGCGGCCGGGCAGTAACAAAATGGCCGGTTGAGATGAATATATGCTTTTGGTTATAACTGGCCGGACCAGTGCTTTGATCCTTATTATATAGACATTGGACAGAAGAAGACGACGTCACCGACCCTTCAATTATTTTTACATAGTACTCTTTGAAAAATTGGTGAAATTTTTAACATAGTATTACCTTTTTTTTGGAATTTTATCGACTCAAGGCCTGAGAGATAGATGTATCAATCGGGGACCCGAAAGATAAAATGTATCGATATATGACACGAATGATAGAAAACTATCAATCTAGAATCTAACATTTCATAGGTTTTCATTTATATAATTTTTTATTAATTTCATTGCTAATTTTGATAAACTTTTCTTCACATAATTTGATTTTTTTAAGTTACAATATTGGTGAATTTACACTACTAGCATAATCTAATTTGATTAAATTTATTTATTAATGTATTTTTAATTTTCTCTTATTTCAAATTTTACATGTTTTTTATTAATAAAGAATGAAAGATATTAATGGTCAAACTTGTGCTTTGACATACGTAAAAAGTATATGGCTACAACTAAAAAGGAACGGAGCAAGTACCACGTACATTTCTTTTCGTAGTACCCAGAGAAAATTATAAGACTGAAATTCATCAAATCCTACGGAGTATTTATTTATTTCATATTTGAATTGTATTAAGAAACAATGGCACTAATATTATTCCCTAAGTTTCCGATTCAAAAAATATGACCACTTTATGTTTTTCCAAAAAAATGATCTGCTCCCTCCGTTTTATGTGTGAGAATGAGACCAAGTCGCCCAAATCTACGCATCATATGTCTTCTTCCCTCTCCCAGATCTACCATACGCATCCACTAGCTCCGCCGAAGATAGAAAAGCTCGCCGCCAAGACCCTCTCATCGTCTCACGCAAACATCACCTGTTGCTCTCCTTCTCAAGAGGACAACAGTCTCTCACGCAGGTGCTCTCACGCCAACGTCGGCCCACTTTCCTGAGCCGCTCACTTCCTGCGTCGGCTCACTTCTTATTCTCCTCCTTTCTTTCCCACAAACCACCGTTCTCGAAGATTATATCTCAACGGTCGCCGCTCGATGTGAAGCATATGGCTGACATCGGTCTTCTTTTGCCGATGAACGGATCTCGCTGTGAATGGTATGGCAGCCATTGTTTTGACCTTCTAAGAACTTCTTCAAGTGGGGATAGCTTATGACATCAGGATCTGCATGTATGCAATCAACTACCCCTCCAACATACATGTTATGAGCATCACGGCTGAATCCCCCCATGGTGTACTACTAGTTCTACTGTCTCAAAAATTCTACAAATATAACAACAAAATCATCATTTAACTTCAAACCAAAGCACATCATTTCACTTACACACAAATAAAACAAAGCACATTATTTCAACTACATAGTTTCAGGCTTCCAAAAACTCATAGTAATTCAGTTGTTTCAAAGGGTCAGCTTAAGGGTTGTATCATGATAAGATGAGCCAACATTACTCACAACACACATAATAAGTCAGTTGTTTCAAAGGGTCAAATGTTTCAAACATGTACATCTATACACAAAATATAAAGTGCAGAAGTAATCTGAAAGCATAATTAAACCAAAAAAAACAAAATATAAACTGCAAACACTTTAAAAGGGCATTTACAAGAACTTTCTAAGAGCTTCCTAAAAATGTACCTTTCAGAGCTTCCTACCACTTCGACTGAACTCCAACCTTCTAACAATGTTCCTTACAGCACTTCGCACCACATCGATTGAACTCCCGCCTTCCAACAACGACCCTAACAGCCCTTCACAGAACTTTGGTTGAACTCCCGCGTTCTAACTATCTCCTCTAAGCATTCTTATCTGTTAGTTAGTTTTCTGAATACGAGGAAGGCTAGGTATAAGAGTTTGTGATTTTCTTCAAACGAATTAGAAGGTTAGTAAGTTAGTTTTAAAAGTGGGTTAGCCACATACATCAGTTTAAATGCCGGGTAATAAGGGATGGACACGTGGGTCTCCAGCTCAGCGTGTAACGGGCTAACTGGCATTCCACCGGCTAAAAAGTTTGATTGGGTACTTTTGGTTAGTTCATGGACTCTGTTGGGTGATTAATAAGTGCGAGGGCTTAATTGAGAAGTTTGTTAAAGTACAAGCAATGACCTATTTGAGAGTTTTCTCATATAAATGAGAAAAATAACTACGTTGGCCTTGGGCGGTCAATGACTTTATCAATCTTTATAAGTCCTTGAGATTCTATATTGGGAACACCTATAAGTGGCAAAAATTCAAAACTGAAGAGTGAAGACCATACAAAATTTAGAACCAGATGTTAATAACAAGTATCGATCAATAACATATCAGTGCTTGACAAGAATAAAATGGAGTAACAATTGAATGGATATGGGCCTTATATTTATTTTTGCCGTGAAAAATAGAACTTTATCCCTTACTTCTATTGATTTGAATCTTTGAGCTTTCCGGACATGACGAGGGTGGAATTTACCAGTTATTGACTAGGAAATAAGAAATAATTTAAGAATGGTGGGTATACATCATTGTTCCAGGTCCTCCTATAGTCCTATACATATCATGCAGCCCCTTCTCACAAATTAAAGTCTAAAATAATCGAAATGGTCCGATCCAAGAAGTTGTTAAAATTGACGAATCTAATGAATCTAATAGTTACGAAAATATTAGATTTAAAATATAACTATATCCGCCTTTTCAGCTGTTTTATGTAGATTCATTCACTAATTTATCCATAGTCATTGTGACATGTTTCACCGTGACTATGACACTAGCGAAGACAATGACAGCGGTAAATAGGTAATTTACATACAATGAAATCGAATATGAGTATTAGTGACATAATAATTGAGAGTGTCATAAAAGTTGTAATGCCATTTATGATTTTTCAACTTTAGTTACACACTTTTTCATATGTAGGAAAGTCACTTTTTAGAATTGAATTTCTTATACGTACTACGTAGTACTAAGTAATACGTAGTATATTTAAGGAAAAATATCATTATAAAATATTAGATTTGAATTATAATTTATTCATAAAACAAAGAACAAATATACAAAAACAAGATTAAGATGGTCATCTTTACAGTTTTGCATTTCAATAATATAATTCAATATAGGCGTCCAGTTCAGAGAATAAAATTCTGATGAAAACTTTTAAGTGATAAAACTGATAACAATAAGGCTACGCAATCATCAGTTGGTGTTGCTCCTTGTGCAGTTGAAGTGTCCAAATATGTTCGATCATGATGTGCTCTATTTCATTAGTTACTTGTCAACTTTGGCTGCCATGATGTTACTACAATTATTGTGTAGGAGTCCATCCTCACTAAAACCAATATGGGAAAGTATGGCATAAACCCAAAAGGATTATAAATAGCCACATACATGAAATACACGAGGGATCTTGGTAAAAAAAAATTATGAAATATTTTGGGCATATTTTCATCAAGTATAAATTATCTCCACTTAATAAAGAACATGTTCAAAAAGCTACATAAAAAATTCAATTTAAAAAACCCACAAATGGGCTTGATCGTACCGCGCGTCCTATCAGATCAGACCAGCCCGACACGATGGTAACTCTACTAGTCTACTACCATATACTCTTTTTTTTTGGATGAAAAACTCTACTCCCATATACTCTGTATATAGTAAGTCTCAAAAGTCAAAAATTATGATTGGCGAATAGTCCCTTAATTATGTGAAACAAAAAATATTGTAAATGTACTACCGAAGGTCCGAAACGTGTACATGCCACTTTAACAAACCTTAATCTGAGTCCACTTCACGTGGGTTGAATAGTAGTGTGCTATGCCATGATTTTCAATAGAGCATTGCAACCGCATAGTTATTAATTACTGTCATAAAATCAAAATTAATTAATTTTTTTTCAATATGGAGTCAAGATTCACTATTTTTAGCATAAAAATATAATGGAATAAAGCTAAATAATTCAGTAAACTATTTGTGTTTCTATGATATGAAGTAGTAGTCGGTCCATGCAATTCTCGGCGCGATTTTCACTATGATTCATCTGGAAACAGTCTCTCTGCGCTTTAGTGTAGGGGTATGACTGCATACATCCGACACCTCTCTCTTACCCCATCATAGATGGAAGCCTTTTCGACATTGGGGTAAAATGATGATGATGATACGCTCTATCAACGTACTCGTTCGACGAATCTTAGCATCTCCAACTAGAACATAGGTAATAATGGATCTTAAAACATGTGTGTTGACCGGGAGTGAGAGCACCGAGACATGGGATTATTTTAAAGTTTTTAAAGTTTAAAATAAAAAGTTTAAAATACATTTTTTTAAAATACATTTTATTTATTTTTATTTAATTTTTAAAGTTTATTGTTTTTTAAGGATTATTTAAAAAATAAACATTTTTTAAATTAAAATCGTTTTTTAAAGTGTTTTCTTTTAATTTTTTAGTTCTTATTATTTTATTATTTTTAAAATTCCTTGTTCTTTTATAGCTTTTACGATATTATTATAAATTAAAATATATTTTTTATTATTTTTATGTTTTTATTACAAATTAAAATATGAGTTTACTATTAAATTATGGTAATGGTAGATTAGAGTGATAGAGTATATTTTAATCCTGTTTTGAAAAGATAAATAATAAAGTCCTATTTGTGCATTTTTGGGATTTGTTTAGTCCTATTTGGGGCTATTTTCCCTAAATATATTTGTATTACTTGCTAATTATTCAATTGTTGGAATAAATGAGTTTGATGTAGAGTTTTATTAGATTGCAAATATTTAACAACCGAATGGCAAAATATAGGACGAACCTTAAACCATAGCCACCCGATTTTTGCGGCCATAATTTTTTAAAATTCTATTAGTATTATATAGTAATAATATACTATGTATATTAATATTAATCATTAAAATACAGTTAGAGCTAGGGGAGAGCAAACCCGACCCTACCCGATTAACCCGACCGGATATATCCGATTTTTTGTTTTGATTGGAAAACCCTACCCGAAATACCCAAACCCGACCCGATTCTTGCAACCTGAGACTTAAGCGCGGGTAGCGGGTAGGGTTACCAATTATACTACCCGACCCGCCCGACTACCCGAAATACCCATATGGCATATATACTCCTTATATACCTAATTGTACTTTACAATGTTAACTGTTAAGCTCGTATATACCAATTATCATTTGTATGTACCAATTGTCATTTTATTTATCACAATATCAAATATGTCAATCACCGTATATTATTATTTTACATGTTCAAATATGTCGATTACCATATTTATACAACTATTACTTTGAATGTTATACTAGTATTACTTTGAATGATATCTTTTACCAATTACTACCTCCGTCTCTTTTATATTGGGGCGGAAGAAAGTGACACGAGTTTTAAGAAAAGTGAGTTTGTGTGGTTGATATTAATTGATAAAGTAAGAATAAAGTAAGAATGCTTTTGAGCCACAAAAACTTTACCAAATATGGTATGGGACAATTTAAGTGGGACTTCCCGAAAAGGTAAAATGAGACAATATAAATGGGACGGAGGGAGTATCATTTTATTTATCACAATTTCAACAATAATAAATTAAATTCCGAATGGACTCGAAAACCGAATCAACCCGACCGCAACCCAAACTTTCAACCCGATAAATTTTTTGATATGGTAGGGTTTGAAATTATCAATCCGATAACCGAACGGGTTTACACTTTTGAACCCAACCCGCCCGAACCCGGCCCGTGCTCTACCCTGGTTAGAGCTGCGAGAATGTTAAATATAATATAGTTAGAGTCGTGCCTTACTTTTATTATTATACATCAACTTTTTCAAAAAAAAAATTGCAAATAAAATATGATTTTAGAAGTCAAACATTCTGATGTATAAATAAATAAATGTGGAGTTTAATAATTTTGTTGTTACTTCAGGCCTATTAAGTATGTACAGAGTATTATATTAATTAATACATAATAATTAATAAATATAAAATATATTATTAAACACTTATAGTACCGATTATGAATACAAAATTCCAATGCATGTTAAAAATACTTCGTATATAATACTGGCCGACCAAGGGCCAAAAAGATTGGCCAAGAAGATCATCTTGCAAGGATACTACTGGCCGACCATCCAGCAGGATTGTTTTGCACACACCAGAAAGTGCAAGGTCTGCCAACTCTATGCGCCAGTACCCCGGACGGCCTGCAACCTTTTACACCCCAATGACGATTGCATTACCGTTCGCTAGGTGGGGATCGACTTGCTAGGGCCCCTACCTACTGCTTCGGGAGGAAGGAAGTATATCATTGTGGGGATTGATTATTTCACAAAATGGGTGGAGGCTGAACCGTTGGCCAGCATCACAGATTTCCAATGCCAACGATTTCTTTGACAAAATATCATTTGCAGGTTCGGGCTTCCCGAGCAGGTCGTCACGGACAACGGGAGGCTGTTCGTGAGTAAGAATTTTGAGGACTACCTTATCAAGTGGGGAATCAAGCATTCAAGGGCGTCTGTGGCCTACCCACAGGCGAACGGCCAGGTGGAGAATATGAACAGAACCATCATGGATGGCATAAAAAAGAAACTAGAGGACTACACCTCCACTTGGCCCGAGCAGCTGAATTACATCCTGTGGACCTACAGGACAACGCCCCGAACGGCTACCAAGGAGACACCATTCGCTCTTGCCTATGGATTTCAGGCCAAGGTACCAACTGAGGTTCTGGTACCTACGCACCGGATAATACACTATGATTCCGAACGGAATGAGGACAACTTGCGTGTTGAGCTCCATTTCATAGAAGAAAGAAGGGATCTTGCAGCCCTAAGAATGGAAGAATACCACCAAGCTACACTACTACAAATATGAGATACCACGTCACACATTTAAAGACGGTTTTTAAATAACCGTCGTTATAAAGTATGAGATGACTTTAGACGTCTGTTATGTTCGCGAACAGACGTAATATCTATCTATCTACAAATGCGTTTTACATCTTAGGGCGGTTTTAAAATGTAACGGATGTTGCATATAATTCGTTCAATTAAAAAATATAGGACGTATACACTTATTACTCCGCAGCCCACAATTCGCATTTACAACTTCACCAGTTCACCAACCCTAACCAATACGAATACAGTTAAAGCAATCGACAGAGGCTTGTCCATTGGAAATGTTCGATGCTTCTTTGTAGACGATGAAGTCACCGATGAATTGCCAGGTGAATAGATCGGATCCGGCAGTGGCTGTTTCTCCTTGGCGGTATGGACCCGACCCGCTCCTACCCATCTCGGGCACCATACACAATTGAGGACATCGACCGCGAACGCTACAGGTCTGGGAGGGACCTCACTCCTCGTCGGCAACCTGCTCGACCTCCACCTATTGGCAGCGTATTCAATTTCTCTCTTTCTCTCCATGTTTATGTGTGTTAATTTAGGATTGAATTTCTTTAATTACTCATCCATTTGGAAATTTATTCAGCTGCTTGATTGTTAAGTCTGGGTTAGTTTTTGACTAATTATTAGCGATGAATCATTTTGACTAATTCTGCTTCATCTCCTTTCTTGTTTTTCTCTAGTCATTTTATTTAATTAATTTATTTTAATTAATTTTCTTTATTTTCCGAAACACACCCAACACGTTTAAGTTTAGTACCGATCTTTATGTTAAATATTACTTATTATGGGGGCTTACGGAGCGAGAAGCTGAAACAGAATGCTCATAAAACATATTCCTGGTAGAATCTGAAGACTATATTTACTTTGTAACATGATTGAAACAATGTTTATATTATTATTATGAAGTTTTACAGTCTTAAATTTATTTTGTTTGTTTCTAAGTTGCAGGAAAGAGGAAAGAGAGTGACACTGTGCCCTCTAGGTCTCGCAATACATTTTAACTTTATAGTAAGTTTAAATCCGTAATGCACTGACTAGTAAGTTATGACTAGCAGTGTACTAAAACTGTTGTATGCTGCAATTTGTTTTTATTATGATACTTTGATATGATATGATTGCATTTTAGTATCTTAGTAATTGCTTTTGAACCACTCTCACCTATTATTCTTATTAGACTAGAAAATGCAGTACGGGAGTGGTTATCTATAGATAATGTATACTAGAAACTAGCAGTGACATAAAGTTTACAGCGGGAGTTCAAACTCTATCTTATTTATTCTTATTGTTATTTGCTAGAAACTGATTCCTCGTTTGAAATTAAAACATATGTTTAATGCTCTGTTTCACATGTATGATAGTTGTTTCTTTTAATTGCTTTTCTAGTTTTAGCTTTAAGTTGTAGTGATGAAATTCCGTGTGTTTTCTGAATGCTAATCTGATATACTGTACATGTTTTGTTATAAAGTCAATTACTGTAAAGGACTCTTCATGTTTGTGTGTATATATAGTGTTAGTAGTATTACTACACACAAGTTATCATTTTCACAAGAGAATAAGGATCTTGCAGCAGAAAGATCCCTTTTGTATGGGTTCAGTTTGGATCTTCTATGCAGAGCCCGAGGTTAGACAAACACTTAAAGGTAGAAACATATCTTTTGCAGAATTTTCTACTCGTAATTTGTATCTAGTTTTGGGTTATCGTTTAATGTTTTAAGAGTGGAATTATAGGTCCAAATCTAGCTTTGTATGTTTATGTTGAATTAGTAAAATGTGTATAATATATTTTAGGATATCTTTTAAAGCTTCTAAGTCTGATGTGTATTTCTAAAATGTACTAGTTGCTATACCCTTTTTAGCTCAAGCATTACAAAAGGGATTGACTTGTTTTTTTTTGTTCGACTTCCTGGGAAGCAACTACTTTTGATGCAGCTGGGGGCGAATTGGTTATTGGCTCCCTTTTGTGTGTTCAGTTTGCTTCTTCTATGCAGAGCCTGCGGTTAGACAAACACTTCAAGTTAGAATAGTATCATTTGCAATATTTTCTACTCGTAATTTGTATTTAGTTATAGGCTATCCCTAATGTTTTAAGAGTGGAATTATAGGTCCAAATCTAGCTTTCTATGTTTTTGTTGAAGTAGTAAAATATGTATAATACTTACATTTTAGGATATCTTTTAAAACTTTTAAGTCTGATGTGTATTTCTGAAATGTACTAATTGTTATACTTTTTTTAGCTCAAGCATTACAAAAGCGATTGACTTGTTTTTTTGTTGGAATTGAAGGTTGAAAAAAAAAAAAGAAAAATTACCACGGTGAATTCGACTTCCAGGGAAGCAGCTACTTTAATTTTGATGCAGCTGGGGCGGATGGTTATTGACATATAACTCCTTAGGAGAAAATTGATGATTCATACATTGTTTTTAGTTCTCGATAACATATAATATGATTGCTCTTAGTTGACATTGGGATTTTTGGTTATATTTTTGAATATTGAGATATACGTTCTCTGATGGTTTTACTTATTTGTATGGGCATATCATTAGAAAACTTTGAATGATATTCTTAAATCGTATTGTATGGCGTGGTATTGGAATGTCCAGGTTATTTTTTTTTGCCTTTTTAAAGTACATGTAACGTCAGCTTCTTAAAGAAAACTGACGTTATATGTATTTTTTTTTTTTATTAAAATATTTCACGTCGGTTTTCCAGAAAAACGATGTAATAAGGGCTTACTTATTTTGAAGAAATCATCACTTCTTACGTCGGTTTTAGGTAAAAACTGACGTTATATGTATTTTTTTTATTATTTATTAAAATATTTCACTTCGGTTTTCCAGAAAAACGATGTAATAAGGGCTTACTTATTTTGAAGAAACCATCACTTCTTACGTCGGTTTTAGGTAAAAACTGACGTGATAATGTAGCTATTACGTCAGTTTAGTAACCGACGTTATATGTTCTCACCTATTACGTTCCCACTTTCCTCGTCACTTTCAAAACCGACGTGAAAGGGTAAAAAAACCGACGTGAAAAGCCTCTTTTGTAGTAGTGCTACCAAGAGATACTTTGACAAACAGGTCAAAATCCGTTCCATCCAAGTAGGAGACTTGGTCCTGAAGAAAAGGGAAAAGAGCAAACCACTAGAAGGTGGGAAGATGGCCCAGAACTGGGAAGGACCCTATCAGGTAGAAAAGAAATATGCCTAAGGAACGTTCCGCCTTCAGACTACCGAAGGCCAGTCGGCGGGAGCTTGGAATGTTGAACACTTGAGGAAGTTTTATCAATAAAAACGGTTGTTGCACCTCTTGGGGAAAAAAGGATGTACATGATGATACATAAAGAGGGAGAAATTTACTTCCAAACACAAGGCTAGAAGTTAGATAACTAGGTCAGCAAGACTGAACGGAAATATCACAACCACGGCCAGAAGCCTCACCTCGATCTAGCTCTGTTGGCAATCATTATGGATGACCGAATGAGAGCCATCATCTTAATCTGGAGGGAGCCTCCATTTCAGCTTGGACTTGGCCTTCTGCTCCGGATGACCGAGCAGGGGATCCAAGCCAGTTTAGGAGATGGTGTAAAACTTCGAGTAAGGTAATCTGAACGGCATTTGATAATTCGGATGACCGAGCGGGGAGTCAGGACTCTGGTTTTTCAAATCTTACCTCAGTCTATAGTTCTGACGAACCACGGCGAAGGGAAATCGTTATGGTGGAATCCGAACTGTAACTTGGAGGCGAGTCTCCATTTTAGCTTGAAATACAAGAGATGACCCGTACAGGTGATCTTGTGTTTAGTTTGAAAATGGACATCTCATACCCTTAATATGGATGTCCCGGAAAGGCTGAACCGAACGGGTGCATCGGAATTATGGGCTTGGAAGATGAGGGGCAATACAAACCTTACCTCAGTCTATAGCTTTGACGAACCACAACGAAAGGAAATCGTTATGGTGGAATCCAAGCTGTAACTTGGAGGTGAGTCTCCATTCTTGCTTGAAATACCGGAGATGACCCGAACAGGTGATCTTGTATTTAGCTAAAAAGATGGACATCTCAAACCTCTAATATGGATGCTCCTGAACGGCAAAACCGAACGGGCACATCAGAATTACAGGTTTGGAAGATGACGGACATTATCTAAGTAATTACTAAAGCTTAGGTAATGATCTATACGGTCGGGGAATCAATCTCGAACAACAAGGCATCTTTATTCTTCGGCTCTACCGACCGGAGAATACAAAGGTAAAAAGAACGGTGGATAAAACAAAGGAAGAGCCATGCTACGGGAGGATCCCGAACAGGGAAAGGACGGTCGGGAAATAATCTCGAATTGGTGAAAAACAAAATAATAGAAGGACGAACAAAACAAAAGGAAAAACTATGGTTGCATGGTCGGAAGACAATCTCGAATTGATAAGAAGATTTTATTCTTCGGCACTACTGGCCGGAAACTACAAAAGAATGGAAAAATAATGAAGTATAAAGGAAACTATGCTAAAGACAAAATACAAAGCTACGCTACAGGCGGGTCCTTGGTCGGGGATGAAGCGTGCTCAGGGGAGGACTGTTCAGACTCCTCCTGGTCTGCTTGCCTCTTCGCCATCACACGCTTATAAGCGCGGCAGAACAGCTCATCAAACTTGGCCTCTTTAGGATCGAAGGGCTTGGGAAAATGCTCCATGATCACTTCAAGGTTTTGGTCGACCAGGATATCTTGGCACTTAACAAGGGTGTCTCTGGCCAGAGCATTGGCAAAGGCAGTCCCGGACGGGGTCTCATCCAGAAGCTTGAGGCCATCGTGCAGGGGATCCTTACACTTCTTCAAAAACTCCCCAAGATGTTTTCCAAGGAACTCCCGAGCAGTCTCTTCCAAGGCGACATTCAGGCCCTTCCCCCTCTGAAAGTCTATCACCGCCTAGGTGGTGATCTTGGAGGCATCAACAGTATAGGGGGCGGGAGGCTTCGGCTGCCTTCACCTTGGCACGAAGCTCTCGGATCTCCCGATCGCGACGTTGGAGTCGCCTCTCCAGTTCGGCCAGCTCCTCCCTGGCCTTGTCTCCTTTATTGGCCCGATCCTGAAGATCTGCAGCCATTTTCCTAGCAGCAGCTAGAAGGGTTTGGCTCTCATCCCGCTCGGTAGCCAGGTGAGAAAGGAAGAAACAACAGTAAAAACAAATCCCGAAACAATAGTAAGAACAGTACCAAGGGAAGCTTAAACGATCAGGAAGGTACCTTAATACTCTCCAAATGGCCTGCTTCGACCAGATCGGACCAATGAGTCAGGTTGGTGAAACCCTCACCAGCCTTCAAAGAAGTGCTGCACCACATGGAGGATGCAGTCTGCCCGAACAGCGTTCGGGCTTCAGCTCGAGGGCCCATGGCGGAGAATTCCACCATCAACCGATCGGGGATCGGGAAATGATCAGGGGCAGAATCTCCCTTCATGCCAAGCGAGGAGCCCAACTGCTTGGGGGGAGAAGAAGCGGCATGCATCGCCTCCAGGTTAGGATCAGTCAAATCAATGACCTGATCGATCGGTACCAGCTGACCGGAGGGCTCTGTCCGCAGACGTTTATTTACTGGCCCAGATTCTCGGCCATAGAAAGAACCTTGCTGAGTATCCCTCCCCTTCCCTTTATCGGCTAGAGCGGTGGATGAGGGGGTAGGGGTAGGACGCTTTGTGGAAACGGGAGGGATCACACCTGTGAAAAGAAACAAAGGAAAGTGAGCAAAAGAATCAATAAATGTACCGAACGGCTAAAATAAAAAAGAATTTTACCAATGCCCGCTGCCAAAAGCTTGGAAGGGGTCAGGAAAGACCGAATGTTCTTCGACCCGGCCGAATGAAGCCGGTCGTATTGGCAGAGCAGGGCAACATCCAACTTGGGGGCGGAATCCTGAACAGGATAGGTGTTCCACCGATCGGGGAACGGAAATGGTAACCCCACATGAACGAACAAAAAACGTTCCTCCCACTTCTCAGGTGGGGTGGGGTTGTCGGTAAAGAGGGTCCAGCCAGAACGAGCAACTAGCCGCAGATACCCAGTCGTCCAGTATGGCTGACAGCTGTAGCAGTAAAGGAAAAGATCCCCATTCGGGGCTATCCCCAGGTCATGTCACAAGACAATGAACCTGTTCAGTATTCTGTACGTGCTGGGCACGAACTGAGCCGACACTACTAATACCCGGCGAAGGAACTCCACAATGAAGGGGTGCAGGGGGAACCTGAGACCGGCCACTAGGGCGTCCGGGTGCACCAACACACATCCTGGACGATGGCGCATGGGATGCTTGATAAACCCCGCGTAGAACTGACGGGGTGGAGGCAATAGCTGGCGCAGTGTCTGTTCGGCATCCGCAGGGAGACGCTGGCGCTGCTTCCTGATACAGTGGAAGTTCAGACTATAGTGAGGGGGGCGTTCGGGCATGCCCCTTTCGTAAATGGCTAGATCATCGCCTGATTGGCATCCATCATCAGGGAGGGGCTGTTCGGGTCGAAGAGATGGGGAGGAATCATTAGAATCCGATGATCGGGTAGATGTGCCTTGATCCTTGGGGTGAGCCTTTCCCCTGGTACGATGGATCAGAGTAGGTGCCATTTCTTCGGAATCGGGGGAATCAAGGAAGGCAGACATAAATTGGCGAAGAAAACCAAAATCTAGAGAGAGAAAGCTTGGAAGAATTAAGAAGCAGCAGAAAGTATGAAAGGAAGCAGCTGCATCATTATATAGGAAGATGTTGCCACCAAAAGTTCAAATCATTGACGGACACGTGTCAAAACGGTTGGGTGGAGTTAAGGCCCTTTACTGAAAGCAGGAATACCCTAACGGGATCAGAATCAAAGAACGTGATCCCAGAACATGATGAGAGGAAAACATTGCAAACATTTATCCCGAACAGGCTGGGGGAATTAGAGAAAAAAATAACATGGATCCCGATCTTCCCGAACGGGAATAGAACGCATCAAAAAAATATATAACTATGCGGAAAAGAATAACATGTGCGAACAGGCTGGGGGAATTAGAAAAAATAACATCCAAGGCTGGAATTGGGCCAGGCAGGAATACAGACCCGAACAGGGTAACCGAACAGAACAAAGAGGTACAACTCGCCAAAGGTTCACATGTTTGCCGAACGGGCATCAGAGGAAACAAGGAAAGTACGGGGTACAAGAGCCAAGATGAATCGCAGAAATGGCTAAGTCCTAAGTGTTGGACATATGCTAGCAAGGGCTATGTGCCGAACAGGTGGAAAGAAGCGTGGAAAGGGCTAAGTCCTAAACATTGGACTCATGGATACAATCTCGAACAGACAGCCCGATCGCTATGAAAGAACAGGATGGGAAGGGGGGTCAATAAAACAACTAAGTCCAAAAGCAAGGCAATGCACAAGTAAACTATGGAGGCAAATTGATGGGCAAAAAGTTTTATATTCATCGTTTCTACTGACCGGAAATTACAGAAAATACTTATAAAACAGGAAATGGAAATACAAAGGAATGAGAATATCTATTCTACTGTTCGGAGTTGTCCTTGCCCTCCTCCTCATCATCATCTTCTTCTTCATCGACGGCCTGGACGGTCTCCATCCCCAAAACACGCCTGCACTTGGAGAGTTGGGCCTTGAGAACATTTAGATGACCAGGTTGCAGGCCGGGGAAGTCAGATAGTTGCGCGGGCCGCCCTAAAAGCTTTTCTAGGAGGGGGAGGATCGGCTGTAGCATGTGTTGGCACCCAGCGCCATAGACCTCCCGGGCGAATACTTCGGCCCATTCCTTGGTCACCGGATGCTGATCAAGCACCCTGACCCCCTCCTTTTGACGCTCTTCGCTGGCCAGCTTGGCTAGGTGCTCCCCAAGCATGGTAGGGAGCTGCTCAAAAGCGTATGCCCAGAATTCATCCGAAGTCTTGAAGTTTTCCCAGACGGTTGAGAGATCAACAGTTACTTCAGGAGGACCGTCCGGGATCTGAGAAGCAGACTCGAAGAACTTCACCTGGGCGGATTCGGCCGCCGCCAGATACGCCTGAAGAGAGGCCACTCTCACACGGAGCTCCCTGAGCTCGCTCTCCAGCTTATTCCGAGCCTCGGCAGCTACCTGCCGATCAGTCTCAGCGGCCTGAACGGCCGATGAAAGGGAATGTTCGGCTTCCTCCTTCGCCACTATCAGCCCTCGCTTTTTGGCCAGCCGGGCCTCGCGGATTTTGAGGCTGTATAACCCCACCTGCATACAGTTAACCAGAGTTAACAGGGTGAACGCGCAATCAGGAAAGGAAACGTGGAAACGGAATCAGGATGGGGAATTACCTTGAGAGCAGCCAAGGCTAGGCACTCCTCGGCATCCTCGACCGGGAGCTGGGGGAGGACAAAGTCGTTTAGATCCACAGATGTGGACCAAATCCGGCTTGCCGGACAGCCGCCCCGCTCTAGCATATCATGAGCAAGAAGGGAGATCCTCTGGAAATGGCTGGTCAGGTCCGATTGATGGGCGGCCACATCCTCGGCAGAAAATTGATGGGATTGCTGATTAGAGAAGAATTGATCCATCAGCATATCAGCATGGGAAGGTTGCTGATCGGGGGCCACCTGCTGCACGGGTTGAGCCTCTTGAGCGGGCTCGGGCTGTTTGGGAGATGGATCAGCTTGAGAAGAAGTCGCCTGGTCGGCCTTCCTCAGCCTCTTCCTCTTGGTCTTCTTCTTCTCCTGAACAGGAGGGGGGACTTGCTGCTCGTCGCCAACACCACAGAAGAATAACCTACTGTCGTCCACGGCAGGTTGTTCGAGGTTAGCTCCTTCGGGGTCTGAAGATTCGTCTTGGTTGGGAGCTGAAAACAAACAAAGGAAAATATTAGTACCGAGCGGTTCGCACGTGGATAAACAAAATGTTTCTCACACAGGAAGGACCGCCCGGGCCATGGTACTTGGTTTTCAATCAAGTAAGTCCAGGAATACGGGCAGTACCTATCTCGACCTTGATGAGCCGTGCAGGAGTCAGGTAGGTCATAATCTTGTACGAACCACCATGCTCCACGGCGATGATATCTTTACTAAGATCTTCGGAAATGAATGGCTCAGGGGATTTTGGAGGGAAGGCGTTCCATTTCATCGGAATTAAGCCGTTCGAAACGGAGACGAAAAAGAACCGGTCTTTCCAGCCCTTGATTGAAGGAGCGTCACAGAACAAGATGTGCACTACCAAAAAACCATGGGCTTGTTGAGGGATGACCGAGAAAAAATAATGAAAAAGCTCCAAAGTCGGCGTCACCCTGGCCTCCACACAGCGACAGATAAAGCCGGCCACTGCTCGGTAGGAATTGAGCATGATTTGGATTGGGACTACTTGGTAGAAATTAAATAAGGAAACAAAGAAGGGGTGGAGTGGGAATCTAAGACCGACCTTAACCGAATCATAGTGGACTACAACCATCCCCGGGAGGTGACGCATCGGGTGGAGCCCAGCCTGGAGGCAGAAGTCCACCGAATCGGGGATCAACATTTGGATTTGGGCCCTGTTTTGGGCCGTGAGCTTTTGCCGCCTAAACCTAATAAGGGCTAGGTCAAGTTTGTGGCAGGGAACGGCGCTTGGGGGACCGGCTTCCATGATTTCCAGTTCATCCTCAGAATGGGTACCGTCGGAGTAGGTCCGAGAGGGAGAAGCGCCATCATTAGAGACATCCGCGGGAATGGGAGCGATTTCTCCGGTGACATCAGGGTTTCTCTCTGAGGAAACAGCAGTAGAAGTGGAAGGTTCGGAGGAACAAAGGGGCGCCATGATGACCGAACAAGGAAGAGAGAAAGGGAAAACAAAGGCCGAAAAACACCTGAACAAGAACCGAGGAAAAGCTCTAGAGAGAAGGCAGAGCAATAGGCCGGAGATTCAAGGTTTTTCGAAACCCAGAATCAAAGTCGGAAGAGCCTATTTATACTCTGTCACACCGAATCGTCAACCAATCACAAAGATACATGTCGCCAGTAATGATGACAGGGACACGTGTCACGCGGAGAATCCTCCCCAAGTAATCATGACGGTTATCGGGGAATTAAAACGGAAGCCGCATAAAACCGTCAAAATACGCCTCGGGAACTGGCGGAATACCATCCGATACATCCCCGAACAGCGTTCGGGCAATAATCTTCTACTTCCTTATGCACTCACAACCGTTCGAGACATAGGAAGTGGGGGACTAGTGTTGGGATATTGGGTCCAGGCCCAATATCCCCGGCCCAAAGTATGAGGAAACCAGGAGGAAACAAAAGGCCCAAAGCAGTCCAGACCCGTTCGGCGTTCGGCACATTACTTACACTTGGAACATTTCGGGGAAAAACTACACCTACATTCATGATGGGGTGCCGCACACCGATCGGCGTTCGGGATAGTGGCTCTCAGGACAACAATGACGGGATATCCCAATATCGAACACCCTACCCGAACGGGTAGTCAGCAAGTGGAAGCCGCATTTAATGCTGAAGCATGGCGGCAGCAAGTGGAGGCATGGGTGCATACATGGCAGGGGGCATAGCCTACCAGATTCAGCCACGTGTCCAGCTTTCTGATGTGTGTTTTCTCGCACTTAAAAAGATTGTAATATAGTGGTGTAAGTACGAGTATCGTCTCCACAGGGACGGACAAAAGGGAATCAAGAATTAATTAAATTCAGCGATTAAAAGAAATAAATAAAATAAATGCGTCGTGCGAGATATGATTGGTATGAAAAAATTAAAATGCAACTAAACGATTAAAATAAATGGGTTCTCTCTAATTAATGACGAAGGGAACAAGGATTGATTCCGAGGTAACCAGATTTCTGGCAGATCAGGCCTAATTACATGAAATTAATTCAATTGAGCCTAGCTAATCATTACTAAGTTCTTACCGCTCTCGCGGCGTAGAGTACAATAATTTAAGGGACCAGGCTGATCTCTCATGCGACAGGATCCTAAATTATCGCCAAGACGAGCGAGCTTACGGCCCCTTAATCGCTACTAATCTCTTAGCGAACGATTAAGTGTGTGTGAAGGTGTCCTAGAATAAACTAGATCTCTCTTAATTTATTCTACAAGCAATTGTAATTCTAGCGCGCGTTCTAGGTTACAAAAGATATCAGTTAAATTATTCAAACACAAATTAAAAGGCATTCATGCAATTAATCCATCAATAAACTAGCCATACATCATGATCAACCCCTTCATCAATCTCAATCCCTAATTAAACTACTCACAATTCATAATTGAAGAATCAATAGAATTGGGAAGAATAGAATTAATTGTCATTAATTAAAAAGGTGGAACTTACAAAGAATACCAAAAGATTGATGAACAAGGCTGAAAAGCCCACTAAAATTCGTGCTAGGCACTCTCTCTAAGCTCCCCCCCTTCAAAACGGGAGTTTACAGGCTGTTTAAATAGGAAAAACGGAGCAATTCGGGCGAAATTAGGATTCCAGGGCCAACGCACGGGGCCAACGCACGGCGTGCGTCCCCCAGTGCGTCCGGAGCAAAGCCGCGTAAAAATATGGAACGCACGGCGTGCGTCCCCGCACGCACGGTCGTGCGTTGCTGGCAGTATCTTCCTTGCTTTCTCGCTTCAGACGCACGGTCGTGCGTTCCCCTACGCACGGCGTGCGTAAAACTTCCTAATTGGACAAAACTTCCTTCATGAAAGTTGTAGATAATGAAGTCCTATATCCACCCCAATTTGCAGAATGTGATTTGAATCATCCAATCCAGAGATATTATCAAAACGGTGGAAGGTATCATTCTGAAATCGCAGCAGAGATCATCTGACTTCATCGTGTGTTTTCACCTTCTTTATCTCAGATTCTCGGAAAGGTGTCTTCATATCATTTGTAGCCCCTGAAGTTAGATTTCATTTGGAACTTTAATCCTGTACATTGGATGTTTCTACAAAGAGATATGCTTGAACGATTGACAGAAGGTCATCCTGATCGTCGTTTTCAAGCTTCATTCATCTTCTTTTGACCCCGTAGCCAATCCTAGAGCTCTTTTTCCTTCAAATCTTCATCGTGAATCTTCCGGTGACCTCCAAAGCTATCAAATCATTCTCAAATGCTTCTCAAATCATCCCGATTGTTCCTCAAGTGCCGGTGCCGGGCTCAAATTCCCTGATTTTGACTACAAACAACACAAAACTCGAACCAACGCCCGGTAAACATAACTTGAGCTAAAATTGAGACTAGTAACACCTTAAAACTAGCAAAATCATCAAAATCCGATCTCAACACGCATCAAATACGTGTCAAAATACGGACTTATCACTTTCCCATCTCCATTTTAGTATAAATACCTGCATTGAATACATTGTAAGGGGTTAGCATTTTGATACTCAGAGCTTAGCATGTAGAAACACCTCTCTTATTCTTGTATTCTTGTACTTACCTACCGTTCGGGTAATTTCAGTGTAATCGCAGATTTACTGAATACAAGTAGGCCCTTGAGTTGAACAATATCTCACTGTTTTATATTTTATACACTATCCAAACCAACTCAACATCCCTACAATTTCCAAAGCTTGTGTTGGGCTTTCGGATCTTCGGGAATAAACCTCAACAGATGAAAAGTTGAAAACTCGATCACAAAATTTTAATTGCATCCCAGTGTTCTTAAATTAAAAGAAAAACATTTGGAAACATTAAAAGTAAAAAAAAAAACAGAGAGACGTGGGTGCCTAGGTGGGGAAGGATGTTCAAATGTGCAAGTGAGTGGAGATCACGTGACCAACTAATAATTGTGTAAATAGCATGCAACGTATGTTTTGTTTGTTATGGAAAAACGGTACTGTATTGGGATGGGTATACTATGCTCAAGATATACTGATCACACCGTATAATTTACGCTGCATATTTACGGAATTATTAGTTGGTCAAGTGATCTTCACTCACTTGCACACTTGAACATCCTTCCCCATCCAGGCACCCACGTCTCCTTTTTATTTCTTTTTATTTTTACTTTTAATGTTTCCAAATGTATTTATTTTAATTTAAGAACACTGGGATGAAATTAAAATTTTGTGATTGAGTTTTCAACTTTTCATCCTTTCAAAATAAAATAATTACTTTTTCATTCTCTTAGTCCTTAATTCCTTATTGATACACTTTTTTCTTTTTTTATTATTCAACTAAAATTACAACAAAAATTAATTATTTTTTTAAATAAATATTTTTTATATTTATATACTTTTTATAATATACTCCGTATTTTTCATATTCATACACTTTTTTTTAAATATGTATGAAAAAATTACTTAAAAAGTGATTTTTTTTGTTTCTTTTGTCCGGACAAATGATCAGATCCGGACAAATGATCGGATGACCGGATGATCTGATCATTTGTCCGGATGACCGGATCGTTCATCCGTCAGGTTTAATACGGAGTAACATAGTTTAAGAAGACCTTTGAAAACCATGCCTCCACGAGTTTTTTTTTTTTGACGCAAAAGGCTTAATTCATTTCATCAATCACAATGTTCTCAATACAATAAGGAACAGATAAAAAAATTGTGCAAGAAGCATAACTAGTAGATGCTCTAGCAAGAGCATGAGCACTACTATTAGCTTGTCGCCTAGCAAAAACGACACAGAAATCGTTATTAGACCCAACAATATTCCTACAATCATGTACTAGAGATCCATATTCAGATCGATCCTTGTGTGCGTTGTAAATATCATCCACCAACTGCTTGCAATCAGACTCGAAAATAACTCTTGTATACTCAGTCTCCTGCATCCATTTAAGAGCTTCCCTCAAGCTCCAAGCTTCTGCCTCAGCTGGACTCATTTCCGCTCGCATCCATGAAGTTCGGGCCCTGGAAAATCTCCCCATATGATCCCTAACGCAGCAGCCAAATCCCACTCGTTTATTTCCTGAAAAAATTGCAGCATCAATATTGCACTTAACAAAACCAATTTGTGGCCTGCTCCACCTGATAACATTTTGTTTGCTTTCCTTTCTATCACCTTTCGAACCTTGGCCAGCTTCCCATGAATGTAGCACTTCAGCCCCTCGAGATATCACCTGAGTAATCGTTTCTTGTATACCATCCCAATATAAAACATTCCTTTTCCGCCAAATGCTCCACATAGTCATCCCAAACAATTTCAACTTGTTATCAGATAACTCACTGATCACAGTTAAGAAAAATTCCACGAAATTTTCAGCCCTATCCATGACAGTGTCCAAGTCTTCCCACATACCTATCTTTCTCCAGCAAGCTATACTATCCGCACAAGATAGAAAAATATGCCATGAGTTTTCCGGTCCACCATTGCACGAATCACATACCTCTGTGTTGCCCACTCCCCGTGATCTCAGCTTGCTCTTGGTCGGTAAGCAATCCCTCCCCACCCGCCAAAGAAAGGTGCGGATCTTGGGCGGAATTGGCAGCCTCCATATTCTCTTCCATCGGCCATCCTTTTTAAGATGTTTGGTATCTACCAAAGAATTCATGCAGGCTTTGTAGGCACTCCTAACCGAGAACATACCGTCTTTCGTAAAACGCCATATAGGAATATCTTCATGGTGAAGTCGTATAAGAGGGATCGAAAGGATATTTTCTGCATCTCGATTGCTGAAAATGCTTCTAATGAATGCCTCTCTCCAAGTGCTTCCTTCGCGGTCAATCAATTGTGCTACCTTTAGTTCTTGTAGTTCAAGTTTCGGTGGCGTATGCAGTTTAGGGTCTTCTTCATTTCGTAACCAAGGTTGAGTCCATACATTGATAGATTTTCCATTACCAATGCTCCAGCGGTATCCATCCTTTACTATAGCTTGGGCTGACCAGATGCTACGCCAACAATAACTGGGATTATGTCCTAAGGATGCCCCAAAATACTCCCCTCTAGGGTAATATCTAGCTTTGATAACTCGTGATACCATAGCCTCCGGGTCAGAAATAAGTTTCCAACCTAGTTTCCCCAACATAGCAAGATTGAACCCGTGGAGATGGCGAAAACCCATGCCTCCTTCCTCCTTCGAAATTGTTAATTTCTCCCAACTCAGCCAGTTAATGCCTTTACCCTCTCTTTTTCTTGAGCCCCACCAAAAAGAATTCATCATTTTCTCCAACTCTTCTTGTAATGAGCAGGGAAGCAAAAAGACACTCATACAATATGTAGGAATAGATTGTAAGACAGATTTAATAAGTACCTCCCTGCCAGCTTGAGATAACATTTTACTACTCCAACTCGAAATCTTCTTCCATACTCTATCCTTGATGTAATTAAAGATTGCTTTCTTTTTCCGCCCTAACATAGATGGCAGCCCGAGGTATTTACCGGTTCCAATACATCGTTTGACTCCAAGAATGCTGGACAGATGTTCACATGTAGAATCATCAATGTTCTTGCTAAAAAAGACCTCTGATTTTTGCTGATTTATAATCTGCCCTGAGGCTTTCGCATAGACATCAAGGATATGCTTCATTTTCCTGGTTTCTTCTTCTTTCGCTTGGAAGAAAAAAAAAACTGTCGTCCGCAAAGAATAGATGACTTATTGTTGGTGCTCCACGACATATTCTCACTCCATGTAGCTCCCCCAATCTCTCCGCTTGCCGAATAAGCGCTGTAAGTCCCTCTGCACATAAAATGAAGAGATAGGGGGACAGTGGGTCCCCCTGTCTCAGACCCCTTTGAGGAACAATTGGCCCAATACGATCATCATTAACAAGAATTGTGTACCGCACAGCAGTAACACACATTTTTATCCACATGATCCACGTCGTATTAAAGCCCAATCGCTCCAAAATTGCCCAAAGATAGCCCCATTCCACCCGATCATAGGCCTTACTGATATCAATCTTGAAAGCAGCCCCGCCCCTCGTGCCTCCTGTTTTACACTTCAGATAATGAATAATTTCATTAGCAATTAAAACATTATCCAAAATGCTCCTTCCAGAAATAAATCCCGACTGCTCCACCGAAACACATCTATGAAGTATTTTCTGAAGTCGGTTTGCTAGGACTTTAGCTACTATTTTGTAAACAACATTACAAAGAGAAATGGGTCTAAGATCACCCATAGATATAGGCGTATCGCATTTAGGGATTAATACAATATTTGTTTCGCCTATCACTTCTGGGAACCGCCCTTCGGTCAACCACTTTCTGCCTGCCTCAACTATGTCTTCCCCACAAAGCTTCCAGAATCTTTTATAAAAGGCCGGATTGAGGCCATCCGGTCCAGGGGCTTTGTCTGAATGCATCTGGATCATGGCTGCTTTGAATTCATCATCCACAAATGGGGCCGTCAACGTACTGTTAATCTCCTCGGTGATGCACGGTTTAAGAGCTGCCAGCACTAGGGAATAATCCACATCACAAGAATTAAAAAGATTAGTAAAATAGGACTGCACCACTGCAGCAATACCTTCCTGTGATGTTACTAAAATTCCATCTTCATTCTTGAGGCTAGTAATTTTGTTTCTTTTCTTTCGGGAAGTAGCAGCAACGTGAAAGAATTTAGTATTCATGTCTCCATCCCGCATCCAAAAAGCCTTCGCTCTTTGCTTCCAGAAAGTCTCCTCTTGAGCAAGGAGTTTAGCCAATTCTCGCTGCAGGATTTTAGCTTCATGAACTGCTTCGTTTGAAAGAGACTCTCTTGCAAGTGCTAGTTTAGCTCTACATTTATCAATAGCTTCTGTGTGTCTTCTTCTCAATTTCCGCCCCCAAGCATCTAGTTTAACGGTACAGCGTTCCAGCTTCCTGAGCAATGGGTCTCCTGTGGATTCTTTCCATTCCCTCTCAACTACTATATTAAGTTCGGGTTCAACAAGCCATGAATTCTCAAACTGAAATCTTCTTTTCCTGAACATGCATACTTGAGACTTCGTGTTAAGCAAAATAGGAGAATGATCAGAGTGAGAGGCTACCAGATTGCGTAATATACTGGTTGGAAAGCGCTGCAGCCACGCCTCTGTTCCCATAGCTCTATCAAGCCTTTCCTCTACCGACTCGTCAGAATCTAGGCTTCTCCACCAAGTAAAGGGCCTGCCTTCGAGCTGAATATCCACTAATCCACAGTCAGTTATTGCCGCTCTAAAACCATTTATTAACCAGGTAGGGTGCTCTACCCTTCCTCTCTTCTCCTCATGAGCCAAAATGTCGTTGAAGTCTCCGATAACACACCATGGCAATCTACAATTGCTAGCTATCCTTCTAAGAATATCCCAGGATTCTCTTCGATGTTGTCTATCCGGAATGCCATAGAATCCTGTAAGTTGCCACGGTTGAGTAGATTCCTCTTTAACCAAAACATTAATAAAATTTTTTGAAAAATTGATTAGTTCAATGAGACTGGAAGATCTCCAAAGAATCGCTAGTCCACCACTTCTTCCCTCCCTGTCCACTACAAAATAGGCCTCAAAACCCAAAAGTCTACGAATTGCATCCACCTTATTAGAAGAACATAAAGTCTCACAAAGGAAAATAACATCTGGCTTATTATGCCGAACTAGGTCTCGAAGTGCCGGAACTGCACGCGGGTGACCCAATCCCCGGCAGTTCCAACTTAAAATAATCATTGGTCCTGGTGGGCCTGGGACCCAGGACCCACCCCAAAAAAATTTTTATCAGCGATGCCTGATGTACTAGTTGAGCGGTCTGTAACTTTTGGTTGTGACTCTTCGGCAAGTCGTTTTCTTTTCCTCTCTGCAGCTAGTTCATTATCCTCCGTCTGCATTTCACTACTGCATTGGGCAGCTTGATCAGTAACCTTACTACTCTGTTGTTGATTTATGCCTTTGACATGTTCTCCCCATTGCCCACCTGTGTCATTCCTCAACCATCGACACCCCCCTGAAGCCCCTGTCTTCCTTCTGTCTGCCCTTAACTCTATGCTCCAGCCTCTTACTCCATTGTCCTCTTGCATTTGAAATAATTTGTCGCATTGGGTGTCTAAATGGCCCAGTACTCCGCATAAGAAGCAAAAGGTGCTCAATCTTTCATATCTAAAACGAACCATTTTAATTTCCCCACTGACCAGCCTAATTTTTTTCCCCCTCTTCAAGGGATTACGAACGTCTAATGTGACTCTTATGCGCATATACTTCTTCCAGAGACCCTCATTGTTCTTAGGATCATACTCTACGAAAGTTCCAATAAAATTTCCCAAACTCTTTCCTGTTTCCTCATCCATATGTGTCATTGGAATATCGTGTACTTGAACCCAGAAATCGACATGAAATAATGGAACTTCCGAGGGTATAGATGTTGCCCCCATTTTTGCACGAGTTAGGAACATTTTTTTAATACGAGTACTTTTTCACTTATGTTGCGGTCAGTCTCACAATAATTGGAAATCTCTGAATCGAGCCATCTGCCATTGTACTCATGACTAACGACCAACACCAACTTTAAATTGTTTTGATTATTCAGCACGTGTGTTAAAAAGGGTAATATTTCAAAAAAAAAAAAGACTTTTCGTTTTTTCTTTGACACACTAATCAGTGCTCCTTCCCTCCCCTTACAATTGCAAAATTTAAAAGTTTTGTCAAGTGTCATGTGTTGGAGGGAGGGGTGATGTTCACCCTCCATGAAAAGGGTGAACAAAATAGAAATCCTTAAAATTAGGGATGTTTTTACTTGGAATGTAATTTGTCCCAGACCAGACCAGTTCAGACCAGACCAGACCAGTTGAGACCAGACCAGACCAGACCAGATCAGTTATAAAAATACAAAGAAACCAAACCAGACCAGACCAGACCAGTAAATTACAGTCCATGTAAAAACATACTAGGTATGGATACCTCCGGAGCAGGTTTGACATTGTGCGAGATTGAACTCGATCTGTTTCTCGGTTTTGGCCAAGATTGAATACTCGATCGGGTATATAGGGCACCCGATCCCAATCAACGATTTGGGGATCGACCAGGTCAATCCCGATTTCAGTCTCGATTGGTTAATTTTTTTACCTTAAAATCGGACAAAAAGAATTAAAAAAATAGTGGAATCGAGTTTGAGACCGTACAAACCGGGCATCCGGAAATGACCTAGAACCGGGTTTAAATGGGCCGTGCCCGGATTTTAAATATTAATGGCATGGACCAGACGATGTCGAGCCGGAACCGGGACTAGACCGACTCACCGACCCGGGTCCATGGCTACTTAAGATAGAATTGAGACAAGAGGATGCGATGTGGTTTTTAGAAAAAATATAGTTATGTGATTGATATTAAGTTGATAAAATGTAAATAAAGTTAAAATGAAATAGTATCAAACAAATATTGTCAAATATGGTACCGGACAAATTTAGTGAGATTAATGACAAAGGAAAATTCGTACAATCATAGGGGACAGAGAATAGTTATTTTCATAGATGCATTATTACTATGGAGTATTCTATACTGGTGTATGAAGAGTGATTCCATCATTTTCAATGGAGTCTAAGACTCGCTATTTTTTTGTTTGGGAATATGATGAAATAAAGCAAAATGACTCATTAAACTGTCTGCGCTTCTTTATTATGAACTAACAGTCGGTCTATTACATCTGACGCCCCCCCCCCCCCCCCCCCCCCCGTACCCCACCGTATGTGGGTGCCTTTGCGACACTAGGGTAATGGTGATGATGATGATGATGACTCGTGTATAAAGAGTGATACTTCCTCCGTCCCACTATATTGTCCCATTTTTTCTTTTCCGATCTTCCCACTAAATTTGTATCATAACATATTTAGTAATATTTGTGTGACTCTAATTTATTTTAACTTTATGCTCACTTGATCAATTCATTATCAACTATACAATTCTACATTTCTTAAAAGCGCACCACTCTTCTTTGTCTCAATCTTAGAGGAACAGAGGCAGTAGTAAATATTCAAAAGATGTTATACAATATCAGATCTAATTGAGGAAATGGTTCAGCTCAGCTGGTCGCCGACTCACTCTCCCTTATGGGAGGTCTCGGGTTCGAAACTCAATGGAGTGGGTTTTCTAGTTTACTCCAGGACCCCCCCCCCCCCCCCCCAGACGCCCTCTGGAGTTAAAAAACAATATCAGATGTAATTTTTATTTTATTCAATGAATATATAAGTTTTTTTAAAAATGAATATATAATTTTTTTAAAATGAATAAAACGGACAAATACGAAATAGTACCACATATATTTTGCTTTCTGTTGTTGCTTTTCAATACTCCACATTAGATTAAGAGCTTGTTTGGTAGTCCTAAATTTCACCTTTTCAACTAACTTTTTAATCAGATATGTAAATTTTGATTTTGCACATTGAACTATGTAACATTCAAAATAAGTGAGGTTAGAATTACTTAACTGGCTGAATTGACGAAAATTACTTTAGAGATTCATTTTAGTTATCCTTATAATTCTGCGGACTCAACCAATTCTATCGATTCAGTAGGAATTCCACCAATTTTAAATTTTCAACAGATTCAACCGATTTCGGTGTAACCAAACGGGCACTACATAAATAACTTATTTACACAAGCAACTTTTTTAATTTTTATCAATTTTTCTTTGAAAAAAATTATCCAAAAAAACTTTCACATTGTCATCTTTTGATGGTCAACTTTCTAGTCGACCGCCTTTCCCAATCATTTCTACTATGTGAGGCGATTTTCAATTCCTCACGCGTTGACGCATTTTCTGGCTCCTTTTAGAAGACTAAATGTAAATGTATGATATAACTCGTATTGTTAAAAGTTCCACATCGGATGTTTCTGAAAGAATTAAACACTATATTAAGATCTGAGTTACTCCTCCTATCAGGTTGACCTTTTAGGATGGAACTCATGATTTTAACATGGTATCAAAGCCAAAATGATTCATGGTGTGGGGCCCCTATGAAAAATGACGACACAATTATAAAAAAAATGACGAACCGATAGAAAAAAATGAATGACGACACGATCCAGACGAAGTGTATAGTCATTAGGAGGGGTGTTAAAAGTCCCACACCGGATGTCTCCGAAAGAATTAAACACTATATTAAGATATGAGCTACTCCTATTAGGTTGACCTTTTAGGATGAAACCCCGGATCTTAACACGTATTCTAAAAGGTGGTAAAAAGCGGGGCTTAGACATGTCTAGGCGTGACACGGTGAAAAGTAGAAAGTCATGGAAAAGACAGTCAACAAAAGGTTGACCATCAAATACGCAAAAAGGCGTAAGTCCAGTCATGAAAGCCAAAGCTTAGACGTGAAAATGCAAAAGTTTTTTCCGATTAATGATTTTCTGCAAAGAAAAAAAAAGATTAAATTTTAAAACATACTATCCTTCGTTCTTTAATTCTTGCAACACTACTTTGACTTCACGTTTACCAATGTACAACTTTGACTGTAATTATATTTAATTATGTATTAGTAAACATTATAAAAAGTTGATATTTTGGAAATTCACATTAATAGGAATTCAATAACATTTTATCTGTAATTATTTGATTATGGATATTAGTAGAAAATCGCGATCAAAGTAAGGTATGTGAATAGTGCAAAAATCACAATGTTGCAAGAATTAAAGAACGGAGGGCGTACTTTTTATAAACACGTTATATGTGGAATTTAATATGGCGTAGTTAAAACAACAATATATCTTTTTTATTTGCGCTATTTATACATTAAAAATCATATATGTTGAACTAAGGGGTGTTTGGAACCGATTCTGTTTCTGCTTCTGTAGCGCCGTCCCCAAATGTATTTACTTTTAAGAGTATATTGTATTGAACCTTATGAAATGGTTAACGAGTATTCGAAGTTGTGAATTTTTATTAGTTCTTTCGCACGAATAGTAAATCCGCACGTGGGGCCCGCACCGGGAGCGGGGGCCGCCCGATATTCCCGGGACCACATAAATTATTCATCTTGGTCTAGATAATATTTATATGGTGTTGGATAACTCATTTGAGCCATGGAAAGGTCCGGAGTTGGCCGATTGGTCAAAAGGGGCTCAAATACCGGTATTGGCAATTTAACCGATAGAAGCCCGAAATTGAATTTCGGGGACTTATAAATTAAAGTTGGGGAATGTATATTCACTATAAGGGTCGTAATGGTTGAGAACACATAATATATTTTATTTGACCCGATAAAATAAAATATATTTAAAACAGTCCGAAAAATACAACTTTCGGGACCAATTGTACACTTCTGGACAACAAGGGTTGACCTCCCACTTGGGTGGGGGCCAACCCACGAATTTGGCAGCCAAAGGGGGCTGATTTGTGTCACACTTGAGCTGTGAGACAAGAGGGAGGTGGGAGGAAGCTATCAAGGTACCATGAGGGGGCCCATTTACACATTATTTTGAGAGAAAAGCCAAATAGGCTATCCCCTCACTCACCCTCCCCCATTATTTCGGCCAAAGAGACCCAAGAGAGAAGGATAGCTCTTGCAACCTCATCCTCCATAGCCAATAACTGAACTCAAGCTTAAGGAGTCCAAAGGAAGGGTTTTAAGAAGGGAAAAGTTGGGAGAAAGTGTGAAGGATTAAGGTAATAACCTCATATTAGTTTTTCCTTTATTTTTCTTCTACCATATGAGATATATATCATATGAGGAACCTTGAGGATTGTTCTACATGGCTTAAGTGTAGAATGATGGGTTGGAAGGTGGTTCTATGTCCAAAAACGGACCTAGGGGCCAAACCGACAAGTTCACCGGAAAATAACCTTTTATAGGTTAATTGTATTGATTAAGGTTTTATGATGTTAAGACCTTGTTAGGAACTTGATATAAAGTATCTTTGAGCTTCGCCGGAGTTTCGCCGGAGTTGGTCAAAGTTGGCCGGAGTTGGTCAAAGTTCACCGGAATTAGTCAAAGTTCAACCGCGGAGCGTAGAACACGCTTAAGCTCACTTAAGGTGAGGATGACCGACTATATTGTTTATAATTATTGGGTTAATTTCATAAGATTACCTAAATGAATTATATGTGTTTGGCATGATGTATTTATAATAATAAAATGCCTAAATGAGATTTTTATTGTTCATAAGCAAAAATGCATAATATGCAAATTTATGAATAAATCGTGTATGATTATGTGTTATGAATACAATGGTATAATAGTTGTGTAAACTATAAACTAAATTGTGATAAATATACTTTTACCTCATGTAAGGAAGTCATGGAAGGATAAAAGTGATATTTTGATATTAGAGCCAAGTTATACTTGAATGTGGAATTTAATTGAGATATTCAAATTATTATGAACTTAAGTTACATTTGGAGTAGGCCTTAAGGGTTACTCAAAATGGATGGAACCTAGACTAAGAAGTGGTTTAGGGATTAGTTGACGTGACTATGAGCCGAGCTCTAGCACGTGGTAGCATGACTATGAGCCGAGCTCTAGCAAACGTAGGGTGACTATGAGCCGAGCTCTAGCACAAATTAGTATGACTATGAGCCGAGCTCTAGCAAACGTAGGGTGACTATGAGCCGAGCTCTAGCACAATTTAGTATGACTATGAGCCGAGCTCTAGCAAATGTAGTGTGACTATGAGCCGAGCTCTAGCACAATTTAGCATGACTATGAGCCGAGCTCTAGCATGAAGGAACATGAGTTAAGTACAAATGAATAACATCTTGGATTGAGGGTCTTGGAAATTGAAACTTTGATTATACTTAGTATAGTTGTCATTGTACTTGTCAAATGCTTCCAAGTACTGACCTCCCCTTCACGGGGGAGGCCACCTCACAGTTTCAGGTAGGGAGTAGAGCTTGCTACTACCGCTCGTTGCTTCGGGGAATTCAAGGAGGAAGGCGGGGTTCGTACTTCTCCTGTTTCTGTTTTGAAAACAATTTAAATAATGCTCGTGGATATTATTTCGAATATTTATTTGGGGGCTTGTATGCCCGTGGTTGCCACGTGTGGCTTGAATATTTGTAATTATGTTTCCGCTGCTTAATTAAATATTTTACGTTATGATTGTTTATGGATGTACTATGTGTGAATGGTATTCAAGACGCCTAGTATAGTATGGATGAGTTGGACTGCGGTTGACTATTCGTACTGTACGGCGGGTTGTTGACGTGTCCGGTAGGTCCGGGGCGTGACAATTTAATTGGTATCAGAGCCTTAGTCCGTAAACTTCATAATGAAGCTTCAAAATCTCTTTTTGAAAAACGAATTTGAAACCCATGAGCATAAAGTTTTGTACTTATAGAACTTTTGGTACTTGAGTTGCAAGGTCTCTAATTGTTAAGATGGTACCCTTAACAATTGGTATGACGGTGATTTGAGCCAAAAGATGTCTTTAAGTACCTATCCGTCACTTGACATTTGATACGAGTCTAATGGCTCATTCTAAACTTCTTTCAGAAATGGAACGTACCGGTAGAATTACTCGACGGAACCCGACTGGCCAGGCACTGGGAGGATCCCAACGTGGCAGTCGGGGGGGATCAAGAGAGTCTAGGGGACAGGGCCGTGCAGGCCACTCGCTGACCGTGAGTGACGGTCACGTGGAAACAATAGATGAACACTATGAGTCCGAGGAGGATTCAACTTACCAACCGGGAACTGAGCCGGTTGAGACCCCATATGATGGGGAACACGACGATGCTAGTGATGAGAGTGATGATAATAACGCTCTTGAACGGATTGAGGAATTGCTCCGGCAATACCAACAAGATCGCCAAAGGCGCCGGGCAAGGCGTGCTTTGGAAGGGGCTTCGAGGAGAGGAAGCCGTGCGACTCCTAGGGAGAGCATTGAACTCCGAGGAGGTCGAGGTGCTGAGGTTCCTATCATAAGAATCTCAAAGTACCTAAAGGAGGCGAGAGACTTGGGATGTAAACCGTTTGATGGAACGGGAGACATCTCTGTGGCGGCCGAGTGGATCAAGAGATTCAATGAAGCGGCCCTTGACATGCAACTGCCACCCCACATGAAGATGAGAGTGGCAACAAGATTGCTAGAAGGCATGGCGTCCACGTGGTGGGACGGAGTCAAAGGGAAGTACGGCGAGGCCGTCACTTGGGAGAACTTTAGGCAAGAATTCTTTAGCCAATACTACTCCGACTTCGAGGTGAACTTGAAGAGGAGGGAGTACACGAATTTGACCCAAGGAGGGGAATGCACGGTGAAGGAACTTGAGCACAAGTTCAGGAAACTTGCTGAGTTCATACCGGAGTACATTTGTGACGAAAACCGGATGGTGAACCATTTCTGGGATGCCTTAGACCTTGACATACGCGAGAGGGCAACACAATTGCCTAATATGACGTTTAGTCAAGTGGTTGAACAAGGCTTGAAGGGAGAAAAAGAGTGGGAGGAAAGAAAGCGAAGGAACGCCGAAGAGGCGAAGAAGAGGAAATGGGAGAACCATGGCCCCCAAGGTTCTAACAAAAAGGGGAACCACGGGGGAGGGGGATCGTTCAGAGCGCCGGCACCGCCATCCAAGGGAAACTCGGCCTTCGGCGGGCACAACTCGGGCTCACAAGCCTCAACGGCGCCCAGGTGCAGAAATTGCAACCGGAGCCACGCCGGTAAGTGTCGCGATCCACCACGGTGTTACCAATGTGGGGACACGGGGCATATTAAGCCAAATTGCCCTCAACTTGGTAGGAACCGAGGAGCGGGATCAAGCGGCGCTACTACGGCAAGTAGGAGCCGAACCGGAGCACCTCATGCTAGTACGGGCCAAGGGGGAGCAAGCACGAGCAATGCGCCGTCCGTTAACCAAGGAAGGACCCAAGCAAGGGTCTACGCAATGACGGAGGCGGATGCCCGAGCTAACCCAGATTCGGTTGCAGGTATGACCGCTTAACTTCCCGTATTTTACCCATTCCTCATCCATAAATTGAAGTTATAAATCCTAGAATCCAGGCGGGAGCGGACGTAAGATTGAAATGGGAAAGGAGAGCAAAACCATGCTACTACCCGACCGGGTAGGGCAATAAACCCGACCGGGTAGGACAAGTTTTTGCCCTCGTAAACCTTCTGGATCGCATACCCGATCGGGTTTGGTAATGAACCCGACCGGGTAGGACAAGTTTTTGCACTCATAAGTCCACTGGAACACATACCCGACCGGGTATGGTGGTATACCCGACCGGGTTTGTCAAAAATTTCTTCCCGACACCCACTGGAACACATACCCGACCGGGTATGGTGGTATACCCGACCGGGTTTGTCAAAAATTTCTTCCCGACACCCACTGGAACACATACCCGACCGGGTATGGTGTTATACCCGACCGGGTTTGTCAAAAAAATTCTGCCCGAACCCACTGGAACCTATACCCGACCGGGTATAGTATGTTACCCGACCGGGTACACCTCGAAGTGTTCGTCAAATGAAAAAGTTGTCTTCATGAAAGTTGTAGATATTTTCATTGTCTAAATGATGGAATTTGAATCGAACGATTTGGTTAAGTATGTGAAGAGATATGATCAAAACGGTGAGACAGTGTCAATTTATATCTCAACTGCGAACGTTAACCATAATTGGGGGACTTTGCCCACTTTAAGGACATAATTTCGCATTATGTTCTTCGTAGGATTGGTCGGTATGTTAGAGAGGTATCTTACATGGCTTATAAATGTAGGAACACTAAAGATTAATGGGAGATGTGCGAGAATCCTCATCGATACCGGGGCGCAACGATCATTTGTGAGTGAGGCATTCGCCGGGGGATTCAACGTACCCCTGGTACCGATGACTCAATCCCTATTGGTATCCACACCCCTAGGGGAAGACATCGAGAGAGATAGCCACTATCCATCGTGTGAGGTGGAAGTGGAGGGCCAAAACTTGTCGTGTGATTTCGTGCCGCTGAGTATGATTGAGTTCGATGCAATCCTGGGGATGGATTGGCTTGAGAAGCATCATGCTAGGGTCGATTGTTACACGAAAGTACTTGAACTCGAAGGCAATGAAGGGGTGACCCTACGCTTCGAGGGGGATAGGGCAAAATCCAATAGTTGTATCATATCCGCTGTGAGGGCTAAGAATATGATGAGGAAGGATGTCACGCATATCTAGCGTATGTGGTGGACAAAACCAAAGAAGAGACGAGCATTGATGATGTTAGGGTAGTATGCAAGTATCGGGACGTCTTTCCAAAAGACTTACCGGGACTTCCACCCGATAGGGAGATTGAGTTCGTGATCGAAGTCGAGCCCGGCACCAAACCAATCTCCATACCGCCATACCGTATGGCACCCGCTGAACTTAACGAGTTAAAAACCCAATTGCAAGAGCTTTTGGATAACGGTTTCATCAGACCAAGCCACTCCCCGTGGGGAGCACCAGTCCTTTTTGTGAAAAAGAAGGATGGAACACTTCGAATGTGCATTGACTATCGTCAACTGAACAAGGTCACAATCAAGAATAGGTATCCCTTGCCTAGGATTGATGACTTGTTTGATCAACTACGAGGAGCAACCGTGTTTTCAAAGATTGACTTGAGGTCGGGGTACCATCAATTGAAGATTAAGGAGGATGACATACCGAAGAGTGCTTTCCGCACGAGGTATGGGCATTTTGAGTTCCTTGTTATGTCGTTTGGGTTAACAAACGCCCCGGCGGCATTCATGGACTTGATGAACCGAGTATTTCACAAATACTTGGACCGATTCGTGATTGTGTTCATTGATGACATCTTGATCTACTCAAAGAGTGAGGAAGAGCATAAGGAGCACTTGACACTCGTTCTTGAGACACTACGGGAGAAGCAACTCTATGCTAAATTTTCTAAATGTGAATTTTGGCTTAAGGAGATTGGTTTTCTCGGGCATGTGGTTTCGGGATCGGGAATTGCTGTTGATAACAAGAAGATAGAAGCCATCACCGAATGGGAGAGGCCAAAAAACGTCAAGGAAATTCGTAGTTTCCTTGGATTGGCTGGATACTATAGAAAGTTCGTGGAGAAGTTCTCTGTTTTGGCATCACCGCTGACGAAGCTCACTCGAAAAGGAGCTAAGTTTGTATGGGATGAAAAATGTGAGGAAGGATTCACTGAACTGAAGAAGAAATTGACTGAGGCACCGGTACTTGCATTACCCAAACAGGGTATGGGGTACGATGTCTATAGTGACGCGAGCATCCAAGGGCTTGGATGTGTGTTAATGCAAGAGGGGAGGGTAATCGCCTATGCTTCACGACAGTTGAAGAAGCATGAGGTAAATTATCCTACTCATGATTTAGAGCTCGGGGCAGTGGTGTTCGCACTGAAGATTTGGAGACATTATCTCTACGGAGAGACATGTCACATATACACTGACCATAAGAGCTTGAAGTACGTGTTTACTCAGAAAGAGTTAAACATGAGGCAGAGACGGTGGATGGAGTTGATAAAGGACTACCATCTAGTGATTGAGTACCATCCAGGCAAGGCAAATGTGGTGGCAGATGCTTTGAGCCGGAAGAGCTCATCTGGGGCATTGATAGCTAATTTGAGGGCATTAAGAGCCCAACTGGAGGTGTCCAGTAATGGTGCCTTATTGGCACGGTTTGAGGTGAGACCTACCTTGCTTGATGAGATCAAGAAGGGTCAGGAAACTGACGAGGAAATCATGAAGATCCGGGAACGCATGCAAGCGGGATCGGTGGAGGACTTCAGGGAAAGAGATGACGGTCTTTTATTATTTCGTGACCGAGTGTGTGTGCCGGCAGATGATGAGCTCCGAAAGTCCATCTTAGAGGAAGCTCATTCATCGGCTTATGCCATGCACTCGGGGGGCACGAAGATGTATCGTGATTTGAAGGAAAGTTACTGGTGGTCCGGTATGAAGAGAGAGATAGCCGAGTACATCAGTCGATGCCTTACTTGTCAACAAGTTAAGGCAGAACATCAGCATCCAGCTGGGTTATTACAGCCACTTTCCATTCCAGAATGGAAATGGGAGCATGTGACTATGGATTTCGTGGTGGGGTTGCCGCGGACCGTGAACAACTATGATGCGGTATGGGTAGTAGTTGATAGGCTCACCAAGAGTGCACACTTTTTGCCTATTAACATCACTTACCCTCTTGAAAGGTTGGCAAAGCTATACACGGAGGAGATTGTGAGACTACATGGAGTCCCGATATCCATTGTCTCGGATAGGGATCCACGATTCACATCTCGATTTTGGCCCAAGTTTCAAGCATCTTTGGGTACTAGATTGAAGTTCAGCACGGCTTTTCATCCACAGACGGATGGACAATCCGAGCGAGTGATACAGATATTGGAGGACATGCTTAGGGCGTGTGCTCTGGAGTTCCAAGGAAGTTGGGACAAACATTTGGCTCTAGTCGAGTTCGCCTATAACAACAGTTATCAGGCGAGTATTGGCATGCCTCCATACGAGGCATTGTATGGGAGGAAGTGCAGAACACCGTTATGTTGGGATGAGGTTGGCGAGGCCAAGCTCGAGGGAATTGAACTTGTTGAAATCACCAAGGCTAAGGTGAAAGTCATTCAGGATAGACTCAAGGCTGCCCAAGATCGGCAGAAGAGCTATGCCGACAAACGACGAAGGCCATTGGAGTTCGAGGTTGGTGATAAGGTCTTCCTAAGGATTTCTCCTTGGAAGGGTATCATCCGATTTATATCGAGGGGAAAACTCAACCCCCGATACATTGGCCCATTTGAAATTCTTGAAAGGATAGGGGCCGTGGCATACCGTCTGAAGTTGACGCCAGAACTTGAGAAGATACACGACGTGTTTCACGTATCGATGCTCAAGAAATACGTGAGAGATCCATCTCATATTCTTGAGAAGCCACCGGTAGAGATACGCGAAGATCTACAATATGCGGTAGAACCAGTGAAAATTGTGGGACAACAAGTGAAGAAATTGAGAAACAGGGAGATTCCTATGGTGAAAGTCCTTTGGAGGAGTGATCGAGTCGAGGAAGAAACATGGGAGACCGAGGTCTCAATGAGGGAGCAATACCCTTTTCTCTTCGATTAGACACGTGGATTTCGGGGACGAAATCCCAAATAAGGGGGGGTGAACTTGTAGCACCGTCCCCAAATGTATTTACTTTTAAGAGTATATTGTATTGAACCTTATGAAATGGTTAACGAGTATTCGAAGTTGTGAATTTTTATTAGTTCTTTCGCACGAATAGTAAATCCGCACGTGGGGCCCGCACCGGGAGCGGGGGCCGCCCGATATTCCCGGGACCACATAAATTATTCATCTTGGTCTAGATAATATTTATATGGTGTTGGATAACTCATTTGAGCCATGGAAAGGTCCGGAGTTGGCCGATTGGTCAAAAGGGGCTCAAATACCGGTATTGGCAATTTAACCGATAGAAGCCCGAAATTGAATTTCGGGGACTTATAAATTAAAGTTGGGGAATGTATATTCACTATAAGGGTCGTAATGGTTGAGAACACATAATATATTTTATTTGACCCGATAAAATAAAATATATTTAAAACAGTCCGAAAAATACAACTTTCGGGACCAATTGTACACTTCTGGACAACAAGGGTTGACCTCCCACTTGGGTGGGGGCCAACCCACGAATTTGGCAGCCAAAGGGGGCTGATTTGTGTCACACTTGAGCTGTGAGACAAGAGGGAGGTGGGAGGAAGCTATCAAGGTACCATGAGGGGGCCCATTTACACATTATTTTGAGAGAAAAGCCAAATAGGCTATCCCCTCACTCACCCTCCCCCATTATTTCGGCCAAAGAGACCCAAGAGAGAAGGATAGCTCTTGCAACCTCATCCTCCATAGCCAATAACTGAACTCAAGCTTAAGGAGTCCAAAGGAAGGGTTTTAAGAAGGGAAAAGTTGGGAGAAAGTGTGAAGGATTAAGGTAATAACCTCATATTAGTTTTTCCTTTATTTTTCTTCTACCATATGAGATATATATCATATGAGGAACCTTGAGGATTGTTCTGTTGGAAAAATAGGAGTATTTCAAATGAATAAAATATTATTTATCTTAATTGTTTACATATTGATTTATTAACAAATGTTATACATCTTATACATTATAAAATTATTATTATAACTATAATGAATACAAGTTTTTTGAACGTTTTGTTTTGCATGTTGCAACTTTTGATGGTTTGTTGATTATTAATAAACATTAAAGTATGCATTAATGACACTTTCTATTGAGCTTCAATTCTATCAAAACGGTTGCATGAGCTGTGGTTTTGATTATATTATTTAATAGTAATAATAGAGCAACGTTCAACTTTTTCTTTCAGATGGCTTTATAAGTATGCATGTTTGTGCTAAGGAATGTAGGATAAAAATTTTTCCTTGTCCTTTAAAACTTCATCGGCCAGACCTGCTAGTGTAGGAGGAGAAGATTATTTTGAGAAGAACATCCCCTAATATTTTCACTCTGCTGGATTAATTTTATTTCTACTCTCGTTGTTTTGTTTCCGGCTTACGCCGAAGAGCTCGTTTTATCTTGGGGAAAGATTTTCGCTAGTCGGAAATACTTTCTTGAGGACAACGTTTACGCGACTCGAGCTATATTATTTTCTAACGTTATTTTTGCAGGGATATCCGACCGAATTTCCTCCAACAATCTCAAGAAAGTATTTGGCGTCGGATATGTCTGCACGTGTGATCTCACAAGGCGTTGTCGCTGCACTCATCACGGCCATGTTATTCTTGCATGTGTGGTGTGATTTAGACTGGTATTTGGATATATCTCTACGTATAATGCTTACTCTTTTTACTTTCCTACTTACAATAAGCCATACTTTAACACCAACTTTTGAGAAAAATATTATTCATTTATTTAGTGGTAAAATGACAACTATGAAAAACAACAACCCACTAAAATCAAGTTTAAACTTGGTTAGTAGTGATGATAATTTTATTGCGGTTGTTTCTCAAAGTTGTAAAACTAATGATGTGAATGAGTGGGTGGTAGACTCCGGGGCTACCAAGCATATTTGTAAAAACAAAAATGCTTTTACCTCCTATACCATTATAGGAGATGGCGAAGAGCTCGTGTACCTAGCGGACACTAAAACCGTTAAGGTGCATGGAAAAGGGAAAGTTCTTCTTAAACTCACATCGGGGAAAACTTTATCACTAAATGATGTGCTTCATGTGCCCGAGATTCGGACTAATTTATTTTCTGTTTATCTCTTGGGAAAAGTTGGGGTTAAAGTTTCTTTTGGTTGTGATAATTTTGTTATGACCAAAAATGATGTTCTTGTGGGAAATGGCTATTGTAAGAAAAGACTTTATATACTTGGCATTTCTGAAATATTGCATGATAATGCTTCTGTGTACTTTCGGTTGGTTGATTATTGTGTTATGTGATATAATAGATTCGGCGTTTTACATGGCAGCATTTTTTATTTGATTTATGAAACTCCTAAATATCGTAAGATTAATATTTAGTGATATGTGAGTACCTCTAGAAAATTGTGATATTTTGATGAATTATTTATATAAATTTTATTAGAGCATCTACGCTGTGTTTAGAGGTGGTAAAAGTAGTTGTCACATTTATTGGTGATTTTTCGAGATAAACTAAATTTTATCTTATTTTATTTAAAAGGAGAGTTTTTATTTGATAAAATCATTGTGTACAAATAAAGGTTGAGATGTAAATTATCTCTCTATGAATTCTAGAAGGGCTATGCACCTGTTTTAAAATATTTAAAATTGTGGGGGAGCTTAGCTATATTTTTATTACCTATCTCATTGAGTGAAAACGAGCTTTATAATTCTTGGCTACTTTTGCATAAATAAAAAAAAAAATGGAGCACATATGTGATTTTCATAAATTGAAGAAATAGTGTGCTAATGTGCAATAATTTAAGCTATGTCATTGCTGATATTAATGTATTAGTTTTTGGAGAATGTGTACACACTAAATGATGCATGTATGATTATTTATTTATATTATACGTTGTTGAAACAAAAATGCTGAATTTTTGAAAAAAAAAAATGTGTGTCCTTTGAAATTTGAGCACAAGACCGTTGCACCATATAGTGAGTATAACCCATTACAAGGAAATAAAACCTTTAATGATGAACCCTCTAGTGGTAGTGATCCATTAAAAGAAAATTATTCTTTTAATGACGAATATTCTCTTTAAGAAGAAGTAAGAAGCCAAAGATAGAGAAATCTTCTGGAAATGTTTTTTAATTATTCTTTTTATTCAGAAACTATTTAAAAAAAAAACTTTTTTTTCTTGGGGCCATATAAGCTTGAAATCGACTCTATTCACAATATTTTTCATCAAGTGGATGTTAAAATTGTGTTTTTAAATGGAGAGCTAGAGTAAGAAATATATATGGTGCAACTGGGGGGGTCATGTGGTCACTGATCAGGAACACAAAGTGTGCAAGTTGATCAAATTTTTATATGAATTGAAACATGCTCCAAAACAATGGAATGGAAAATTTGACGTAGTGTTATTTATTCAAGATTTTACCTCAGCAGAAGTAGATAAGTGTGTTTGCACTAAATGTGAAAAGGTACGTGTGCATTATTATTTGTTTATATGTGGATAATATGTGATTTTGGGTATGAAAGCCATAAGGAAGGATATGATGATGGTATTATACTACATCTCAAAAGCATCATGCTGTAAAACTACTAAAGAGGGTTGGACATTTCAATGTCATTCCGTGATTGAGTATCCCTTATGACTCTCATATGTACTTAAAAAAAATAGAGGTGATCTTGAGGCTCAAAATAGCTTTTGCTGATAAGGAGCATTGGACTGCGTTGAGACGGTTATTGAGATATTTGAGAGGTACCATCAATGATGATATATTTGATTGAAATTATCCGTTAGTAAAATATTGATACAACGATGATATATGTTTTATTGAGAATTATCCATTGTACTAGAGTAGTACAATGATGTTATATGAGAATTATTCATTGTACTATAATGATACAATGATGATATTTATTTGATTGAGAATTATCCGATGTGCTAGAGGATCACATCGATGTTATATTTTATTGAGGGTTATCCGTTGTATTTCCGGAATACAACGACGCCATCTGAGTCGACTCGCATGAGACAAATTAAAATTGTGGATATCCATTCACTCTTAAAAGCGGTGCAATGATGTTTGAGAATGGAATAATTTCCATTAATTTTGTGAAGTCAGAAGGAATTAGCTACTCCTTTGACAGAATCCCTAGGACGAAAAATTATAACTGAAACATCGAAGGAAATGGGACTAGTGTCACTTGAAACAAATGGGGATGGGAACCCAACTTGTGTGATTGGAGATCCCATGAAGCAAGTTCAAATGGGTAATAACAAGTCTTCCATTTAGTTCTGCTAGCCTAACTAAAATTGCCCATTTCCATGATGTGAGATATAGGCTAGAAACCGCATACTTTGAGAGGATGAACTAAAAGCTCTTAATTATTATCATAGCCCTTACTTTTAGGGTGGTGTGCAAAAGCGGTACACACTTGATGATATCACCTATATGAGTGTGAGGTGGGGCCGCCTCCATGAAGCATGACAAAACTTCTAGAGCACTCATGAAAACCAAGCACGCGCATGGCCTTACGGCGCACAACGGCGTAATAACGAGAAATTGTGCAGGGTGAGACACGACCGTTAAGACCCTGATTTACCAATAGTAGCTTGTTGGTTTCAAGAAACTATAGGTTTCACCATAAGCTCGGTTTATTAAGACTTAATCGTCTCGGTTTGGTTTCAAGTCTACGGACACCAAACTTAAAGTCTCATTCCTTTAATCCAGCAGATATTTTCTAAACTACTTTTAACATCTAAAAATATTCATTTGAAATATGTGGGGGATTGTTGGAAAAATAGGAGTATTTCAAATGAATAAAATATTATTTATCTTAATTGTTTACATATTGATTTATTAACAAATGTTATACATCTTATACATTATAAAATTATTATTATAACTATAATGAATACAAGTTTTTTGAACGTTTTGTTTTGCACGTTGCAACTTTTGATGGTTTGTTGATTATTAATAAACATTAAAGTATGCATTAATGACACTTTCTATTGAGCTTCAATTCTATCAAAACGGTTGCATGAGCTGTGGTTTTGATTATATTATTTAATAGTAATAATAGAGCAACGTTCAACTTTTTCTTTCAGATGGCTTTATAAGTATGCATGTTTGTGCTAAGGAATGTAGGATAAAAATTTTTCCTTGTCCTTTAAAACTTCATCGGCCAGACCTGCTAGTGTAGGAGGAGAAGATTATTTTGAGAAGAACATCCCCTAATATTTTCACTCTGCTGGATTAATTTTATTTCTACTCTCGTTGTTCTGTTTCCGGCTTACGCCGAAGAGCTCGTTTTATCTTGGGGAAAGATTTTCGCTAGTCGGAAATACTTTCTTGAGGACAACGTTTACGCGACTCGAGCTATATTATTTTCTAACGTTATTTTTGCAGGGATATCCGACCGAATTTCCTCCAACATGTTCTACATGGCTTAAGTGTAGAATGATGGGTTGGAAGGTGGTTCTATGTCCAAAAACGGACCTAGGGGCCAAACCGACAAGTTCACCGGAAAATAACCTTTTATAGGTTAATTGTATTGATTAAGGTTTTATGATGTTAAGACCTTGTTAGGAACTTGATATAAAGTATCTTTGAGCTTCGCCGGAGTTTCGCCGGAGTTGGTCAAAGTTGGCCGGAGTTGGTCAAAGTTCACCGGAATTAGTCAAAGTTCAACCGCGGAGCGTAGAACACGCTTAAGCTCACTTAAGGTGAGGATGACCGACTATATTGTTTATAATTATTGGGTTAATTTCATAAGATTACCTAAATGAATTATATGTGTTTGGCATGATGTATTTATAATAATAAAATGCCTAAATGAGATTTTTATTGTTCATAAGCAAAAATGCATAATATGCAAATTTATGAATAAATCGTGTATGATTATGTGTTATGAATACAATGGTATAATAGTTGTGTAAACTATAAACTAAATTGTGATAAATATACTTTTACCTCATGTAAGGAAGTCATGGAAGGATAAAAGTGATATTTTGATATTAGAGCCAAGTTATACTTGAATGTGGAATTTAATTGAGATATTCAAATTATTATGAACTTAAGTTACATTTGGAGTAGGCCTTAAGGGTTACTCAAAATGGATGGAACCTAGACTAAGAAGTGGTTTAGGGATTAGTTGACGTGACTATGAGCCGAGCTCTAGCACGTGGTAGCATGACTATGAGCCGAGCTCTAGCAAACGTAGGGTGACTATGAGCCGAGCTCTAGCACAAATTAGTATGACTATGAGCCGAGCTCTAGCAAACGTAGGGTGACTATGAGCCGAGCTCTAGCACAATTTAGTATGACTATGAGCCGAGCTCTAGCAAATGTAGTGTGACTATGAGCCGAGCTCTAGCACAATTTAGCATGACTATGAGCCGAGCTCTAGCATGAAGGAACATGAGTTAAGTACAAATGAATAACATCTTGGATTGAGGGTCTTGGAAATTGAAACTTTGATTATACTTAGTATAGTTGTCATTGTACTTGTCAAATGCTTCCAAGTACTGACCTCCCCTTCACGGGGGAGGCCACCTCACAGTTTCAGGTAGGGAGTAGAGCTTGCTACTACCGCTCGTTGCTTCGGGGAATTCAAGGAGGAAGGCGGGGTTCGTACTTCTCCTGTTTCTGTTTTGAAAACAATTTAAATAATGCTCATGGATATTATTTCGAATATTTATTTGGGGGCTTGTATGCCCGTGGTTGCCACGTGTGGCTTGAATATTTGTAATTATGTTTCCGCTGCTTAATTAAATATTTTACGTTATGATTGTTTATGGATGTACTATGTGTGAATGGTATTCAAGACGCCTAGTATAGTATGGATGAGTTGGACTGCGGTTGACTATTCGTACTGTACGGCGGGTTGTTGACGTGTCCGGTAGGTCCGGGGCGTGACAGCTTCTTTTTTAAAGCAGAAGCAGAATCAGAAATCAGTTTTCAGAAGCTGGTCTCCTCTAACTTTAAAAAAAATTGATTCTAGGAGTAAATTAGAGCACCATAATCATTTCTGCACTTTCACCCAAACACTCTAATTTCTGCTTTTGCTCCCTGAAGGAGCAGAATCAGTTTTAGGAATCAGATCCAAACACCCCTAAGTACAAATTACACTCAATCTTGTATAAATTACACCCCTAAGTATAATCAGTTGTAGTACTACGTATCAGTTATCAATAGAAAAATCTAAAACGGTCTTTCCATGCATAGACTTCGTCCATTCTCGTCCGAGCTTGAAAGACATGACTGTTGAGACTTGATTTCAACATCTTGCCACACTTCACAATTTTTAGAATAGTGGATAAAATGTGTAGAGCCCGTTTGGTAATAACTAAATCGGCTGCATTGGCTGATTCTGCTGAAACTTATGAAGTTCTAGCTGAAGTGGCTGGATTGGTTGATTCTGCAGATTTATGAAAAAATTATATTTAAAATATATTTATTAATTAAATAAAGAAAAAACTATATGAAAAAATCGCTAAATGATGTTCTACAATAATACCAACCAATACAGTCAGAAAAGTAACTTCAACCTTACCTTTTTTTTATTACGGAGTATTAAACAATTCAGCACGCGAAAATCAAAACTTACGTGTTTGATGAAAAAATTGGCTGATAAACGTCGAAAAACTGGTAACTGTTGGCAATGTTAATTTGAAGTTTGAAACAAAACATTCAAAACAATTAAAGCTCCGGAGAAGTGGCAAATTGGCAATTATGTGGACCATATATCATTTTCCACACCGCATAAGGTCTCCTCAGGCCGGTGTCATTTTTTTTGGATGAAATGTAAATATATATTAACACCCAGAAATACTATACATCAAATATCCTAGATCTCCTAACCCCCCACCCCACCCCACATAGTGTGAGGGTGAGAGGAGGTTTTTCCTCGATCTAATCTACTCCAAAGGGACCAAGTATAAATACTTGTCCAATCAAAATCAAAATATACATCAGTGCTGCCTTAGCAAGTAACTAGAGCAAAAAAAAACAGTTCAAAGGTTAACAAAATACAAAGGTGTTACAATAGCAAACACCCCAGTCCAAGACTCTGTCTCATGCCGCGGCATCCACGATGCCCATGCCGCGGTGTCACATGTGCCCAAGCCATGATATCCAATATGTCCATGCCACGGCACACCATAATCCATGAAGCATTTTGTCCATCAAACCACAGCATCCATAATGTCCATGTCATGGCCTTCATATCAAAATGTGATCAAGTCATGTGGGTATATAATGAATAGTATCTTATATACCACATGCTTAATTCTTGTGATGACCTCCTCTTCCTTGACGTCCGCCTCATCAAATCGGTTTGAATTCCTAGCGTGCCACAGGTAATAAACTGCGGCATTGAAGGCTATCCGAATAGCTTTCCCATTGATTTTTGAACCTTTGTGGTCTTTTAAAATCCATTTGACCGAGCTGTATGTATAGCGTAGTCATCTCTTATGTCATGCTCAACCATCCCTAAATTTTTTCTGAGACCTACAAGTGTAAGAACAACCATCGTGAGAGGGTCTTTCTCCATCATTTTGCACGTCCACTAATTCATCTTCAATTCCTGACCTCAAATAAACATGACGCATACTTTTTGTCAAGTGGGAAAAGATGGGCTCCGTTCTAATTAGTGGACCATGGAGAATGGAGACCCCTGTGATCTTCTCCAATGATGGTGAATCTTTGTCCGTTTGTCGTATGGTTTGAGATTAAAATAAATACTACCTCGAACTCCGTTAAAGAACTCCCTTAAAGAACTCCATTAAAGTAAATGAGAAATAAGAAAAGTAAAAACTAATTTGTTGATGTTTGTGCAGAGAAGAGAGAATTGAGCAGAACCACGAATTAGTGTTTTAATAGGAAAGTTCTAAAGTTTTTTAGGACAAAAAAAAAGTTGATAATGTCCAATAAGACGGAGGGAGTACTTCATTTGTCTTAATTAAAAGGTTTTCACTTTTCTTTTTGGACATACCATTTAAAAGTTCTCATTTCTATATTAGCAAACAATTAATACTCTTAAATGATAATTTATTCATAAAGTATTAAAAATAGTACATCTATAGCACCACAAGTATCATCATTTACTCAATTATATTTTATAACCATCAGAACTATTTTTCTCAAAATATATTTGAATTACCACATCTAATTATTATCTAAATAATTGTGTCATTTGTAATGAGAACCTTTGAACGGGACAAAGGTAGTATCTAAAAATTTTCTTGTACGCAAAATTTACACACATTTCGCACACACGTATACAAAGTATGTAATTGTTTGTGCACACAAACAATGGTGTACAAGTTGCCTGTGTACACAGCAATTAGGCAGCGGCGGAAGGACGTTTATGAAACCCCCCCTCACCGGGTCGGTCTACCCGGTCCCGGTTGATGGGTTGGGCCGGTACTACACAGTACCGGGCCGGGCCGGTCAACCCGGGCCTGGTCCATCCCTAGCTCCGCCCCTGCAACTAGGGGGTGTGCATATTGTCTGTGTGCACAGACAATTAGTGATACACTTGTAATTTCCATTTGTATGTGTGTGTTAAGTTTTTAGTTAGTTTTTGTTGTTTGATACTTTGGAAATTACACACTTTTGGTGTAATATTTATGTTTTTGCAATATTTGTAATTTGTTTAGATTAGTTCCATTCTGAGCTCAAACAGGTCCAAGATCAATTTAATGATCATTGGTGAAGGAAGGTGCAAGAGTACAAGACAAAAAGAAGGAAAGTTCCTGATTTTGACCTGTACCCGGTCGAGTATAACCCCTTACTCGATCGGGTACCAATTGGATTCTCAATCAGATCAACCAGGAAACAAAGGGACGTGCAGGGGAAGATTTGGCCACGATCAGTTGTCATACCCGATCGGGTACACCGACACACCCGATCGGGTATACCAATAATTCATACCCTGATTTCGACCGAGTATGGTTCGGATTTAGGTTTCTACATATACTCGATCGGGTACCTATACATACCCGATCGGGTATACCTTCTATTTTACCCCAGAATCGATCGAGTATACCTCGAAACTAAGGTTTTTACACATACCCGATCGGGTACCTTATTTGTACTCGATCGGGTACCCGAGCCACACTCCCAAAAGCCTATAAATACACCCCCTTCCTTCACATTTGGATTTGATGCATTGTAAAATGCTATTTTTTCGGTTTCTAATATACTTACATATTATCGAAAATAAATAGATACCAATTCCTTTATACTCTTAAGCTCAGTTTAGAATATCATTTCTTTATATTTCTTCTAGCATGTTTAGTCTCCAAATGAGGAGCTAAACTTCCATATCTTGGTTTTGCTACTTTGAAGCTTAATGAATTTGTAAGTTGTTAGTTATCTTCTTTAATCTTCTTCCTAGAATATTAATTCTTCCTTTAAATACTTTTTCTATATCAATGTTGGGGAGTGTTACTAAGATAACAATTAGTTAACATCTTGACATTAGTTATAGTAATAGCTATTTCTTCCTCTAAGTTAATATTGGGGAGTGTTACTAAGATGACAATTAGTTAACATCTTGATATTAACTATAGTAGGATTCACCCTCTTTAATATTCTTCCTTGAGTATTAATTAATTCCTATTCATATTTCGTTATTAATATTTGAACATTACTTAAAGGATCAACTAGTTTTGTTTCATATACTACGTATTAATTATTACTAGAATCGGTCGATAAATACGCTTGTTATTAATTCGGTCCTTTCACGGTAGTAAACTTGGGTTATTAATGCATGCGTTTCATGGTTAATAAACCAAGGGGAATTAATTATATTGATTAAACCAATAAAACCGCTTGTGTTGAGGTTATCAATATCAATCGTTTTCATCTTGATTTTATTGCTACTATCGAGTGAATATACGGCGCATGTTCTATATTAACTCGGTAGTAAGTTTTATTAATGAACGCGTCTCGTTATTAATAACTACCCTCGATGAATTGGATATACTCCTCGATTGAGTATTCGAGAGGAAGATAGTTAAAGATATAACCGGGATCGACAAACATTTCATTAAGTGGATAAAAGCAAAACCAAGTCTTCTTCTCATTAATTAAACCACATAAATCGTTCATCTTTGTGTTTTAATATTCTTAAAAGTTCTTCAACAACAAATCTAAAAACCCCCCTTATTACTAGTTATAAAAAGAGAAGTATTCCTTTCCCTGCGGATACGAACCTTACTACGCTATACTACGTATAAGTGTTGTATTGTATTATTATTTTGAGTGCACACCACGACAAAGTGCACGTCAATTACGTACAATGTGTGTGAAATATGTACAAATTTTGTGTATAAGTAGCTTTTTTTAATATTACGTATTCTTCATTCCTTAAAATTTTCTTTTCTTTTTTTAATTATCTTAAAAACATTATCACTTTCCCTTCTAATCAATTAATTTATGATTTTGATTATTTCTTTTTTCTTTACTCAAACCTTAATTACACATTTTTTATTTTATTATTTTATGTACTGTCAAACTTGGCTAAATCGTATGGGATGAATGAAGTAGAGAAAGTTACACTAAAAAGTATGTGGTTAATTCAAAAATTTCTGTCTATAAATAAGAGTAAATATTGAAATGAATTCCTACATTTTTCATTATCAACCATTAATGTGATAATTATCTTCTGGGATGATAGTAATTACATTTGTTTAAGAGAAAAATTAGTGCTCATGTTTAAGAAAATCATTTTGTTTTTAGTACTCTATTTGGACCTCGTCTGGTCGAGGGGCACAAGCGATGTGGGTAGTCCGGATGGTCCTAAGCCGCGTGTGTATCTATGAGTATGTGAGCCATGTACCTGAGCCCATATACTCTATCAGTGTACATGCGGTGACACTTTTACAAATAAGGTGAACTTTTCCTGTCGTTGCAAAATGTTTATTATCTAAATATAAATGAGCAATCCCATTAACTTCAGCACACAGTGTTTTCATTTCTTAAGGGAAAACCCATTTTCACCCAACAGGACCCAATAAATATATCAATTAAGGTTTTAGACCAAATAAATATATAAATTATTATAATCTTAAAACAAATAATCTCTCCGTCCCACTCAACATTGTCTACTTTGATTTGAGTATAGAATAAGAAAAATAAAAACTGTGTGGTTGAGATTTGTGCGAGGAAAGAGAAATAAGGAAAACAACAAATTCATTACTTTAAAAGGAAAATGTAAACATTTTTGGGACAAACAAAACTAGATAATTGACAAAGTCCAATGAGACGGAGGAAGCACATTGTTTTGTATGAACTTTCCTTAAGTGTGTAGACCACCTAAGTTTTTTGGCTGAAAAACGCTTATATTAAACTCATAAAAACAACCAACAAACATCCAATTGTCCAATTCAAACATTCAGTCTTCCAACTACTCAGACCTTCCCTCTAAATATCTTAAGCCAACAAGCCCTCTCACTCTCTGATCAGACATAGAATAGACTGTCTAATAATGAGCAAGAAACCTTCGCACCAAAGATAATCATAGTAATTCATTCCCTAAAGCTTAAAGAGGGCAGTAAAGCCTAATGTCCTTATGTATGAACTTTTCTTGAGTATGAAAGTTTTTACTTGAACTGAAACTTTGTGGTCTGATATGGTCTGGTTTGATCTGATTTGGTCTGATCTGATCTGGTATGGTCTGGTCTAGCATTGAAAACAGTGCAAATAAAAAACATCCTATTTGGGTTCATAAATTAGTTCATGAAGTGTAAACATCTACCCATGCCAATTATTTCTACACCTTTCTTTCTACACCTCTAGGTTTCATGGAAATTTCATGGGTTGTTGAAACCCTAATAAATTATTTCCAGACAATGTTACTCTAGTTATCTTTAACGTTTATCAAAATCGTGTTTTTAAAACGTTAATCAAACGTTAATCATCCAGGTATCAGAATCATCTTTTTATAAATTAGTTTTCAAACATCAAAATCATCTTGATGATAACAATTTTAATCTAATCATCTAAATATGATGAAATCATATTTTATCACTACACTTCCTCAGTTTAGCATTTATTTACACCTGGAAACATAGTTTAGTTTATATCTCCCAACTATGGGACACGGTGGATGACTGTAATGGAGGTAGAAAGGGCGGCAACATTGCTACCGTTGTATTCTCTTCCAGTGCGTTGCCGATTCTTAATGACGGGGTAGCAGTTGGGGATGACGGGATGAGTGGATCACTACTTTGTCTATTTCAAAGAGAAAAATAACCCGTTTAAAAGTAGAATTTGGAGTATTTAGCGAGATTGATTGAATCAGATTGTTCAAAAATTAAAACTAAATAAAATTGTTGGCTCAAGTGTATGGTAGGATGGAGATGGAAGAGGATGATGATGTGCTCAAGTGTGAATGTATCGCTTGTAGGAACCATTACACCAAGGAAATCAGCAACACCAATTCGTGGGAGGGCGTCGATGGACAATATTTGCATGCCCCAGGAGGAAATTGATGCTCTGGCTCAAACTTATGGTGGGATGGAGGAGTAAGGTGCAATGTAATTGGTTCGTCCCCCTCCTGAACTGTCGTCGTGGAATTAACGAGCGACTAAGGATTGGAAATTTCTTTTAGTTATTTTTGCATGTTTTAATTTTTATGTTTTATGTCAGTACTTTGTTTTTGTGTGAGAAACTGATAGTTTTTTTTTTGTATAAGTTTAGGATTGCTAGATGAAGTAATCAGGTTAATTGGCTAATAATCATTTCGAATCTCTCACATGTTCAGCGATTAATTAATCTTACTCAATTTTGAGCAGTCTACTCTATGTTTGATCAGGAAGTGAGAGGGCTTTTTAGCTATAATCAATTTAAATGGAGGGTGAGAGTAGACGATAAACATGATGTCTGGTTGGATGATTTTATTATTTTAATATAATGGACGTTTGTTAAGGTGTAAAGTAATCATTTTATCTGCAAAGTGTAAGGATGCAAACAATTTACACCATTTGGTATGATTATTTAATGTAAATTGTAAAGTACTATTTTAGAACATTTGGGGGAGGGTGGTAAAATATTTTACATTCTTAATATATATAAAATTGATCAAATTAAAATTTTAGAGTGCGACAGTGCGACACCGGCCATTCTTCACGACCGACATCTCTCACCCTTGCTCGCCGATTCTTAATGATCAGTGGCAATTTCTCAACTGCAGCACCGACGGTTCTATCTTCTGCTTTCGAAAAAGAATTCCGTACATCACGGTGTGTTGGGAAGGCTTGTTTTATCTTTAGAAATTTCTTTCTTCTTTTTGGATCAAAAGTGGAAGTTCTTCTATTTTGCTATATTGTGGTGTCTTACTACGTATTTAATAAGTTCGCAATGTTACATAAGAAAGTTGTTTGAAATATGTGTTATCAAAATTCTAGACACTTCTTCATCATGAATATAAAAGTTTTAATTGTAATTCATTCGGCTGAATTAATCTCAATGACATTTTTTTCGTGTGTAGCAAAGAAATATCAAGAAAAAATGAATTTTATCGACTCATGACCTAAAAGATTGATCTAGTCTAGTATTAATAACGGACAAAAAAGATAGAATGTTCAATATATGATTTGAATAATTGAAAGCTATTTATCTAAGACCTAAAATGTATAGCTTTGATTGTGATTTATTCAATTTTTTTTATTAATTCTATTACTATTTTTTGATGATATTTTCTTCACAAAAAGTTTATTAGTTTAATAAGTTTAAATCACATTTAATTTTTACTTTTTTTAGTTAATTAAAAAATATAAAATTCATGATATTTTATACTAAGTATCTTACATGTGAGTCTTCTCTCTTAACTACATACATTAATATTTATTTTATGATCGAGTAGCTAAGTAGAAAAATAATGATCAACAACAATGACTCATAATTATGATAATAAATTATGTTTTACTTTTAAAATTTAATTTTATAGACAACGTTTATTGAATTTAAGAGTTATATTAAATTTAATTTAATCAATATTAACGTGAGGTGGCAAACAATGAGAATAATAAAAATTCAGAGAGTAACTAATTATTTTTTGAAAATGCAAGATTACATTAATAATGAATAATTATGACATAACACAATAGTGATTTTTCCAAATAAAAAAAATTAGCCATCTAATAAAAAAGTCGTAGGTTGCTGGGTTATATACGGAGTAAAAGATTAGCGACTGCGTTTTGCGCCTGCATCCCTACTCCGCTCCCTGCTCCGCAACTCTGCTAGTCGTCTAGTTCGCCGCCGCTCACCTCCTGCGGCTGCCCCTTTCCCGTCCGCCCAGCCGTCCAGCCCTGCTTCCGCCTACCATAGCGTTTCTTCTTCTCTAATTCTCCACCATTTCATTCACCATTTTTATCTTGAACCTTGTGATTTTGAGACTTGACTTTTCCACACTGCTCATCGTTCTTCCTACGAGATATCCAGGTTTTCTCTAATTCCTATTTTGATCTGTAATTGTAAATTTCATCGATTATTAGGGATACTTTATGTAATTGGGGCTCATATGAGTTTTAGTAAATGAACATATGTCTCTCAACTATTAGCCAAGGAACAAAAAATACTCTAGCTAAAGTTTAGAGCCTTCACACTCTTCGGTCTCCAATAGGTAGGAACAAGAATGTTAATCAAAACAAGGTACATATCGACAAATAACATAGTTGATGAATTTGTTCACTGCCCTTATGATTCGCAAGCCCTGGATGCTTTGAGTGCTAATTCATTGTAGGGTAGAACTAATAGAGGGCGGACTGCATTCCAACTGTTCGACTAAAAGTCTAAACAAGGAAAAGGATGATTTTTCAAAATTTATGCTTCTCTATTAATGGATCATATAGTTCTTACTCAGGATGCCTTACTAGACCATATACGTGACCTCATTCTCCTACTGATTATTAAATTTCTCTTTCTCATAGGTAATTTGGGGGATTTTTTGACAGATTTAAAAAATCTCCTATGGATCATATATGATTTTTTGACATATTATTTTGTATACATGTTGGAGATTTAAAAATGATAAAGTTGTGATTTGGAGTTAAAATAAACATAGGGTTATATATAGACTTTAAATTTTATTTTCACAGATTTTTCAGCCCAACAAAAGATGAATAGTATATATGCTGTGTGACAGGTCACATGTACTTGGAGGGTATGTATTTTCCTTACCCATGCTTTTACTCGTATGATATAGTCATATTTTTTATTTTAGATACATAAACCAATTCATTAGTTGAATGGCATTTAGTTACTAATTTATTGAATCAACCAATGATTAACTCTCACATTTTTCATTTTTGTACTTGGTATCTTATTAACTCAATTAGTTTCTAAGTTCATTAAGAATGATTTATGCGGAATAACATGCAGTCTTTATCTCTTTTGAACTTTTATATTTTCGATATGTTGGGACTTTCATACTTTAATTTTGTCATATATGTATCTTGTATGTTGTTGCAGAAACATATGCCAGAGGTCATATGTTTGAACTGTTTTGTTTTATGTGGCAAAAATTAAGAAAGATCGAGTTCACTTTACATAGATTAGAATATTTTTTTAGGAACCGAAAAACGCATGCACCGAAGCGTTTACATTTTTTTCGATTCCAAAATGGTTCTTTATTTTTTGGGAAAACTGTCAAATAGGTCCTCGAACTTTCATAAAAAAGTCAATTAAGTCCTTCTATAGGAGACTCTGTCCGATCGTCGCGATTTGGGGCTGTTCCCGGTGGAATTTTTTGATGAAATTTTTTGAGCATCTTATTAATCAAGTGTAGTTTACTCATACCAAATTTCAGCTAAAAATTTAATCGGGAGCGCATTCAAATTAATTCGAGAACGCAAAAATGCGCAGTTATCTTCAAGAATTAATTTGAATGTGTTCCCAATTGAATTTTTAGCTGAAATTTGGTATGAGTAAACTAGACTTGGTGAATAAGATGCTCAAAAAATTTCATCGAAAAATTCCACCGGGAACTGTCCTTAATCACGACGGCCGGACAGAACCTCCTATAGAAGGACTTAATTGACCTTTTTATGAAAGTTGGAGGACTTATTTGACAGTTTTCCCTTATTTTTTTCACTAGAACCATACCGAATTCCGAAATTATATTTTTATAACCGGTTCATGATTTTTTAACTAGAACCGAACCAATCTCTGGCCTACTCCCGTCTTTGCCTAACAGGCAAATGTTCTAAAAGGCGTAAGGCGGGTCAAGGCGGCATGCCATGACCAAGCCTGAAGCCTAGGCGGGTTTAGGCGAGACCTAGGTGTGAAAAGGCGTTTTAGCTTTTTACTCATTATTTTAATTTTTCTAGGGCAATTACTTAAGAAATAATGACATACTTATAACTAAAGTAAAGATAATAGATAAAAAGTGACTCTTTAAATGTAGTGATTGTAGTATCAATTTTTAGCGACCACTTTTATGTTAAATTTTTTATGTTTAAATGATTATAATGTTATAATTTTATACTTATAGCAACTTCAGACATATTTTCAGTCTTTCACCCATAAATTTGATTTTAATAACATTTTAGGAAAAGTCTCATTACAAAATAGTTCATATGTAAATCTTATAACCTTCATTCTTAAATAAGTGTGATGATCAAATTTTCATATTTACCGATGCACAACTTTGACCATTAATATATATAAAATTTTCTATTAGTAAAAAAAAATAAAAACATAAAATTTTTAAAATTTCCGATGAAACAAACTTAGCAACATTTATTTCGAGAAAATATTAATATTAATAAATAAATCGTAGTCAAAGTAGAATATGTGGATGATATTAAATTCAACATGTTGCACTTATATTTAAGAATGAAGATTGTATTAAGATAATATTTAGTACCACACATAAAAAATCACACTTCAAAATTTTCAATATAATAAATATCTCAAGAACACAAATACAGAGTATAAGGTTTACATACTACAAAAACAAGAATTAAAAAGAAATTGATTGATAAAAAGAAATGATTACAGTAAATTGAAATTATGCAGCTAATGAATGTTGTTGGATATACTTTAATATTTCCTCAAGTTCACAACAAGCGAACTTAACTTCAAAGCTCCTAAAGGGGAAGTCTCCGCCTTGCCCTCCTGTATTATGCTTCAAAATTTCCCACACCGAAAAAAGAAGCGGATACCTCCTTCCAACATCTCTATAAAATCATATAGCTAGGCGACAAAGAGCAAATGGGGTCCTTGCAAGCCTGCACGGTAGGGGGCCTCCTCACCTAGTCAAAAACTTATTTTATTTTAGGGTCCGATTAATTCAGACGCCTTTTTGCACGCCTATATGGTATGTGAGGCGTTCCACCGGCGCATCAAGCTTAGGCGCGCCTAGGCGGCGCCTTTGTGCGCCTTTTAGAACACTGCTAACAGGTAGGTAGGCTTTCGACTGGACTGGCAGGCTACTGACTCGGCTGGTGCCTGGTAGGCAAACTTCCGACTGGACTAGCAGGCCATCTTGGACTTCCGCCTTGTTGGACTTACTTTCATTGGTCGGTTGGATCGGTCGGAGTTCCTTGTTTGCTGCACCCGTTAGTCGGGCTGACCTGGTGAAACATCGGGCCTGGGCTGCTTGCCTAGGGCCTGGACTCAAGTGTCCAAGTCTGGGGTTTAAGCCTATTAGCTCTGGGCCTAGTCCCATCAACCTCTATCAATAGAGACGTTAAGAAAGCCTCTATGAGAGGAAAAATTGTTCTAGTTAAAAGATAAACTATTTTTATTGATGAAATCTTATTTTGATATTTAAAGTTAATTTATACTTTCAAGATTGATAGAAAATATTTAAATATTTAATCTGATAAATATTTAAAAAAATTGAGTTCTCAGTTATTATAGTTAATATTTAATTTAATTGTCGTGTTTTCAAAATTCACAATGATATATTATTATAGTTCAATTGCAGAAACTTTTTAAAATTATTTTTATTCTAAAAGGATCACCCCTGCAAATCTTCGTTGCTTTGGTTCATTTTCCGCATTTTCAATTTTGAATTCATCATCTGCTAAATCTATTATGGTGGATTATGTTTCAATCCCAAATTTGATCTGATGTAATATGTGAGCTGTACTTAGCACCCCTAGATTATGATCATTTGTATGATTACAAAGGAAAGAAAATATAGTTTGATAGATTCCAAGTTGATGCTATCTGAAGTCTGAACGTAGTTTGAATAGTTTCAAGCTTGAAGCTCAAATCGAGCCAAACCCTTCCAAGTATGATGCTCAAATCGAGCCAAATCCTTGTCTTGTTTTAAAAACATATTCCCTTTCTCCTCCTATATTTGTCTCATTTATCTTTTTCGCCTGTTCACTAAATTTATCTCATACGGAGTATTATATTTGGTAATATTTGGGTGGTTGCAATTTATTTATCTCAATATGGATCAAATGAATTCCACTTTTTTTAACAACACCGCTCCCTCTTATCACAATCTTAGGGGGCAGAGGTAGTAAAACTAATGATTTTGGGGCAATGATATTGAAGTTGATTGTGTTTTGTGTGAAGGAAAAAAGAAAATGAAGAAGGGGATTCATCCTCAGTTGCAGTGGATATCATATGTGACCCAGAGCGGTAGATTGATGCCCGTAATGATGACCAAGATACACCAAGTGGGCAAGGTCTATCACTTCCGTGCAAGGCGTCAGATGGCTGAGAGCATTGGCCAAATTGCCAAGTTCAAACGTCGTTATGAGAAGAAGGAAGAGGAGATCAACAATGAGAACTGATCATCATTTTGGGCTTTCCTAAAATAGAAGAAAAAACACTTATAATATTTCCATTGGAAGAATATATGCTACATTCCTCTGTTTCCATAATTTTACCATTGGTTTTAGTTTGAATAACGCGATTTTGGCTGCTTGGCTTTTACTATTTGAACAAGCAGTATGCCAGTATTATTGTTTAATAGTTGCAAGTTTTTTTGCTTTAATTTGTGAAAGAGGCCCAATTATGGGGTTTTTCCCTTAATAGTACTAAATTAAGGCTGTTTTACAAAAAAGTGACCATATTTACATTTAGACAAAAATGGTACTAATGCACAGTTACACTTGCGTAGTGACATTTCCAAATATAATCTCCGCAGTGACATCTCCGCCATCACCGACCACAGTGACATCTCCTCTGCCATGACATGTGTCACTGACGTCACTGCTGCTGCCACAGGTTGTTGCCGTTGCCGCCGCCGCCGCCAGAGGTCACCGCCAACGTCGCCGATCACCGCCGTCAGTCACAGTGACAACTCCGCAGTGACAACTCTGCGTGTGACCACACACCATAGTGACGCCTCCAGATCACCGCCACCGGCCACAGTGACAAGTTTGTGGTGACATCTTCGTAGTGACAATTTTACAGTGACATACAAATTACTCCGGCCACCGCCCTCCGGTAAGTTTCCACGCCACCACCACATTCTACCACCACCACCACCGCCGCGCCATTGCCGCATTCCACCACTACACCGCCGCACCACGTGACCCAAGCGCCGCCCAAACAACCACCTACCCCCTTGCCTCACCCGAGGCCCCAGCAGCCCCAACACCACCAGATCTGAAATAGGGAGGTGGATTGAGACCGATGAAGCTAGAGAACAAGAAGAAGAAGGTATCGTGCAACGATGAAGAAGAAGGCGACTAACCCTAGCCAAAAATAGGGCGGCGGCGGCGGCGGAATCGCCACCGCAGCGACCTTGACAGTCGTTGGAGGCGAGGCGTAGGGAGAAGACATGGGCGAGGGCGGCGGCGGTCTATCTACCCTGTCCGCGAAGGTGATGGCGGCGGCTTTGGGGGTTGTGTCCTCTGCTCCTGCGAGTCTGCGACGGCCTGGGGGCGGAGATGTTTTCTCTGCTTCCTCGATGGCTTGGGGAGCTCCTTGGTCGATGGTGTGGAATTGGCTTCAGAGATAAAAATGGGCTGGATTGATGGGCCGAGTAAGTCTTATTTTTGGAATAAAGGAAAAGTAGTCTCTTTTTTGTATTTCACAAAGCTATTAGTATTATTTGTGTCCTTATTCCCCCAATTATTGGCTGGGAATGTTTTTGGCTAGCCTAATTTGACCACACTTTGTGATCAGTTCAGTAATTTAACCACGTAGTAATGTAGTATGATTTTTATTCTCATTCTTCTTCCAATCTTCCCTAATCTTCCTCCCATCTATCACTTTTCCTGTAAAAAGTACTCTGTATATGTCAATTTTTCGTTTTATTTGTTACATTTCCCTGATTTTTTTTTTCATTTTTCCACTAGTTTTTTTTTATCACAGATAGTCTTTTTCTATTACTCCGTATTGATGAAATTAATGGGTGGACTTCTTTAGAAAAATACCTTAATGAGGAAGGGAGAAAAAAATGATGGAGGACTTGAAGTAACAAGAATTAAAAAAGGGTAAAAAGTGAGAAATAAAATATAGCAAAAAGTATAATGGGAAAAAGATCTTGCATCGAGAAATGAAATCAAAATGCAGTAACATGAAGAAAAAAAAGCAAATAAAATTAACCCAAGAAGGGAATTTTAACTGCGTATCTTGTAATGAAGATTAGGCAATATACGATCTCTACAGACTACAAACCACACCAACCAAGCAATACACAATTTCAAACATACGTGAGAATACGGTTTTTTTTTTTTTCTTTTTTTCTTTTTTACTCCAGGGGATCTGGGGAGAGGGCTGGGGAGGGGGGCCTGGAGTAATCAAGGTTGAAACTCACTCCATTGAGTTTCACACTCTTATGGGCCTAGCGGGTTTCGAACTCAAGACCTCCCAGGCTCCCAGACTCCCACTAAGCACGGACGCACGGTAACTTCAAAACCAGCTGGGCTGGAATGTTTGGTTGAATACGGATGTTTTTTTTGGATTGTTTTCAGTCTCAGACCAGTTCAGGCGACCAAATCTCTGTAATTATAAAATACACAGAAATCAGACATTTACCGAACTAGACCAGCCCATATCAGACAAGCAAATTTCAGTCTAAAAGAAAAATATTATAGAACCAAAATAAGGCATTTCAAGCGCAAATAAGAACCGGTATTCATAACAACTAGGGATGGACTCGGGCCGGGCCAACCAACCCGGAACCGGACCGGCCCGCTACTGTGCGGGCCCGGACCGGCCCGGTGAACCGGTTTGTGCCCGGTTCGGGCCACCCGGCCCGGTGGTATAGCGGTCCGGGCCCGGGCCTCCAGTTTAGTGAACTGGCCCGGCCCGGCCCGGCCCGGTTCGGGCCGGAATTTAATTTTTTTTTTTTTTTGAATTTTTTTTAAGTTTTGGGTTGGATTAGGTATTTTGGGCCATTTGAGGTGGTTTAAGGTGGTTTGGGGTGGAGGGGGAGGGGTAGGGGGTTAAATAGGAGAAGAAAAAAAAAATTAAAAATCCGGGTGGCCCGGCCCGGCCCGGTCTGGCCCGGAACCGCCCACCACCGGTTCGGGCTCGGGCCTCATTTTTCTGAACCGAGGCCCGGCCGGGTCCAGGCCCGAACCGGGCCCGAACCGGAACCGGTCCACCCCTAATAACAAATTAACAACCCATAACCTTTTAGAACTTAGGGAACCTTGCTTTTAACTACTCAATCCTCCTGCACAATATTAGTCTGCACAACTAAAAACATAACATTGTATTTATAGTAAATTACAATATTACACTCATTTATTCAACTTTAGGTATCGTGTTACTTTACAAAGCTGCAAAATCACCAATTCCACAAAGACCTGGTCAAGAGCGAAACCATGAAAGAATGCAAAAATAGGTTATCACACCTACAGCTACAGAACACAAAAAATACTGAATTTCTCCAACCAGAAGCCCTAGCCCAAACTGCCAAAGGGTAGCAGTTTACAAAATTACCAAATCACGTCTTTTTTTTTTTAGCAAAATCACCAAATCACGTCTTTTTTTAAAGAAAACTATCCAATTTATAAAATTAAATCATTTGCCAAATGGCTTACACTGTAAGACGGCGGCGAACAGAAATTTACTTCGGTTTCGCCCAAAGGAATTGCAAAACAAGCAAAAGTATGAGCTACTCTATTCGCTACTCTACTACACCATTGGACCTGAATATTTGAATCCTCGCTCATTATTTTCTTTATGTCACCATAGATGACCCCAATCTGGGCCACAACCGAATCGCCATTAATTCCCGCTAAAACCAAGGCCACATCTGTCTCGATCACCGTTTTACTCCACCCATTCTCACAAGCCCATAAAATAGCTTCCCTCACTCCCCAAGCCTCAGCTACTTCCGGAGACCAAGCTAATTTGCCAACACGAGTCTGTGCTTTTATGAATTCTCCCTCGTAATTCCGATTCACCCGTCCCCAAGCCCACAAACCTGTTCTTGGATTATGTGCTGCATCCACATTGATCTTTATCTGGTTCGCCTCAGGCCGTTTCCACTTTCTATTCCTCTGCCGCTTCCCAGAAACCTCCCAGCTGCTACCCTCCTCTTCATGGGCAGCCTTCCAACTCAGTAGCAAAGCTACTGCTACTCGTCTCACACCTTCACCGGAGGGCTCACCCTTCCACACAAGCCCATTCCTAACCTTCCGTATGCTCCACAAAAGCATAATAACTCTACAAATTTCTCCAGTAGCTAACTTGTCAAAAATCAGCCGCAACCATTTTGTAAATGATCGATCCTCCAGCAGCGAAAAGAGACCCTCATCCTCCCAAATTTATCTCGATACCTGGCACTTCAAAAACAGGTGTGTCACAGTTTCTTCCTGGCAGTTGCATATAGGGCAGCAGCACGCCTTTGAATGCTCTTCTCGTATATACTCAGCAAAAAACACAAAAGAGACAGGCCATAGCATGGGTGTTGAAACCTATGATACCTGAACATTGCATAGGGAAACTTGAAGCTTCAATTATGTTTTTTAATAAGCACAACACATACTGCCTGCTAACAGAAGAGATTCATCCAAAAATACATGAAGCAAGAAACATATACAACATCAAGACAATCGAATAAGACAGATTTCAATAGAGACCGATTAAAGCTCAATTGGGAACAGAGGTCAGCTGCATGTCAAGACAAGACATAATTAGTGGCATGAAAAGAAAACAGATTGTAAAATTGCATCTTATAGAAATAGAACTAATAAAAACTTCCCATAAGCTTCAGTGGTACCTTACCAAGTTGCGAATTCTGTAAAAGTCAGAATGAGGATTACCATACCATCAGCTCAAAGACATTTAAAATTTAAAAAAAAAACTCAAAAAGCACTGTTAGGGGTACATATGAAATAAAATCTCAAAAACTAACATAACAGTAAGAACAAAGCCCTAGATATTCATCTCTTTCTGCCACCACGTTCTCTGAGTGAAAGATTGAGTGTTTCTCCAGAAAAAACATTGTAATAGGCAAGCGACAAGTTGTCCTTGAGAAAACCAGCCTTCCCACTCAGCTTCTGCTTGTTTGAAGGAAGCTGGATCTCACCAGATATCTTCTCCTTCAAACTGCCAATAGTTTCAGACAAGGACTGCACTGAAATTTCCAATACCTGGCCTTTGAGGTTTCCCTCATCAACATTGGGTACAGTAATGCTGATACGGGCAGGTCCCTGCAAAAAAAACGGAAAAGAAAACAAAACACTGTCTATTAGCAATCACTAGACAAAATGAGAATAGAATGTAAGAAAGAAGACAAAATAAATAGATGTACGCACCGAATGCTTGGCCAGGAACTGGTCCTCAGGAATGAGTATAGACTCATCAAGCTTTTGCCTTTTAGGCTCTGGTTCCTCTGGAAGTGGTGGAGCTTCTTCGGGCGGAGGTGGTGGAGGCATTCCATGGGGTAGCATTGGAGGTGGTGGAACCACATTCATTCCAGATTGGGACATGGGATGGGGAACAAAAGATGGTCGAGGAGGACCCATAGGTGTATATTGAGAGCCAGGTGGTAATGGTACCGAAATGTTGGGAGCACTGATGGGCATTGATGTGTGCATTGGGGGACGGTTAACCATAAGATGCTGCCCAGACATGGGTGAGTTGGTAGGGTGTGGGGGTTGCAACTGTGGGATTGTGTTAATCACAGGAGGCCTGGGAAGAGGTGGAACAATAACCCCAGGGGTACCATGAGTTGGATAGAGGTAAGTATTAGGAGCGCGAGGGATGTTTAATGCCAGACCAGGTGGTGGGGGAAGTGGTCGAACTGATGGCAACCCAGGCCTGGGAGGAGGTGGTGCTTGTGGGCCCGGAAGATTCCTTGCATCATTTACAAAATCATACTGATCTTCTGCACTGTTTTGGGACAATGCCTGGCTAGCTGTACGACCAATGCTTCCAGTGTGACCATCCCATATGACCTGTTTTGGCTCTTCCTTTTTCTTCTCGATCTCGGCCTTGACTGCATTTGACACTTCTTCTTCTGTGGTTCCAAAAATATCGGGACGTGTCCTAGCGAGCCCAACAATGTTTCTAGAAATTTCATCATCCTGAGCAAGGGTTGTGTCCCTAATCTTCGCGAACATTCTCTCTTTCTGCTCCTTGTATTTAGGATCAATAAGAGAGATCCTCATATGCTCAGACATCTCACTGATCAGAATCATCTCCCCGGTTATAGGAGAAATGACATACTTTGTTGGATCTCTTTCTGGAAGGGACCTCTCTTCAGGCCTTTTCCAGTTTTTCACAATTCTCATGGGCGGATCATGATCCTCTGTTATTGCCTTAATTTCAGAATTCTGGACAGAGTTGTCCTCAATGGTAGTGGCTCTCATGCCTTCTTCAACGAGTTGAACCTCTTCCTCATCCATCTCCATTTCTACTTCTTTCCCTGGCTCAACAAAATCTTCCTCCTCATCCATCGATGACATCTTGCTCCTCCTGATAACCTCCTCAAGGGTCATAGGAGGGGGTAAATCATGATCCTCATCATCAGCAAAATCTATAGTCTCGACCACAACAAAATCATGCCAATCGATCATAGCCATTTGCAGTCTCTCGGATTCTATTTCATCTTCAGCTTTCTGTCTAGCCTGTTCCTGTGACCTTTCCCATTCCAACCGATTTAGGCACCGTTCAAGTACAGTCGTCATGTCAGCAGCACTCTTCTTCAGTTTATCAGTCAAGCCTTTAGGAGGCATTAGGACCTTTGAGTACGCATCTGCCAGTGATGTGAAAAACATAAACATGCTATGTGTAGGCTTCAGAAACTGAAATAGAGAATTGTTGATCTCTCTACTGGTCAACCCTGTCAGAAAAGACTTCCCGTTCCTTGCTACAAACTGCGCAGTGAGCTTAATGATATCCAATTCCTCTCCTGTGATCCCCTCAGGAAGCCGAACAGTATACTGTTCCGCTTCTGGTGGTTCAAGAACCTTGCGAACGGGTCTGAACTGTGCAGATGGGTCGGGCCTTGCCATTGCATCAATGGCATCAGATGAAGGTGCAGAAGGGGCTGATTCTGAAGCATCTGAATCGGCTATCTTTGAAGGAAGCTGCTGACCAGAAGCCAAATTCTGTGCACGGCCCTCGGACAAGCGGTGTTGATAGTAAGCATGATAAGGATCTGAGGGGTTCAAAAAGTTAAACTTCGCATTCCCTGCATTGCTCAGAACAATCCTTCTCTCAAATTCTGGACCATTCTTAACAACAAACTGAGATGTCTTATCAACAATGCTTCTAATATCAGGAGGTGGGTAAATGATCCCAATAGTTTTTGCATGGGTCGCAACTGATGCTAAGGCTGAACTGTTTTTGTTCTTTTCCTCCTCATTCATTTCCTTAACATCATCTTTGTCCTTTTCTGTCAATTGAGCTAGAGGCAATGGACCAAGATTTCCATCCTCTGTAGCAGGAGGGAGAGGCAATATGGGCAATGACCCCAGCATATTCCTGTCTGAGAGTGAAAAACCATAAGAATAATTAACCATATACATTTGTGTATGTGTGTGTATGTATATATTGAGAAAAAAACATGGAGAGTGGGTGTATAGTGAGTGGCAATATATTAACTAAGGCTGTAACTAGTGCACACATGTATATGACTTTGTTCATATTGGTTAGTTACTATTGCTCTTAATTGCAGGAAAACCAGTTTTAATACAAAGGAAAAATAGTTAGTTCACATCTATATTCTATACATATACATATATATACATATAGAAAAGATCCTGTCCAGACGTCCGGACAGGAGCCGCCGTCCGGCCGGCGGCGTTTGGCCGCCTTCCTGGTGGAATTTTTTGATGAAATTTTTATGGCATGTTCTCCATCAAGTCTAGTTTATCCACAAAAAAATTCAGCCAAAAACTCAATCGGGAAGGTCGTCAAATGATTTTTGCAAGTTAACTGGTCCGGAATATGTATTTTCCGGACCAGTTAACTTGCAAAAATCATTTGACGACCTTCCCGATTGAGTTTTTGGCTGAATTTTTTTGTGGATAAACTAGACTTGATGGAGAACATGCCATAAAAATTTCATCAAAAAATTCCACCGGGAAGGCGGCCAAACGCCGCCGGCCGGACGGCGGCTCCTGTCCGGACGTCTGGACAGGAGCATTCCTCTATATACATATACATATACATATACATATACATATACATATACATATACATATACATATACATATACATATACATATACATATACATATACATATACATATACATATACATATACATATACATATACATATACATATACATATACATATACATATACATATACATATACATATACATATACATATACATATACATATACATATACATATACATATACATATACATATACATATACATATACATATACATATACATATACATATACATATACATATACATATACATATACATATACATATACATATACATATACATATACATATACATATACATATACATATACATATACATATACATATACATATACATATACATATACATATACATATACATATACATATACATATACATATACATATACATATACAGAGTAGTCTTCCGGTCAGGTATACCTGACCGGAGTCCCGTCCGGCCTCCTCCATTTGGGGGCCTTCCCGGTGGTATTTTTTGCTCAAATTTTTTGTGTAGGTTCCTCATCAAGTCTAGTTTGTCCATACCAAATTTCAGCCAAAAATTCAATCGGGAAGGTCGTCAAATGATTTTTGCAAGTTAACTGGTCCGGAAAATACATATTCCGGACCAGTTAACTTGCAAAAATCATTTGACGACCTTCCCGATTGAATTTTTGGCTGAAATTTGGTATGGACAAACTAGACTTGATGAGGAACCTACACAAAAAATTTGAGCAAAAAATACCATCGGGAAGGCCCCCAAATGGAGGAGGCCGGACGGGGGCAGTGGTCCGGCCTGGCCGGACCTGAATTATTCTCTACATATACATATACATATACATATACATATACATATACATATACATATACATATACATATACATATACATATACATATACATATACATATACATATACATATACATATACATATACATATACATATACATATACATATACATATACATATACATATACATATACATATACATATACATATACATATACATATACATATACATATACATATACATATACATATACATATACATATACATATACATATACATATACATATACATATACATATACATATACATATACATATACATATACATATACATATACATATACATATACATATACATATACATATACATATACATATACATATACATATACATATACATATACATATACATATACATATACATATACATATACATATACATATACATATACATATACATATACATATACATATACATATACATATACATATACATATACATATACATATACATATACATATACATATACATATACATATACATATACATATACATATACATATACATATACATATACATATACATATACATATACATATACATATACATATACATATACATATACATATACATATACATATACATATACATATACATATACATATACATATACATATACATATACATATACATATACATATACATATACATATACATATACATATACATATACATATACATATACATATACATATACATATACATATACATATACATATACATATACATATACATATACATATACATATACATATACATATACATATACATATACATATACATATACATATACATATACATATACATATACATATACATATACATATACATATACATATACATATACATATACATATACATATACATATACATATACATATACATATACATATACATATACATATACATATACATATACATATACATATACATATACATATACATATACATATACATATACATATACATATACATATACATATACATATACATATACATATACATATACATATACATATACATATACATATACATATACATATACATATACATATACATATACATATACATATACATATACATATACATATACATATACATATACATATACATATACATATACATATACATATACATATACATATACATATACATATACATATACATATACATATACATATACATATACATATACATATACATATACATATACATATACATATACATATACATATACATATACATATACATATACATATACATATACATATACATATACATATACATATACATATACATATACATATACATATACATATACATATACATATACATATACATATACATATACATATACATATACATATACATATACATATACATATACATATACATATACATATACATATACATATACATATACATATACATATACATATACATATACATATACATATACATATACATATACATATACATATACATATACATATACATATACATATACATATACATATACATATACATATACATATACATATACATATACATATACATATACATATACATATACATATACATATACATATACATATACATATACATATACATATACATATACATATACATATACATATACATATACATATACATATACATATACATATACATATACATATACATATACATATACATATACATATACATATACATATACATATACATATACATATACATATACATATACATATACATATACATATACATATACATATACATATACATATACATATACATATACATATACATATACATATACATATACATATACATATACATATACATATACATATACATATACATATACATATACATATACATATACATATACATATACATATACATATACATATACATATACAGAGTAATCTTCCGGTCAGGTATACCTGACCGGAGCCGCCGTCCGGCCTCCTCCTTTTGGGGGCCTTCCCGGTGGTATTGTTTGCTCAAATTTTTTGTGTATGTTCCTCATCAAGTCTAGTTCATCCATACCAAATTTCAGCCAAAAATTCAATCGGGAAGGTCGTCAAATGATTTTTGCAAGTTAACTGGTCCGGAAAATACATATTCCGGACCAGTTAACTTGCAAAAATCATTTGACGACCTTCCCGATTGAATTTTTGGCTGAAATTTGGTATGGATGAACTAGACTTAATGAGGAACCTACACAAAAAATTTGAGTAAAAAATACCATCGGGAAGACCCCCAAATGGAGGAGGCCGGACGGGGGCAGTGGTCAGGTATACCTGACCTGAATATTTCTCTACATATACATATACATATACATATACATATACATATACATATACATATACATATACATATACATATACATATACATATACATATACATATACATATACATATACATATACATATACATATACATATACATATACATACACATATATATATATAAACGCAAGGTGGTTATGTTTTGAAGATAAGAACGATGAAACAAATAAACTGAGTGATTTGTTTTCCTGTTCCATCATTTTTAATGGAGCCAAAGACTCACTATTTTTTGGCTTGGGAATATGATGGAATAAAGCAAAATGGCTCACTAAACTGTCTACGCTTCTTTATTATGAAGCAGAGGTCAGTGCATGCAATTTTAGACGCGAATTTCACTATGGGTCATCCTGAAACAGTCTCTCGATGCTTTAGTACAGGGGTAAGACTGCGTACATCCGACCCCCCCTTACCCCATCGTAGATGGGAGCCTTTGCGGCACTAGGGTAATGGTGATGATGATGATGATGATTTGTTTTCCTTCTGCTCAGGTGCGGATGATAAAGTTACCAAGAGTACTACAATCACTACTAGAAAGAAATATTATAGAGCCAATACGTACGATTATATGGCTAACTTTTTTGATTAATTTATTGACTTTTTGCATTAGTGCTGCACACTGTCCACAGAACTGTGTGTGAATGTGTGCATGTTATCTAAATAATGTGTATCTGTGGTAACTAGACAGATGTACCAATGAAGTGTACTTGAGAAAAAAAAGATTTAAAAGTATGCATATATAGGAAATGTAGAACAATATTAATAGGAGAAATTAGAGGATAAATATCTTCATTGAAATGAATTGTAAACTAAAATTGTCTCCTTTATCGTTGACTGAATACTCCCAAACTTCACCATTTAGAAACAATTGAGAACAATCATATAATTGGTCTTTCCAATAGAATAATAAAAATTACATAATTTGAAGTTATATACTCACTCTTTCTTTAAAATAATGTTTTGAACATATTTATACAAACACACGTAGATAATAATAGGATTTTATTAATTTTGTTATTGTTGTTTGTTGGGATAGGTGGTCGTGGGTGAACTTTTGGCCTTTTGCATGACCGTTTGACACTAGAGCATGGGGATATACAAATGTTATTTTCATTCATAAAAAGAACATCCTGAGTAAGCCGTGTTTGTACCAGTTTGCCTTGTCTATTCGTATTACATTGTTTTAATAGGAAGCGCGTAAGAATTATTAATTCATGTAGATATATGATTTATTTATTCATAGAAATCTGAAGGATGAGATCAAAAAATTAGGGGACCAACATAACAAACTTAAAATATTTTCAACAACAACATCCAAGCCTTAGTACCAAAAGATTTTGGAGTCGGCTAACATGAATCAATACATAATACCGGATCCAAAATAATAAACTTAAAATATTATTGATTGAAAAATTTTCATTGGTGGTTCTATATTACAATTTTATATTTGAATTGCAATCGTTAAACATTCACTATTTCGTACTAGTAGATGTTATTGGCAATTTGTTTTAATGAATGCTGTGCGCTAAAAGATGATAAAAAAATGTCTAGCAAACTAAGAGAGATTAGTTTCAAGGAACATCCATTGTCAATCATTCTATCAAGTTCATACAGTATTTGTTTAATAGTTTCCCAATATTTACTAATATGTTCAAGGAACTACCTCACTGTCCAAAATGTTTTGGCCTAATATGTTTTATTCTCCATATTACACTATTTATGTTTACACACACAATAAAATGCATAATTACTTAACAAAGAAAAATCCATATTATCATAAATGATGATAATTCAATAGGTTAAAATGAAGTTTCAATATCTAAAATAGGTGGCAATAAAACAATACAAATGTATATGCGCGCCTCTACGTATACAAAATAATTATATTTGAATTTATGTTTTTTTTTTGAATTTATGTTTTGGAAACTCAAAATGTAGAAATGAATAACATATTTGGAGTGTGATTTTTTCCTTGCAGTGACAAGTTTTCTGAAAATAAAACATTAATTTTTTCCTGCCATTTTGGGATCTTAGATAAAGATCTGATGTCTTAGAATTTTCTCAGTGGATTTGGTGATGCATGTGAATGAATCAAAGCTAAATTTGTAGATCTGATGAAAGTTACAAGAAAACACGGTGAAAGTAGTATGTTACCTATCAGAGTTTGCTTAGGTTTCTCAGAGTTTCCTAGGGTTTCAACAAATAACAACATCACTAATTTAACTTAATATTTATAAACAACTATGAATTAAATCAATAAAATAGGACTGAAGGAATACCGGAACTATGGAAGGTGAAAATTGAGAAGGGAAGATTGGCCAAACCGCCGAAGGGTGAGTGGCGGAATGCAGGCGACCGGGCGACGGGCGTAAGGCGAGTGCCGGTGCTGCCGTGCTGCGTGCTGCGTGCTGGCGCCTGCCGGAGGGCGAAGCCGCGAAGGGAGTCGGCGACTTAGCGGGGCGTTCGACACTTCGATGATGACAGCTGACTGGATCGATGAGTTGGCCCGATAAACTTTTAGAAATTGCCCTAAATAGAAATAAAAACGTTTTGAAATTCCAAAATAGGACTTTCGTGTTTTGAAATTCCAAAATAGGAATTTAAACTTTCAAATATTTAAAGCCTAGTAATGCCAAATTTGGCAGAAATTTACTCTTATTCAGGGAATAAAAAACATGATAGTCCTATTTTGGAATTTCAAAACCTTTTTACTCCTATTTAGGGAATTCTCTCATAAACTTTTTGTGAGGGCTGACAAACAGTTGGGAAATACCTTCTAATTACAAGGTTACAGCTTCTATTTTACTAAATAAAGCCTCCAAAATAAATATTTATAAAAAGAAAAAAAAATTAAATATCCAATTTAATCTTCACCGTATCCGTATTGCAGGTAAATTACATCGTACAGCCGGTTGTACCTAGGGCATGGTACAATCGGATTTTTTTGTAATTAGCTGCAACTTCGAGCCTTGTTGTTTTTATAGAGGTTTCGTCCACTTCTCCCAGCTTTATTTCATTCTTTCTTTCTTCTCTATCGCATTCAACCCCATATTCTCTGAGGTTGAAGATTTCCATTTTGTCGTCAATGGAAGTAATATTTCTTCCGCCGATCATTGTTGAACTGTTATTCTACTTCCTGTGTTTCATCCACAGGTTTCGTCGTTCTCCTCATCTTTATTATTTACTTCCGTTTGTTCTTGCGCAGGTTTAGGTTTTGCATCCGTTCTCAATTTCGACCAGTGAAGTTGTAAGTAAGTAATTGTTCTTAGTTTATTTTTTGTCTCGTTGGAACAAAATCATTTTTTTCATTCATTTAATTTTTTTTATGTTGCAGCATTTTTTATTTTATCTAAGAACTCATGCTATGTCTAGTTGTGGAGGTATTTTTTCTAGGAACACCTTCACTATAATTGATGGGGTTATGGGACTAGGTCCAATGCCTAATTGGCCCAGGCCCCAAACTTGGATCAATAGGCCCAACCAACGGACCCAGCAATCCAGATCTCAAGCTGGCCCATTTGATCAAGCCCATCAAGGAGCAGAGGTCCAACTGAGTGGAGGCCTTAGATGGCCTGCCCACCAGCCCAACCGGAAGCCTGCCTTCCGACCTAGTCAGGAGCTCGCCTCTAGCCCAGCAGGGGGCCTTCCGTCCAAGGGGATCAAGAGTCCGGCCGGCCAGCCATGCCGACCCGCTAACCAGCCACGAAGAGTAACGGCCAACAATGAATGCGCTATTAATTATGTATTTAATTCCGTATTAATGATGTAATTAATTTAGCCATTATTATTCGGCAGTTACCGTTTGTAAACAGCCTATAAAAGGCAAGTCGTGATTCAAATACAGACATGCTATTCTTGGCAACTAAAATTCCTGAGCAACTTTCCATTCTCGTATTATATTCTTGATTCTTGCTTGAGTGTTCTTTCGTAGCTTTCCTAAAAGCCTACGAGCGTCCTATTTTGGACCAACATTGGTGCTTTCATTGAGAGCCTCTATTGTCTCTCACATCACTTGAGTAGGAATCACACAGGGAGATGGCCGGAATCTCGACCCGACGTGACCATGTTTCGGTCCATACCGAGGAATCCAACCGGTCTGGCCGCCAGCGGGCTCTCGACAACCACGGACAGGGCAGGGGGGGCGGCACGCCAAGGTGACCTTCGGAACCGGTTGTCAGGCCACGGCGACCTGAGGGCGACGCTCAACCATACCCAGGGGGAGCGCTCGGACCGCAGCCGGCGCGGGGGAGGCCGACGTCATGCTCCGCGCATGGACCCGACCCGACTCAATGCAAGGGTGGAGGCCCTACAGGAGGCGACTCGAGTTCTGGGGGCCTTGGCTCAAGGTTTCCAGCAGATGGTATCTGTCGGTGACGTGGACGAGCATGCCCGTCAAGAAACACCGGCGGAAGTGGAGGTGTCATCCAGGCGGCGTGAAGAGCGACACTCTGGATCCAACCTGCATAGGAGAGAGGAGGTCTCTCAACAGCTTAGCCGAGCCCATCAGCAGGCTGAGATGGGCGCCCGGCAGGGGCGCTCGAGGCAGATGGAAGGAAGCGAGTCCTCTCGCCCCTCTCACCGGGCGAGCAGCCAGACCGGTTCCTTGGCGAGGCAGAACGTGGGGGCCCAGCCTCCTGTTCATAGACGACTTGGGGGCGCCGCTGGACATGCCCAGCCCCGTGCTAGGGCCATCCAGGGGGGTCCACCGCCGGCCGAGGTGGAGGATCTGCGCCATCGCCTCGACGAGTTAAGAAGAAGGGTCGTTGGGGGAGAACCTTACACGGGCGACCTCCGGATACCCTAGCCTTTCACCCGGGCGGTGATGGATGCGCTGTTGCCCAGGGGTTACAAGCCTTGCACCATCGAAACATACAAGGGCACCTCTGACCCCCAACATCATGTATCTCGATACCTCTCCTACATGGTGATGATGGGGTATGAGGATGCCATCCGATGTCGCGGCTTCTCTGCCACCTTGGACGGCCCAGCTCGTGAGTGGTACGACTCTTTGCCTGATGGGAGTATCATGAACTTTCGCGAGTTGGCTCAGCGCTTTCTCATAAGGTTTGCGAGCTCCCGAGACGTCAAAAGGAACTTCAGCCACCTGTTCGGCCTGAAACAGGGGAAGAAGGAATCATTGTCCGCCTTCTTAGCGAGGTGGAGGGCCGAGTCAATCAAGGTCCAGGGACTTGATGACAAGTTCGGGGCCTGGGCCATGCTCACAAACTCCATCCGGTCTGGTGAGCTTTACAAAGATTTCGTCAGAAGTCCCCCCACCACGTACGAAGAAGCACTCGGTCGTGCCGACCGCCAAGCCGGAGGACGCCGTGCAGAAGAAGAGAGATGAGGAAGAAGGTGGGAAGGAAGAGAAGAAGAAGGAAGCTGGTTCTGGCGCCGAGAAAGCTGAAGGCAAGGCCGACAACAAAAACAAATACAAAGGTAACAAGAACAAAGGTAAGGGCAGGGCGGACGTCCCGAGCGGGCCGCTCTTGCCCGTCAAACAATTGTCCGCACTTGCTCAATCGGTCGGGGCCATCCTCGACTACGCGGAGGAGCAGGGACTGATCGACTTTCTGGCAGAATGCGATGTGGTGACCGCCAAACGTAACCACAACCAATATTGTCGATACCACCGGAGAGCAGGGCATGATACGGATGAATGCGTCATTCTCCGACGACAGATTGAAGAGCTCATCCAGAGGGGGTGTCTGGGCCAGTTTGTGGGCAAGCAATGGAACATCCCGCAGAAGAGGAGCCTAACGTGGCAGCGGTCCGACCAGGCTACCACGTCAAAGGAGAAGCAACCCGCCAAGAAGCGAGAGCTCGGCGCCCTTTCGGAGGATGATGAGGCCGACCTGGGGGATGGCTCCCGTAAGCACCATCGGTGCTCATACATCTTCGGGGGACCCCAGGGAGGTGATACCTCGGGAGAGCGGAAGCAATGGGCCCGAGCCCTATACATCGGGGAGATAACCAGGACTCCCGCCGACAAGAAGGTGAAGAGGGATCCCATCTTCTTCACTGATGCAGATTTACCGTCGATGCCGCCTCCGCACAGGGACGCCTTGATGATCAAGATCGAGATCAACGACACTATCATCCATCGGGTCTTGGTAGACAATGGGAGCTCCGTTAACATCATGTACTATGATACCTTCCAGGGGCTCGGCTTGGATAGAAAGGACTTGAACCCGGTAAGAACCCCGCTCTCAGGCTTCACTGGGGACTCCATTGAATCAGAAGGCAGTATAGTCCTCCCTGTGATAGTGGGCTCCGAGCCCTGCGTATCCAAGTTAAGTGTCGAATTCATAGTCGTACGCCTAACTTGTCCGCATAAGATCATCATGGGGAGGCCGGCCCTGGAGGACCTGAGGTGTGTGATATCCCAGGAGTACCTATGCATGAAGTTCCCCACTCCGAATGGTGTCGGAGTTGCTAGGGGAGACCAGCGGATGGCTAGGAGCAGCTATCTAAAAGCTTGCAAGCAAATCGGCCAGAAGGACTTGAGAGTCCATACTATCAACAACAAGGCCATGAAGTATGAGGAGGGTCCGCTCCGTCCTGAACCCACCTCGGAAGTGGAGAAGATCCAGATTGACCCCGAGAAGTCAGAGCGGAAGGTCAAGATTGGAACCGCCCCCCCGGCCGGCTTGAGGGAAAAAATCATCCGGGTCTTGATCCTCTTCAGCGTTGTCTTTGTGTGGGGGCCAGAGGACGTGCCCGGCCTCGACCGAAGCATCGCTGTCTACCAGTTGGCGGTCGACCCGTCGGCAAAACCCGTTCAGCAGAAGAGAAGACATCTCTCCATCGAGAGGAAGGAATTCATGAAGAAGGAGATCAACATGCTCCTGAGTATCAAACACATTCGGGAGGTCCTATACCCGGTGTGGCTGGCGAACGTGGTCCTAGCCCCAAAGCCGCCAACCTGGAGGATGTGTGTTGACTACACCGATCTCAACAAAGCATGTCCGATGGATCCATTCCGAAAATTGCACGCATTGAGGAGGTAACAGCTTCGAGCATAGCAGCCTCACTGTCTGCCAACGTCCTCCCCCTGCAATCGGCTGCCTGGTGCTGGGTGGACGACCTCCTGCGTTACATAGCCGATGGGACGCTGCCAGATGAAGAAGTGGAAGCAAGGCTAGTCCGGCGACGAGCCCCGGGCTACGTCGTCTTAGACGGGAAGCTATACGAGAGGTCCTACAATGGGACCTTGCTAAATTGCCTACGCCCACATAAGGCGGACATGATCGTCTCTGGGGCGTGTGCTCCGCCCACCACGGAGCATGCACAGTAGCTAGGAAGGTCGTCCTCCAGGGATACTTTTGGCCGACGATAATGAGGGATTGCGCCGACTACGCAAGGAGGTGTGAGACATGTCAGAAGTTTCAGAAGAGCCCCGGCCGGCCGGCAACGATGTACACGCCGATCAACACCGCCCTTCCATTCACGAGATGGGGCGTCGACCTGGTCGGTCCCTTGCCAACTGGGTCGGGAAACCGGAAGTTTGTAATCGTTGCGGTGGACTACTTTACGAAGTGGGTTGAGGCCGAGCCGCTCGCAAGCATCACACATCTCCAGTGTAGGGAATTCATATGGAAGAATATATTTTTTTCCGGTTCGGAGTTCCCCTCCAAATAATCTCCGACAACGAGAGGCAGTTTGACTGCGAGGCCTTCCGACAGTTTTGTGCAGAGTAGGGGGTGGAGTCCAGCCGAGTCGCTACCCACAAGCAAATGGACAAGCGGAGAACACCAACCGGAAGATCATCAATGGACTGCCTGAGTGGAAGAATTAAACAATATACTCTGGACCTTCAGGACGACCCCGAGGATGGCGACCGGGGAAACCCCTTTCGCCTTGTGTTGTGGCTTTGAGGCACGGGCGCCGTTTGAGGCTATAGTCCCTAGTCGGCGAGTCGAAGACTTCGAACCAGCCGACAATGAGGAGAGGCTCAGATCCGAACCCCACCTCATTGAGGAAAGAAGGGACCGAGCCTTCATCAAAGCAGAGAACTATCGACGCCAAGTCAAGGCATACCAGGACTGCCGAGACCAGCCGCGGAGCTTCGATGTGGGTGATTACGTCTTGAGGCATAGGAAGGCCAGCAAGCCAACGGAGGGAGGTAAGCTTTCCGCCAAGTGGGAAGGCCCCTATGTGATTGACGCTGTGGTCGGTCCCGGGACGTATAAATTGAAGACGACGACAGGTCGGCTAGTAGACTGTGTCTGGAACGCTGAGCACCTGATGAAGTTCCACCAATAAAGTAACAAAGTTTCACTTTTCTTTGTAAACTCCTGTGCTCCGAGCATGGGGTTACGATTTGCAATTCTTCATGTGGTCCGCCCACATCATGAATTCAATATACTCTGCTAGCGATATTTTGTTTTCAAAAGAGGTCCGACCTCACTTAGCAATTAAGGGCGGCGGCAAAAAAAGAAAAGAAAAAAAAGAAAGAAAAAAAAAGAAAAAAAAGGAGTACTATGCCCCCCCTCGGTGTTTGGCCGACCTCGGTCAGGCTCTTGAACTGAAAATAGCCAAGCGATTTTTGAAAATCCAAGCTATTTTCTAAAGTAAAGAGTTAACCGCGACAGTCGAGGCGACAGTAGGGCCGACCTCCGGGTCGAGAGCGCTCAAGAGGCCGACCTCCGGGTCCATCTGAGTGTTCGCCGCCCGACGTTGCTGGCCAAGCAGCTCGCACTCTCGCCATTCCCGAGTTGGCGGTGCGGGTCCGTTCTGGTGGATCGCGCAGGGTCCGCCCCTGTTGTTTGGCTAACCCCGCGGGAGTAACCAGATTATTCCCCAAGTCCGAACAAACTGGACGGGTTAAAGCGACAGTAGGACTGACCCCCGGGTCATGACGTTCGGGGCGCCGACCTAAGTGTCCACCTCGAAAGTTCAATGTCTGACCTTGCTGGCCGAACAAGTCGCATACTTGCTGATTCCATAGCAACAGCGAACAGATCACTTCTATCCAACTGGGAGGGGCACGGATAGGCTCGGCCACGCCAGCCAAACCACCCCCCTGGGAAGTTAGAGAAGCCGGATCCCCGAATAAATTGCCTAAGTGTTCGTGATGCAAAGTATAGAAAAAGAAACATATGGATTAAAATTAAACATCCACTCAAAATTACATCTCTCAACTTCAAGCTACAAAAAGAAAAGTAAAATGTCATGGCGGGGGACCATCAGGAACCGAAAGAAGCTCTCTCAAATCTGAACTCCAATTTCGTCCTCTGGAATTGGCTCTCTACCTGCCTTCGTGAAGAAGACCCCAACTGATCATACTTGAAGGCGAACGAGATGAAGCTCTCAAGGATTCCACGTGGCAATCTTGGCCCCATCGACCTCATGTTGAAATTTCCCAGGAGAAGACCAATGCTCCAATGTGCTCCAACCATCTTGGATGGACCCTGCAAAACGACGACAAACCATCATCAGAAAATCACGAGAATCAAGTCAATGATCTGTTGATCGGTTGAATCACCACTACCGACTCATCTTGGGGGAGCGGCAAGCCGACCCATCACCAGTACAGGCTGCCTATGTGCCTGCCGAACTCGAGGTTTCCGTCGACCCTCACGCTGCCATCATAAGTGCTAACTCGCAGCCCATGGAGGTCATCTGACACATTGATCCACACGAGCAAAAGGTAGTGGAAGACACCGAGTTGAGGTCTACAGTTTGCACTCATCTCATCACTCATGATTTGGGAATTTTAGGAGCAACCTATTTTCAGCCATCCCACGAGGGGACTTCTTCTCAACATGGCCAACTTGGCTACGGGGCTGCCGTATCACAATTAGAAGTCGTCCTCAAGGATGGTTAGTCGATAAGCAACATCAGACTGTCTAAATTTGGCCATTGGCTTAAGAGGGAATCAAACAGCAGAAGGTTACTCACAATCATCCAACTTCAGGGATCCGTAGCCAACCTGTCCGGCTGACCAGAGGTACATCCACCGACCTGGGAAGTTGCGCCGCTGACCAGGGTTACCGACCTACAGCCTGTCGGATTCGAGGCTCACCGGACAACGCGAAAGACAAGGAAGGACGTCAGCAGGTGGCTGTCGGCCGTAAAGCTTCTCACAGTACAGGAGCCATTGCACCGCCCAGCCGCCTGGCCGCCCGGACGCCCGGCCGCCTAGCCGCCTAGACGCCCGGCCACCGAGCCGCCTTGCCGCCCGGCCGCCTGGCCGCCTCGCCGCCCCGGCCGCCCGGCCGCCTCACTGCCCGGCCGCCCGGCCGCCTTGCCGCCCAGCTGCCTTGCCGCCTGGCCGCCCGGCCGCCCGGCCGCCCGGCCGCCTTGCAAGCCTGGTCGCCCGGCCGCACAGCCGTCTGGCCGCTTGGTCGCCCGGCCGCCTTGCCGTCTGGTCGCCCAGTCTCCTTGCCGTCTGGTCGCCCGGTCGCCTTACCGCCTGGCCGCCTTGCCGCCCGGCTGCCTTGGCGCCCGACCGCCCGGCCCAGACGTCTGGCCGTTTGGTCGCCCGGCCGCCCTGCCGCCCGGTCGCCTTGCCGCCCTGTTGCCTTACCGCCTTGCCGCCCTGCTGCCTTGGCGCCCGACCGCCTGGCCCAGCCGTCTGGCCGTTCGGTCGCCCCGGCCGCCTTGCCGCCCGGTCGCCTTGCCGCTCGGCCGCTCAGCCGCCCGGCCGCCCGGCCGCCTTGCAAGTTCGGTCGCCCGGCCGCACAGCCGTCTGGCCGCTTGGTCGCCCGGCCGCCTTGCCGCACGTTCGCCCAGTCGCCTTGCCGCCCGACCGCCTTGCCGCCCGGCCGCCCGGCCGCCCGGTCGCCTTGCCGCCCGATCGCCTTGCCGCCCGGCCGCCCAGTCGCCTTGCCGCCCGGTCCGCCCGGCCGCCCGGCCGCCCAGCCGCCCGGCCACCCAGTCACCTTGCCGCCTGGCCGCCAACCCGACCGCCCGGCTGCTATCTGCTTGGCATGTGAAAGAAAAGAAAAGCAAAGAAAAAATGGGGAATCTCCATAAATTGTTGGATTGACAGTGTCCACAATTATTGCCCTCTGGTGTGTGAGTATTCCTTAAATTGGCAGCTTACTTGGACTACTCCCTCTTAGCCGAGTCTACTACTCGACTAAGGGAGTGGGGGACTCGTGATGGGGTTATGGGACTAGGTCCAATGCCTAATTGGCCCAGGCCCCGAACTTGGATCAATAGGCCCAACCAACGGACCCAGCAATCCAGATCTCAAGCTGGCCCATTTGATCAAGCCCATCAAGGAGCAGAGGTCCAACTGAGTGGAGGCCTTAGATGGCCTGCCCACCAGCCCAACCGGAAGCCTGCCTTCCGGCCTAATCAGGAGCTCGCCTCTAGCCCAGCAGGGGGCCTTCCGTCCAAGGGGATCAAGAGTCCGGCCGGCCAGCCATGCCGACCCGCTAACCAGCCACGAAGAGTAACGGCCAACAATGAATGCGCTATTAATTATGTATTTAATTCCGTATTAATGATGTAATTAATTTAGCCATTATTATTCGGCAGTTACCGTTTGTAAACAGCCTATAAAAGGCAAGTCGTGATTCAAATACAGACATGCTATTCTTGGCAACTAAAATTCCTGAGCAACTTTCCATTCTCGTATTATATTCTTGATTCTTGCTTGAGTGTTCTTTCGTAGCTTTCCTAAAAGCCTACGAGCGTCCTATTTTGGACCAACAATAATTGATTTCTTTTGATGTGTATTGATTTACTTAGTAATGATCATCTTTTTTTGTTTCGAATTGTTATCCCTTGTCTAGATGATATTTCTTGTAGTGGCAAATTAATAGAGGATATTGAGTCCAGAGGAGAACTTTTTGGAGTTGATTGCAGTAACATTTTCTCTCTTTACAAGTCACATTTGGGCAATTTGGGACAATATTTTGAGTGTGGCCCACTTCCGATTTGGGTCTGGTAAGAGTGGTTTCGGATTCCCTTGTTAAGGGCTACAATTCGATATATGGTACATTCAAAACGGATAACGGTTGAATGAGAAATTGATTCTCGAAATTCACTCGTTAAAACGGAAAAAAAATGGGAAAAGATGGGTTTCTAGTGTAGTTTTTTCCCACACCGGAAAACTCAATGGATTTTCCCACAAGGGAAGCCTCTTTTAAGGAGTTAAGAGCATCTTTAACGGTGTAGTCGAATGATGAAAATGCATTGCCACGTAATAATACATTAAAAACCCCGTCTCCAACAACATTGTCTATATTTTCTGTGCGGCTGAGCTGGATTAAAAAACCGTCCACACTGTGGCCTCTCCTTTCTCAATTCCGAAAGCCTGCCAGACGAGTGACTCAGCAATAATTGATTTTTCTCCGTCATGGGTTACCACAAGCTTTTATTTCAATTCCTCAAAAAAGCATCAGTCAAAAAACTTGGAGGGACAAGTTTTTATGAGGCCTGCTAGGGGTACACACTTTTTGTACACAAAAAGTGTGTACCCCTATCTTTTTTCAGTTTTTATTTCAAAAGCATCTATTATTGCAAGATCACCATTAAGGTTGATTTGCAACTACTTTTAAAAAAGTATTTCTCAGCTTTTGGCTTAAAAAACACTTATTTTACCAAATACTACAACTTTTTTTTTCTCGGGTTTCGTGTCAAAAGTGTTTTTACTTTTTCTATTACACAAAAAACACTTATTTTACAAAACACTACCAACTTTTACTTTTCAAAATCACTTTTTTCTCAAACACTATCAACTTTTATTTAATCACTTCTCTCCATTTCATTTAAAAAACACTTTTTTTAAAGCAGACGCTGTTGCAAACAGACCCTTACTCGCGTAAATAATTAGGCATGTTAATTAGGTTTGACGGAACACAGACCCACTTTTTATAGGGCCCCAATTCAATATATTTATAATACACTAGTAGTATATTTTTAGGTCACTAATATTAATTAATTAATATTCACTTCACTATTCTTTATAATAACGCCCTCATAAATTTAAACGCTTTACCAAAAGTGTAGAGATTATTTCTTTGAAAGGGGAAAATAACTACCTATAATTCATCACTTGCACTATTTAATGAGTATTCAATGGGGTTTTTACAAGAATATTACTAAAATTAAACGTATTTACATAAATATGACTATTCATTACTACAATGTGGTGTTGTGGTAACTTAAGCTCAAAACTTAAACATGAATTACTATGATTTCATTACTACCCTAGTCACTAACCATATTTTTGTAAATCATCTTTATTTTGGTTATATTTATGTAATTATTTCGTATTCAATTGATTTGAATATAATAAAATTTTAGATCGAGATATTTTTAGTTTTTCAATATTAAAGCGGGGCCTCAAAATTGCATTTTAAACTGGGGCCTTCAAAATCATTAGACATTACTGAAAGTAGAATATATGAATAGTGCAAAAGGTGCAATGTTGCAATTAAAACTTAAAAATAACGAAGGTAATATATAATAATTCGTTTCATATAGTATACGATAGTATATAATATATATGATATGTAGTTCATAATATCAAAATTGTTGGCTGCATATTTTTAACGAGAAGCATGTTTAATCTTGGGTAAAAGTTTTATTTAGGAATACTAAATAAATTATTTTATTTTTAAAATAAATTAAATATTTAGAGAACACATGGTTGCGTTGGAGATGAACTTCTATTTTGATGGGTTGGGTGTCCATGTCAGCCTCATTGGCCGTTCACATTAATGATGTGTCCATTTTTTATGGGGTGCAATCCACATCCCCATTAAAGATGCTCTAAGATTCTTAGGTGGAAAGACTCTTTACGCGCAGGGGTGTGTGAATCAAATCCGAAAACGGAGAAGAAAAACCGCGACTTGCGTGCGTGGGCGACCTGCGAACACGAATGTCGTCCAAAAATCTATCTTTCAAAGATACGATCAACTTTTTGCTTCTTCCTGTGACGCTTTTTCCCCCGTATCGAACTGCTCGGACCAGACTCGTCTGCTTCGGAACAGACGTGTCTAGAATCATAAGTCTCGGATCAGACTCGTCTGATTCGCTTCTGGAACGTAACGTTCCAGCAGTAATTGGCTAAGGATGTTTTTACTTGGACTGTAATTTGCTGGTCTGGTCTGGTCTGGTAAGGTCTGGTTTCTTTCTATTTTTATAACTATCCAAGTCTGGTCTGATCTAGTCTGGTCTGGAGTCTGGACTGGTCTGGTCTGGTCTGGGACAAATTACAGTCCAAGTAAAAACATCCTAAATTCTGCTCCTTTCTATTTCTGGTTTTCTTTTGTCATTTTAATTAATTTTAATTAATTAATTTTTATTTGTTTTTTGAAACATAATCAACAATTTCAAACCTGGAGGTTGTGGTATTTAAATTGTTGAATAATCCCCAAGTATTTGGACTAAGTGTTGGGATTATTGTGCTACGATGCGTTAAAGGGTCTAACAACACTCACTTTTAAGTATGTATATATTTGCTTTTAAAACTATGAAAGCAAAAAAAAATGACGATTACAAGTTTACAACTTCCTTAAAAACCATTTTTGTATTAATGCAAGCAACAAATTACTACATCTTAAACCATCATCATTACCCCAGTGCCGCAAAGGCTCCCATCTACGGTGGGGTAAGGAGGGTCGAATGTATGCGGTCTTACCCTTGTACTAAAGCACAAAGTGACTGTTTCCGGATGACCCATAGCAAAAATCGCGTCAAAAATTACATGGACTGACTGCTGCTTCATAACAAAGAAACGCAGACGGTTAAGTGAGCCATTTTTCTTTTCCCAAGCCAAAAAATAGCGAGTCTTTGGCTCCATTGCAAATGACGGGAAAAAATTATTACGTTTTAAATTTGGCAAAAAAATTACCTGCTTAAGAAGAATCCAAAACAAGCTCTTAACTATCCAATTATTCCTATTGGAATCTTAAATTTTCTAGATTAAGAATCCTAATCTATCAATACCTGGAGTGGTGCAGTATGGATTGAGTTGTGCTCGTTGTTTCATTGCACCACACACATAAGTAAAGTTAGAAGTAGTTTTACATATAGGTTTGAATCACATTTTCATGAGTTTTACCAACACCTAATTGTGATTTGTTACAATCATTGAATTCATGATCTCCATATTATACTTATAATACCCATCTTCTTAATGAGTTGATAATTTGTATTAGTATCTATTGTCTGATTAGTTTCACACTTCCACTCCATTTTCAATTTCTTGGAAGTTAGAAATTGTTTTCTGAGAATTACTTGTGTTTCCTTGTTGCATTAAGTATACTTTGATCAGATGAAATGTAGAATTACATTTATAGTGTTGAATGTTTGTTTTGCTTTCTCTTTTGTGGCCTTGCAAGTTGCAACGGGGGGGGGGGGGGGGGGGGGGGGGGGTGGAAAATCACTGCTTTTATCATTTTCAGATATGATCAGTGATGTTGCAACAAATGATACACTTTCAGTTGCTTTAACACTTCTGTTTGACGCCTAAGTTCTCTTTTTAAATAAATAATAATGTTTGGGTCCTATTGGTTTAGGTCGGGTTGCGGGTACTTCTTTGTCCAGTTGGCTCTAACGTCGTTCTCCGAACAGCATGGTAAGATTTTACAATTCTTTTTATTTTATTTATTCATTTTGTTTGGATGAACGTCAAACTAGATTAATGGACTAAAAATATGTACCCGTTGAAAAGCCATGCACCTGTAGTACCAACCATACATCACCTTCAATGCTACCTAGAAACTACCTAGTGGCTATACATGAGCCCAAACAGGCAAGCAAAAAGTCAAAATATAACCTTTTGAGAAAGATATAAGTCTGTACATGAATTTGTCCACGAACACTTTGATCTGCACATCCATATCACAAAACGAGGATGTCATTTATTTTCAAAATATGTATCATTCCTGGACTTCCATGCTATGTAAATAGTACAGAAAAAGGCTAACAAAACGAGTCACAAGGCTGCATTGTGTATTAGTGTATAGTAGTTGAGTGTTCACAGATGTTGTCTGCTGTGTATGCAAATATGCAGTGACAAACAAGACTCGTGGTAGAAAGTATTCAATCAAAATGCATACCTATATAATACTGACTGCTAGAATGAGAATATTCTTTTCATGGATTCAACATTGAACAACTTTCACGGATGACGCTTTTGTATTGTGTGGTTTCTGCAGTTGTTCAGTCGGTGTTATTTTACCTGTTTATTCTACATTTAAAGCAATTGAACAAAGGGATCAAGGTCAACAACAAAATCTCTCATGTACTGGGCAGGTTGGTAATGCTTTTGATTCTTTTTGATGAATTGTTTGGGTTGCATAATTATGGACTCGTTTTGTATCCTTTTCTGTTTTTAACTTTTAATGAAGAAAACGTTGTTTCAGTTTTTGTCAGCGTTTTTCATAATTAACACGACTAGTATAAGTATGATTATCGTAAAACAATAACATGAAAGCTGACAATGATACTGAACACGACCTACATTATCTGATTTTTTATAGTCTTAATCAGAACTAGTGTTATTGCCGCCATAGTACTAGATATTTGTTTTATTTTTATTTGTTTGTTTGTCTTTTGTCATATTATTTGCGGGGCAGGGGGTCCAGTAGGCAATACAAGGGAAATATTTCATAATGGATTATGTAGTTACTATCTTATGAATCTTAAGGAAACGAATTCACTAGCGGCTGCATCCAATGTTTTGACAAACAATTTTGCCACACCGTTTCTCGAGTGAATTTTCGTAAGTTTTTGTTTGAACAAAGGAAGTTTGTTACTTTTGCTTGCAGCTTATGGATCTTTTAGTTTAGTCGAATTGTTCATAGACAAGCTTCTTCATTGGTAAAGTAATATATAAATCTCACTTTACTGACCTTAAGTCCTTAATCTATGAATACTTTATCATTTTCAATACTATCAGGTTTCCACTATACTATCATGTGAAATTTGTGTTTCTTGTCTGTCTTCAACTTCCATGTATTGATGTAAGTCCACCTTCAATGTTCTCTTTTTATGTGTAAATATATGTAGGAGTTTCTCTAGATATTTACCTAAATGCAAAAATAGGAAGATGTCACTCATTCACACCCAACCTGATATTTCCTGTTTGGCAGGGTGCAAAGATGTTGTATATCAACCATCTTCGTCCATTCCTTTCGAAGCATCAAGCTAGGCTTGACCAGATAATTTGGTTTTTATATGGTGAAATGGTAAACATTCTTTTAATTTTTTATTTATTTAATTAGCATAAGATGTGTTGAAAAGTGAGACGGTCAATCAGTGAGACCTATCACATTCAGCAAAAAAACTCCCTCCATCGGTCCATCCACAATTAATATTCTGATTTGATTTGTATGCTTATCAAGAAAATTTAAATTGTGTGGTTAGGATATAGTTAAAAGACAAAAAACATCATCACCTACGAAAAACATCGTCACCTACACCGTTCTTTCCATATCAGGAAACTTGAAGATCATTTTTTGATGTCCCCAAGATGAATTTCGGATGTAGGGAGTGATAAGTTTGGGGGTATAAACTATTACTTGCAAGTTGTGAAATCAATACTTTTTTTGTCACGCCCCGGACCTCCCCGGACACGTCAACAACCCGCCGTACAATACGAATAGTCAACCGCAGTCCAACACATTCATATTATACAAGGCGTCTTGAATATCATTCACACATATAACATCCATAAACATACATAATAAACAATTCAATACGCAACGGAAAACATAGTTTAAAATCAAATGTCACACGGGGCAAACATGAGCACGCAGGCCCTAAAGTAAAATATCCATGAGCATGTTTATTAATGTTCTAAAACAGAATGGAGGAAGCACGAACCAAGTCTTCTCCCCAGGAAATCACTCGAGCAACGAGCACAGGAAGCAAGCTCTAGCCTCAACCTGAAATGGTGGTGGGACGCCCCCGAAGGGGTCAGTACTCTATACGGCTATAAAGTACTGGTGTGGCAAGCATCTAATAGATATACAACAAGTATTTCAAACACAAGACCCTCAAATAGGGTGATAGTACAATATGGTTGTAACCGTAAGTTACCCCGTTTGAAAATATACTTACTTTATATAAAAGTCAAGTAGTTGGCCCGTGGGCCCAAGTTCATTTAGAAATCACCATTCCCATTCCCCGTGACTATAAGCCACGACAACTCATAGAGTCCAACCCTAATACATGACATTGTATTCTAGAGCTCGGCTCTATCACATCACCATACAAATGTCACAGCAATCATACAAGACCTGTCTCCGCCACCCAAGTCCAGTAAGGCACTCGGTCGGAGTCCAGCATCCCGCCCCTGAACTCATACCCTGTTCCCGTAGGAAGGTAAGGCCCATTCGGGGTCCTATCTTATGTGTTACCGCAGTCGGGAGTCTCGTAAGATCTCCGGTTCGGATTCCACTCCTACACATGATCACGTTGTAAGTCCATGCTATCCAGCCCCACTCTCCAATGTCGGGGAGGGCCATGGTCCTTACTCCTTTCTAAAATCTACTCGGCTATCCTCACAGACTACCGAAAACACCCGTAGGCCAATCCTATACCTAGGATCAATTTATTATACACTTTCTCTTGGGTATCCCTTAAGGCCTACCCCTAGTATCACTTAAAGCTCATACTTATCCACCTTAGTATCTCTTAAGACTACTCAAGGCTCAACATTTCACAATCCAATCTTTGGATCAATTCTAACAACAATTTCCAATAATCACTAACTAGTATTTCAATACTATTAAGATTATTGTTATCATACACATATTCTCATTTTGTAATTATCTACATATTTATAGGCATGTAGCAGCAACTTAAGTATTCAATCTCAATACATAAATATTCATTTATGTATCCACATAATTCATACATGAGTAAAATCCCTATTTCACAAAATAGTTCATTTATAACTCATTTAATTTCATATTATTCATACATCCTCAAATCATTTCCAATTTCATTCTTTGGAAACTATATCAATATTTCATCAATATTTAATCATCATAATCCATGAAAAATTATGCTTTAGGAATTTAGGTAATCTCATGCTTAACCTACAAGTTGTAAGCAATTAGATGTCAATCCTCACATCGATTAAGCTCCAAACGGCCCTCTATCAATCCAGCCACCAAACCACTGGCCAAAGGTGATTGAATATTGGTTCCTTGCTTGAAATAGGATTCTATACAGCCTCTTCCAAGTGTAGGTTCGTTTCCTATCAAAAGTTATGAAAACAGCCCCCTTAAAGAGGTGTTTTGGGGTGAGTACAATCCATAGCTTTTCAAGGTTCATCAAAGGTTACTATCTAACCTTCAAGACCATGAAATAAGATACTCAAGAACATTTTCCATACTAATAGTCATGTATAATATCCTTCCTATTCGTTCATGTGATTTAGACCATGAAATGGAAGCTTTAAGGTTCAAACTTACCTTAAGGAGAAAAAAACTGTTTTGCACGTTTGGGTCTGTCTTCGTTGATTTGGAAAACTTCCTCTTATATTCTCTTCCCAAGCTGCAGCTTTACAGAAACTACGTTTTTAGAGGTTTCCACTGACATATTACACGTTCGATTTGGTTGAGAGGAGCTCAAGAAATAGGAGTAACAATCACTAGAATCAATACACAGTTTTGGAATTCAGATTCCCACCTCGATGTATATCCGTCCTTTTTGAGCTGTAAACTCCTCAAATTCTCAAGAATAGCACCTTTTATGAAATCTCTATTCAATACCTTTCCAAAGACACCTCAAACACCCGATTTGAATAAGTGGTTCTCAAGATATGAGGTGAACAAAACCAACGCTCCCACTGTGCGGCTGAGCGGACAACAGTTTACTTTGCCACTCTCTCGGTCTGTATAACGACTCTTTCTTCTCCAGAAACGAAGATATGGTGAAAGTACTCTTCAAGAGTACTTTGGAAAGGATGAGTGTAGCTCAAATAGTGGGAGAGACAAAAAACCCTCGCGAGTTGTGCGAACATAGTACGAAATAGGTTCCCTTTTGCCATTTTCTCTATGTGCTGTTGGAAATTTATTGAAAAATAATGTTCTAAGTGTTCAACATGATCCTTGATAATATTGTTTTAATTATATGATGTAAAGATTAATTAAAATGATATTCAAGGATATATATATATATAATTGACATTATTTTATTAAACATTAAATATATTATTCTTTTAAGAGTAATGTATGTATAATAAAACAATGCAATAGTATGTGATGCTTGTTGTTATACGTGATTATAGTAAAACAAATCAATTAATTGTTTAAAAGACACCTCTTCAAATGAAACATTACACTTTTTAGAAGCATCACAAACAATTGAAAGGTTGGCTGCGGTTCGTACGCATGTGATCACCCAACTCTTTAAATTGTTGTCTATATATGAATGTTGAACGGGAAGTTTTGTGAAGGACTTCAAGATTGATTTTCTCAATCTCGATTTTTCTTATGATCTTGCCACACTTTATTTTATTAACTGCAGTAATAAAATAAAAGTACTTAGACTACTTTATTTATAAATCACTTGTTCGGTGTTATTTTATCGATAACTAAAATACACCATACACCTTCTTTTTATCCCAAAAATTCTATCTTGTAACCCGGTTACTGTGATAAGGGTAGATAGTAAACTTTTAGGAAAGCGTCTTTAATACGTGACTAGAAGTGATATCCGGTCCATCCATATTTCATACCCTTATAATATACTATTTTATCCTCCTGTTCTAACAATCTAAAAGTTTACTAATCTGAAAATATGGCCGCTACTCAACGCGATATCATCAACACCAATTTTCAAAAATTGGAAAAGTTTGAAGGTGTGAAGTTTCGAAGATGGCATAAAAAGATGCATTTTCTGTTCACTACTTTGAAAGTGGTTTATGTGTTAAGCACCCCGAGGCCGCCCGAGGATGATGAAAACGAGACTTTGGAAACAAGCCGCCGCCACATAAAGTGGGACAATAATGACTATATCTGTCGTGGGCACATTTTGAACGGTATGTGTGATTCTCTGTTTGACGTGTATCAAAATGTTGAGTATGCAAAAACGTTGTGGGAATCTCTAGAATCCAAGTACATGACCGAGGATGCTTCGAGTAAGAAATTTCTCATTAGTAACTTTAATAGTTACAAAATGGTTGATTCCCGTCCGGTCATGGAACAATTTCATGAAATTCAACGTTTATATGATCAACTTTTGATACACAACATGCATGTAAATGAAACCTTTGCGGTCGGTTCTATAATCGAAAAATTACCACCGTCATGGAAGGAAGTGAAAAATAGCCTCAAACGCAAAAAGGAGGATTTGTCAATGGAGCAACTTGGTCGCCGACTTCAAATTGAAGAAGGCATTAAGTTGCGTGAAGGTGACAATGGTAAAAAGAACGACCTTCCGATTTCCTCTATAAATGTTATGGAGGAGGGACAATCAAGTGGGACTAAGAAAAATAAAAAAGGTCCCGGGAAATTCACCAAAGGTTCCAAGTTTCAAAAGAAGCCGAAAAATAAGAAAGTAGGCTCTTGTTGGGAATGTGGTGGTCCACACTTCAAGAGGGACTGCCTGAAGGTGAAGAAGAAGAAGGCCCAATCGAACGGCCATCCTAACGGTGGCCAAGACAACCAAGGTAAGAATATTTTTATAGTTACAAATGATGTTGATAACAACATGATTTTTGTAGCTATACTTTCTGAAATTTGTGTTGTGCAGGATGATGAATCTTGGTGGATCGACACCGGAGCGACAAGGCATGTATGCAAAGATAGGCAAACCTTTAAGACTCTAAAAGAGTTGGAAGAAGGGCCGATCTTATACATGGGAAATGATTCTACTGTGCAAATTCAAGGAATTGGCCAAGTAGAGTTGGAATTAACTTCCGGGAAGAAATTAATTCTTAATTATGTGTACTTTGTAACACAAATCCGGAAAAATCTTGTCTCCGGTGGCATCCTAAATAACTTTGGGTTTAAACTTAGCTTTGAAGCAAATGAGTTTATTTTATCTAAGGGTGGTGTATTTGTAGGCCAAGGTTTCTTTTGTAATGGCATGTTCAAACTAAGTGTTGTAAATAAAGTAATTAATTCCGTTTATATGGTTTGTGATTCTTCTTTGTGGCACTATATGTTATGTCATGTTAATTATCGTAGATTAAGTGACATGTCTAAAGTAGGATTTATTCCTCCTTTTAATGTTAACATAGAAAAATGTAGAACTTGCATGTTAAACAAAATCACTAGAAATTCTTTTCAAAATGTTGAAAGAAAATCCAACATGCTTGAATTAGTGCATAGTGATTTGTGTGATTTCCATAGCACTCCTTCTTTTGGAAATAAAAAATATGTAGTCACATTTATTGATGATTGCACAAGATATTGTTATTTATATCTTTTATTTTTGAAAGATGAGGCAATGGATAAATTCAAAGTTTTTAAAATGGAAGTTGAGTTGCAAACCGGAAAGAAAGTGAAAAGGCTTAGAACTGACAAAAGAGGAGAATATTATGAGCCTAATTTTTTTGAATCCGTTGGAATAATCCATGAAACAACAGCCCCTTACACGCCGCAACAAAACGGCATTGCCGAAAGAAAGAATAGAACTTTGAAAGAAATGGTTAATTCCATGTTGTCTAATTCTGGCTTAAGTAATGGATTTTGGGGTGATTCTATGTTAACTGCTTGTTATATTCTTAATAGAGTGCCTAACAAGAAAAATAAGATTACCCCATATGAACTTTGGCACAAAAGAACACCCCAACTAAGTTATCTTAGGGTATGGGGTTGTAGGGCAATTGTGAGATTACCGGAGCCTAAACGAAAAACGTTAGGTGAAAAGGGAGTAGAGTGCATATTTATTGGATATGCCGAACATAGTAAATCTTATCGATTCTATGTTATTGAACCGAATGACTCAATTGCGGTTCACACTGTTATTGAGTCTAGGGATGCTCTTTTTGATGAGAAGCGGTTCACTTCTATTCCTAGGCCAAAGGATGTTGATCCCGGTCCAAGTAATTCACACTTACATGAACTGGAAAAGGATCATGAAAATGAGCCTGAAATTAGACGGAGTAAGAGGGCTAGAAAGGAAAAATCTTTTGGTCCCGATTTTCAATTGTATTTGGTTGAGGGATCAAGAGAGACCCTTGAAACTCAAACACTATATTGTTATAGTGTTGAGGAGGATCCTAACTCTTTTGAAGAGGCAATGAAATCTCAAGATGCTTCCTTCTGGAAAGAGGCCGTAAATGATGAAATGGATTCAATCATGGGAAATAATACTTGGGTTCTAAGTGATTTACCACCTGGTTGCACACCAATTGGTTGTAAATGGATTTTCAAGAAGAAAATGAAAGTAGACGGTACCATTGACAAGTTTAAAGCTAGATTGGTTGCACAAGGCTTTAAACAAAAACATGGTATTGATTACTTTGACACATATGCACCGGTAGCTAGAATAACTACCACAAGATTGTTAATTGCTTTATCGGCTATTCACAATCTTGTCATTCACCAAATGGATGTCAAAACAGCATTCTTGAATGGTGAATTGGAGGAGGAGGTGTATATGAAACAACCCGAAGGGTTTGTTGTTAAAGGACAAGAAAAGAAAGTTTGTAAACTTGTCAAGTCCTTGTATGGTCTGAAACAAGCACCTAAACAATGGCATCAAAGGTTTGATGAGGTGGTGCTGAAAAATGGTTTTAAAATAAACCGATCAGACAAGTGCGTGTATAGCAACTTTAATGAGCACGGTAACGGTGTCATTATTTGTCTATATGTGGATGACATGCTCATATTTGGCACTGATTTGAGGCAAGTGAAAAAAAAAAACAAAAGCTTTCCTCTGTTCAAACTTCTCCATGAAAGATATGGGTGAAGCGGAAGTTATCCTTGGAATTAGGATAATTAAACAAGGTGATACTATCACCTTAACACAATCTCACTATATAGAGAAAGTGTTGAAAAGATTTGGGAGTTTGGATTGTTCACCAGTTTCCACTCCCATGGATCCTAGTTGGAAATTAGTTCCAAATAGTGGGAACGCTGTATCACAGCTTGAATATGCTAGGGTGATTGGGTGTTTGATGTATGCTATGACTAGCACCCGGCCAGATATTGCATTTGCGGTAGGAAAGCTAAGTAGATATACTAGTAACCCTAATATATTTCATTGGCAAGCCTTGAAGCGAGTGCTGAAATATCTAAAGAAAACAATAAGTTACGGCTTATGTTATAAGAGTGAACCTTCTATATTAGAAGGTTATACGGATGCAAGTTGGATAACTAATCAAGAGGATTATTCATCCACAAGTGGATGGCTATTTCTTCTTGGAGGAGGTGCTATATCATGGGCATCTAAGAAACAAACTTGCATCATGGACTTTACCATGGCTTCGGAGTTTATAGTTTTAGCATCAGCTTGTAAAGAAGCGGAATGGCTAAAGGACTTAGTTTCAGAGATCCCGATTTGGCCTAAACCAATGGCTCCGATACCAATCCATTGGATAGTGCATCAACTTTGTCAAAAGCTTATAACCATGTGTACAATGGTGAGTCAAGGCACATAGGAGTGAGACATAGCTATGTGCGGGAACTTATTAGTTCTGGAGTTGTTGTGATTGATTTTGTACGATCACATGTGAATTTGGCGGATCCTTTTACAAAGGCGATGCCAAGAGACATGGTGTACAAAACTGCAAAAGGGATGGGGTTAAAGCCCTTAGAAAATAATCACAAGTGAAAGAAAGCGCAACTCAACGTCTAGTACAACGCTAGATCTTGAGTTCAATGATGATGAGTAAGTCACTCTGTGATTGAAGCACTTTTGAATTATAACCATCCCGAGGTAAGTGCTTGAGACTGCAATGTGTAATGAGGTTGACTATGTCTTAATAGATCTTTTGATAAAGTGTTTAATTGCAGGACACAATTTGAAAAGATCTACCTATGTGAGCTAGAATGGCGGCCGATTCACCAAGTTTAAGGCTTTACTTGTTGGAGCTCACGAATGGATATGGACACAAGGCCGTTAATAGTGTCAAGTTTCTAAGTGAAAATGTATAAAGACTTGTGTGTGTAATATCTTCAATATTTCAAAGTGGTTGTATAGTTCAAAGCTTAGTCTACTATTATGATCCGAAATATTGTAAAGAATATTGCACTAAATGAAAGTTCAATCGTTACGACACTTTCAATTATGCATAAGTCTTGATAAGTAGTCTATTTGGCAAGGATTGAACATGCTTTTTTTTTTCAATAAATGGAGGAGGATTGTTGGAAATTTATTGAAAAATAATGTTCAAGTGTTCAACATGATCCTTGATAATATTGTTTTAATTAGATGATGTAAAGATTAATTAAAATAATATTCAAGGATATATATATATATATATATATATATATAATTGACATTATTTTATTAAACATTAAATATATTATTCTTTTAAGAATAATATATGTATAATAAAATAATACAATAGTATGTGATGCTTGTTGGTATACGTGATTATAGTAAAACAAATCAATTAATTGTTTAAAAGACACCTCTTCAAATGAAACATTACACTTTTTAGAAGCATCACAAACAATTGAAAGGTTGGCTGCGGTTCGTACGTATGTGATCACCCAACTCTTTAAATTGTTGTCTATATATGAATGTTGAACGGGAAGTTTTGTGAAGGACTTCAAGATTGATTTTCTCAATTTCGATTTTTCTTATGATCTTGCCACACTTTATTTTATTAACTGCAGTAATAAAATAAAAGTACTTAGACTACTTTATTTATAAATCACTTGTTCGGTGTTATTTTATCGGTAACTAAAATACACCATACACCTTCTTTTTATCCCAAAAGTTCTATCTTGTAACCCGGTTACTGTGATAAGGGTAGATAGTAAACTTTTAGGAAAGCGTATTTAATACGTGACTAGAAGTGATATCCGGTCCAGCCATATTTCATACCCTTATAATATACTATTTTATCCTCCTGTTCTAACATGTGCAGCCCCCCATACCTAATGTGTCTATTCCTCCACCTAAAGGACAACCTACCAGGCCTTCCTAAAGAGTGAAATGAGCTGTAAGGGTCTAGATAATAGGATGGGGGGTTTGATTCATCAAAACATTAGAACCACACATGTATGGGCCATAGTTTTGTCTCATGTGTGGTGTTTGATTCTCTTCCACAAGTTGGTCCACCCAAATGTGTGATAACTGACCATTTTCCTTTGTTTACAGGTCTTCAAGTTGTATGGGATCCTTCCCAAGTGGTCCTAATTGATTTGGGATCAAAATATCTCTTGATACTTCCAAAAGTGGAACAATGGGTTCTATTGTTTTATCTTTTGTCAAAAGATGTCTTTTTGTACTCATTATAGTTTATTTAGAACAATTCAACCCTCTACATCATATTATTGATCTCCAATATGTGTAGGGTCATCCCAATAGTTTACATGATGAATATTATAGAAAAAAAACACTACTCCCATTATTTAGTTCAATAATGTCAAAGATGGGACCGTATGCATTTGTATTCTTCTCTAATCATCCTATCACTTATTTATGACAACAATATTCATATTGCTGGGCTACTAGCCGTGTGGGTCACCCTCGAGTGGTCCTAGAACTCCATTCTTGAATACTTACTACTTTTAGCCGGTTGGGCCCAAAATAACATTTGGGTTGCCCGACCTTCCTTATTTGGTCTAGGAGGGTTATGAATATTTATTTATATTGTATTGGGGTCTTATATCTAATAAGATGGCCCAATAAAGTATTTGGAAACTCATCCTTATGATATGGGCCTAAACGATAGTACGATTAATCATTCATTACATAAAGCCTTACTCGTTTTACACGTAGTTGATAATAGGGAATTCAACTGTATGAATTGTATTTATTTATTTTTTTAAACCGAAATTCCTAGGTACGTTCGGGTGCGGTGTCACATTTTTAATTAAGTTAAGGTTTAGTTGAAAATAGCTACAAAGTATTGGCCTCTTAGTTGAAAAGTGACAAGTGTGGCAAAAGTTAGACCTTCTCACAAAACTCTTGATGCTTTATAAGAGCCTTGTTTTATATTTGAAATTAGACTTGTATCTAGAAAGCAATAGCTAAACTAGGCAATGATTTTATTCCTGGAATTTCAGTCTAGGTTCGTCAGTCTCCATCAAGAAGAATTCCGGTTTGTGAAGACAATGCTCATGAAGATATGGGTGCCTAGTACCAGTAAGTATAGAAACAACCTCATCATAAAAACCAATTTTAAAAACCTCTATTCCTTTGGGGGGGGAATGAAAAATAAGCAAATGGCAAATTTGTTTTGTTAGATTCCATTCAACCAGGACAAGAGCAAGCAAATGGTGCGATTGAAGCAGGGGCAAGTAGGGAGGAAAATTCTGAATCTGATGATGATTAAGTAATGAGTCTCTAATTAAGAATCAATCATAGCCATAGGTGCAGATTCTGGGTTGAGTGAAAGCTTTCTTGCCTTTTGTGAATGCCTTTCTAATGTCTTTTATCTTTTTAGTTTGTCAGAAATCTAGTTTATTTGGCCATGCAAGCTTTCCTTTCACTACAATAAAGGAAGCAATGTGAATATTTGATCTTATTCCTGTGGGTGTCTTTTGGAAATGATCAGGAAGTAGATATTTTGAGCACTGCCCTTTCTTTTAAGCTATTTGGATGTAAACCAGAACTAGTGTAAATTAGGGAAATTTGTTGATTTAGTCCCATAACTAATAGCTATATCCGATATTGGTCCTGTAACTTTATTAACTTGCAATTTACATCCCGTAACTAATAAGTTGGTGCAATTTTGGTCTTTCTCTGCCGGAACTTATCAATTTCGTCGGAAAAAGACACATCACCTGCCACATGGTATATTATTTGGAACTCATTTGCTGACTCAATATTGGCCCTTAGCTGGAGTTAAAAAACCAGAGTACGAAAGCTCTTCGCTAAGTGCGTGCACAACCATACCAAGCCTATTATCGGATCTGCAAAAGGGGGAAGAACATATAACTCTACCTGAAGATTTCTCCTGAACTAAGTCGAGAGAGTGAGTTATTCTTCAAATATGCTAGTAACGGCTCTCGATCAGAGAAAAGTTTATGGAGTGTGATTGTGGTAAAAAGGTTTCTCTTCTAATTTCTTGGACTGATAACGATCCTGGAAGGAGGTTTCATGTGTGCGCTAGAAGCAGAGTAAGAAGTTCAGCTTTTTAATTTACATTGTTTGCTTCTTTTTTTTACTAAATAAACTAGAAATTTAAGAATAACATTTGAATAATAAATTTGTTTGAAAATTAAAATGTACTTCCTCCGTTCCCTTTTAATTGCAACAGTCAACATTTCACGTTTGCCAACACACAAGTTTGACCATTAAAATCTTTCATTCCTTATTAGTAAAAAATTTAAAAAATTCATATTTTGAAAATTTAGAATGAGAAGAATTTAATAATATTTTTAAAAAAATTAATTTATAATACATTAATGAATAAAATATAGTCGAAGTAGAATATGTGAATAGTGCAAAAAGTCCAATGTTGCGATTAAAAGAGAACGGAGGATAGTATTTTATAATTTAAGCTAGGTTCTGCTAATAAAATTACCATCTTCTATTTGTTGGGGGCATTTGATAATGTATTTTTGTGTTCAAAGCAGTAAAAAGTAAGTTAAGCTTCATCTTGTTTTGATACAGACAGAAGGTTGCAGATTTTTTGAATGGGCAGACCCATCTATGTGCCATCGTTGAACGATGATAATTCCGGGATTGGTTAGAAGACTCAATTCAAAAGAGGAAGAGGTTGTAAAGTTGAAGGCTAAAAATAAAAGGCTCCTCATAGTTGTTGTGGGGCTAATGTTTTTGCTCCTGGTCTTTCTCATGTTAAAGATGTGAGAAGTGAAGATGATGTAACATTTCAAATGCTTTATTCTTAAAACATGAATCCAAAAAGCTTTAAACTTCATTCAAAATGCTCCTGCTGCAACCAAGAAGAAATAATTTTTTAACTCTAGCTAAGGGCCAACATTGAGTCAGCAAATGAGTTCCAAATAATATATCATGTGGCAGGTGATGTGTCTTTTCCGGCGAAATTTGTAAGTTCTGGCAGAGAAGGACCAAAATTGCACCAACTTATTAGTTACGGGATGTAATCTGCAAGTTAATAAAGTTACAGGACCAATATCGGGTATAGCTATAAGTTACGAGACTAAATCAACAAATTTCTCTGTAAATTACTCATGGAGAATCCGTAGTACAAGTAGGAGTATTGTCCTTAACAATCAATTATACAAAAAAATGACTACAATAACAAAGAAATGACTACAATAACATGAATCACTTGAAATGAAAAAGTTAATACCGGTATGAGATTTACTAATACATCCTCCAACAAAACTACTTCACATGATAAGTTGAAAGCAAAATGAACTGTGCTATGAATTTTAAAGCTTCCTGGCACTTGAGCAAACTCGAGCAAGATTGTTTCCACAAAAACTCGAGCAAACCCTCTTTGATCTCCACCTCAATAAGATAACACAGAAGCAAATTCTTGATATAGACAAATTAAATTTAAGTGATGCTAGTGACTACTGTATAACCCTGCAACGCCTCCCGCACCGTTGACTTTTCATGTGTAGTTTGAAAAAAAGGATGACGCTTCATCCCCGAGGGCTTCTTAACACCGAGCCAACGGATAATTAATTAAGAAGATGTGAATTAGATTTTAATCACAAACTGGACTAAAAAAGGATGTGTAGTTTTAAAGAGATATATCACGTGGTTGGTAATTGTCATTGAATAGTAGAAGTTGTGACCATTAAATTAGGGGTGAAAATATTAGTTGCTTTAAAAATATAATGCAAACTCAAATCTGAATAAAAATCAATCTAAACTCAAATTTCCTTTTTATATTTATAAATTTCTTCATGTGCTATACAATTGATTATACTTCACATGCCTCAAAGTAATCTGCACATACTTTTATTGATCGATATAATTTCATTTTCTTATATAGTACATTAGTACGCGTATAATTTTGAGTATCAAATTTTGACTCTCTTGTTGTTCAAATATTCAAAACACTTACCCTTTTGACTTATATATAATATGTTTAGGACATTCCCCAACCTGGTAATTTTTTCATTTAAAAATATCTAACTATTCATACTTTCTCTACAGTATCATTTTTTGATTTCACATTTTTATTATTCTTTCCTACTGTTTTACACTTTTTCTTGACTATTCTTAATGTTCTAAGCATTTTGGGAGTTTGGTATTTGAATTTTGTTTTTGTTATGCAAAATTACAATATTCTGCATGCAATATTACTTGGTAACCGAGCTCAACGTAAACGTTGTTTCCTTAAGACATTTTTGCCCGACACACATAGCAAGCGTCTCCTAGAATAGAACGGTTCTTTGCTCCCAACGGGATTCCGGCGAACTCAAAGATGCAATGAAGGAAAAGAGAGAATATGGAGGATTGTGTGATGATTTTCGAATATATTGAAAATGCAGACAATCATGGGTATATATAGAGCTCTGGCTAGGAGAATCTACACCCAAAAGACACCTTTAGAAGGAAAGGTTGTGACCCTCCTAAAAACAAAGAATGTGTCTATTGCCAAACATTATCCAAAATTAATAGCGACTAATAGAATTATCTTTAAGCCATATACTCAGGCGGGCAGTTTAAGACTCTAACCCGACCCGACCAACTTGACGGTGGCGATGGTGTTTGTGTGTGAGATATAATTTCACACTTATCTTCCGAGAAACAATTTCTCATTCATTTCAAAATGGTTTTTTACAAATAATATTAATGACAATAATATTAATTTGTAAAACCATTTTTCTAACAGTTTTTGCATTTCCAAATTTGGTAACATATCTCTTTTTAAATATGCAACTTGAAATAATGACGTAACGGTCAATTGAGGACATCAACTTATATGAGGTGGAGTAAAGATTACCATATATTGCATTTGATCTTTTTAAGTACACAAATTCGGAGTTTTAGTGTTAATTGAGGTCTTGTTGTTGAGAAATGTAGGAACCGCTTAGTAGGAGTACAACTTTTACGAAGGGGGTGTTTGGTAAACGGCGTTTCAGCTGAAAAATGGCAGTTTGACCACTTTTAGCGTTTTCAAAAAGTGAAAAAGTTATTTGGTAAATAGCTGTTCGACACTAGCGTTTTTGGCCACAAACGCCGAAAGGAAAACGCTACTAATAGGAGAGTTTTGGGTTGATGTTTTAAAAAATGGAGTTTTCCCATAATTTTATTGCAAAACAGTTAAATTAACAAACCTAGTCAACCCATTGAATCCAACACACAATTTGAATCGAAATGTTCCTGGTAGTGCACTAGTGTAATCGGACTCTGGAGCTGTTACTGCAGAGTGTTGAGAGGCCAGCTGATTACGTCTGCTAAAATTTTTGGATACATCATTTAAGCTTCAGCAATGCTCAGGAGATTAATACTAACGCTGATCGTGAGCTTGATCGCGGTTACGTGCAGCAGTTTCTCGCCGGACAGTCATACCAGTCCGCGAGTTTTGGTTCTGCTCGACGATTTTGGTATCAAATCGTCCCACTCTCTCTACTTTAAGGCCTTAGAAAATCGGGGATACAATCTCGAATTCAAGCTTGCCAGGGATCCAAAGATCGCCTTGCAAAGATACGGCCAGTATTTATACGAAGCTTTGATTCTCTTCTCCCCTTCCGTTGACCGTGAGTCCGCTCTTTGACTATATATGAATATATCTCGTTCATTAATTTGTTAGATCTGATGATCTCAGAGACTACTTCAACAAATTCCACCTGGATAACTATAAATGCAATGTCGCTGGAAATGTGTGAGCTGTGATAGTCAGTGTTGCCGTGTCTTGATTTCTGTTATTATTAATATTTTTGGTTAGGATTTGGAGGGAATGTTGATGCTGCAGCAATATTGAATTTTGTGGATTCTGGTCGTGATTTGATACTGGCAGCTGATGTTTTTGCATCTGATCTTATCCGTGAAATAGCTACTGAGTGTGGCGTAGATTTTGATGAGGTACTCATTAAAGTCATTATTCTAGCATTTTGCAAGATAGTAGGATACTTAACAATATTTTTTCTTTCTATATTTATGATAATTAGGATTATTACTATTACTATATATACGAAGTATAATAATAATTGTTATTATTATTATTATTATTATTATTATTATTATTATTATTATTATTATTATTATTATTATTATTATTATTATTATTATTATTATTATTATTATTATTATTATTATTATTATTATTATTATTATTATTATTATTATTATTATTATTATTATTATTATTATTATTATTATTATTATTATTATTATTATTATTATTATTATTATTATTATTATTATTATTATTATTATTATTATTATTACAGTGGGTGTTCGGACTATTTTGGTCGACTAATCCCATGCGACCTCAGGTTAGCTCCCATTAGACCTTCAATGGACCTATTGGGCGCTTTAGGACCTGAACTAGTGACCTAAGAGTACATGGAGAAATACCCTCTTCTTGTGATCCTATTACTTTATATTCATGCTTTAGTTCAAACATGATTCAAGGATTTTACTATTTCTAACTATTTTTAATTATAAATAAATGCATAATGATAGGACCCTGCAGCTTCAGTGATTGATCACAAAAGCTATGCAGTTTCTGACACAGATGGGGATCATACGTTGATTGCTGCCTCTAATTTCATTCAATCTGAAGTTATTCTAGGAAGCAAAACAATTGAGGTATGAGCTATTTATTATCTACATTGTCCTCTCATCGACTGTAGGACGATTTTTGTTATTGGGAATATTTTGCAGATTTGTTTTTATGTTTCTCTGAAATTTTTGAATGCTATCTACTGCAGGTGCCAGTACTTTTTCAAGGGATTGCTCATTCTGTAAATCCTCTGAATGGCTTGGTAACCTTTTCCCCCATAAGTGGTTTGTTCAAGAATGCAAATAATAAATATATAAACCATGCATGTTGATGTGTGTGCACCTCAAACAACTATTATGTCTTAATAGTAACAAGCTCACCAACCACCATACATGCAGGTTTTAAAGGTTTTATCAGCATCACCAGCAGCATATTCAGCCAATCCAGGGTCGAAGTTGTCAAACCCACCAACGCTCACTGGTTCTGCAATCTCTCTTGTTTCAGTTGTCCAGGTCTGTTCCTCTTCTTCTGAGTAGCTCTTCTCTGGCTCTTCCTCCACGGTTTCCCTCACAACCCCCCATTGAAAATGAAGTAGGCTGTTTTATTTAAATAGGGAGTTTGAGTTCAACTTAAAGTGCAATGTTAAGAACATTGTTTTACCCTCTTGCTCATTGGAGACATTCTTTCTTTTAGGCTTTTAGGTTATTGTGTTTCGATCTTTTAAAGTATAGGGAAAGGAAAAAAGTGCTGTGAAAAGTTGTTTTATCCGTATATGGGTTTTGCTATGGAAAACACAACCGAAAATGAAATATGATAATTTTTAATTTATCTTGAAAATGGATGTAGATTTTGTTACTGTAGGAAATTTCATTAACATAAATATTTGGTTATTCTATTAGCATTTCAAAACAATAACCAGGCCTTCTCTTCTAATGGCATGATGTTGTACAAACTTGAGAAGTGACAGAAATTTCAATCCGTTTAACTTTGCAGGCTAGAAATAATGCTCGGATTCTGATAGCAGGCTCTTTAAGCATGTTTAGCAATCGGTAAACATCTCATCAATTGTTTTATGCTTCTATATTTATTGATGAAACAGTGTTTGATTGTTATTACATCTTCTGGGTTACAGATTCCTTAGATCTGGGGTTCAGAAAGCTGGAAACCCAACTCGGTAAGTAAGTGAGTTGTTTTCTATGTGAACATTAAGCAACGTCTGGAATAATAGGTTCTTTCAATTAGCTTTTGATAGAGACCTCCAGAAATTCCAGAACAATTACAGAAAATTAACAAGAAATCAACTGAAAGTGATCGATTACAGGAGAAGACACTGGCCGAAGCCCCCAAAGCCGAAGCCCCAAAAGATAGAGATGTTTAGTCTCCGATCTTTCCCAGTCCCAAGACTAATCGTCTAAAAGCCTTCCTTTCTAAACCCCCCTCTTCCAGTCTATTTATACTATACAATACCTCAAGTACCCTTATTACTAATATTCTTATTAATACTTCTATTATTAGTCTAATATAAGAGGGTTCCTATCAATACTCCCCCCTAAACATCCACCTTGCCCTCAAGGTGGTTTATATGACACAACCACAATCTTCTGCTTCCTCTTCCTCTTCCTTGTTCCTCTTCCTTCCCAATATCTAACTGGTTGATGGACTAGGGACTTCAGTACGAGATCTTTTAAAATCACAGAACTTTCAGCAGTAGCAGAGATTTGAAGTGAAGTTTCATTCGGCTCAGTCACTATCCAGCAGTCCCTTTCAGCTTCTCCCTCTTTCAATTCTTTGACTACCTCATTTGAGAAGGGAAACCTTAAAGTTTTTAGCATGTAAGTACTGAGATGCATACTTCCAGCTGCAGTTTTCATAACCAAACAAGGAACAGGAAAGCTCATCTCCCATGTAAAACTTCCAAAGTTGAGTTTCTTGTAGGCAGGCAGATTCTTCACCAGGAAAAGACATGGCCATTTTCAATTCTTGTTCCAATTTCAGCTTTCCTTTGGTTCCAGTATATAGCTCTACAAAATTTCCCACTGACTTCTCCTTTAAGGAATCTGTAATTCTGAGATTTCCTGTTAACAAGCCAACCCATAAGTTGGTAGGGGAGTCAATGATACTTGGACCCTTTCCATTCAGATTCCAAAGAACAAAGGAAACAACTGGGAAATAGTATTGATGATCCCTTGAATTATAATGAGCAGAAAGTCCCCCTACAATCTTGGGTTTCAAAAATGCTAGAAACATAGTGAAAGAGCGCTTCTCAGCAATCAATTTCTGATTAGGCACTGCTGATTCAGCCCCTTTATCAACAATACCAAGTCTTCCTCTGCTCACACCCTCCATCCAATTTAGAGGACCTCCATGTTGAATGATGTCATATGATTCCCAAGAAAAAGGATGAACCTGATCCACAAGAACCACTGGTTTTGCAATACCCAAGTGAGTTAATGGCTTTATCAAACCCATATTTTCTGAGGAATAATCAGCCAAAACCCAGATTGGTAAGACCGACCCCTCTGTTTGTTTCCAGATCATCATCTTCCCAGAGTTTGATCAGATTGGTGTTCTCAACACCAGATTCCAACACATTTAAAGAACCAGAATCATTAAATCTTCGTCGCTGATGCTGGAGGCTGGGAGAATCAAGATAGGATCTAACAATTTCCCTACAAGTTGGTCTTCTAGCCATAGAATAGGGAATTGTCAAAGCGGGATCATCGGACAAGGATAACATTTTCTTCAGTGTGATCATCCAGAATGGTGAATAGAGTTTCTCATAGCTGTGGAAAGCAAACACAATAGCCATATGGAGATATTCCAAACCTACCCTTCCCTTTTGAACAGGTTTACATACTTACTACTGGCATTCCTCTAACATTTTCATTTTCGTTTACTGCATGATTCCCAATAATTTGTACGCTCAGCTCCTTCTGAATACACTTCCTAGAAGTAACAACATTAAATTTGAAACAATCAGTCTTATTCGGCCCTTCCAAACTATGATCTGGTAAACATTGATTTGGTCTAAGTATTTCTGAACCTTCCCTGTTGTTTGATGAAAATCCCATAGGTTGATTTACCTCCTCTTCCGAGTCTGATTCCGTAATTGAAGGGACCACCAGGTTTAATTCTGTGTTCATTCTAGTTGGTGGGTTCTCCTGGAATTCTTTTTCTGATGCACCTATTTCAAAAGTTCTTGAAGCTGATGACCCTTGCGAACGGTGTGGAACCACATGGGATGATGATCTGTGTGCTGACGAGCGGTGAGAGTCCGCAAGTGAAGAAGCATGTGAACTGAAAGAATAGTTCAGGGACAAAGATGAAGATTCTTCTCTCACTCGCGTCTTTCTTGGACATGAACTGATAACCGGTGAAGAAGTATATCGCGATTTAGAACTAGAAACAGTTCGCGACTCCGACAACAAACTGGTGAACGATTGGGACGAACTTTCCTTGTCATAAGGCGGATGATGTCTTTTGTTCCTCGATCGGTCTTGAGATGCCTCTGAGTTAGTCAAATGTTGCGTACATCGATGATGAGAATTGTGATGCGATTGATGAGAATTGTGTTGCGATGTGGTCGATGATGATGAAGACTGTTCGCGACTGCCAAAGGTGAGAAGAATTTCGCGATTTCGTCTGCGACGAGCGAGGAGCGATGCAAAGAGCTAGGGTGGTATGAGTGATGCGAAGATCGGTGCGAATGGTGCGATGTATGTCGTGAACGACTTTGAAGTCGGTTCTGCAAATCTGCGAAGCAAGCTTGCATCGCCGCTTCCATCGCGGCTATATTTGTCACCAAGTTAGCTTGCATCTCCTTGGTCTTTCGATTCAGATTTTTAATTCTTTCTTCCATCTGTGGCGTCATGTAGAAATCCTCCTCCATGGTTCAGATGATTCAGGTTCTCTTTCTCCCGGAAGTAACCGCTCTGATACCAATGATAGAGACCTCCAGAAATTCCAGAACAATTACAGAAAATTAACAAGAAATCAACTGAAAATTTATTGATGAAAGTGATCGATTACAGGAGAAGACACTGGCCGAAGCCCCCAAAGCCGAAGCCCCAAAAGATAGAGATGTTTAGTCTCCGATCTTTCCCAGTCCCAAGACTAATCGTCTAAAAGCCTTCCTTTCTAAATCCCCCTTCCAGTCTATTTATACTATACAATACCTCAAGTACCCTTATTACTAATATTCTTATTAATACTTCTATTATTAGTCTAATATAAGAGGGTTCCTATCAGCTTTATGCTTATTATCGTGATTTTGTGTTTATTCTTGTAGGCATGATAAATCTGGGAATGAACAGTTTCTAACTGAAATTAGCAAGTGGGTCTTCCATGAAAGAGGGCATCTCAAGGTTCAGATGTTTCGTTCTGAAAGAGTCCATTTCCATATTTCTTGGGGTATTTGCTAACCAACCAATCATGTGAATTATACATGTTTTGACTTGTAGGCTATAAATGTTAGACATCATAATGTTGGTCAAGCGGATGAACCTTCTATGTACAGGATCAGCGATGACATGGTAATCTATTTTAATTTTTTATTCATGCATGTGTAAGGATGTGTTTACTTGGACTATTTTTTTTGTTTGATATCATGTGGTCTTTTAAGACCGGTCTGTACTGTGGTTTCGTCTGGTTTGATAAAGGTCTTGTGTTATGTGTAATTTACTATGATGAAGTCAAGTATAGTTTGACCTGATTTGCTTAAGACTGGTCTTGTCTGAGACTAAAACCAGTTTAAGTGAAAACATTTTGAGTATTATGTATATATAATGTATTTAGAACTTTATATATTGGAAAACTCAATTTTGATGCTTCACTATGGCGGGAAGGAATTCTCTGTTGAGATTTATGAATGGTCTGGAACAAGCTGGGAACCATATGTAGCAGACGATGTCCAAGTACAGTTTTACATGATGAGTCCCTACGTTTTAAAAACCTTGTCAACCAACCAACAGGTTAGAAAAATTGCTTCTGATCTCAAAAGCTCGGATGTTACCACTTTGTAACTGAATTGCCAGGTAAATTTACTTTCTAATTTTTAAATCCACTTTGTACAGGGTCTCTACCATACTTCCTTCAAGGTCCCAGATGTTTATGGTGTATTCCAGTTTAAGGTTGAATACGAAAGGTTGGGATACACAAGTTTAAGCCTTTCAAAGCAGGTCCATTCTCTCTTCCTCTCCCTTTCTGCTCACATTTTTGCATTTATTAGGTCATTCTATTTTTTACTAAAAGCAATTGAGCTTTTTATGTCAAAAAAGAACTGATGTACTACAAATTTACCATTGGATTAAGTGGAAGTTTCGTCTCTTAAGCGTTTATAAAAGTTCGCGTTGTCACGATTGATGATTCATGGTGTGACATTGATTCTACAATATCAATCTTCTAATGTGGCATATGCAATAATAGGACTTCATAATAATTATCTCAAAAGTCATTCTTACGATATTTTCCATGCAAGTGAAAGAAAATATATGATGACTGTTTTGGATTTTAATTGCATTATTTCTTAAACTGTGTTTTGACCTATTTGAAGAGAGTCTTGGGCACCGGTTACGGTCACGAGTTCAAGTCTTGAGACTTGAGAGTGGCCTCTTGTCAAAATAACAAGGGAAGGCTTGCGCCTTATACACCACAATTATGGTGGGACCCTTAGAACCTCACCTTGCAGAGATACCAATGTGCACTGGGCTGCCCTTTGTGTTTTGAGCTTATTTGCTACCAGTACTTTGGGGTTGTATAAAATTCGTAGCAATTATTTAATTTAGATCTTTAAGGCACCAATACTATTGAAGAATGCATCATATTTTTTACTAATTCTTTTTATTTCTATCTTTTTGGTACAAATACTTTTGAAGAATGTATCATACTCTGAAACAATTCTTTAATTTGTGTCTAACTAGTACCAAGCTTTTTAAATCCGTATATTTGTAATAAAATTATACTACATATTTATTATGAAGCTTATATGAAAAAATCATAAATGTCTATGCTTTAAAAAATAAGATTTTAAAACCACAAATGTAGCTATAGATATTCACTAAAATTTCTGAATATCCCGGATAGAAATATCATTAATTCATCTGTATGTTTGTACCAATAATTTATGGAAATATGGGCTGATAAATCTCTATACTTATAGACATCTCATACATTATTTAACAATGTGAAATTCTTCGTTTTTTTTGGAGTTATGTGTTTTAAATGTTTGATATATCCATAAATAGCTAGCGAGATATATCGACTGATACTAATGAAAAATCATTACTTTTCAATTTTCATAAAAAATGGAAATATTTTATTACATTTTTATGATTTATTTACTGAATTAGATGCATTTTATAAAAAAAATGTACTAATTTGATACAAGTTAAAGAATTGGTACCAAAATGATGCATTCTTAGAACTGTTGAGACAAAAAATATATAAAAAGTGACAATTTGATATAACCCTAAAGCATTGGTACCAAACAGGTCAAGACCCACTTAAACCCTACAAACGTCGAGTTAATGACACAACATAGTTGGGATTAAGGAAGTTCACAAATAACAGCTTACACACTGTTAACTACGAGGCTAAGAGCATAGCTGCATCCCAAGTTTTAGGAGGCACTAGGTGTGCCAAGGTTGTTCGGGTGCCGGTAGGTGGTAGCATCGCTGCCCCTCTTGCCTCAGGCGTGCATTTTAAAACAAATCATGTCTTTACATCACAAATTCAATAGTACAATCTATATGTGAAAACGAATGTTATCATGTCTCTCTCAACGTTGTTTTGCATTAGAAGATTCTCATCTCGGTTTTTAATGGAAATTTCTCTAGTTGGACCAAAACATTCTCACTGTTCCAAAAGAGTAGTGGGTGATTAAATCTAATAAAGCTTAATAATACTTAAATTGCAATTACCTCAATATCAATCAAATATGTTTGGAAGCTACGCCCAGAAGCTTTTTTGTTCAGTTAATAAAAATAGTACAGCATGGGTGAAGCTTTACCTGTTTGGTGGATTCAAAATGCGTCAAGATTAATATTCCAAAGCTTTCCTTGTAAGGTGCCTTTGCTATGGCTTTGCGTAGAGGGGATATAGAACCCTAAATTGGGCATAGAAGTGTATTTATGTCCATTATTTAATCATTATTTATTGTTATATTCTCTAGGAGTAAAAGACTCCTATTGTGCAACAAAAGTTTAGTGGTTCTATTTTTTTGTAATACAACAAATGACTCACTAAACTGTCTGCAGCAGTCAGTCCATGCAATTTTGGACGCGATTTTCACTGTGGGTAATCCGGAAACGGTCTCTCTGTGCTTTAGTGCAGGGGTAAGACTGAGTCCATCCGACCCCCCTTACCCCACCGTAGGTGGGTGCCTTTGCGGCACTGGGGTAAATGAAAATGAAAATGAAATGAATGACTTAGGGGTGCTGATCAAGCGAGTCGAGCTCGAGTTCAATTTAGATCAAGCTGTGCTTAATAAAGAAAGACGAAGTTTGAGTTGCATTCGAGTTTTATTTATTCTAAAAAATGATACTACTTACATTTTAAACAAAGAGTTTGATTTGATATACGTTTTAATCATCAATAATTTTTAAAAAAATAAAAGCACCGGTAGCGGTCTAATTCTCCGCTTAGATGTCTCTTAAATATTAGGCCTCTCTTTGCTGTTTATGATTTATTAAAACCTAAGATGAACAAAGTTTATATAATCCTACTTAAATTTGCTTAAACGTCGCCTGAGAATGCCTAAAGTCCCCATAACACTTTTAGAACAATGTCTAAAATGTTAAGCAATATGTGAATCTCTTGTATATTTGTAGTAGAAGGTAATTATACTTTTTCATGCATGGATTCATACTATGGATATATGATATAATGTCATATGTATGAATTTTAAAAAATCAATACTAATTCATAATCGTGTAGTTTACGAGTTTTTCGAGTGAAGTTTGTATATAGGTTGGGCTTTATTTGGTTTGGTTTGAGTCAAGTTCGAGTACGAGTCGAGTTTATCTCGAATCAAATTAAGTTCAAGTAAGAATCGAGTCAATCTCGAGCAACTTGCGAGTCGGCTTGTTTGATTAGCATAATAGGACTTGTGTTTTACGCATATACAGTGGTGTTGGTATTTAGTCCTGCACGTGCAATTACTATTTACTTCTGTTTAGTACAATGAATATTCATTAATATCATCTGAAAAAATTCTTACTTGCAGATTCCTGTGAGACCCTTCAGACACAATGAGTACGAGCGGTTCCTTACAGCTGCTTTTCCGTACTATGGGGCATCCTTTTCTATGGTATTCATCTACTCCATCAACGTTTCTTACAAATTAAAATGTTGATCAATTTCAAAATGCCATCACATCCTAACAATTGATATAATGATTCCAGATGGCAGGTTTCTTTGTTTTTTCTCTGGCGTACCTTTACAACAAGTAGAGGGGCTTAGAAGCTGAGTTAGATTGTGCTGGGCAGGAATAATAATATCTTAGTTTACAAACAGCTTAATCTTCAGTCATTTATAACAATTTTTTACGACAAAAGTACTGGCACACTGTTAATGTAGTTTTGATGTCAACCTATACTATACTACAAAGCGGGCTAATCAAAAGTTCATTTTTGTTGGGTTTTCTTAACTAGCAAAATGAAGGAAGGAAATTTTCACTCGGGAAATGTTACTTGTATAAAAATTCTTATTGGCACATCCACATAGAAACTCTACTAAAGCTATACTTGGGCATTAAGGTTTTTTCTTGAGGGTGGGAGCTGGGGTGGGGTGGGGGGTATATTTCATTAAATAAAAGTATTAATTCACCTTTTAGATCCGTATTTGTTTGGATAAGTAGCAGATTGTAGATATAATGACAGAGAAGAACTTGGTATAAATGTATAATAATAGGCGAGCAAAATTCACAATATAGGATGGGAAAAACCAAGTATTACAGTTTTTAAGGGTATGCTTGGGAATTATGTTTGGATGGGTGAAGATAGTTTATGACTCACATTTTTTGGTTTGGAGTTTAAAATGGAAGAGATAGGTTTGAAGCCTTCTTGCATAGTTGCATCTAGACCATTCAAATGTTCAAATTTTAGGTTTCCCAAATTGGGGTTTTTTGAATGACTAATTAAATGACAAGTTTAGCTAATAAATATAGCTCTAATTATTTGAATATAATTATTTGAAACGTTTTTAATTATAAATACTCCATTGACTTTTCTATGCAAACAAAAAGGTTTTCATTCACTTTCCCTCCTTTCCTATCCAATTAACCTATAAACCTTCCTCCCCAGTCTCCCCTCCTCCCAAACTCCCGGGCATGCTCTAAGAGGTTGAGGTAGTTCAGCTAGAAAACCAGAATGTTAAGTATTTAAGTGTTTAGTCCATATTAAGTGAAAGCGAAGCAGTATTTATAATTTTGCAGTGCCAACGAGTTCGAGCATCATACCTTCTAGTCTTCTACCATGTCATAAATCATAATATTACTTGGTTTGATGACAGGTAGGCTAGTTGTGACTATAGTTGATTTATTGATGTTGGACTTGATGGACATGTTTTTATTCCTTAAATATAATTAAGTGTTTTCATATTTTGGCATTATCAAACTTGAAATATGATCATATTTTCCAAGTTTGACATTAATTACTCGAATTTAATGAATAAAAATATGAAAATCATATTTTAAAATTCTTAAATATTTTTACTAGAATTTATGTTTGGGATTTTGAGAATTTCCCCTAGACTTTATGGTTGAATTGGGACATGCATGTGCTACTCTTGTAATCTTGGGATAGTGAATTGTCAACTATCACAGTCATTTTGTTCTAAGACAATTGAACTAATGTGATGGGTGTCATCCTTTTGTGCTAAGGGTGGTTGGGTCTCTTAGCCATTTGCTCAGTCTTAGGTAGTGCGGCACCGAACCTCCAATTCCAGAAATTACGGACATGATGACTCATATGCAAGATATTGGGCTAGTCTCGCTTGATATTGCTCGGTAATATCATAACACTAGCCCTCCCACTCATGAAGGGGTGATGAAGTCGGACACATTAAGATTTAAGAGTATATGATAGATATACAGGCCCTTCTATAGGACTATTGCGACCCTAGATAAAAATATACTCTGTAATAAGTATTTAATATGGACTATATGGAGTATTTAATATGAAGGGGTGACTATTCTTAATGTTCTAAGCATTTTGGGAGTTTGGTATTTGAATTTTGTTTTTGTTATGTAAAATTACAATATTTTGCATGCAAATAGAATAATAAATAAATAATTAGGTAACCGAGCTCAACGTAAACGTTGTTTCCTTAAGACGTTTTTGCGCGACGCACGTAGCAAGCGTCTCCCTGGATAGAACGGTTCTTTCCTCCCAACAAGATTCCGGCGAAGTCAAAGATGCAACGAAGGAAAAAGAGAATATGAAGGATTGTGTGATGATTTTCGAACATATTGAAAGTGCAAGCAATCATGGATATTTTAGAGCTCTGGCCAGGAAACTCTTCACCCAAAAGACACCTTTAGAATGAAAGGTTGTGACCCTCCTAAAAACAAAGGATGTGTCTATTGCCAAACACTATCCAAAATTAATAGCGATTAATAGAATTATCTTTAAGCCATATACTCGGGCGGGCAGTTTAAGAACCTAACCCGAAACCCTACCCGGCCGACTTGACGGCGGCGATGGTGTTTGCGTGTGAGATATAATTTCACACTTATCTTTCGGGAAACAATTTCTCATTCATTTCAAAATGGTTTTTTTTTTACAAATAATATTAATGACCATAATATTAATTTGTAAAACCATGTTTCCAATAGTTTTTGCATTTCCAAATTTGGTAACATATCTCTTTTTAAATATGCAACTTGAAATAATGACGTAACGGTCAATTGATTACATCAACTTATATGAGGTGAAGTAAAGATTACCCTATATTGCATTTGATCTTTTTAAGTACACAAATTCGGAGTTTTAGTGTTAATTGAGGTCTTGTTGTTGAGAAATGTAGGAACCTCTTAGTAGGAGTACAACTTTTATGAAGGGGGTGTTTGGTAAACGGCGTTTCAGCCGAAAAATGGCAGTTTGACCACTTTTAGCGTTTTCAAAAAGTGAAAAAGTTGTTTGGTAAATAGCTGTTCGACACTAGCGTTTTTGGCCACAAATGCCGAAAGGAAAACGCTGTTAATAGGAGAGTTTTGGGTTGATGTTTTAAAAAATGGAGTTTTTCCCAAAATTTTATTGCCAAATGGTTAAATTAACAAACTAGTCAACCCATTGAATCCAACACACAATTTGAATCGAAATGTTCCTGGTAGTGCACTAGTGTAATCGGACTCTGGAGCTGTGACTGCAGAGTGTTGAGAGGCCAGCTGATTACGTCTGCTAAAATCCTTGGATACATCAGTTAAGCTTCAGCAATGCTCAGGAGATTAATACTAACGCTGATCGTGAGCTTGATCGCGGTTACGTGCAGCAGTTTCTCGCCGGACAGTCATACCAGTCCGCGAGTTTTGGTTCTGCTCGACGATTTTGGTATCAAATCGTCCCACTCTCTCTACTTTAAGGCCTTAGAAAATCGGGGATACAATCTCGAATTCAAGCTTGCCAGGGATCCAAAGATCGCCTTGCAAAGATACGGCCAGTATTTATACGAAGCTTTGATTCTCTTCTCCCCTTCCGTTGACCGTGAGTCCGCTCTTTGACTATATATGAATATATCTCGTTCATTAATTTGTTAGATCCGATGATCTCAGAGACTACTTCAACAAATTCCACCTGGATAACTATAAATGCAATGTCGCTGGAAATGTGTGAGCTGTGATAGTCAGTGTTGCCGTGTCTTGATTTCTGTTATTATTAATATTTTTGGTTAGGATTTGGAGGGAATGTTGATGCTGCAGCAATATTGAATTTTGTGGATTCTGGTCGTGATTTGATACTGGCAGCTGATGTTTTTGCATCTGATCTTATCCGTGAAATAGCTACTGAGTGTGGCGTAGATTTTGATGAGGTACTCATTAAAGTCATTATTCTAGCATTTTGCAAGATAGTAGGATACTTAACAATATTTTTTCTTTCTATATTTATGATAATTAGGATTATTACTTTACTATTACTATATATACGAAGTATAATAATAATTGTTATTATTATTATTATTATTATTATTATTATTACAGTGGGTGTTCGGACTATTTTGGTCGACTAATCCCATGCGACCTCAGGTTAGCTCCCATTAGACCTCCAATGGACCTATTGGGAGCTTTAGGACCTGAACTAGTGACCTAAGAGTACATGGACAAATACCCTCTTCTTGTGATCCTATTACTCTATATTCATGCTTTAGTTCAAACATGATTCAAGGATTTTACTCTTTCTAACTATTTTTAATTATAAATAAATGCATAATGATAGGACCCTGCAGCTTCAGTGATTGATCACAAAAGCTATGCAGTTTCTGACACAGATGGGGATCATACGTTGATTGCTGCCTCTAATTTCATTCAATCTGAAGTTATTCTAGGAAGCAAAACAATTGAGGTATGAGCTATTTATTATCTACATTGTCCTCTCATCGACTGTAGGACGATTTTTGTTATTGGGAATATTTTGCAGATTTGTTTTTATGTTTCTCTGAAATTTTTGAATGCTATCTACTGCAGGTGCCAGTACTTTTTCAAGGGATTGCTCATTCTGTAAATCCTACGAATGGCTTGGTAACCTTTCCCCCCATAAGTGGTTTGTTCAAGAATGCAAATAATAAATATATAAACCATGCATGTTGATGTGTGTGCACCTCAAACAACTATTGTTATGTCTTAATAGTAACAAGCTCACCAACCACCATACATGCAGGTTTTAAAGGTTTTATCAGCATCACCAGCAGCATATTCAGCCAATCCAGGGTCGAAGTTGTCAAACCCACCAACGCTCACTGGTTCTGCAATCTCTCTTGTTTCAGTTGTCCAGGTCTGTTCCTCTTCTTCTGAGTATCTCCTCTCTGGCTCTTCGTCCACGGTTTCCCTCACAACCCCCCATTGAAAATGAAGTAGGCTGTTTTATTTAAATAGGGAGTTTGAGTTCAACTTAAAGCGCAATGTTAAGAACATTGTTTTACCCTCTTGCTCATTGGAGACATTCTTTCTTTTAGGCTTTTAGGTTATTGCGTTTCGATCTTTTAAAGTATAGGGAAAGGAAAAAAGTGCTGTGAAAAGTTGATTTCGATCTTGTGTTTTATCCGTATATGGGTTTTGCTATGGAAAACACAACCGAAAATGAAATATGATAATTTTTAATTTATCTTGAAAATGGATGTAGATTTCGTTACTGTAGGAAATTTCATTAACATAAATATTTGGTTATTCTATTAGCATTTCAAAACAATAACCAGGCCTTCTCTTCTAATGGCATGATGTTGTACAAACTTGAGAAGTGACAGAAATTTCAATCCGTTTAACTTTGCAGGCTAGAAATAATGCTCGGATTCTGATAGCAGGCTCTTTAAGCATGTTTAGCAATCGGTAAACATCTCATCAATTGTTTTATGCTTCTATATTTATTGATGAAACAGTGTTTGATTGTTATTACATCTTCTGGGTTACAGATTCTTTAGATCTGGGGTTCAGAAAGCTGGAAACCCAACTCGGTAAGTAAGTGAGTTGTTTTCTTTGTGAACATTAAGCAACGTCTGGAATAATAGGTTCTTTCAATTAGCTTTATGCTTATTATCGTGATTTTGTGTTTATTCTTGTAGGCATGATAAATCTGGGAATGAACAGTTTCTAACTGAAATTAGCAAGTGGGTCTTCCATGAAAGAGGGCATCTCAAGGTTCAGATGTTTCGTTCTGAAAGAGTCCATTTCCATATTTCTTGGGGTATTTGCTAACCAACCAATCATGTGAATTATACATGTTTTGACTTGTAGGCTGTAAATGTTAGACATCATAATGTTGGTCAAGCAGATGAACCTTCTATGTACAGGATCAGCGATGACACGGTAATTTATTTTAATTTTTTATTCATGCATGTGTAAGGATGTGTTTACTTGGACTTTTTTTTTGTTTGATATCATGTGGTCTTTTAAGACTGCTCTGGACTGTGGTTTCGTCTGGTTTGATAAAGGTCTTGTGTTATGTCACCTATGTGTAATTTGCTATGATGAAGTCAAGTATAGTTTGACCTGATTTGCTTAAGACTGGTCTTGTCTGAGACTAAAACCAGTTTAAGTGAAAACATTTTGAGTATTATGTATATATAATGTATTTAGAACTTTATATATTGGAAAACTCAATTTTGATGCTTCACTATGGCTGGAAGGAATTCTCTGTTGAGATTTATGAATGGTCTGGAACAAGCTGGGAACCATATGTAGCAGACGATGTCCAAGTACAGTTTTACATGATGAGTCCCTACGTTTTAAAAACCTTGTCAACCAACCAACAGGTTAGAAAAATTGCTTCTGATCTCAAAAGCTCGGATGTTACCACTTTGTAACTGAATTGCCAGGTAAATTTACTTTCTAATTTTTAAATCCACTTTGTACAGGGTCTCTACCATACTTCCTTCAAGGTCCCAGATGTTTATGGTGTATTCCAGTTTAAGGTTGAATACGAAAGGTTGGGATACACAAGTTTAAGCCTTTCAAAGCAGGTCCATTCTATCTTCCTCTCCCTTTTTGCTCACATTTTTGCATTTATTAGGTCATTCTATTTTTACCTAAAAGCAATTGAGCTTTTTATGTCAAAAAAGAACTGATGTACTACAAATTTACCATTGGATTAAGTGGAAGTTTCGTCTCTTAAGCGTTTATAAAAGTTCGCGTTGTCACGATTGATGATTCATGGTGTGAGATTGATTTTACAATATCAATCTTCTAATGTGGCATATGCAATAATAGGACTTCATAATAATTATCTCAAAAGTCATTCTTACGATATTTTCCATGCAAGTGAAAGAAAATATATGATGACTGTTTTGGATTTTAATTGCATTATTTCTTAAACTGTGTTTTGACCTATTCGAAGAGAGTCTTGGGCACCGGTTACGGTCACGAGTTCAAGTCTTGAGACTTGAGAGTGGCCTCTTGTCAAAATAACAAGGGAAGGCTTGCGCCTTTGTAGAAAGAACTCGTGAAAAGTAGAATGTATATTATTATTGTTGTTCTATGTAATACAAGGAGAAGACTACATAATATATAGCCAGAGAAGAAAGTAAAATAAGGAAGGAAATCAAGGAATCCTTCTAATTAAGGTTCTCTAATAAAGAAAAGATATATGGGGATATTTAGAGATTCTGAGATCTCCAGGATATCTTCCCATAACTCCTCAATCGGGTGATTAATTAGGATAATCTCTGCAATAATCTACACTCCCCCTCAAGCTGGGTGATGGATATCATCCATGCACAGCTTGCTAGATAAGTCTTCAAACTGAATTCTGGGAAGTGCCTTGGTGAGTATATCAGCTATTTGTTGCCTGGTTGGAACATAGATTAGCTGGATATCCTTAGCTGCAATCTTCTCAGACAAAAATCTTCTATCTATCTCAATGTGTTTGGTCCTGTCATGATGGACAGGATTCTTAGCAATACTGATAGCAGATTGATTATCACATGAAATCTGGATGGAACTTTCAAATGGAAGTTTGAGCTCATTCATCAATCTTCTTAACCATAACCCTTCACAAATTCCTTGTGCTAAAGCCCTGAGCTCAGATTCTGCACTACTTCTAGAAACTACAGATTGTTTTTTGCTCCTCCAGGTGACTAAGTTACCCCATACATAAGTACAGTAACCAGTAGTTGACCTTCTGTCTAGGAGGCTACCAGCCCAGTCAGCATCAGTAAATACTTCAATCTTTCTAGTCCCCTGTTTCTGAAACAACAATCCTTTTCCAGGAGTCATTTTCAGGTACTTCAGAATTCTGTAGACTGCAGTTAAGTGTTCCTCAGTTGGGTCATTCATGAATTGACTTACCACACTTACTGAGAAAGCAATGTCTGGCCGTGTATGAGATAGATAGATTAGCTTTCCCACCAGCCTTTGATATCTACCCTTATCAACTGGTGGACTTTCAATCTCACTGCCTAACTTCTTCGATATATCCATAGGAGTGTCTAGAGGTTTGCACCCAAGCATTCCAGTTTCACTTAGCAAGTCTAGGACATATTTCCTTTGTGAAATGAAAATGCCCTTCTTAGATCTTGCCACTTCCATTCCCAAGAAGTACTTCAACTCGCCTAGCTCCTTGATTTCAAATTCTCTTGCTAGATGGGCCTTCAATCTGTCCAATTCAGCTTTAAAGTCCCCGGTCATGATAATATCATCGACATATACTATAAGAATAGCTATTTTATCAGAGTCTGCCCTCTTTATAAATAATGTATGGTCTGCTTGACATTGCACGAACCCTTGTTTAATTACTGATCTTGTGAATCTATCAAACCATGCTCTAGGAGACTGCTTTAGTCCATACAAGGACTTTTTCAGTCTGCAAACTTGGCCAGATTTCACCAAGTCTTCTAACCCTGGTGGTACATCCATGAATACTTCCTCTTCTAGGTCTCCATTAAGAAAAGCATTCTTAACATCTAGTTGATGTAATGGCCAGTCTAGGTTCACTGCGAGTGAAAGCAATACTCTAATGGTGTTCAACTTTGCCACTGGTGCAAATGTTTCTGAATAATCAATGCCATAAGTTTGGGTGAACCCCTTAGCAACCAGTCTTGCCTTAAGTCTCTCAATCTTGCCATCAGCCTGATATTTCACTGTAAATACCCACTTGCAGCCAACAGTCCTCTTCCCTGCTGGCAAATCTGTAAGCACCCAAGTTCCATTCTTCTTCAACGCTGCCAGTTCATCATGGACAGCCTTCCTCCACCCTGGATGTTCAAGGGCTTCCTTGATGTTGCTAGGAACCTGAATACTATCAATCTTTGAAATAAAGGTTTGATAGTTTGCTGATAATTTCTTATAACAAAGAAAATTATAGATAGGATGCTTGGTACACTCCCTTACTCCCTTTCTGATAGCAATAGGCAGGTCCTCTTCCTCCTCATCTCCTTCTATAGCCTCAACCTCTTTGTCATCAGGATTTAGATTTGAGTCAGATGATTGGGTGGTGCTAGTTGGAGTGATGTGCTCATCTTCTGGAACTTTGGTTCTAGGTTTCCTCTTGTAGGTATTTTTGTAGAATGTGGAATTTTGATTCAGTGTAAGGTTTTGAGGGGATGAAGGTGGTGGCTGAAGTGGTGAGGTTAATGGAGAGACTGTATTGTCTAGAGGGATTGATTCAGGCTTGTCTGGGATTATGGGTTCAATGTGGTTAAAGTCAGATTCTTGGAGGTCTGGAATAGTGTCTGAAATAGGGTTCAAAGACTGGATTTCATTGTGATTCTCCCCCTGAAATTCAGTTTTGACATAGAAAGGCTGATTTTCAAAAAAGGTTACATCCATTGTGATGTAGACCTTTTTTGTGGTAGGAGAATAACATTTATATCCTTTCTGGTTGGCACCATACCCTATGAACACACAAGGTAAGGATTTGGGATCCAGTTTTGACCTAAGTGGAGAATGGTTGTGAACAAATGCTTTGCAACCAAAGACCTTTGGTGGGAGATTGGTAAGAGGGATGTGAGGGTGTATATTAGATAGGATTTGGTATGGAGTTTTAAACTGATGAATTTTGGAGGGCATCCTATTTATTAGATAAGCTGCAGTTAGGACAGCCTCTCCCCAGTAGTGTTTAGGAGTGTGAGTGGTGAACATAAGGGCTCGAGCAACTTCCAGTAAGTGTCTATTCTTCCTTTCTGCTACCCCATTCTGTTGTGGGGTGTCAACACAGGAGCTAATGTGTATAATCCCCCTTTTTGACAGAAACTCTCCTAAGTTGGATGAGAAATATTCTTTGGCATTATCAGTTTTAAGAACTTGAATCTTGGTTTGAAACTGAGTTTTGATCATAGAATAGAATCTTTGAAAGATACTATTGACTTCTGACTTTTCTTTCATGAGGAAGACCCAGGTTAAGCGTGTATGATCATCAATAAACAGAACAAACCACTTTGAACCAGAGAGATTTTTTACCTTGGATGGCCCCCAAACATCACTGTGAATGAGAGAAAATGGTTTTGATGGTTTGTAAGGTAGACTGGGATAATGACTTCTTGTATGTTTAGCAAGTTGACAAAATTCACAATCAAACATAGAACTTTTATTGATGAATAATTTAGGAAATAATTTTTTCAAGTACAAGACATTAGGATGACCAAGACGATAATGCCATAGCTGAATTTGATCATCAAATTGACTTCTACTAAGACTCCCTAAGAATTTATGGTTGAATTGACTCTCACTGGAAGTTGTCTTGTTGGTAGAATTTGGTAAATGTGGTGAATGTTCCAGAAGATAGAGTCCACCACTTTGCTTAGCACTGCCAATCATCCTCCCCGAATCCAAATCCTGAAATTCACACAATTGGGAAGAGAATTTAGTTAGGCAATGGGAATCATTGTTCAGTTTACTGACTGATAAGAGGTTAAACTTTAAATCTGGAACATATAACACATTTTTAAGCACTATCATATCAGAAATTTTGACTCTTCCAATCCCTTTTATTGCTGAAGTAGTTCCATCAGCAATCTTCACAGTCACATTATTCTTCATAGGGATCAAATCAGCAAAAAACTTACTGTCTCCAGTCATATGGTCTGATGCCCCTGAATCAACAATCCAATGGGGCTGACTTTGAGCAACTAGGGTTGTTAAGGCATTACCTGTCTGGGCAGTAAAGCTAGTTGGTGGTGTAGACCCTTTGTTCTGATTTATTAGGTGTTGAAGAACCTCAATCTGCTCATTGGTAAATGCAGCAGAGTTAGAAGTGCCCATATCTTCTTTATCTCCAGTAGCTACATAGGCTCCTTTCCCTTTGCCTGGTTTGAAATCTTTGGGTTTACCATGCAGAATCCAGCATGTTTCTTTAGTATGGCCTGGTTTCTTACAGTGATCACACCATGGCCTCCCCTTTTTCTTGTTGTCATTCTGTCTGGAAGAAGTATATAAGGCTGAACCTTCAATGCTTGGTTGTTGGCCTTGAGATTTCAGGCCCATCATTACCTTCTTTCTGCTTTCTTCTCTTCTGACTTCTGAGAAAGCTTCTCTAAGGGTGAATTTCTTTCCCATTATTCTCCCCCTAACCTCATCTAGACTCTTGTCCAAGCCTGACAGAAATTTGAAGACTCTCTTCCTCTCACAGATTTCCTGATATAACTTCTTATCCTTAGAACATGACCAGCTATATGTCTCAAACACATCAAGGTGCTGCCAGAGTCTCATAAGGTTGTTAAAGTATTGAGTTACACTCAATTCTCCCTGCTGAAGGTTATATATCATTGATTCAACCTCAAATAATTCAGAAGTGTTATCTGAGGTTGAGTAGGTTTCTTTCACAGCCTCCCAAATCTCTTGAGCTGTTTTGTAGAGTAGAAAATTTTCCCCTATACTGGTTGTCATGGAATTGATGAGCCATGACATCACAGTATAGTTCTCCTTTTTCCACTTCTTGTAACCTGGATCTCTTTGATCCGGAGCAGGTGCATCACCTGTCAAATAGTCCTCCTTGTCTTTTCCACACACGTACATCATAACGGACTGGGACCATTGTAGATAATTACTACCATTGAGTTTATGGCAAGTAATAATCGAATCTGATTGATTAGGGATGGTGACTGTGCTTCCATTGATATTCTGGTTGCTGCCATCTCTAGTTGGGACAGCCTCTGAATGTTCAGAGGTGTCTGAGATAGATCCATCTCTCTCGGTGGTCATCCCATATGATCCAAACTTAATCATATTGAGAATAACCACAGCTCTGATACCATGTAGAAAGAACTCGTGAAAAGTAGAATGTATATTATTATTGTTGTTCTATGTAATACAAGGAGAAGACTACATAATATATAGCCAGAGAAGAAAGTAAAATAAGGAAGGAAATCAAGGAATCCTTCTAATTAAGGTTCTCTAATAAAGAAAAGATATATGGGGATATTTAGAGATTCTGAGATCTCCAGGATATCTTCCCATAACTCCTCAATCGGGTGATTAATTAGGATAATCTCTGCAATAATCTACAGCCTTATACACCACAATTATGGTGGGACCCTTAGAACTAGGGGTGGGATCGGGATGATCCCGATCCCGATTGCCCAAATCCCGATCCCGTCCCGATCCCGATTCAAACTAAAAGAGGATCCCGTATCCCGTCCCGATTAAGTCGGGATCCCGACATTAAAATCCCGATTAAGTCGGGATCCCGATCGGGAATCCCGCTTAATCCCGCTAAATCCCGACAATGAAGTATCAAACATAAAATTATGTAATTTCTTAAGTTAAACACTAACTTTGATATTTAATGGTTTCAATATTATTCTTTGTTTACTGTTATACCATATTTATCATCATCTACTAAGAAAGTTATTGTAATAATTATCATCTCAAACTCACACTAGTATATACTTCTAGAATAATTTTTATGTGTAACTTCTATTAATTAATAGTATAATTTTTGAATAAGCTATCAAGGCTTAGTGAAACTTACTTAAAACAATATATAAAAAACACTAAAAGAAGGATATGTAATGTATATTATTTAAAATTCAAAACTAAGTAGACTCATTGAGAAACTTTGTGACCAATGAATATAATATGTAAATACATATTATGATTATCTACTAAAGAAAGAAATCTTAGTCTCGATCACAATTTTTTAAAGAGTTCATCAGAACCGCAAAATTTGTAATATTGTATGTTGTGATTTAGATTGTTGGGATCAAGAATAATCTCTACTTAGTTAGGATACCGAATATTCATTTTCGGACAAATGCCGAATAGTTTTAGAAGTTTGATATTGTAAGATACTCGTAGTAAAAGATTAATCTATGTAAGGAATAAGTAATTAAAAAAGATGTGCAAATATTTAGATACATATTCATTTTTTATATATTCATATATAATTATATACATGTATATATATATAATTATATATATATATATATATAATGTCGGGATGTCGGGATTTTCCCGATCCCGACTTTTTTTTAAAAAAAAATCCCGGTCCCGTCCCGACTTAGTCGGGATCGGGAAAATTTCCCGACTAGTCGGGATCGGGATTGTCGGGATCGGGATTTTCGGGATCGGGATTGTCGGGATCGGGATCGGGAGTCGGGAGTCGGGAGTTTTTTCCCAGCCCTACTTAGAACCTCACCTTGCAGAGATACCAATGTGCACTGGGCTGCCCTTTGTGTTTTGAGCTTATTTGCTACCAGTACTTTGGGCCTTTGGGGTTGTATACAATTCGTTGCAATTATTTAATTTAGATCTTTCAGGCACCAATACTATTGAAGAATGCATCATATTGTTTACTAATTCTTTTTATTTCTATCTTTTTGGTACAAATACTTTTGAAGAATGTATCATACTCTGAAACAATTCTTTAATTTGTGTCTAACTAGTACCAAGCTTTTTAAATCTGTATATTTGCAATAAAATTATACTACCTCCGTCCCGTTGGAATGTTCCCACTTTCCTTTTTTGGATGTCCCAATGGAAAGTTCTCATTTCCCTAAATGGAAAGTTACTCTACATCAAAACAGTGTCAAACAGTGCAAAACAGTGTCAAACAGTGTCAAACAGTGTCCAAACCGGGAACATTCCAGCGGGACGGAGGGAGTACTACATATTTATTATGAAGCTTATATGAAAAAATCATAAATGTCTATGCTTTAATAAATAAGATTTTAAAACCACAAATGTAGCTATAGATACTCACTAAAATTTCTGAATATCCCGGATAGGAATATCATTAATTCATCTGTATGTTTGTACCAATAATTTATGGAGATATGGGCTGATAAATCTCTATACTTATAGACATCTCATACCTTATTTAACAATGTGAAATTCTTAGTTTTTTTTGGAGTTATGTGTTTTAAATGTTTGATATATCCATAAATAGCTAGCGAGATATATCGACTGATACTAATGACAAATCATTACTTTTCAATTTTCATAAAAAATGGAAATATTTTATTACATTTTTATGATTTATTTACTGAATTAGATGCATTTTATAAAAAAAATGTACTAATTTGATACAAGTTAAAGAATTGGTACCAAAATGATGCATTCTTAGAACTGTTGAGACAAAAAATATATAAAAAGTGACAATTTGATATAACCCTAAAGCATTGGTACCAAACAGGTCAAGACCCACTTAAACCCTACAAACGTCATGTTAATGACACAACATAGTTGGGATTAAGGAAGTTCACAAATAACAGCTTATACACTTAACTACGAGGCTAAGAGCATAGCTGCATCCCAAGTTTTAGGAGGCACTAGGTGTGCCAAGGTTGTTCGGGTGCCAGTAGGTGGTAGCATCGCTGCCCCTCTTGCCTCAGGCGTGCATTTTAAAACAAATCATGTCTTTACATCACAAATTCAATAGTACAATCTATATGTGAGAACGAATGTTATCATGTCTCTCTCAACGTTGTTTTGCATTAGAAGATTCTCATCTCGGTTTTAATGGAAATTTCTCTAGTTGGACCAAAACATTCTCACTGTTCCAAAACAGTAGTGGGTGATTAAATCTAATAAAGCTTAATAATACTTAAATTGCAATTACCTCAATATCAATCAAATATGTTTGGAAGCTACGCCCAGAAGCTTTTTTGTTCAGTTAATAAAAATAGTACAGCATGGGTGAAGGTACATGGGTGAAGCTTTACCTGTTTGGTGGATTCAAAATGCGTCAAGATTAATATTCCAAAGCTTTCCTTGTAAGGTGCCTTTGCTATGGCTTTTCGTAGAGGGGGATATAGAACCCTAAATTGGGCATAGAAGTGTATTTATGTCCATTATTTAATCATTATTTATTGTTATATTCTCTAGGAGTAAAAGACTCCTATTGTGCAGCAAAAGTTTAGTGGTTCTATTTTTTTGTAATACAACAAATGACTCACTAAACTGTCTGCGCTTCTTTGTTATGAAGCAGCAGTCAGTCCATGCAATTTTGGACGCGATTTTTACTGTGGGTCATCCGGAAACAGTCTCTCTGTGCTTTAGTACAGGGGTAAGACTGAGTCCATCCGACCCCCATTACCCCACCGTAGGTGGGAGCCTTTGCGGCACTGGGGTAAATGAAAATGAAATGAATGACTTAGGGGTGATAATCAAGCGAGTCGAGCTCGAGTTCAATTTAGATCAAGCTGTGCTTGATTAAGAAAGACGAAGTTTGAGTTGTATTCAAGTTTTATTTATTCTAAAAAATGATACTACATACATTTTAAATAAAGAGTTTGATTTGATATACGTTTTAATCATCAATAATTTTAAAAAAAATAAAAGCACCGGTAGCGGTCTAATTCTCCGCTTAGATGTCTCTTAAATATTAGGCCTCTCTTTGCTGTTTATGATTTATTAAAACCTAAGATGAACAAAGTTTATATAATCCTACTTAAATTTGCTTAAACGTCGCCTGAGAATGCCTAAAGTCCCCATAACACTTTTAGAACAATGTCTAAAATGTTAAGCAATATGTGAATCTCTTGTATATTTGTAGTAGAAGGTAATTATACTTTTTCATGCATGGATTCATACTATGGATATATGATATAATGTCATATGTATGAATTTTAAAAAATCAATACTAATTCATAATCGTGTAGTTTACGAGTTTTTCGAGTGAAGTTTGTATATAGGTTGGGCTTTATTTGGTTTGGTTTGAGTCAAGTTCGAGTACGAGTCGAGTTTATCTCGAATCAAATTAAGTTCAAGTAAGAATCGAGTCAATCTCGAGCAACTTGCGAGTCGGCTTGTTTGATTAGCATAATAGGACTTGTGTTTTACGCATATACAGTGGTGTTGGTATTTAGTCCTGCACGTGCAATTACTATTTACTTCTGTTTAGTACAATGAATATTCATTAATATCATCTGAAAAAATTCTTACTTGCAGATTCCTGTGAGACCCTTCAGACACAATGAGTACGAGCGGTTCCTTACAGCTGCTTTTCCCTACTATGGGGCATCCTTTTCTATGGTATTCATCTACTCCATCAACGTTTCTTACAAATTAAAATGTTGATCAATTTCAAAATGTCATCACATCCTAACAATTGATATCATGATTCCAGATGGCAGGTTTCTTTATTTTTTCTCTGGCGTACCTTTACAACAAGTAGAGGGGCTTAATCTTAGTTTGTGCTGGGCAGGAATAATAATATCTTTGTTAACAAACAGCTTAATCTTCAGTCATTTATAACAATTTTTTACGACAAAAGTACTGGCACACTGTTAATGTAGTTTTGATGTCAACCTATACTATACTTCGAAGCGGGCTAATCAAAAGTTCATTTTTGTTGGGTTTTCTTAACCAGCAAAATGAAGGAATTTTTCATTCGGGAAGTGTTACTTTCATAAAAATTCTTATTGGCACATCCACATAGAAACTCTACTAAGCCTATACTTGGGCATTAAGGTTTTTTCTTGAGGGTGGGAGCTGGGGTGGGGTGGGGGGTATATTTCATTAAATAAAAGTATTAATTCACCTTTTAGATCCGTATTTGTTTGGATAAGTAGCAGATTGTAGATATAATGACAGAGAAGAACTTGGTATAAATGTATAATAATGAGGCGAGCAAAATTCACATAATAGGATGGGAAAACCCAAGTATTACAGTTTTTAAGTGTATGCTTGAGAATTATGTTTGGATGGGTGAAGATAGTTTATGACTCACATTTTTTGGTTGGGAGTTTAAAATGGAAGAGATAGGTTTGAAGCCTTCTTGAATAGTTGCATCTAGACCGTTCAAATGTTCAAATTTTAGATTTCCCAAATTGGGGGTTTTTGAATGACTAATTAAATGACAAGTCTAGCTAATAAATATAGCTCTAATTATTTGAATATAATTATTTGAAACGTTTTTAATTATAAATACTCCATTGACTTTTCGATGCAAACAAAAAGGATTTCATTCACTTTCCCTCCTTTCCTATCCAATTAACCTATAAACATCCCTCCCCAGGCCAGTCTCCCCTCCTCCCAAACTCCCGGGCATGCTCTAAGAGGTTGAGGTAGTTCAGCTAGAAAACCAGAATAAGGGCATGTTTACTAACAGAAATATTTTCCTGTTTTCTACTTCTGTTTTTCGTTCTCCAATTTTCTGTTTTTATTTTTCAGTTTTTCTATCTCCAATTTTCTGTTTCTATTTTTTAGTTTTCCATTTTCAAATATGAAAACATGTTCATTAATTTTTTCACTCAGTTCTCCAATTCCACACCCTTGACCCCTACCCCTACCACGATCTTACACTCTACCCATACGGTCCATACTCCCCCACAACCCTTCATACCCACCCATACCTACTCGTAGGGGTCGGGGTAGGGAAGTTATGGGTGGGGTAGGGTTAAGGGGTATGGTCGGGGTGGGGTGGTAAGGTCTAGGGGTTGGGGGTTGGGTGGGGTAGTGGGTGGGTTAGGGTTGTGGTTAGGGGTAAGGGTGGGGTAGTTGGTAGGGTTGGGGTAAGGTAGGGGTAGGGTAGGGAGTTGGGATAGGATGGTGGTAGGGTGGGGCCGGGATCAGGGGGCCGAGGTAGGGAAGGGGTAGGGTGGGGGGGTAGGATGGTGGTGGGGGTAGAATGGCGGTAAGGGTGGGGGTAAGGTAGGGGTAGGGTAGGGAGTTGGGATAGGATGGCAGTAGGATGGGCCCGGGACCCAGGTGGGGCCGAGGTAGGGAAAGGGTAGGGTGGAGGTAGGATGGCGGAAGGGTGGGGGTAGGATGGAGGTGGGGTGGGGCCGATGTAGGGGGCATGTGGTAAGGGGTGAGGTAGGGGTAAGAGGTAATATACGAGGGGTAGGGGTAGGGTAGGGTGGGTCGAGGTGGTAGGGGGGTGGCGGTAAGGTAGGGTGGATCGGAGTGGGGACGAGATAGGGGCATGTGGTAGGGGGTGGGGTAGGGTCATTATAGGGAAAATGGGTAAGCGGGATGGGGGTTGGGTGGGTAGGGTAGGGGTAAGGGGTAAGGTACGAAGATGGAGGTACCGGAATGGAATCGACATTGGAGCGAGACCGGACCCACCACTAGGTGTAAGTATATATGCAAATTCATTGCAACAGCATTGTAGCATCTGCGTTTTCCAAATTTGGAAAACTAGTAAAAGTCACTTCTCCAAATCATTGAGGAAAAGAGAGACATTTCTCATTTTTTTCGTTTTGGAAAACGATTTGGTAAACACATTTTTCTTTTTTCCTTTTTCCTGTTTTCCAGCAATTTCTTTGGTAAACACGTTTCCTATTTTCTGTTTTCCAGTTTTCTGGAAAACTGAAAAATATCTCTGTTAGTAAACAGACCCTAAGTATTTAAGTGTCGAGTCCATATTAAGTGAAAGCGAAGCAGTATTTATAATTTTGCAGTGCCAACGAGTCCGAGCATTATACCTTCTAGTCTTCTACCATGTCATAAATCATAATATTACTTGGTTTGATGACAGGTAGGCTAGTTGTGACTATAGTTGATTTATTGATGTTGGACTTGATGAACATGTTTTTATTCCTTAAATATAATTAAGTGTTTTCATATTTTGGCATTATCAGACTTGAAATATGATCATATTTTCCAAATTTGACATTAATTACTCGAATTTAATGAATAAAAATATGAAAGTCATATTTCAAAATTCTTAAATATTTTTACTAGACTTTATGTTTGGGATTTTGAGAATTTCCCCTAGACTTTATGGTTGAATTGGGACATGCATGTGCTACTCTTGTAATCTTGAGGTAGTGAATTGTCAACTATCACAGTCATTTTGTTCTAAGACAATTGAACTAATGTGATAGGTGTCATCCTTTTGTGCTAGTTCCCAATTAAATTAAATATAAATATATAATACTAATATTATTTTTAAAATTTTGAGGCTTTTTGAGTAATCAAGTGCAATCAATATATATATATATATATATATATATATATATAATATAATATAATAAAGCGATCCCTTGGAAAATCATTGAAAGAATTTTTGACATGTGGACATACTCTTTATTGGAAATTGTAACATGTGTCAACATTACAATAAATACCTTATTCCCAAGTCTCTTTTTTTACTCTTATTCCCAAGTCTCTAAACACATGTGTATATGACACACAATCTATGTAGAACACAATTTAAATAGAAGGGTAAAATACACATAGGGGTTACTTGTAAATTACTCTCTTCGTCTCTTAAAATTTGACCAAGTTTGACTAGCATGAGAATTTAAACAATTAAAATTGTGTATTGTTATTTATACCGATGAGAGAGAATTAACTAGAATCACAAATTCTTTACTTAAAAAGAGAAGTGACAATATTAGTGGAACAACCATAAAAAGAAAAGTTGATCAAGTTTTAAGGGAAAACTTTAAAAGGAAAATTTGGTGGGAAAATTCTTTACCTCGAAGGGAGTATCATTTACATTATCAACAATATTCATAACTAGCATTTAAAAGGGTAAATGAAAACCTGATTAACTTCCCAACTTTACATGCACATATATAAAGGAAACCTATTCAACTTCAACTTATAACGGTTTATAATGTATAGTCACTACCATTTCATTACTTTTACATCGCACACACTTTTATGTTTGCGATGTAAATAATACTACATCCGTTCTTTTTCAATTGCAATAGTTTGAGTTTCATGTTATCAGCACATAACTTTGACTGTAATTATATTTAAGTGTATATGAATATATTTTATAAAAATTTAATATTGTGGAAGTTCACATTAAAAAAAATTCAATAATATTTGACATATAATAATAATTTGATTATATATTTCTAGAAAATCGATCATGATCAAAGTAAAGTGTGTAAATAATGTAAAATTCAAAGTGTTGCAATTATTAAAGAAAGGAGGAAGACATGCTAACAAACTTGCTAAGAATTTTTCCATTTGGAATGAAAATTTACAAATTAATCAAATAATTGTACGTCGGGTTTGGTTTGTTTGATGATGATCTAATTAGGTATATTTATGTTCGATGAGGTCTTTTTAATTTTGATCGAGACGAGACTAAAGAAACTTTAAATGAAAACATCTTAATCGTTTTAAAAGATGTAGAACATACACAGTTCCAAAACAATTCTTAGTTTTTCAACAAAAAAACCTACATACAGGTCAAAGTATGTGTACTCATATGATATACTCTCTCCGTCTCCTTATAATTGTCTCATTTTTTCATTTTTGGATGTTCCCCTATTATTGTCTCATATCATTTTTGGTAACATTTGTGTGGGTCTACTTCGTTCTTGCTTTATCAACTCATTATCAATCACATATTTCTACTTTCCTTAAACACCACACCACTTCTTTTCGTCCCAATATTAGGGGGACGGAGGTGGTACTTTTTAGTATATAATCTTAAGTGATAATTCAAAAGTAATAGAAGAAAATGCTCCTAAATTTTCCTAATAAATAATGATATATACACTATATTGTTTATAACCTTTTAGAACAAAGTTTTACATCATTCGGTCGTTTCTTCCTCACTCTTTTATAAGTTATTTATGTTCCTTTTCAAATAATGATTACTATGTAGTATTACCCACTAGTAGTACAACAATCAACTAACACATCCATATTCTTTTAAACAATTATTTTAAGTATAATAATCTTTTATTATATTCATATTTGTATTTTCAATTCTATAAACTTATTGTTTCTCAAAAACCAAAATTCTATTAACTTACAATCTATAACGTATATCATGATAACACAAACTAAAATATTGGATATGAGATTGAGTCGATATTTTCCCTTTCTTTTTCTTCAAAATATACTTTTCATTTCTCGAAAAAATTAACCATGACCTTCTATTACCGTGCGACACACGGGTACACATACTAGTATATAAAAGAGGAACTTTTTGACAGCATACAAAGCGCCACATAATCCTGCCATGTCATTATATATAACAATTATTTAGTTATTTTTATACCTTTTGTTTTTATTAGATTCTATTTTTGATTGCATATTGATATGGAAACAAAAATCCTTAAAAATCCACCTTAATTAATTTGATAAGCTTCAAATAAGTATAATAATTTTTGGTTATCAAATTGAAATTCTAATAACGTTTATTGATATGGAAACTAATTTACATAAGTTTACTAAACGGAATTAAATAGAAACAAATATGCAAATTAGTTTACTTATTAATTTGACACCTATTAATAAATTAGTAAGCTTCAAATAAGTAAATATTTAAAAAGGAAATTAAAAATTATACTACGTAACCAACATAAAGTATATATATTTTCACAAGTAAATACGTTTAGCCTAGCTAAATAAGTAAATATTTTTGGTTGTTTCTTTAGTTTACACCTTAAATTTAAATATGCCTTCACTTTTGAAATAGATTCCTAATCCAAATTAGAAAATCATTATATGTTTACAAATTCCTACTTTTATTGTAATAGAATGTTTTTAATTGGATTGATTTCAGTTCCACATTAAATCAGATCGATCAAACTTTAATAATTATAACAATAAGTCACATAAAAAACAAACATCTAATAGACCATATTAATTCATACCAAATCAAACCCGAAATTTTAATTCAATTAAAAACGTTCTTATTACTGAGTAAACTGTAAGATCTAACAATTAAGAAATATAAAAAAATTAATATTGAGTTCATAACAATTATGTTTACTTGAGATGCTTATGTAGAAGACCAATTTAACATTTTTTTCATATAATTTTTTCTTTGTTTCACAAATGGAATATATTTCACAATTATTTTTCATGATTCAGGAGATTCAACCCTTTTAACCAGAATTCAATCAATTTCAGCAAAATAAGTTAATTCTATTTATTTTATTATTATCAAACAGACTCTATATTAGACTAAGTTTATTTTTCTTTTAAATCACATTATATGTGATCTGATAGAAATTAAATTTCAAATTACCTAAATTACACATGCACGGGCTTGAAAGTTAATAAGTTAATATTTTTAGATGTTTCTTGAAATAGGAGTAAAAGTGATGTCAAATTCCATGATATGAGTATTACGGAGTATATTGTTTCCTAGTGTCATAGTTTGGCATTAAGAAATATTAATATGAAGGTATTAATTTTTCAGGAATGGCAAGTAATTTTTTTTATTTACGGAAAAATATATCACTCATACTTTAGAATTTTGCATTATTTTTAGTCCTATTTAAGACAATTTACTTATTTATTACTAGAAATGTGAGCCTTTTTTTGAATGGAAATATGAGTCTTTTATTGAAAATAGTAAGTCTTTGTTTTGGTCTGGAAATTAAGTATTTGAGGCTTTTTGACTAAAAGTCTAAATATATTATTTTCTAAAATATCACTCATATTTTATAAATTGTTCACAATATCAGTAGACTTTGACAAAACAGGGTGTTACCAAACGATTAGAAGTATTATTGTGAATTAGGTAAAATTGCTTAAATAGGATTAGTGCATAGAAACTGCAAAAGTGATATAGGACTTGAGTGTATAGTAGGTAGTACTTCCGTCCCCAAATTAAGTTCCCACTTTCCTTTTTGGGCAGTTCCTAAATTAAGTTTACACTTCAATAATTTCATTATTTGGCAAATTATCTACATTAAAACAACGTCAAACAGTGCAAAAAAGTCAAACAGTGTCAAACAATGTTTGAACATTGCAAACAGTGCACTCCACAGTAAAGTCAAATTTATTTTCGTAATATGTGTGAAGTCAAACCAGGAACTTAATTAGGGGACGGAGGGAGTATATGATTGAGCTTGATATTCATCTTTCTATTACCCTTAGATAACTATGTGGATATTAAATTTATTAACAACCACCATCGGATTCAGGCTGTATACTAGAGTGTGCAAAGTAGATATAATACGGATATATATGGATAGGAAAAACTGTCAAATAAATCCTCAAACTTTTATTAAAAGGTCAAATAAGTCCTTATATAGGAGACTTTGTCCGACCGTTGCGATTTGGGGCGGTTCCCGGTGGAATTTTTTGATGAAATTTTTTGAGCGTCTTATTCATCACGTCTAGTTTACTCATACCAAATTTCAGCTAAAATTTCAATCGGAAACGCATTCAAATTAATTCTTGAAGATAACTACGCATTTAACTACACAGTTGTCTTGAAGAATTAATTTGAATGCGTTCCCGATTGAAGTTTTAGTTGAAATTTGGTATGCGTAAACTAAACTTGATAAATAAGATGCTCAAAATTTTTATCAAAAAATTCCACCATGAACTGCCCTGAATCGCGACGACCGGACAGAGCCTCCTATATAAGAACTTATTTGACCTTTTTATGAAAGTTCGAGGACCTATTTGACAGTTTTCCCAAAGTTTGGCCAACATTCCAACAACTTGATAATCTTTATGGATGCCACCTCTGATCAGCATTATTAAGGAATATCCAACCTATTTTGGGAGTTTGTGTCGCACGGATTCCATTTAAATCTGGTTTATAAGCAAATAAATCTATGACATAATCGATGTAAGCAAAAAATATTTGGTGTAATTGAGTAAGCGAATAAACCGTAATTTGGTGAAAGGGGATGATGATAACTAACGATGTTTTTAATTTGGGTCTGATCTGATCTAGTCTGGTCTGGTCTGAACTGGTCTGGTCGGGTCTAGTAAACGTCTGGTCTCTGTGTATTTTATAAATACAAAAATCAAGTATGGTCTAGTCTAATCTGATCTGGTCTGGTCTGGGACTGAAAACTATCTAAAAGAAAACATCCTAAATCTTCTTTGTTTAGACAATCTTAAATTTTTATCTCGATTTATGTATAAATAATACTGTATATATTGACAAAACTTTGGGTCTTATATATCCATAATATATAAAGTATTTATGTCTAAACAAAGAAGGTTTTAGGATGTTTTCATTTCGACAGTTTTCAGACCAGACCAGATCAAACCAGACCAGACTTGATTTTCGTAGTTATAAAATACACAGAGATCAGAGTTTACCAGACCAGACTAAACCAGATCAGACCAAACCAGCAAATTTCAGTCAAAAAGAAAACATTGTTAGTTATCATCATCCCCTTTCACCAAATTACGATTTATTGGCTTACACAATTACACGTTTATCAGTGGATTGCACCAAATATTTTTTTGCTTACATCGATTATGTCATAGATTTATTTGCTAATATACCAAATTTAAATGGTATCCGTGCTACGGAATCTCCCAAAATAGGTTGGATATTCCTTAATAATACTGATCAGAGGTGGCATCCATAAAGATTATCAAGTTGTTGGCCAAACTTTTGACCAAGTCCTACGCACAATTCAAATGCAACTTAAGCTGAGTATTTTTTAAAAGTGATTCTTTTAATACTCCCTCCGTCCCCGAAAGAAGTTCCCCATTCGACTTTCACACACTTTTATGCAGATAAACTTACCAGAGGTTAAATTTTACTGTTTTGACACTGTTTGGCACTGTTTGACACTGTTTTGCACTGTTTGACATTGTTTTGATGTAGATAACTTTCCATTTAAGGAAATGGGAACTTAAAATAGGGACATCCAAATAAGGAAAGTGATAACTTCTTTCGGGGACGGAGGGAGTAGATTATTGGAAAAATGATTTGTAGTAAAAGTTAGAAGTGTTTGGGAATAAAAGTTATTTTAATAAAAATGTTAAAGTTGGAGTGTTGGTAAAAAAATGTTTTTTTTATGTAAAGTTTTGTCAAAGTAGGAAAATACCCTAGGCAATGTTTTGATAGGAATCTGCAGAAACCGAAGTAGGCATGTCCAAAGTTTATGATGATGCTTGCTCTTCCGAAGAACCCCTCTAACAGTTTCACCCAATTGTCTCTCTGTTCAAAGAACCCCTCAAATGATTTCAAAGAATCTGCGCCTACCAATTGTCTTCAAGTTGCTAGAACCTGTTCCTAGGCATTGAGGAATTTGCAATTACAACACCTAAGCTAAACCATATCAGACCAAATCAGACCAGACCAGACTTCCATAGTTAGAAAATACACAGAGACCAGGCGTTTACCAGACCAGACCAGACCTGTTCAGACCAGACCCGATCAGGCCAGATCAGACCAGGCCAGACTAACAAATTTCAGTCCAAAAGAAAACATCCTAAGTTGGCGAGTTGTTAGAAGATGTGTGGTAACTTGTTGTTGACCATAACAATTAGTTGAAAAACACTATATTTCAAAATGCTAACTCAAAACTCTCATATTTGCAATGTTTCCCTTTCAGCGGTTCCATCCAAAAACGTTTGAACTGAAATCTCATTTGATTCGTCGATCCTCAAAAAAATAAATAAGCAAAGTTCCTTAGTCTTAGTAAAGACTAAGATCTTGAAACCTTCGTTGAGTGACAAACGTTTTCACTTATTAAAACTTTAAATGGGTTCAGATTGTCATTTTTTTAACTGAAACGTCATTTTCCAAACACTCACATAATGAACTGGATCAGTACAAAGAAATTTTGTGAACTTTTTCAACAGATTTTTACTTTAATATAGTTCAAATAAAGTTGAATTTTGGATGAGTGGGGACTTAGGATGGGCCGAGGTCTAGAATGGCCCCCAGTTACGCCGCTGGCCGCCGTAGGTGCATTTAAACTTTATAGTTACAAAGCGATGCTAATAAAGGAATTAGTGGAGTAACATATAAAGGGCACAATAAAGATGATTTGGACCGTGGTCCATGCATGTATGTGGGAGGAGAATAAGTGTGACCAGTGACCCTCTTTTGGGTTTCAACCCTCCCATTATCTGCACACACAAAAAAAACAAAACTTATTTGAGTGCCTTAGCGGGTAACAAACTGGATACATTTTTTTTTTTTTTTTGGGAAAACTCAAGATATGCTCATATTGTTCACAAACTTTAAAACAAATTTGTCAAAATATACGGAGTAGTACTTTTTCATCAATTTCCAATCACATTGTTTGTTCTTTGAAATTGCCATTCTTTATTAAGAAGTCCTAATTAACTAACTTTTGTAAATAATACCACATGTACGTAGTATTGGTAAGTGGTGATGTTGTTTCAAAATGTAGAATCTTCCACCCCAGGAGCCCTCCCACCCCCGATCCGATAGAATGGTGGAGGAGTAAATCCAGTGGCGGATCCAGCCAGAAATGTTATTGGGGGCAAGATTTGTAAAGGGTTATCATAATTAATGTGTACATATTTGTAATTAGCGTAATAAGGAGTACATAACTAACCCTTTTCCAATAAAAACATGCATTGGTTCATGGAATGACACATAAAATGGTAATGAACTAGGATGATTTTACTTGGACGGTTTTCAGTCCCAGACCAGATTTGACTAGAGAGATCAGATCAGACCATATCGAACCAGATCAGACTTGAATGGTTATAAAATACAAAGAGACCATACATGTACCAAACCGATTCAGACCAGAAAATTTTCACCCCATTTAAAGGTTTTCATAGCAAAACGACACAATTATTTAGACAATAATTAAATAAGATAATTCGAATATATTTTAAAAAATAATTTTTAATGAGTATATAATATAATGGGGTTAATGGTGATAATTGTGAACTTATAAATTTTTTATGTTTAATAATTGTCATTTAAGAGTGTTAATTATTTCCTAAATTAGAAATGAAAATCTTTATATGAGACTTTCAAAAAAAGAAAATAAGAACATTTATGTGAGCAAAATAGAATATTAAACAGTTGAATTTGTTACACCTAGACAGATAAGTGGAAATACAAGATAGGAGTATATTAAAACAAAGAAAATTGCATTTTATGATTTACATGGAGTATTATTTAGATGATAACCAAGTAATATAAATAACTTGAAGTTTTTGCTTAAAATGTGAAATAATTTTGGACATAAAAAGTTGATATGTCATACTTTTTATTATTTATTAATAAACACATTAAATAAATTGTTTGTATGAAATTAAAATATTCAACTGATGAAAAATATAAGACCTTGGCTCAACTTTAGAGATATCCTTGTCATACAAAGTTGATATAAATAGCAATTCATCCGTATAAAATAATTATGTGAAGTGATGTGATAAGATTGTGAAGTACCAAATTTTGTATACGAGCAGTATGTATTTTAATAGGGTGATACATTTTGCATGGGTGGGGCAAGAAAAACAACTTTTATATATTTATTGGGGGCACCTATATATTTTTATTGGGGGCAAAGTATTGTTTTCTTTATTTTTCTATAGTAGATGTAATGGATTATTAAGATGTTATTGGGGGCAAGTGCCCCCCATAAGGTAAGTGTGCATCCGCCCCTGAGTAAATCACGGTGACTCAGTCCGTCCAATGGTGGTAGGTCTTATACCGTGCGCACCAGAGATCCAGCCCAGCAAGCAGGAGCTGTAACCTCCACACGACCATTGCGGTTTTCAAACCTTAGTCATTGTTTCAAATTTCCCACACCAACTGAGCTACCCGTGACGTTATGTGGCCGATAGAATATATTATTACAAGTAGCTCCGGGTTACATATTATTTAGCATTGGGCCTAACCGATAGTTTAGATTTCACCCCATGACATTATGTTAGCCTATGATCACTCCAATATATAGATAGGTAAATATTATTGTAAACTCTAAAATACGAAGTACTACAAATTATTCATTATCTCTTTTCTAGCTCAAATTCTCACTAAAAAGTATGACTCGGATACCTAATATCCATCCATGGCCTTGTCCCGATTGCATCATCATTGCCAGAAAAAAAACACAAGAAAATCTCAAAAAACAGTAATAAAATAACAATCGCAGACTCTTAATTTAGTACTCCTTATAATTTAGAGTTTCACGAGTTTCTAGTATATAAATTTTAAAGTGTAATGTATTTGGGATTAAAAGTAAATAGACTATTGAAACCCAAAATAAAAAAAATCTAGGAAGTTTATAAATAAAATATGCGCAATCTTATTTAGGAAGATTAAGTCAGTCTTGATGATGAAAATTCAAAACTTTCAATTATTAATGAAAAACAAAAGGAACAATATTTTTGGATTTGTTGAGCCTTGAACTCTTGATTGATGTGGGTGGGAGGGAATATTTGTTGGCCTTGGCGGGGTGGGAAATGCTCACAATCCATAGCTTAGTTTGACGTGGCGTGGAATTAATCCATCTTAATTGCGCAATTAGGAACGACCGGATTTCAGACACGTGTACAGTCTTACGTGGTCTGTGGCTCGCATCCGAGTTTTCAGTCAGCGTGGGTTCAGCTTTGCCACGTGTAGGGTTCAGGTTCGTTAATTGTTGATTACAAACAAAACCCTTCCCGCCCTTCTTCTATCTGTGCAAACGGACAAATTTGACCTTTTTTAAATTGAGAATGGAACACAATATGTGAAACCCCGACTATGAGCCTTCCTCAATTATGCGATGCTATAGGACAAAATTGACCTTTTCCATACTACCCCACTCTCGAAGTGACTGATAGGAGCAAAAATATTCTTCACTTTTGGACGGAAAATAACACAATTTTCATACTCATGGTCCTCAAAAGCTGGAAAAATGTTGATTTAGCTCTAAAATAAGAAACTAAAAAAATGCATAAATGAACTTTACGCAACAAGAAATAACTTGAATTGCATATTTATTGTTTTGAAAATGTTTTTAATTGCTTTGTAATTTTTTATCTGATTTCGTATGATTTATTTGAGTTTGATATGATATGAATTTATCTAGTCTGAAATGTTAGATGTATGTTCTATATGTATTTTGCAATTATCTAAGTCTAATCGTGTCTGATTTGATCTGATTTGTTCAGGTCAAGTTTAGTTTAATCGTAGATTGAGACCAGCCCAATAAAAACATGTTAAATTGAAATAACATTGTTTTTGGACAACTAAAGTAAGAAAGTTGTCAAAATTTTGTGAGATAGAGGGGATATGTTAGAAATTGGTTGAATGACTTCAATTGGTGAAAGCCTGAAACTGATAAATTATGATTGAATTTGACTTCATCTGTTAAATTACAAAGAGAATTATGTTCAATCTACATGTTTAATGTTTTACGCTTCTTTTATACCTCGTATATGGTCCAACCAAGTCATCAAACAAAATCACACCTCTAGACTTATTTTATTTGGATTAAAAAGGGAAACTGCGCTTTTGTTTAAATCTGGGAAACATTCTCTTTACGCATTAATGGTAATAATAAGAATGTGCGGTTGAATGGGGCCCGGTTACGTTTTCTTTTCCATAATTGATAATTCTACATTTCTACTCGCAACAAATGGATCACCTGAAATCCTTATGCCCGCCCGTAAGAGCAAGTCCGTCAGTCCACCTTGCTGCCCAAGTAGTCATGGACTCATGGACCGGTCCGGAATGTGTCCGGTACTGTTCCGGATCGGGTCTTGGGTCTAAGATCGAACCTGGTCCCAAAATAAGGGTATCCGGTTATATACCATCGATATATCGGATTGAATCAGACAATCCCTGTCTCGGTCCCAGTGGTCAGCTAAAGGAAAATTACTATTACCCCTTGAATTTTGATCATTCTCATTGTTTGCCCCCTCTTATTAATACTCTGTATTTGTTAAATTAAGTTTCATGTAGCACTCATATTCAATGAAAGTTGTACACAAAATCTACTTTTAAAAGTAAAAAACAATTCATCATAATTATAAGTCACAGTTCTTGTTCATTATTTTTTCTACTTAGATACGGGATACGCGTATAAGTCACAGTTCTTGTTCATTATTTTTTCTAAGGGAGATTTCCCAAAATAGGAGTATATGGAGTTTGGAATTCCAAAATATAGGACCACTATGATTTTATTCCCGAAACAGGACTAGCATGGTAGTATTTACTTCCATCTTATAGGCGTGCCTGTCAAATAGTTACAACACAGTGCATTTAACATGGCAGTATTTATTATAATTATTGACAGTAATTTTCAATCATGCCAGTATTTTTCATACATGGCAGTAACAACCCCTATTTTGAAAAAAACATAGTATTCCTATTTTGAAATTACAAACCTTATTTACTCCTGTTTAGAGCAATTTCTCAAGTAATAATAATGAGAGTTTTTAAGAAAGAAGACTTACGAGTAATACTTATGAAATTCATTAAAGTATGTTATTTAAAACATGTGTTATTAAAATTTTAGGCATTTTTTCATCACGAATATAAAGTTTTATATGTAATTCATCCAGCGCAATTAATCTCAATGACATTTTTCTGCATGTTGCAAAGAAGAAATATACGATTATAATCATGATTATATGGATCATCTTGGATTATAAAAGCATATACTCCGTATTTTTAGTAAGCTTTCATTTGATTTAACAATATATGAATTAAAATATAATTAAGTTGATCTAAAGAGGGATAAATAATTTATGTGAATAATCAAAATAAAAGGGTAAATAACTGACTTTTTAAAATGCAAGTTTGAATGAGTGATTTTGACCTGACCTGAGGGAGTTAAAAGTAATTATCTCTAATATATATAATCAAATTATTATGTATAAAATATTGTTTTATTTGTCTTAATATGAACTTCCAAAATGTTAATTTTTTTATTATATTTATTAATGTGCAATTAAATATAGTTACAATCAAAGTTGTGTGTTGACAAATTTGAAAGTCAATGTCTTGAAACTCCCTTTGTTCTATATTAAGTTGTTTCTTTTGGATTGTTTTCAATCACAGACCCGACCAGAGTTAAACAAACTAGACCAAACCAGATCAGAGCAAATTTGGACATTTATAAAATACACAGAGATCAGACATTTACCAGACCAGACTTAAACACACCAGACTAGATCATATCAGATCAAACCAACAAATTTCAGTCCAAAAGAAAATATCCTTATCACGTCTCATACACCAAAATGTAAGCTTTAACTTTTCTTATTTTTGAAATGACTTTTTCTTTTTTTAGATTACTCAAAATAAAATTCTATTTCCATAAAAGCAAAGATTTTAATAATTAAATGTAATTATTATCTTTACTTTTTTACATTTTTTACTTGACACTTATGTAAATATAATTATAAAATTAAAAAAATTGGAGTAAAAACATCTTGAAATTATAAAATAGAATTGCCATGCTTTCATTCTCTAAACCAGTTGGTATACCGTGGGATCATCTCACGGTGAACACCGTGCTCCACACTCCAAAACGACGTAGTTTTGCACATTTTAAAAAAAATCGCGTGAACAGTAATGCGTGAACAATAACGTGTGTACCCACAATACTATTTCTTTTGTCCCAGTAGCATAAATGATGTAACTCACGTGTAAAATAATGTAACTCACGTTATCGATCGATGTAACTCAAGTTCATTCGAAGTGTAACTTGTCAAATATATAGTATAAGAAATAAAACGTTGATTTCAATGTAAAGAATGAAAAAATAGAGTCTAATTGCACAATTACTTTACATAAGTCGTGAATATGTTTTTTTTAATATCATGACCATCAAAAGGATAAAAAAATCATTTTTTTGTTTAAATACGAGAGGTTGATTTTTTAATGTAACTCTTGTTATTACAAATGTAACTTGCATTTATTGCAAATGTAACTTAGATGTATACATAATGTAACTTGCTGAGTCAAGTCCAAATGTAACTTGCACTTTAGAAGATGTAACTCATGTACATGAAGATGTAACTCCCACATAAAAAGATGTAATTCCATGTATTATCAAATGCATTTAAATAAGGAAGATAGAGAAATTATCGTTTTTAATTAATTAGATGTGAAGTTTCTCATTATGTATTTTGATTCACAGAAATTTGAGGGCCTGGAATTTAAATTTTTGAATAGGAGTTTCCAGATTCTTTAGAACTATTTTCTACTTCCTTATCTCCGTGCATGACTAGCTATTGGGAAGTGGGATTCAATGGGAGTTTCCAGATTCTGGGGTAATCGTTGATCCTCATAAACTGAAGCTACAGATCGGGAACGAAAGGGGCTTACCTTCACTGGGAAATATGAAGTGACTAATAAGAACGACGCTCTGATCTGCTAGCTCTGTTTTTTTTGTAAAACGACATCGTATTGGGATCGGCACACCATGAGTATGGTGGGCCGATCCCACAGTATAATTTGCGTCTCTAAACAGGAGTAACTAATGTTGACATTAATTTTGCCACATCACCTATTTCATGTCATGTATCTAGTCTTCACCCACCATTCCATATTTCCGTGTCGTCTAGTTTGGGTGTGCTTCAGAATATAAAAAACAAATTCTAGTGGAAGTTGAACAGGAGAACAAAACGCTTTGCTATGCTATGTTCATAGTATATGGTAGACTACAGTATTCACTTGTTACATGGTCTTCATTAGACTTCATTACAAATATTTAACATGTATTTGTGTAAAAGTGTACTTGCTTAATTAATTCATGTTTTTGGTCCAAAAATCGTCGCTCGTAGCTTTTAAGAAAGCTACAAAAGAACTCGAGCAAGAACCAAGAAAGTAATACGAATATAGAAAATTGCTAAAGAGTTTGATAGGCAGAAATAAAATATCGTTCATTTGGATTGCAATTGCCTTTTATAGGCGTTTACAAATCATAAGTGTTGTCAATAATAATGACCAATTAATTATAACATTAATACGGAATTAAATACATAATTAAATAGCGCATTAATTACTTGACCGTTACTCTTACTGGCTGACAGGTCGACCAGGCTAGTAGACTCCTGGCTAGGCTGGTAGGCAGGCCTCAGGCTTGGGCTTGGGTCAACTGGATCAAGTCGTGGGTTTGGAGTCACGGGTCCAAGTATGGGGCTTGGGCCGATTAGGCACTGGGCCTACTCCCATAACCCCATAACGAGTCCCTTACTCCCTTAGTCGAGTAGTAGACTCGGCTAAGAGGAAGTAGTCCAAGTCAGGTGCCCTTCTCCGAGACTGTCAGATCTCTGCCCTTGTCCATGTCGGGGAGGTGTCTCATTAAAAATCTTCATTAGAAAAAAAGAACAATGGGAAAAAATCCTAATGAAGAGAAAAAGAGTACACCCGTTAATTTTTTACCGGGTGGAGGCTCATCCACGTCCACCCGTTAATTTTTTATACTCCACCCACCCGTCCATCATCCGTTAAAAATTACATCCACATCCAACCCATCCATCTTGAACGGGTTATCGGGTGGATCAGGTGAGTAGCGGGTGAAATATAAATGGTCAAACTTGAGACAAAATAAATAAATTACAAAGAGAAATCATGACAATTAAAAACCAAAAATTAAGAATTCATTGTCAAATAACAACAAAAACATGAGTAATTAAGTATATTACAATCATTAATTCAATGCCGATGATAAAGAAAGTATTGAATGCTAAACAAAATAGACATAAAACTTCTTCAAGTTGTTAAATTTTGCATTTATGCATCAGCACAAAACTATTTTTGCTATTCAACTATCACTTCTTGAAACTCTCCAATTATGTTTGTTTCACCAATTAACTATTATTATTATTATTATTATTATTATTATTATTATTATTATTATTATTATTATTATTATTATTATTATTATTATTATTATTATTATTATTATTATTATTATTATTATTATTATTATTATTATTATTATTATTATTATTATTATTATTATTATTATTATTATTATTATTATTATTATTATTATTATTATTATTATTATTATTATTACTACTACTATTATTACTACTATTATTACTACTATTATTATTACTACTACTACTACTACTACTACTACCACTACTATTATTATTATTATTATTATTATTATTATTATTATTATTATTATTATTATTATTATTATTATTATTATTATTATTATTATTATTATTATTATTATTATTATTATTATTATTATTATTATTATTATTATTATTATTATTATTATTATTATTATTATTATTATTATTATTATTATTATTATTATTATTATTATTATTATTATTATTATTATTATTATTATTATTATTATTATTATTATTATTATTATTATTATTATTATTATTATTATTATTATTATTATTATTATTATTATTATTATTATTATTATTATTATTATTATTATTATTATTATTATTATTATTATTATTATTATTATTATTATTATTATTATTATTATTATTATTATTATTATTATTATTATTATTATTATTATTATTATCATTATTATCATTATTATTATTATTATTATTATTATTATTATCATTATTATCATTATTATTATTATTATTATTATTATTATTATTATTATTATTATTATTATTATTGTTATTATTATTATTATTATATATTATTAAATAGATATAATATATTATATACTTATATGCGGGTCAACGAATGGGTGGATGGAATGGGTGACGGGTTGGGTGATGGGTTGGATGAGCCTTCATCCACACCCGATCCACCTCGCCTTTCGATCCACCCGTCATCCATTTTTCATCCATACTTCTTCGGGTTTTCATCCACATTTTTGGTTCAGATTGACCGGGTATCCGCGGGTACGGGTGATATTGCCGGCCCTAGTGCCATCCTGTAGGCTGGTAAGATTTGGGCCTCACAGCCTCAAAAAAATTAAAAACTCAGGGGCCAGAAAACGTAGTATCTTTATACTATATGTACAGTGTTATATATGTATTCAAAATAAAACAGAGGTCGGGACTACACTGGCTATCTGACTTAAATTGCCCGCTAAAGAAGTAACAAAACCGACAGAACAATAGAGTTATCGACCAATAGAGGAGTCAAGTGAAAACCTGAACTCTCAAATTTGCTAATTTGTTATTATTTCCAAACAAATTTTGCTTTTATATTGATTTGATAATTTAATGGATTATTTATCTGTGAATGAAGAATGAACTAATATAACTTATTAATTTTTATTTCCTAAATGCTTTAATTATTAATGAATTCTTATATTATTGGTTGAGATTTGAAGTATTTGCATAAATAAAGGTTATTTAAAAATCAAAATATGTTGATTCTTGCTTGTTTTTTGAAGTAGCCAAGTAGGGTTGTGCCTTGGTGAAATGTTTATATTTGAGAGTTAAGATTTATTTTTTACTAATAAGGTTATCAATTAATAGTTGTCGAATTTTTAACCCACAATTAATCGAATTATATGATTTAATTTGTATTTGTACAAAAAATGGAAAGTGTAAATTCTTCATTTTTTGAAGTATTCTTTATCAAAAGAAACAAAACATGTGATCGTTGTGGTGAATTATTTGAAAAGGGTGGATGAGTGCATTTCCAATGTGCTCATTGCACATAAATTAATTCTTGTTGACTATACAATGTGCGCATTGCATATAAATTCTTGTTGACTATACCTATGACAGTAGTAAATACACAAATACGTTTTTCAAAATTGAAGTTCATAAAGACATACACTTCTGCGGTCAAGCATGTCTCAAAAAGGTTGAATGGATTAGCTATGTTATCAATTGAGAAGAAATTTATTGAAGACCTAAGCTATACTGAAATGATTAATACATTTGCATTTATCTAAAACTATTCGGTGAGTTGCACTTAATTAGCTGTTTTAATATATTTGGCATCATTATGTTATAATGTAATATTTTTTAACTATTGAATTTTTGTGATATTAATATTTTATCTCCAAAAATGTTGTACTACAAACAAATATTACATCTAGAGGTCTCTTATGAAGCTAGATTCGTGCCCTAAATTATATAGGACCCGCACTGCTTCCTCAAATAATTAAAGAATATTTAGAGAAAACATTTATAGTTTACTCATGTTTAGCAAATTTTCCACACCTAGGCATATTGAACCTGAATTATTTTTATTTGAAACTAAGGGAATTAGAAAACATCACACCAATTCCGCCAATGTGAAACAATTTTATCTAATTGAATGTATAGGTGTATATTATTATAAAATATAAACTTGGTATTTATCATCTAAAAAAAGTATAACAATAATATTATTATATATACTTACAAATACATTTGTGTATACGTGTATGTGGTAGATGAAGAGAGAGAGAGATTGCTTCCCGCGTTTGTTTTCTATCCATCTCCACATTTGAACAATAGAATCATGCGTGCAAGCTATTGCCACAAATCTCCTTCCTCCTCTAATCTTTATTTATAAATATATAAGCTCAGATGGTCACTTTCCTCTTCATATTCCATCCCCCACCTCCTCACATTCATAAATACACAAATATCTTCTAATAATTATTTCTGATCCTCGAAAGAGACATTTGATCATTGATAAATTATTCTCATTAATTATCACAACCACCAAAAAGAATGTTTTCTTGTTTTAGTAGCACCAGCAGCAACTTTCTTAGAACCATGGGAGGGGCACAAAGTAGCTTCAAACATCATCACCTTCATCACCATGTCGTCCAAACCTCAACACCATCCTCATCTTCATCTTCCGCGGGCGCGTTCTCCAATCTCTATAAGACCACAAATCTCGTAAGCTCGTACGAATCGGCTTGCCGATCCCATGACGATATGAACGACTTCGATTCCGCCCTCCAGGCAAGGACTAACCATGCTCTTAGCTCCATCGCTGGGGGCGGGATCGAGGTCAGAGCGCTATCCTTCGACTCGTTGAAGGACGTCACCGAGTGCCTTTTAGACATGGATCAACAAGTGGTTAAGGTGATCTTAGAATGCAAGAAGGATATTTGGAGAAACCAAGAGTTGTTCCAGCTGGTGGAAGAGTACTTTGACAACAGCTTGAAAACATTAGACTTTTGTGTGGAGCTGGAGAAGTGTTTGAAGCGGGCCCGCGACAGGCAGCTTCTGATTCAGGTTGCCATCCAGCAGTTTGAAACAGATAACTATGAGGAAGCCATTGATGAGCTTAAGAACTTGAAAGAAGCAGGCGACCCTTTCACGGAAGACTTCTTCCGAATTTTCCGGTCCGTGTACATGAACCAGATCGTAATGCTCGAGAAGCTCCAGTCGAGGAAGGCGAAGCTCGACAAGAAGTTGAAGTCCATCGGGTCGTGGAGAAAAGTCTCGGGGATAATCTTCGCGGCTGCTTTCGCAGCCGTTCTGATATGTTCAGTTGTGGCAGCCGCAATAGCTGCCCCGCCTGTCGCCGGGGCGCTCGCGGCTGCCGCATCTGTCCCCCTCGGGTCGATGGGGAAGTGGGTGGACTCGCTCCTCAAAAACTACGAGGACGCGATGAAAGGACAAAAGGAGACGATAAACGGGATGCAGGCGGGGACGTACGTGAGCATCAAGGACATGGACACAATCAGGGTTTTGATCGACAGATTGGAGATGGAGATGAAGATGATGTTGGAGAATGCCGATTTCGCCATCGATAACGAAGGGGCGGCGGTGAAGATTGCCATTGGAGAGATCAAGAAGAAGCTGGATGGGTTCATGAAGAACATTGAGGATTTGGGGAAGCAGGCTGATGTTTGCAGCCGGGATATTCGGAGGGCGAGGACGGTCATACTACAAAGGATCATCAAACACCCCCAGTCAATTCAACAACCATGATTGACTAATTAAATTAAAATATAATATTCGTGATGGAAATTTGTTAACTTCATGAGTTATTATTATTCCCAATATAATTAAGGAACCAATTCAAGGATGTAATTAATAAAGAAACTGTTAATTTAATTCCTTGTCTGTGTGTAAACTAGGTAGATCTTCTGTCTTTCTGCACGTTTTGAAATAGTTTATGTATGATTGGTAATTGCATATAAATATTATATATCCTCATCATGTTTTTATTTTCGCACTTTTGCAGTTTATGAGTTTTTTACTTCAATAATTAAATCATCCAAAAAAAAACTTCTCTAATTAAAGCTCATGCTGATTCTAAAAATGATTTTCAAACTAACTTTTACCAAGTACTAGTATATATTAATATAAATATGAAAATGAATATAAATGCAATTTAATTTTAAATTAAATTAAATTTTAAGCATGAACATAAATAATATAAACGTAGTATATACGGAGTATAAATTTAAACTATTAGAGCAAAACATAATTAGTTGATCACGTATGTATTTAAAAAATCAGATTCGTTTGTCAGTAATAACATAATATACGTAGGTAGTATCAATATACGAAGTATATGATTGGAAATACGGACTATTTAAGCGTAAAATCAAATAGGTGCCTAGAACATAACCATTTTTTAAAAAGATTCTTTTAATGTCAAGTTCGTATTTCAAATCAAATCTGTTCATCTATTTCATATATTGTTATTATTATTAATTAATATTAATATTATTATTAATAATTAATTTAATTACATTTTGGTTTTCTTTGTTTTTGGGTGTTCCAATCCACATTTGTTATGTTTGCATTTGTCATTAGGTTAGGCACGCGGCAGTATGATTTAAAAGATTATAAATTAAATGATTAAGAGGTTTAATAAATGTAATTGGTCATTTGAAAAGTAACAACTACTAGCTTGTGGTTACGTACGTACATGAGGTTTGCAAATGTATTAGGTTTGTTGTCCGAGTCTTCAACGCAATTGGCTCGCAGCTGCTTTCCGGCCGGCAACGTCAGTACATGCATGTAAGTTAAACAAAAATCAGTATTTGCATCCTTGTCAGTTAAATTAAAGTTGAGCAATTAAAAGTAATTAATCTATTTATTCTTCTTATTAATTCTCTCTTTTTAGAATTGATCATACGAGAGAATCTACAATCCAACCACATCAATCCCATTCTAATGATGTTGTCATATCAATGCCAAAGTGGCTCTACAATTCAAGGTTTGCATTAATTTACTCCCGTTTTAGGCGAAAAATATAGGACTCCTATTTTCCAACCTCTTATCGTGTTAGAGTTCCACAAGGAAAATGTTGGAATCAACAAAGGTGACAACTCCGATACCCATTTAAAAAATGAGATACCGTACTTTTCATTCACTTGATTGGTCCACATTATTATATCATTTTTAATTTAGATTTAAATAACTCAACTGCAACATTCTCATTGGTCTATGTGGACAAATGTATGGTACATTATGGGTACCATAGAATCTACCATCAACAAAATGTTACTATGTATATGAAGACATGGGTTATTCCTCCTATCAGGTTGACCTTTTAAGATGAAATTCAAATCTTGACATATCGTTTATACTCATATTTAGGAAACTAAGGAAAGTTTGAACAATTTCTGATTATATATAGGGTTATGCTAGGTGTTGGTGTACACAAAATTAAATGTGTACTTTTCTTTGCAATGCAAAATAAAATTTCTGATTTTATATAGGGTTATGCTTGGTGTTGGTGTACACAAAATGTGTACACTTTTTGTACACTGCCTGTGTATACAGGCAATTGGAAGACCAATGATGTCTCTTTCTTAACGAGTTGCGTGTGTACACAGGCAACTAGGAGGGGTGCACACAAAAAGTGTACAAATTTTATGTACCAAAAGAAATATCCTTTTATATATTGTGCTAATTAAAATAGAGAAATGTAAAAACCAAAGAAAGAGTATATATATATGTATTGTATTGTTTGATTTGTGCTAATTTTGTGGCCGTGGAATGAAGTTGATAGGCTAGCAACATGCTGCGTTTCTTTTCGGCTGAAAAGGGAAGAGCTGAGGTTTCCAAAACATTGCCGCCTTTATCCGTGACGCCTTTGTTACCAAAAAAAAATGAATAATTAAAGATGGAAGAGTGTCTATATATGCCGCATGTTATATATATCTATATACGGAGTATTAAAATTAAAATAGTAGGTTGTTTATGCCTAACGGTTTGACCGTCCACAACACACATTATATCATCAGTAGCTAGCCAAACGTACGCTTTCCCACTGGCCCAGCCTTAGCCCAGCTGCTAGCTAGCTGTGTGTCAAACCACCACAATGATTGGAGTCTCGTTTGGCATTCGGCGGTTAATGATTAGTGATCAGCCGGTAGTTGACCACCGTGGCACCCGGATCCATAAACAACTTGTGATGGGAGGCAGGTTCAGATGAAGTGTGTCGATATAGAGTTTGAATTATTGAAAATAATGGTTCCAATGATAAATATTATATTGGGTTGTAGATTTTATGATTTATTTTCTCCAATATAATTACATATCATCATTTTCATTTACCCCAGTGCTGCAAAGGCTCCCATCTACAGTGGGGTAAGAGGTACTATTATATGACTAAAATAAATGATGATTATAAAAATGTGATTTCCTAATTAAGTGTAATGAATATAATAGTAACTTAGTCATAGTAATTCATGTTCAATTTTTATGCTAAAATGATTATGAGATTATACTAAAGTAACTATTAATCATATTTTTGTAAATAAATTTCATTTCAATAATACATTTGAAATAACCTCAACTTTCTCCCTACATAAATTATGATATAATGAAAAATTTACGAGAATAAAAGTACAGACAAAAATATGAGTTAGTGGCTACAATAGTAATTAACTTTACTTCCTGTGATTTTGCTCAATTATTCTAACCTATGACAGTGACTACACATAATAACTATAGTAATATTTATTTGCATTAGTTATGTTTTAGTAATATTTAAGGAAAAAACTCAAAAATTATTAGCCAATGTGTTTTGATGACTTTCTAGTTTTCTTAGTATTACATTAGTTTACATCTTGTATTTTCTTTTTGGTTCCAGACTTTTTGTACATGTTTTTCTAGCTTGTTAAAAAATTATGCTTCCCTCCCATAATTGTTTTTTGAAAGGTATCGTGTCAGCTTAGGAATAAAAAAGGATTACGTATTTGTCTGGCGTAAATACTTGGAGCATCTAAATTTAGAAATGCATGTATACACAACATATGTAGTTACTAAGTTACCTATAATAACTTCAAGTAGGTGTTGCAAATTGAAAATGTGGATTCATATGTTTCCTGAGATCATATATGATGCATATATAGTGACGCATGCAACGGAAGCTGATTCAATGTTTTTTGTGTTTCAGTTAGAAACAGGGACGGAGCAAGGAGCGCAGATTATATCAGGTTGTCCTGACGGGAACCTCCGTCAAGCCGAGACCATTGGGGGCCCTTCTCGATGTAATTTTTGATGAGATATTTTGAGCATGTTCTTCATTAAGTCTAGTTTATTTCCATCAAATTTCAGCTCAAATTTCAACCGGGAAAGCAGTTAAATAAATTCGCTACAAAAATTGTGCTTTATATACATAAACAACGCAGCTTTTGTAAAGAATTTTGCTAATTGCCTTCCCGATTGAACTTTAAGCTGCAATTTGGTTGGCAAAAAACAAACTTCATGAAGAACATGCTCAAAAAAATTCCACTGGAAAGAGCCCAAAATGGCATCAGCCGGTCTGACAGGATCACTAGTCTTACCCTATGTGAGAATAAAAATAATGTGAATTTTAAATTAGGGGTATTATATTATTGCTCTAGTTTCTTATTAAATATTATCAACATTATTCTTTCAAACATACATAAAAAAACTTGTGAGATAGGGGAGTATATTATATTTATTGACACTTTATAAAAAAAATTAGCGGTGTCATTTCAACACTTTCAATACACACACGCGCACACACATACAATAAATATATAGTTTGAGTGGTGTCATTTTTAACACTTTCAATTTATATATGCATATATATACAATAAAAATAAAATTTGAGTGGTGTCATTTGGCACCATAACCCAACACTTGGCTCCGTCCCTGGTTAGAAAGGAAAAATAATTGATTCGCATAAATTTTCAGAAAAAATTATAGCTAATTTACACTAGACCTGCACAAAACCGGGCCGGCCCGCCCAGCCCGCCCGGCCCGCCCATATAAATGGGCGGGTTTGAACACATAGTTTAGCCCACCGGCCCGGCCCGGCCCGAGCCCGTTTAAATTATGGGCGGGCTTGGATTCTAATATAGGCCCGGCGGGCCTAAAAGCCCGGCCCGTTAAATGTGTGTATATATATCATATAATTATATATATATAAATTATATTTTATATATATACACAAAAAATTACTATCATTAAGGAAGGCCAACATGAAACCTTAGCCAAGCTACTGCTATTAGATCGGACCAATAAAGTAGTACCCCGTGTTACTTAAAACTTGAACTGTTTTGTACTGGACACATATCAAGTCTTTTAAGATACTTTTATGCTTTGACTATTCCCATTGCACATTCTGATTGTACTTTTATTTATTGTTTGCACATTGTGATTAAATTTTTAAATACTGATGTTAGTTCTAAATTTGAATGGTTTTTATTTTTCAGAATCGTGTGTATATTTCATAAAAGTATTTTACAAACGTTTACGATTTTAAAAAAAATAGAAAGAGGATAATTTTTCCGGGCCCGAAAGCCCGGCGGGCAGCCCGGCCCGCTCTTTTGGGCGGGCTTGGACATGTGAGGAGGCCCGTTGTACCGGGCCGGGCCGGGCCCGCCCACTACAAATGGGCAGATTTTTTAGAATAAGCCCGGCCCGAGCCCGGCCCGAACCCGCGTTTGTGCAGGTCTAATTTACACACATCCAGATAGGAATGGATGATAATTAATACATACGGAGTATAATATTTTGATGAAATTTGCATACTTTATTTTATCTATACAGGTTGCTCTGAAGTTTTAGCCTTCAAAATAATTATACGATTTTATGTAACACTTGATAAATCCGAGCTGTTATTACAACATTTGAAGAAGAAAATTAAAATATTTAAGTTTAATTTTTCCATGAACATCAAAATTATTGATTTCTTGATTTGGGATTTGGTATTACGAAATCTATAAAATAGAATGCTACTTTTTGCAAAACTTAATCATTAATAAGTATAAACGCTAATGCAGTTTTTTAAAATATCACGCAATATTAAAAAAATACCATATGCGCTATGTAAATAATTTTACGACAAAAATCAAGTGGGTCCAAAATCCAAACATTTTTTTTACTCGGGGCTAGGGAGTCTAGGGGCTGGGGGTCTGGAGTAATCAGAGCTGCTGAAACTCACTCTGTTGAGACCTCCCACTAGTCACGATAATCTCACAAACAACTCGGCTGAAATGTTTGGTTTCCAAACTCCAAACATATACTACCTCCGTCCGGTGGACTTTGCCAAGTGCAAAGTTAGTGAGAAATAAGAATAATGAAAACTGTGTTGTTGAGATTTGTGCAGAGAAAAGAAAAAATGTGCAGAACCACAAATTAGTTGCTTTAATAGGAAAGTGACAAAGTTTTTTGGGACAACCAAAAATGGAAAGTTGGCAAAGTCCAACGGGATCGAGGGAGTATATAAAAGCTTTTGGGTAGTTAAAATTGAGAGAAAATGATTTTAAATAGCTCAAATTTTAATTTATAAAAAGAAACTATAAGATGATAAGAAAACCTTTTTCAATATTCTTAACTGTTTTTTTTTTGGACTGTAATCTGTCTCATATCAGACCAGACGTGGATAGCTAGTTATAAAAATACAAATAAACCAGACTAGACCAGCAAAATGCAGTTCAAAAACATCCTACGTTATATATATTCACATATTATATACAATTAATAGTATTCCATAAATATATCTTGGTAATATATTAAGTTACTAACAATTTAGTGTCATAAGTACTACTCCAAAATTACAAATACATCTTGTGGCCTACAAACTAGCAAGTTAAACACAAAACAATTCATTAACATGATCATTCACTTTAAAAAGATTCATGTGATTTTAGAAGTACAAAAAATTCTTTTGAATTTTTTTCTTAAATGTTATTGAAACATAGCGTGTGAATAAAAAAATTATTAATGTTATTATGTGTACGCACATATAATCATGACGGAGTATAATATAAAAAAGAACATAATCATGGCTACTAAAATTACTTTTTTAGTCATTTAAGTATAAAAAATAAAATGAAACCTTTATTTTGAAAAGATGGAGATAGAATTTCTTAAATGAGATTAAAAACAATAAAGTTCATAAAATAGGGCTACCGTTATTTTATCACAAAATATAAATTTTAAATGTTTTTATTTTTTTTATTATGACTAAATTAAATAAGTGTTGCTTTGATTAATGAAACATAGTCAACTTTATTTGTGAATTCAATATATTCATTTCAAATTTTCAATTACCACGCGACCTCTTTATGTTTCAAGTTCATTATTTTCATAGTCGTTTAGTTTATGTTAGATCTACTATATTGAAATCCAACATGAACCTTTCTGAGTTATATAAATTAATTAAATATAGTTATTTATAACCAATGGTTTTCATCATTTTTCATGACCAACTCAACAAAAGTGAAGTGTGGGAGCAAGGGATGATCATGAGTATCCCAGCCTTTTTTAATAATTGACATAAAAATGTATACTCATCTCTTATTTTGATATATATATATATGCCCAATTTCAGATGCCTTACGTGCCTTAAAATTTGATTGCCAATGATACTTTCTATTTTTTTTTACAAAATATACATCCAAACACATTCAACGTACTTTACAAACCCAACAAGTACGTACAATCCAGCCTAATAGAGACCCAAAATTATTCGGCTTTTAAATAATCTAACATGGCTCCAAATCTGTCAAATAATAGTTGGTGTTTTTCGAACTCAATCAAAGCAACTCCTTTCGTCTTGTAGTTGTAACTTGTAATAATTGTACGTATGATTAACCAACTTTTGTTAAATTAATTATGGACAATATGGATAGATATATGAAAGAATTATGGTAGCTAGGCTAACTTCTAAAAACTCTTTTATCATTTCGTAACGTTTATTTTAAGATGATTTACATAATTGCAAATGATTTGCTGATTAGTTGGGCGGGTTGGTGTTGAATCATCTCATGTAGTCATGTGTAATTGTACAATTTCGGGTGGTAATTTTGTTTTGAAGCATTTCGGGTGGTAATTATAAACTGTCATTTGCTTTATATGATTAAAATGATGAAAACTTAATTCATGTCTGGGTTGGCTTCAAGAAGAAATCACCTTCTCATATCAACGATTTTACATTACTCTCCTTGACTCCTTGAATGTTCATCTTTAAATACATACATGCATTTCTTGCATTTAAAAACCCTTGCGATATAAAATCAAATATTGTTGTATTTTGATATACTATATATCTCGTTAAAAGCTTATTAGAACTTTTTTGCTAGCAGGCCACTTGGAGTGTAGCAAATATGTTTGTAATTTGTATGTGGTGGGCCGGTTCAAGGATCTTTTTGCTAATATTTATAACCAAATTTTTGTATACCTCGAATATATAATAGATTTTTTAGAATTTGGCAGGGATGAGTAGCGAGAGCCTAGTAAATCCTTCAAGGCTAGGCCACTTCTTGTAATTCTTTATTTTGTGTTGTTGTTCTAACCGGGCCGTCTAATCAATTTGGAGGCCCCGGTTCTAAATGTAAAATCGAGGCCCCACATTAATATAAAGAAATTAAAAAAATATCAATCCAAATACTCATATTCAAATCAATTGAATACTCATTAAAAAAGAACTAAAAGAGTAAAAGGACCAACAAAAAAATGATGGATTTAAATATTTTTTCCCTTACTAGCTGTATTTTATAGATTAGTATTAATATATAATACTAGTATACTACTCCGCACTATATAATTTGAAACTTAAAATTTTGGAGCCCCATAAATCTGGGGGCTCTGTTTCGGATAAGCTATTGACCCCTAAAAAACGGCCCTGTGTTCTAATCTCATCTCTCTCTTTTTAGGGCCCTGTGTTCTAATCTCATCTCTCTCTTTTTCGTTGTCGTGTCTCAATGAGATACGAGTAGTGGAATAAGCCAGTAAGGGGTTCGAACAAAAGGAGTGATTATATATCACCTTAGGTGAATATTAATATACCTACTTTCTAAAGAGTGCCCGCATTTATATTCAAGCAAAAATGTTCCAACAATTCAATAAGCTCTTTTACTTGGGTTAACAATATTTGAGAGGGTTATTTTCAAGGAATTTGTAATGTTGACTCCGAATGCTTAAATTCATAACTTTTACACTTCATCAAAATTTAAATACAATTTATTCCTTACATAATTAGACTACTCATTAACTTAATTGTTCTCTAATTTTTCTTCCTTCATTAGCGACTTTACTTTTTTAATAATCCTAATATGTACGTGTGTGTGCGTTTCAATCCTTTTTTGTCTCTGAGAATTGAATAGCCGTTACATGTGGAACAAATTAGAGAGATCTAAACATTTCTTAGGTGTCTTCATACGCATCATCCCCCGCTAAGTGGTTAACACATGATATGGATCAGAGTATGAGATTGTAGTTCTTAATTAGCAATGAGGGAAGATATGTCATTAAGGCTCTGTTTGGTTGGAGGATTTCGGAGGGAAGGAGAGGGAAGTGGATGATTTGTATGTGTTTCGTTGAAGGGAATAGGGGGGAAGGGAAGGAAAGTCGAAGGCTTCCAAAATCCTCCACTTCCTCCCATTCTTAATCCCCCAAATCGGAGTATTTCAGAGGAAATGTTTTGATAACGATAAACTATCCATCATTTTTTTCCTACGTGAATGGACAAAACGTTATAATTAATAGGTTAAAGAGTCAAATAGGTACATGAACTAACTTAAAGTGTTCAATTAGTCCCTTATATAGGAGGTTCTGCCCGGCCGTCGCCAATTGGGTCGATTCTCGGTGGAATTTTTTGATGAAACTTTTTGAGCATCTTCTTCATTAAGTCTAGTTTACCCATACCGAATTTCAGCTAAAAATTCAACCAGGAAGGCAGTCAAATGATTTTCCGAAATGTGTTGCGCTGTTTAACTGCACAGTTATATCCAAAAAAACATTTGACTGCCTTCCCGGTTGAATTTTTAGCTTAAATTTGGTATGGGTAAACTAGTCTTAATGAAGAAGATGCTCAAAAAATTGCATCAAAAAATTCTACCGGGAACCGCCTTAATTGGCGTCGGCCGGGCAGAACCTCTTATATAAGGGGCTAATTGAACACTTTAAGTTAGTTCATGTACCTATTTGACCCTTTAGCCTAATTAATATAAAAATGTAAAAATTAATATAAAATTTGAAAAATAAATAATTCAATATATATATATATATGACTCGTGACCTTAGGAGTAATATTCATAATAGTTAGAGATGTATCTAATTTTTTAAGTAAGCTATCAAATAAAGGTAAGTTGGGAAAATATTTTCATTAAACTTTTCTCCCATTTCCTCCAACCAAACTCAAATATTTATCAAAAATCTTCCTTCCCTTTCCCTTTCCTTCCCTCCTTGACTCTCCCCTTCCATCACCTCCTTTGAACCAAACAAGGCCTAAGTGATCAACCTTAATGTCAATATCAGTGTAACATATGTCCTGTAAGTGGCTGGAAGCGGCAAGGATCAAATTTATTTGCTAGCATCACTCAAAACTACGTAGTATAATTGTTCCTTTGTTGTTATTTAGGCCGGGTACTTCTTGAACCAATCCCTTGTTTGTGTTTTATTTTGTTTCTTCTATTCTCATTCGTATCATTTCCTGAATTGTCGTGTGTGGAGGTAGACTTTGTTTTGCTTGTGTTTTTCCTTTTTCCTTTAGAATAATGTAGATTAAGTTGGGTGATGAGAAGTTTTTTGGTTTACTTAGGGTTCAATTGTGCCCATTTTTGGAACAAATTATATTATTTTTTGAAGGTGATTAATTCTAAACTTGATTGTAAGACTAGCATTTAAAGTTTGATTTTTTATCTTGATGTAATCACGTAAAAAGAAGGGAAATTGGAAAATAATAATTCAACTTTTTAACAATATTCTTACAATAGTCCCACATTTTCGTTATTCAAAAATAATCTTACCTTCGCATCTAGGGGTGGACCGGTTCCGGTTCGGGCCCGGTTCGGGCCCGGCCGGGCCTCGGTTCAGAAAAATGAGGCCCGAGCCCGAACCGGTGGTGGGCGGTTCCGGGTCCGGTTCCGGGCCAAACCGGGCCGGGCCACCCGATTTTTTAATTTTTTTTCTTCTTCTCTTATTTAACCCCCTACCCCTCCCTCTCCACCCCAAACCACCCCAAACCACCTCAAATGGCCCAAAATACCTGATCCAACCCAAAACTTAAAAAAATTTCCAAAAAAAAAAAAAAAAATTCCGGCCCGAACCGGGCCCGGCCGGGCCGGTTCACTAAACTGGAGGCCCGGGCCCGGATCGCTTTACCACCGGGCCGGGAGGCCCGAATCGGGCACGAACCGGTTCACTGGGCCGGGCCGGGCCCACACAGTAGCGGGCCGGTCCGGTTCCGGGCCGGTTGGCCCGGCCCGAGTCCATCCCTATTCGCATCCCATTTTCATTCGTTGGTCCCTTACCGGTTAATGACTTGTCATTCCAAGTTATTTTCTTATCTTTGCAAAATATTATCTTTGTGAAAGGTGAGATTTATGGTATAATGGTTTGCAAAGATAAGAAAATAACTTAGAATAGCAGGTCATCAACCGGTCAGGGACCAATGAATGAAGATGAGGTGCAAAGGTTATATTATTCATGAATAACGAAAAGATGAGCCTATTGTAAGAAGTCCGCTAAAAGGTTGGATTATTAGTTTCCATTTTCCCTAAAAAGAAACATTCCAAACACCTCGATAAGTGTAGCATGCACCTAAAATAGACATAGGTGAGACATGACTTTAACGACTAAATTAGATTAAGGGGTTTTGTCAAAAATAATACTAAATGAAAAGTCAGGGACAAAAATAAGACTAGGTTTAAATTTTTCCAGAAATGTTATTACCGTGTCTTTTTTACCCTTTCATTAACAACAAGCGTTCCCTTCCCTGACTTGATTGCCGGTGACCAACACCGGTGGCTATTACAGTGACCATCTCTGGCGGCCAATTACAGTGACCGCCTCCGGCGGCCAGTTACAGTGACAACCTCTGGCGGCCAGTTACAGTGACAACCTCTGGCGGCCAGTTACAGTGACAACCTCAGGCGGCCAGTTATAGTGACAACCTCCGGCGGCCAGTTATAGTGACAACCTCCGGCGGCCAGTTACAGTGACCACCTCTGGCGGCCAGTTACAGTGACCACCTCCGGCGGCCAATTATAGTGACCACCTCTGGCGGTCAGTTATAGTGACCACCTCCGGCGGCCAATTACAGTTACAGTGATAGTGACCGCCGCCGACGCCGGCAACAGCAGCAATGACTTTTGTCAGACCCGATGGCCACAAACCGCCGCGACTACAACTGCCCCGCCACAACCCCCTGCCCCGCTCTAGCATAACAAGCCCCACAAAACCAGAGATCTAGATCTGTCGTGGCCACCAAAGTCGTCAGTGGCTTCCAAATCCGACGAAGCACGTCGCCGGAGTTGCCGGAGCTGCCGGATTAGAAGTTCCTCGCTGGATCTACGAAGCTCATCGCCGCCGCAGGAGGGAACGACAACGGAGCGAACGACGGCGGTTTCCAGACAAAGAGAAAGGAAGAGAAGAGAAAGAGAGGAGGAGAGGAGTTCCAGTGGCAGGTTTAGCCGCCGCCGTCATTGCTCTTCGTAGTCGCCGCCTCCGTCTCTCTTCATAGGAGCCGCCGTCGATCGAAGAGTTGATGCAGATGAAGATGAGGGTTGGCTGGAATGAGGTTTGGTCTCCATCTTCGTAACAAATCTGGTCGCCATATGCCCATATTCGTTGGACGAAACTCGCCATATATGGCTAGAGCTGCGGTATTCATCGGATGTGAAATGGGGAAGTTGAGGAGATTGAATTTAGGGTTGAGAGCAGGGTTATTTGAGACCTTTTACTCTTCTTTAAATCACTTTTATGTCTAAAATCCCATCGGCCCAGATTTTTGTCTATATGGGACTTGATAGTCTTCTTTTAGTCATTCTTTCTAGATAGATATACACCCAAACCAGAAGTTTCACTCTCATTAGTAACATCGGAGTATTTGAGTTAAACATGCACGGGCAGCTCAATTGGTTGAGTGATGAGAATTTGGATCAAAGAACCCTGGTTCAAGTCTCCGCAGTGACCGTATGGAGGCCACAATCTCTGTAATGGGCTAGACCTCAGCGCGCACGGACATATGAGCTTACTATCACCAGGACCGGCCCTGTCCATATGCTCCAAGTGCAATGGCACAGGGCCCAATAAAAATAAAGGCCAAAAGTGATGAGTAATGTGGAGTACTATGTACTACACATAGCTCAAGGTAATTCTACCAACAAAAAGGGCATCGAATGTTTAGATGATATTTCTATAGTTGATTTAACAAATTTTATTATTGGACTATTAGGTTGTTAAATTTGTAATTGTTTCACTATTATACTTTTATTTATAAGTAATAATTTGGTATTTTGACTTTGTAATTGTTAGTTACTACAGAGTATGTAGTAATTATTAGTTACTACGTAGTAACCTGTTTTTCACATATATTTTTTATATTTAATTACTATTTTCATTTTATCAACATGATTGATAGCGGTTCTAATTTATTAGAAGGAAAATAAGGCCTAATTTTTTCTATTGCACATGGCCTTTGTTTTTCTAGGACCGACTCTGACTATCACTCCATCGACTGAATTACCGTGATTTACATCCTCTTATCTACCTTGTCGGATCGGGCGGGGCGTGGGGGCTCCGGGGTGACATATTCCACCTCAAGGAGTATTTGAGTTAAAATAGATTTTAATGATTTTAAAGTCATCCAGGAACGCATATTTCATGTTTGTGGATAAACTCACTTCGCCTGTACAACTTCTGCTTATCAATGGCGAATTTTAGCAGTAGTTCTTTAAGCTCGACTCAACTCCGAAACCCCAAACTAAACTGCAGTGTCGGGGTTCATTTTTCATCACGCAATTCGAGAATTTATTATGTGTTCAAGAACAAGAGCCAAAATTTTTCCTTCACTCTTTCTTGTAAGCTCAACATCACCAGAAAGAATCAGGGTGAAGTGCAGAAGAGTGTGCCCCGCAAGATAAAGCTGCCGGAATCTGACATAGCTCCCAAGCTCTTAGAAGTTGGAGACGCCGGAAATGGCAACTCTCCTATGAATCCACCGCCGGTGAGGAGGAGCAAGGCCGGTGGTTTGGGGCTGTTAAGGATATTTCCCAAAAGGGTAGTTTCTATTCTGGCTAATTTGTCCTTGGCTATAGCTGAGATGTTTATCCTTGCTGTCTTAATGACCATAGGTATTCTTTCTCTTCCCCCATGGATGGTTTCCTATATTTTTAGAGCTCTTTTGCAGATTTTAAGTTTAGAAGGGTTAGGATTCATAATTGGGAAGAAGACATTCAGTTGTGTAGTAATGCTCACTAGCTAAATTGCACTAAAAATTGAAACAATCAACAAGTAGTATAACCAAGAATATACAAACTTATATGTGTGTCTCTCAATATTATTTCTACAAAGGATTAAGGGCTTGTTTGGCTCTAGGATTTCGAAGGGAGTGAGAGGGGGATTTTTGTTTCAATGATATAACTCTAATTGCTAGTCTTAGGCTAGAAATGACTATCATTAGCTAGATCATGTATTCCTTATGGTTTTTTATTTTCACATTTCAACCATCTAAATGCAGAAATAATTTTAAAGAAAAATTCCACGAATATTACTTCTGAAAAAGTGATGGACAAAAATGTGACTTAATAACTTTTAGTGACTACAATTATGTTCAAAGTTTACATCATAGTCACTGCATCATAGTAACTTTCACTAAAAGTAATCGAGTCATATTTTTGTCCATGACTTTTATATTAGTAATACGTAGTATTTTAGGACAAACCTCTAATTTTAAATTATTATCATTCCACCTCTTCACCATCCAGAATACCTGAACCAAACAAACCCTAAGGCTTGATGGTACAATTTAGATTTAGAACTAAAATTTAACATCTTATATTTCAAATTGCTTCAATAATTGTGTGAGGAAGTTTGTACCTTTAGAAGCTATTTGATTGAAATTTAAAAAAGAGGTGTCCTTAAAATCAATTTTAAGCAACATAATGAAACACTATTAATTATGCTTGTTCTTTTTATTCTACTCATAAGCAAACTAATGCCACCAAACAGGGGGCATAGTATCTTTTGCATCAATATTATCATGGTTTAAAGAAAAATAGTAATGTTCATTCAATTCACCACCCTATTCATGAATCAACGATATATTTGAATTGAGATTGGATAAAAGTTGAGTTGTTTTATTTAACTACCCTATTCTGCTGCAAAATGAGATCATTTATGTGTACATTTGTTTTTGTGTAGGATCACTTATACAACAAGGGCAGGCTCCGGATTTTTATTTTCACGAGTTCCCCGAAAATAATCCACTGTTTGGGTTCTTCAGCTGGAGATGGGTTCTCACTCTTGGTTTTGACCACATGTTTTCTTCTCCCTTATTCTTAGGAACATCCGCTCTACTAGGGGCATCATTGATGGCCTGCTCTTATACAACACAAATACCCCTAGTTAAAGTAGCAAGAAGGTCTGTTTTAGTTTGAGTTTGCCAAACTGTGTCTTTTCCCCACCTCTTTGGGTTAACAACTGCAGGACCAATATGTAGGTGGTCATTCATACACTCAACACAGGCAATTCGTAAAAATGAATATTCAGACACTTTAGTTCAAGCATCGGTACGAGATTTGGGGGTCATCCTGATGGGAGCTGGATATGAGGTGTCATTTCTTTCTTTACTTTTTTCTTTTGTTTCTTCTACTGCCCATATAAAATATGAAAACCAATTTAATATCTAGATTTGGTGTTCCATCCTAAAAAGTTAATCAGATGGGAGTAATCCAATATTATGTATGTGAGTTACTGAGTTTGTTTCTTCATAATGAGCCAATGTAGCATGGCTTTACAAACCAGTGTGTTTGTTAAACCAGTCCAATCTAGCAATCTGTCTGTTCTTTTTTAACTTTAGTCTGATCAAGCTGATTGCTTGAGTTTATTTTTCTCTTATATCACATTAGTACTGGGGTAATAATGTTGTTGTTGTTGTATCATATTAGTACTTGAGTCTTTATCCGGAAAGATCAATCTGATAAGATCATTAGTCCAAAACCTTATATGTGAGATCTTATCTTTATCGTTAACTGTTGTGGGATGACTTAGCACATATAAGACCATGAACTACGCATGTGACTCATATGACTCTGTTGCTGCATATCTAGGTATTCCTAAAGGGTTCAGCTCTATATGCGTTTAAGGGTCTGGCAGGTCGGATTGCTCCGATTGGGGTACATTTGGCATTGTTATTAGTAATGTCAGGAGGAACTCTTAGTGCCACTGGCAGCTTCAGAGGGTCCGTGAATGTTCCACAAGGTCTCAACTTTATTATAGGCGACATACTTGAGCCCACAGGGTTTTTGTCTACTCCTTCAGAAGCATTCAATACTGAAGTTCATGTCAATAGATTCTACATGGACTATGCTGATGATGGACAGGTATGGCTGCAGGGGTTTTCCTATAATATTACTGAAATAAAGTTTATTTTCAAATATATGAATACCATCAATGTTACTGCATAGTAAAATTGAAAATAACTGCGAAAATAATGACAGTCATAATCATTGAGTTGTAAAAGTCACATTTGTCCATTACTTGGACTTTAGTCATTATTTCAAATCTATAAGGACTGATCAGTAATTTTTTGTAGTATAGATTTCACAATTCCGTACTGATCTGTCACTAAATGACCTCGATGGGAAGGAGGTAATGAGGAAGACAATAAGTGTGAATGATCCATTAAGGTATTGTGACATAACCATATACCAAACAGATTGGAGCTTTTCAGCACTGCAGATCATGAAGGATGATGAAGGACCCTTCAATTTGGCCATGGCTCCTCTAAAGATTAATGGAGACAAGAAGCTATTTGGTACATTTCTGCCTGTCGGTGATGTTAATTCTCCCAATGTAAAGGGAATGTAAGGTTTATGGCTGTGACTGTTAAGAGTGTTCCATGATTATATGTATATATAATGATATGGGTTCAACTAGGTGATATTTAACACCCTTTTCTGTTTCCCCCCTTTTTATTTGTTTGAGAATCCAGATCGATGCTGGCACGTGATTTGCAATCAATTATCCTTTATGATAAAGAAGGGAAATTTGCCGGAGTCAGACGGCCTAACTCCATGCTCCCGATTGAGATTGATGGGACGAAAGTTGAGATTGTAGATGCAATTGGTAGTACTGGCCTTGAGCTGAAGGTAATAATATACCCTATAGTGTATGTTTGCATTCTATAAAATGCTAGAAAAATGGAAAATAGATACAACGTAAAGTTATTTTCTTAGGTCGGTTTTACCTCGGTAAGGGCAAAGGAAATGGAAAATGATTAGTTTTTAAAAACTATAGATATGTAGATTTTTTAGTGTTTATAAAATAGACATAAATAAATTAAATGAATATCAACAAATATGTAATGTAAGATTTTTTAGAAAATTTTGTATATCGGACTAAACGTAAAGTATTTATTGTTTTAGAATGTACGACTCCATTGACTCATTGATTTCTATAACAAAAAAAGTTGTCTAAAGCTTTTGTTCGGGATTCAATGAGTCTTATTTTTTTTAGTATAAATTAATACACTCCTATTTGTGCACATGAGTCGTGACTTACGCATATTTTCTATAACTTCTTTAAGTTTTTTAGTGTAACCGTACTTCATATGTATGTGAATATATAGATATGAGAAATCTTCCTGTCCGACGACCACCTCGACTTGAGGTGGTTCCCGGGGGTAGTTTTTGCTGAAATTTTGTGAGCATGTTTTCCATGAAGTGTAGATTATGTTCACCAAATTTCATCTAAAAATTCAATCGGGAAGACAGTCAAATAATTTTTTTAAGATAACTCTGCCAAAATATACATATAAAACTCAAGTATTTTCAAAATTTTATTTGATTGTCTTCCTGATTGAATTTTTAGTTGAAGTTTGGTGAACATAATCTACACTTTATGGGGAACATGCTCACAAAATTCTAGCAAAAAATACCACTGGGAACCACCTTAAAATGAGGACGTCACTCCTTTCCATCCTGGCCGGACAATAATATTTGTGATATATATATATATATATATATATGTTGAAAAATGTGACATATTATTGTATTTTTTATTCTATGTACATCCGTTGTTGTATAGATTAGAATTAGAGCTGATAGATAGCTTTAATTAGTAGATAAGAACGCAGATAGATAGATCCTATTTTTTAGGATCTGAAACAGAATAGTTGTTATCTATACTCTGTATAAATACTTCAGCCGCATGGCTCAATAATATTCAAGGAAGATTAATTCCTCAAACCTACATGGTATCAGAGCTTCGGTTTAAAGAAAACAATGGTAGAAACCAGTGATTCTGATTCCTCACACACTACCAACCCTAACTCCCAAATTAGCTCCATGACAAATTACCAGTCCCCTATTCATTCATCTATGATAATCACTAGTCATAGATTGAATGGAACAAACTACCTGGAATGGTCTCAATCTGTCAGGCTCGCAATTGATGGGAGGGGGAAACTAGGCTACCTCACAGGAGAAATCAAACCTAAATTACCTGGAGAGGAAGGATACAACACATGGAGGTCAGAGAATTCACTCATAACAGCTTGGCTTCTCAGCTCCATGGAGACCTTAATTGCCAGACCTCATATGTTTATGAAAACTGCAAAAGAGGTATGGGACTCTATTAAGGAAACATATTCAGATCTAGAGAACTCTTCTCAAATTTTTGAACTCAAAACCAAGTTGTGGCAGTCTAAACAAGGAAATAGGGATATCATTTCATACTACAATGAAATGGTATCTCTGTGGCAAGTATTAGACCAATGCTATGATAATGAAGAGTGGGAAAGTGCTAAGGATTTAGCAAGACATAAGAAAAGAGAAGAGAATGATAGGGTCTATATGTTTCTAGCGGGAATTAATAGGGACCTAGATGAAGTAAAAGGCAGAATACTTGGAAAAAAACCTCTGGCTTCAATCAGAGAGGTTTTTTCTGAGATCAGGTTGGAAGATAGCAGAAGGAGGGTCATGAACAACACTCCAGTACCTAATGAGGAACCTGGGGACTCATCAGCTTTAGTGGCCAGAGGTGATGACAGAAAAAAACCCTGGTGTGATCACTGCAAGAAATTGTGGCACACCAGGGAAACATGCTGGAAAATTCATGGAAAGCCACCAGGAGCTGGAAAGAAGAAATTTGAAAGGGCTCTACAAACTACTGTGACTGAGACTCAACAAGAGTCAGAGGTTGACTCTAAACAGCTGCCTTTCACAAAGGAACAGATAGACTACCTTCTTCAGTTTCTACCTACCCAGAAAATCTCCAACCAAGAAAACCCTTCTTGTTCTTTTGCCCAAAATGGTAAAATTACATCATACTTTTGTTCTAAAAAACCAAAAAGTACCTGGGTAATTGACTCAGGTGCAACAGACCATATGACCTTCATTCCAAATTTTTTTTCTTCATATCAACCTTGTGCAGGAGATAAGAAAGTTAGAGTTGCAGATGGCTCTTTTTCAGCCATAGCAGGGATGGGAAATATTAAAGTTTCTTCATCCATTAACCTTTCTAAAGTCTTACATGTTCCAAAACTTTCCTGCAATCTTATCTCTATTAGCAAAATAACCAAAGATCTTCAGTGTTGTGTAAGATTTTATCCTTCTTATTGCCTTTTTCAGGATCTGGCATCGGGGAGGATGATTGGCAGTGCTAGAGAGGAGAATGGACTATATGTCTTTGATGAAGGAACTGAATTGAATAAACAAGATCCAGAAAAAACTTGTCTGCAAACTATTTCCTTTCCTTGTAATAACGAAGTGTATTTAATGCACTATAGGTTAGGTCATCCCAGTTTTTATTATTTAAAAAAATTGTTTCCTAAATTATTTCATAATAAGGATCCTTCATCATTTCATTGTGATATGTGTGCACTTGCCAAACATCATAAGAGTTCTTATATCCCTCATAGTTACAAACCAACTAGTCCTTTCACCCTTGTGCACAGTGATATATGGGGTGCATCTAGGGTTTCAACCTTGAAAGGACAAAGATGGTTTGTAACTATTATTGATGATCACACACGAGTGACATGGGTTTTCTTAATTAAAGAAAAATCTGAGGTTGAAGACGTGTTCAAAAAATTTTACTCAATGGTCCAAACTCAGTTCAATACCAATATCAAAATGGTAAGAAGTGATAATGGTCTTGAGTATTTTTCTAAAAATTTAAACAATTTTTTTGCTGAAAAAGGGATTATTCATCAAAGTTCCTGCATCAATACACCTGCTCAGAATGGAATAGCTGAGAGGAAAAATAGACATTTGCTTGAAGTTACTCGTGCAATTATGTTCTCTACTGGGGTTCCAAAATATTTATGGGGAGAGGCTGTTTTGCATGCTACCTATTTAATCAATAGGATGCCTTCAAAAACTCTAGGATTTAAAACTCCTATTGATACACTTCAAAACTGTTTTCCTCAAACTAGACTTATTAACTCTCTTCCCATAAAGATTTTTGGCTGCACAGTTTTTGTTACAAATCCTGATAGAACTGCAAGCAAATTTGATCCTAGAGGCAAAAAATGTATTTTCTTAGGACTGTCTTCAACACAGAAAGGCTATAAATGTTTTGATCCTACAACAAAAAAGATGTTTATCACAATGAACACTAATTTTGTTGAAAATCAACCTTTTTTTAATAATACTCATCTTCAGGGGGAGAATTCTAGTGAAGATGGTAATACTGTTCAACATATTCATGAAAATCTTGAGTTTCTTGACATTAATCTAGATGCACATCATAACAAAATTGTAGATGCACTAGAAAATAGTCAAGAATCAGAAGAAAATGAAATAAATATTCCTGAAACAAGGGAAGGAGATGAGCAGCAGACAAGTAAATTCTGGGGCAAAGTTTACGAAAGGAGAGTTCCAAATCAAAGAATAGAGAACATCTCTGATCCTGCAACTGCTCATGAATCTGACTCAGTGTCAGAAAACGACAAAGGTAATAACTCTAGTGATCTAAATCTACCAATTGCCCTCAGAAAAGAGAGAAGGTCATGTGTTAAATACCCCATCTCAAACTATGTGTCTAATTCTCAATTATCAACATCATTTGCATCCTTTACCTCTAGTCTTTCCTCTATTTCTATTCCCTTAACTATCCATGAAGCTCTATCTAAACCTGAGTGGAAGAAGGCTGTTTTGGAGGAAATTAATGCTCTTGAAAAGAATCAGACATGGCAGGTTGTAGAATTACCCAAGAACAAACCAACAGTGGGATGCAAATGGGTATTTACTCCCAAATTCAAGGCAGATGGAACACTTGAAAGATATAAGGCCAGATTAGTAGCCAAAGGATATACACAGACCTATGGAATAGATTATACTGAAACTTTTGCTCCAGTTGCAAAGTTAAATACTATAAGAATTCTTCTATCCTTGGCTGCTAACCTAGACTGGCCACTTCAACAGTTAGATGTGAAGAATGCCTTCTTAAATGGCAAACTTGAAGAGGAAGTATACATGAGCCCTCCTCCTGGGTTTGAGGGTCAGTATGGCTCAAAGGTGTGCAAGTTGGAAAAGGCCTTGTATGGACTTAAACAGTCCCCAAGGGCTTGGTTTGACAGGTTTACTCAGTTTATAAAGAGACAGGGATTCAAACAAGCTCAAGCAGATCATACTCTCTTTATGAAGTTTTCAAGTAAGGGGGAGATTGCAATATTAATTGTTTATGTTGATGATATCATTCTTACAGGAAACTTCTATAAAGAGATAGAAGACTTGAAGAAAAAGATGGGCCAGGAATTTGAGATTAAAGACTTGGGAGAATTGAAGTACTTTCTTGGCATGGAGATAGCCAGATCAAAGAAGGGGATTGTAGTGTCACAGAGGAAGTATGTACTAGATCTTCTTCATGAAACTGGTATGAGTGCTTGCAGACCAATAGATACTCCAATTGATCCTAATCAAAAGTTAGGAGATGTCAAAGAAGGAGTTCCAGTTAATGTTCAACAATACCAAAGATTGGTGGGAAGATTGATCTATCTGGCACATACGAGGCCAGATATTGCCTTTGCAGTTAGTATGGTGAGTCAATTCATGCATAATCCATTCCAGGAACATCTTGATGCTACCTACAGAATCTTAAGATATTTGAAAAGCTGTCCAGGGAAAGGATTATTTTTTAGAAAGGGCAACAATAGAAGTGTTGAAGCTTTTACAGATGCAGACTATGCTGGCTCAGTTACTGACAGAAGGTCAACATCTGGGTATTGTACTTATGTTTGGGGGAATCTGGTGACCTGGAGGAGTAAGAAGCAGAATGTAGTTGCTAGAAGTAGTGCAGAATCTGAATTTAGATCTATGGCTAATGGAATCTGTGAACTACTTTGGATCAAAAGGGTAATTTCAGAATTGAATATGGAGATGGAACTACCTATGAAGTTATACTGTGATAATAAGGCAGCTATCAATATTGCTCATAATCCTGTGCTACATGATCGTACTAAGCATATTGAGGTAGACAGACACTTCATCAAAGAGAAGATTGAAGCTGGGATTGTGTGTACTCCATTCATATCAACCAAGGAACAAACTGCTGACATTCTAACAAAGGGACTGTTCAAACCAGCATTTGAACTACTTATAAGCAAGTTGGGAATGTATGATATATACTTACCAACTTGAGGGGGAGTGTTGAAAAATGTGACATATTATTGTATTTTTTATTCTATGTACATCCGTTGTTGTATAGATTAGAATTAGAGCTGATAGATAGCTTTAATTAGTAGATAAGAACGCAGATAGATAGATCCTATTTTTTAGGATCTGAAACAGAATAGTTGTTATCTATACTCTGTATAAATACTTCAGCCGCATGGCTCAATAATATTCAAGGAAGATTAATTCCTCAAACCTACAATATATATATATAGGGTTGAGTTCAAATGAGAAGACATCTTAACGTGTAAAATGAGAATTAATCTCAGTCTTCTAAATTGTCAATGTGATGCACAATAACCCTTATCTAATATTCTAATGCACTTTCGAATCAACCTTATGTGATGCACTTTTCGAATAAAACTTATCTGATGCACTTTTCACTGAAAAGTGCATCAGATAAGATTTATTGTGCATCCGATTGACTTTTTGAACGGCTAAGATTAATTCTCATTTTACATGTCAAGAACTTTTTTTATTTGATCCAAACTATATATATACTACCTCCGTCCCACTAATATTGGACAAAAGAGGGTAGCACGGTTATTAAGAAAAGTGAGTTTATGTGGTTGATATTAATTGATAAAGTAAGAATGATTTAGAACCACACAAACTTTACCAAATTTGGTCATCATCATCGTCATTACTCCAGTGCCGCAAAGGCTCCCACCTATGGTGGGGTAAGGGGGGTCGAATGTACGCAGCCTTACCCCTGTACTAACATACTAACGCACAGAGAGACCGTTTTCGGATGACCCATGGTAAACTTTACCAAATTTGGTATGAGACAATTTTAGTGGGATTTCCCGAAAATGTAAAATGGGACAATATTAGTGGGACGGAGGGAGTAATAGTTATGACGTATATATTCAGAAATGATGTGAGAAGTTTTACTAGGTTGCAAAAGATTAAATCCAAAAACGATAAAAATTACTACGTACTACGTATTATATAAAGGTAGAGATTAAAATAAAGTTGACTAAATGAATAGAATGTGAGAACCTTTAAATGAATAGGAGTACTTTCTTGTACCACATTAGTTACATTTTATTTTTCTACACATCAAGAAAACATATTTATTTCCCCCACATTTTCTTTCCTATTAATATTCATCTATGTTTTCTTTTTATTTTCGTTCCCTTATATTTTCTGGGTTCTAAACAGACCTAGGGGTGCCAATTGTCATGCTTTTATTTTTTGTATTGTACTTTGTTGCGTATAAAGATACTGAAATAGATACTTCACTTCAGACTGATCCAGGGGTGCCAGTTGTGTATGCTGGTTTTGGAGCTTTAATGCTTTCAACATGCATCAGTTACTTGTCACATGATCAGGTGAGTTCTGTTTGACAATGGGTCCACTCTGTAGTCACTGTTAACTTGTTAAGTTGCCCCGAATTGTTAATATATAAAAATATAAACCACTAATACTAATTTCATAGTGGAGTTGTGGTTTGAATATGGGTTTCCATATTGAAAGATCAACTTAATAGAAGAAGCGGTACAAAGACTATGTCATTTTGTATCTTAGAAATTTGTTGTCCTCAAATGATTTGAGAAAGAGGTTTGTTAGAGCGAAGAGCGGAGTTGCAATTGAAGTTTGAGTTTCCATATTAAAAGATAGACCTTATAGATGATGTCCAATGACATACATGTGAGTTTGTGTCTTGGCATTTGGTCCATGAAATAAATTAACCTTGTAATATGGAGAGACCGAGAGAGGCTCAATCCTAATGCTCTTGTGCTCTTTTTTAGTCGTAGTAGGATCCTGTTGCTCGTTTGAGAGTTTGTACTTGGATACCATGCTAAGATTTGATGTTCAAAAACAACATTCATACTGAGATCGACTAACATGAATCGATACATGATGCAAAAGGCAAAGAAGGGTAAGAAAGATAAAAAGATAAGTAAAGCTAAAGATAAATAAAGATAAAGATAAAAATGATAATATAAAAAGGTTAAAAAGAATATATTTAAAATAAAAAGGATACAATGATAAAGAACATAAGAAAGATAAATAAGATCAAAAGATAAAAGGATAAAAAAGATGAAAAGAGATAAATCCTCCACCTTTCAAAAAACGAGATAAATCCTCCACACGAATAAAAAAAGATTTGATGTTCCACTCTAAAAATCAATATAATACAGAAGTAGCTCAAGGCTTTTATATGATGTGAATTTGTATCAATGTAGTTGAAAGTTCCACCATATCAATCTGGATGGTTGACCGAATCTTTTCTATAAATTTATATGTACATGTATGAGTTGCCTGTAATTTCAGTAGTGGTGACTGTGGTTGGCTTTGACTGTTTTCGCATCACCTTCTAAAAGATATGGGCCTTACAAGATGGAACAAGTGTGGTAGTGGGAGGAAAAACTAACCGCGCAAAAGCTGAATTTCGAGATGCAATAAGCCGGTTGCTTGATGAAGTCCCTGAAATAGTTGAATCTTCTTCGTCCAAGGAATCCAGCGATCAATAGCTCTGAGGCATTTTACTTGGACCAAAGCAGCAGTGTAAATAACTTTGAATCTGCAACGTACGGAGTTCACCAAAAGGACGCATGACTTGTTCCGATAAACTTGGAGAAGAAACCATGGGTGGGTGGGTCTTACATAACCTTGGCAGTGCCAAGGCATTGGTTTACTTCTTCAAGAGAAGCTTGGCTGGGGAAATTCTTTAATGATGTTTTGATTAGAACACAGACACTTTTAAGGTCTGTTTGGTGGATGTAAATATTGGTTAAATGGGTGGCTGGGCTGCAGTTGTTGAAGGTAAGGTTAAAATGGTAGGATTGCCTAAAAATGTATTGAAAATACTGTCCCAACATAATGATATCTGAAATAAATTTAGATGAGGGTGAATTTTCTCCTCTTTTTTTGCATTCTGTCTAAAACTCCTAAAAGGGTAGTAATTTCTTTTTTATCACAACTACTATTATGATTATGATTACTATTACTAGCATTATAATTATGATTACCTCTACTACCTTTAATGATATTAGCATTCAGTATTTTGGCGGTTAACTTAACTCACTTTTTAATGCTAATAATTTATGTAATGTTTTTTTATTGAAATTGAATTCGTTTTTTCATTACAATTGAGTTTTTGGTGAGATTTTGAATTATGTAGTCTAGTTTTTAATGTTTTTATTAACCGGGGGAAGTCTATGTAGACATAATGATTACTCTTAATTTAAATACTAGTATGAAATAATGATGAATATATGAATAAAATAAAGGTAGTAGACAAAATTGTGATTTTTTATGTTTTATTGACTATAATAATAATTTTTATGACCATGATTAAGTTAATTTTACACTACAATCACTATGACGATTTTTTTTTCTTCTGAGAGGATCGGGGGACTGGGGGGCCTTGGGGTAAATTGAGATTAAACTTACTTCATTGAGTATTAAATTCGAAACCTCTTATAAGGGAGAGTGAGTTGGAGACCAATTGAGTTGGAAAGTTTCCTCTCAGTCACTATGATACAATCATGAAATTCAAGTTATATTTTTGTCCAAAGATTTATTACTATAATATTTAAGGAAAATCTTTTCAAATATTCTTAAAAAGAACTTATGCTATGTTGTTAAAACTGGACCGGAAGGCGATCCGGAAGTGACTGGTCATTGGGTCAATCTGGACCGACGGGTCAACCAGGTCAACGGCTAATGAAACGGTCAATATGTGCTAAAATAAAAATACAAACTGTATATTGTTTGTAAAGGGAAAAGTTATTCTCACTTATACAATTTAATAATGATAAGGCATTATAATCACATAAAAATAATTATACGAGTATTTCTAAAATATACAATTTCTAACAAATATTAAAAAAATGCTTTTAAAAATTATAGAGACAATAGATGTGACTAAAACAATTAGTACAAAAATTTTAAAAATTGTACAAGTACTTTTTATACACAGTTGGATAGTATAGAATAGTAAAGATAAATGATGAAACAAGATTGAAACAAGCAGATTAACCGGCCAACTCCAGGTTCTGACACGGGTTATGGGCCGGAATAGAATAACTTCTTTTGATTTTGGCGGGTTTTGAAATATTGACGGGTTAGATCAAACCAGCCAGTTATTCTAAGCGGGGTTGACGGGTTCCAGTTTGACCCACCCGGACTGAATTGGGTCTTGTAACCCAGCTTATGTGGCGTCAAGTGGTTACTACTTACTACTGGTTACTGTTCTTATGAGAGATGAAAGTAAAGCGTGAAGTGAAGGCTTGAATCTTTTTTTCTGAAGAGGCTATGGTTCTGGGGGGTTCAAGGATTATTTACCTTATAGACTTGTATGGCTTTGTTGGGATTATTTACCTGATACACGATTACATCGATACAAGGATATGGATGCTGTGATATAGCAAATTTAAAAAATATATGATACAAGTACAACTTCACGGGGTATATTTCCAAATACTAAAAATATAGTGGCAAATTTGTAAAAATATATAACTTAATTTTATTTTAAAAGTTCATAAGTCATAACTTAACAAGAGTATGAAATTATCTATTGATTGGTTCCTTGTAGGTTTGGTTCTTATAGATGTCCAAGCTTCACTTTCTTTTTGTCCTCGCCTGCTTTGTAGTCATTGTACAAATAACTATTGCATTTATGGCAACATAAGGAATTCACATATACACTATTCTTATGTGACTTCAATTACATTACATGTCGATGATGTTTTTATGGTTCAATTGCTACAAGTGAACCTCTTGTCGAGTAAACGTAACCCAGTTTATATGTTCCTATTGCACTTCTTCACGCTTTATATCAAACACCTTGATGAGTACATCTTCCACAACCTGCACATTTTCATTCATTGTTCAAAACTTCAAGACTTGTGAAATGCAAATGTAATGATATAATAGCATGTAACATGCAGTTATCAACACAATGATTCCTTTTTGGTCCACACCAGAATGATAGTCCGGAGATTTTTAGGGTATGCAACTGATTTGTAAATTCTGAATTTACCCCAGCTCAATCATCCACAGTAGTAAAAGTACTCAATAGGATATGGTCAACTTTACAAATGGTGAAAATGGGAATTGCGTATAAAATTATTTGTTCACTTGTTCCAACTAACCTAAGTGTTGTTTCTTAACATATGCCTCATAAGTTGATTTGTATCTCTATTCTTGTATTCATTTTGCAGGTGTAAGTTTGTAAAATGAATGAAAAAGATAAGAACAAGTAAGCCAAACTAATGCTTGTTGGAGCACAATGTTAAGAAGGTTATTAATACCTTATCTGGAGTGGATGCACCAGATGTTATCCCTATTGTGAGGGGTCCTTCAGGCAGAAAGTTTTCCTTCTCAACCAATTCACCATGCTATTTAAAAAGAATATACAGAAAATAAGGGAAACATGTGCAAAGGTGGAAACTTTATACTCATAATTCAAAATATCATGCTAACAACATAACTGCTCACCAGTAGCTTGTAACTTATTTTGTTCCCAGGTCCAATTCTCTGCTCACTGTCAACCCAATATGACGGGATTCCGCGTTCCTCTGCAATCTCTTGTAGGTGTGAAGTATTGCTCGAGTTCCAACCACCAACTACCAACATAAGATCCACCTTGTCCTCAACTAGCTTATACATGGCATCTTGTCGCTCCTAAGATTATATCCAATTTATCATTAAGAATGCAATAAATGCCAATAGTAGCCATGGAATTCATGGAAAAGATACATGACATACTTGAGTAGCATCACAGATAGTGTTGAAGCTCATGAAGTGATTATTGATGTTTTCAACTCCATACTTGCGCATCATGGTCTTCTCAATTAACTTTCCTGCATTGAGCGAAACAGAACCAACATATAAGACTACACTGAAGTAAGGCAATGTTTGGAAGTTGAATTTTAGAGGGTTTTGGACAGTGAGGCGTTTTTTATCATTTAAAAACATTAGTTTGACCTGTTTTTTTCAAAATAAAAGGTATAAACTGTAAAATGGTTTAAACTCGACTCTTTGTCATTTATTTAGTCATTTATATGTTAATATGTTATTATCATGAACCCTCTCCTCCCTTCACCTCCAAAACCCTCCAAAATCTAATTCCCACACCCAGAGGGTGTCAGGTTGGATGGAGGTGGGCTGGGGGTGGGGTGAAGGGTTCTAGATGGGAAGACTTTGAAGGGCTTAGTCTTTTTCTTAATGAAAAGAGTATTTTTTTAAGAACAAATAAAGAGTGATCGAAATGTTATCTGATTCAGATATTATGTTATTCCTTCAATTTTTGTAAAATCTCACATATGAAGTACGAAGTATATATCTAGGTATAGTTATACTTAGCTCTCCATAACCCTCCTTCCAAACTGACCCTAGATGGACAACCAAGCATGTGACGTAGAAAGAGACTGACCAATATCTTCAGTTTCTCCCTTCAACATTGTTGTCTGGTTAGCAATACCAGCTTTACAGAGATCGGTGTCTGGATCAAAACCTTTGGAGATTGCAAATTTAAATTTCTGCACAAAAATACAAATTTCAGAATTCAGAGAAGCATGTCTCATAATAATAAACAACACGACATCAAACGAATGAGAAAAGGAAGAGGCTCATTTTCACCTCTAGAAACGCTTCTTTTGTTGAACTAGAACCATCAAGTTGACCTCCAAGAATATAATCACAAACATAGGTTGCCTGCAACAAGTGTATAGTTCTTGATATTATAACTGCTTTGAGTTGTCTTCCATGCATTTCTAGAAAGAAAAAAGACTTCAACGCTTTACATTGTTTGTATTGATAAAGAGACAGGCAGCCAACATACCTCTGCCATGTTCTTAACTATGATGTATTTTCTTGCAAATGATGCAGTGGCTATAGTCTCTTCATGAGCATATTTTCCATGAATGACAGAGGTGTACTCTCCATTCTTGTGTTTCTCAACCACATTCCAAACCTGGAAATAAAATCGGAAAGACCCAAGATGAAATACCTGTTGGCAACTTAGAGCTCGTTTATTAAGGCCTGAAATGTGAAATTTGGTTGACTAAGAAGTGTTTGGTGATAAAATGGGCGACAAGCCTTAAAAAGACTATTAAACGTACAGTTGGATAAATATTCTTGAAACTATAGATGGATTAGATGACCCACCTTAGAAACCCATGGGCAGGTCGTATCAACTAATTGTACATTCTTTTCACTAAGAGTTACCAGCTCGTCAACAGAGGCCCCAAATGCAGGCAAAACCACAACATCACCCTTTTCCACAACTTTAAAATTTTTATTTCCGTGATCTACAGGTATATTCTTGACTTCCATTTCCTCTAGGCGCTGGACACAATGAAGGCAAACATTTCAGAATAAAAGCACCAAATTCAAATATAATGCAATATTAGCCAATATGGTCAATCTAATCTCAAAATATAGACCAACAAAAAGGATAAACCAAAATGTGGCACCTTATTTACTGTAGGGTTGTGTATAATTTCATTTGTAAGCCAAATCTTTTCAGTTGGGAATTGCTTTCTTGCTTCATAAGCTATCTGGACTGCTCGCTCAACCCCCCAGCAGAATCCATACGCTTCTGCAAGCTTGACTGTTACATTTCCCCATGTATATTCAAAGCCATTCTCTTTCAACTTCTTTATAATATCACCTGAAATGTGAAGAATGTTTTGAATAGTTTCGTAGCTGACAAAAACAAAACTGGGAACCTCAAAGTCAAGCACGAAATTGGGGGAAAATTACTGGTATACTCGCGATTCATGAGTTCGAGAGTTTCTTCTTTGTGACCAAACCCCTTGCGATTGTAATTCGAGCTTCTGGTCAAATTCTTCCGGAACGTCTTAGGATCAAACTCCGAATCGACGATCACTGAAGAGGAGGATGAAGCTGAGTCTGTGGAGGAGCATCTGATGACAGAGAAAGGCTTCCGGAGCTGGAAAATCCTGGACTCCGGCGAGAACATATCCGTACGGGTTGGAAAACGAGAGAATTGCAGAGGAATTGCCATGACTTTTTTGGGAACGTGGAGACAGCTGCCGTGCGTCACTCGTGAAACACTGACTCTGTTAATCTCCATTTCATATGCTCCGTAGGAATTTGGTCGATGACTCGATGTCAGGCTACCCCAGGAAGTCAAGCTAGTATCAGCGTCAGCTGTTTTAAACAAGTTTTAAACAAGTTTCGTTTTTTTTTTTAACTAAAAAACACATATTATACAATAATATGAAGTAGTATCTACTATTTGGCACTGTATGGCTCGTTATTTAAACAATAATTAAAAAAGAGTATTCAGTACGAGTATCTTGATGAGTGATGTCATAGATATATATGGAGTACATACTATTTTTAATATTGATGGTTAATTCATAATAGTATGGATTATTATTTAAGAGTGCTAATTGTTCTCTAAAATAGAATTGAGAAATTTTAAATGGAATGTTCAAAAAGCGCTAGTGAAAAGTTTAAACTGAGACGAAGGGAGAGTATTATTATTCTACTTTAAAATGTGACAAAATCTTAAAATATGAATCATGCACCTCTATTTAGAAAGTTTTATTCTTTTATTTTTTGAACATGACTAAACAAGTTATGTTTTGATGACAAAACACATTTAGTCTTATTTCAGAATATTTCCTATATTTTTACCTATTTTAGAATTTCTAGTTATTTTAGTATTAAGTTGTTTATACCACCTTCGTCCCGAAAAGAAGTTCTCATTCACTATTCATTTGTCATCTTAAATCACTCCTAATCTTTTACTTTATATATCAAATTTTTATTGAATTTAAAATTTTTTAATCAGACTTTGTAGCGATTTTAATGTAATTTTTGATTAATATGTAAATTTTATTTGCTAAAAAATAATCCGAGTGTGAACAGGGATATGATTGGGTTGCTTTATCGTCAGTCAAGCATCTAAACCGAACAAGAAGTTCTTTACCGAACAAGAACTTCTTTAAGTTATTTGTTTACAAATAACTTAAAAGATAGTGACATTTTTTCATGAATATTACTCTGTACTAAATTTAATATAAATTTTAAATTTTACAAAAACAAAGTGACATATTTAGTGACTAGTTATCACTAACTCATCACCTACCAATGACTTATTATTCTGAAATACATTGTATTGACTTTTTTCAGTTACTCGTACACTATGACTAGTCATATTTTTGTCCGAGAAAACTCTGTTACTAATATACATGAAATAATGACATAAATAATACACTCAGCTTTTAAATAGACAAAAATGAGACCTGGATCTGATTCGGCCAAAAAAGAGATTAAATTTAAATGAACAGACTGGAATGCCCCCGATATAAATCCTGAAACCCCCAATTCATGCTCATTCTTCCTTCACTGCTACCAGACGCAATCGTCCATCCGCCTCTCAGCTATCTTCGAACATCCCATCTCCTTCTGCCTCTAGGCTTCACCATTCCATCTCCTTCTTATAGGCTTCGCCGCCGTTCTTCCACCGTCGCCCCCGCCCTGCGGCAACTCTTCTCCTTCTTGTTTCTTCTTCACCGATGCAACTATCTTCTCCGCCGTTCACGATGGATTATGACTCGATTTGGGGGCGCCAGTTCCGGATCCGCCAACCTCGAGAGACGACATCTCAGATTTCGCGCAGTGGGTGCCGGATCCACCTTCCTCGATGTTGGAGAGTGGCCTGAGGGAACGACAGGGGGCGGGGAAGGCGGGGCAGGGGAGGGAGTTGGGGACAGGGGCTAGGGGCTGGATGGGGATCTGGTTTGTAGGGATGTAGGGGTCTGGTGCGTAGATCTAGGGAAGGGGAGGGGCCGGGGACAGAGAGTAGGCGGCTAGGGGAAGGGGCTGGGGTGCGGTAGGTGTGGTGGTTGTGGACGGGGCAGGGGCGGCGGTGGACGGGCAGCAGCGGTGCAAGACGGCGGTGTAACTGGCTGCCGGAGGGGTCACTGTAACTGGCTGCCGGAGTGGGTCACTGTAACTACCGCCGTAGGTGGCCACTGTAACTGGCCGCAGGAGTGGTCACGGTAACAGGCCGCCGGAGGCGGTCACTGTAACTATCCGGTGGTCACTGTAACTGCTCGTCGGGGTGGTCACTGTAACTAGCTGCCGGAGATGGTCACTGTAACTGGCCGCCAGAGGCGGTCACTGTAACTGCTCGTAGGGATGGTCACTGTAACTGGCCGCCGGAGATGGTCAATGGAACTTGCTGCCGGAGATGATCAAGGTGGTGGTGTAAAATTGTAATTAAATGGCCGCCAGGCGCCAGGGTTGGTCACCGGCCATCAAGTTATGACAGGCTTGTTTAATGAAGGGGTAACAAAGACACGTTACTAACGTTTCTGGAAAATTTTAAATCTAGGCTTATTTGTGTCCTTGACTTTTCATTTAGTAATATTTTTGACACGTTAATATTTTTGACACGTTACATTTCATTTTTTTCAAAAGTATTTCTTGTAATATGACACATACATTATTCTTCCAGTTTGATATACTCAAATGCTATGAAAAAAAATTAATAAGAATGAATTCCCCACGCATACAATTAATTAATTAATGATTGTTAACTAGTAAAAATATAATGCACTGCCAAAGTGTTTGATTAGAAGCTGCGCATGTATATATTGCAATAAAACATTAACAAAAAGGTTTGATGGATAGTGTACCTGGGGTAGCTTATCCGAGGGATTATTATGAGAATAACCTAGAGAGAAGTCAGAGCAAACAAGTAGGAGAGAGACGATTATATTAATGAACTCGAGATGTTTTGGTCCTTTACAATGGGAAAAGGGTGTGCTATTTATATTAGCAATAAATGCGATGAGAGTACACGTGGCGATAATCTAACGGCCGAGGGGGTCACCTCAATCGGGGTGGCACCGGCAATCGCACGTTCACCGCATTAAATGCGGTGTGTGGATGTGACGTCGCATTAAATGCGGTTGTTGGCTGTCTCCAAAGGGAATATTCGACGATTGAGTCTGTTTAGCCGAAGGCTCTTCATGCAGCCGAGGGCTTCATGTGGCCGAAGGCGCTGTGTAGCCGAAGTCTTGGTTCAGCCGAAAGCTTCTCTGATGCCGAGGGCTCAACAGTGCCGAAGGCTCTTGTTTTCTGTCATTTCCTCCCAGTAGCTTCGTATGCTCAAATATGGTTGTTCTGTAAGTTTTGGAGCCTTCGGCCACATTGCCGAAGGCACCCGTATGTGCACCGCGGGCCTCCTTGAGCTTGGGCCGCAGCATTTTGGGCCTCCTGTGCTTCCTGGGCTTGTTGGGCCTGTGATAGAGTAGTAGGAGTCTGTGGGACAGGGGTTCCTGGGCCATATACTCCATCAAGGTTAATTGATTATACTTTTTTAATGGAATTGACAGTTACCAACATTAACAAAATGTTTATAATAAAATTTTGGTATTTTGTTCAAACTATAGACGAAGATAGACACTTGCACAGAAAAGAATCATATTTTGTGTTTATATATATATATATATATATATATATATATATATATATATATATATATATATATATATATATATATATATATATTTGTAGAGTAGTTTTTAATGTAAAGAAAATAGAAATTGTATGAGTACAAACAACAATCTCTAATGCCAAGATTTAGAAGTAAATGGTCTAACGAATTTATAAAGGATATGTATAGTAGAGGAGAGTAGCTAGGGATCTAACTATCTAATAGAGGTGGGATTTTGGAACCGGGAACCGTAGAAAAATCTGGCACTATTCTTAGTACTTCGAATTTTTCCCATGATTGTATTTCTTGTCGCTTAGGCAAATCACAACGTTTACCCTTTCAAGAAGTTTGGCATAAATCTACTACTCCTTTATTTTTAATTCATTCTGATGTTTGGCAATCTCCTGTTTTGTCTACCAGTGGCTATAAATATTATGTTTTATTTATTGATGATTTCTCCCGTTTTACTTGGCTTTATCCTATGCGTCGTAAGAGTGAAGTTGTCACCCATTTTCGCAATTTTAAAGTAATGGTGGAAAACTTATTTGATTCTAAAATCAAAATTTTTCAAAGTGATGGAGGGGGTGAATTTGATAATCACGGTATGCGCGAAATTTTTCTTACTAGTGGCATTTTGTTTAGGAAATCTTGCCCTGACACTCCAGAACAAAATGGTATAGCTGAACGTAAACATAAGCATTTACTTGAACTAACTCGCACTATGCTTTTTGAAGCAAACATGCCAGCTAGTTTTTGGGTAGATTCTGTGTTTACCGCTACCTATATTATTAATCGCCTCCCTACTCCTAATTTAAATGGTGCTTCTCCTTTTGAAAAATTATTTCACCATGCTCCCGATTTCTCTTTTATGCGTGTATTTGGTTGTGCTTGCTTTCCAAACTTCATTGCCACTTCTGCAAATAAATTATCCCCTAGATCTATTTTGTGTGTTTTTCTGGGATATGCCCCCGAGTACAAGGGTTATCGATGCTTAGATCCTATTAGCGGCAAGATCTACATTAATCGGAATGTTCGCTTTTATGAAGATCTTTTTCCATATTCAAGCCTGATTTCTTCCCAACCAAATACTGTGTTGCCACAAATGACCACACCTAATACTGTTCATCTTCATGAAACTACTCTTCCAGTCCAGCCTAGTCCATCTACACTATGTCCACTTCGGCCGAGCCCTTCAACCACTGCTTGCACTCCACGGCTGTCCACTATCCCTGCTACCAGCCATTCATCACCCTCCGCCGACCACTGGACCGAACCCGGCAACCTCCTGAATACTCCCAGCCAGCATCATACCTCAGATTCCTCCTTGTCCAATTCACCACCCAGCACACCCCATTGTTCCTCTCAGCCGACTGTCCCAACCACGTCCACAACACCATCTTCCTCTCCACCACCTCCATCGCCCACATCTTCCCCGGTCAATTGTCATCCGATGCAAACTAGAGCTAAGTCTGGCATTTTTAAACCAAAAACTATTTTTAATCTCAAAACAGATATTATGGCATGTGATCCTACTTGTTTTTCTACAGCTAATAAGGATATTAAATGGAGAGAGGCTATGGCAGAGGAGTTTAATGCACTCATTGATAATCATACTTGGGATTTAGTACCATTTAATCCTCATAAAAATGTGGTCGGGTCTAAATGGATTTATAAAACTAAATTTAATTCGGATGGGTCTGTTGAAAGGTATAAGGCGCGTCTGGTAGCACAAGGTTTTACTCAACAAGCTGGTGTGGATTTTTCTGAGACTTTTAGTCCTGTCGTCAAGCCCACTACTGTTCGTATTGTTTTGTCTATTGCTGTTTCGTTTAATTGGGCTATTCGTCAGTTAGATGTTAAAAATGCATTTTTACATGGTAATCTGACTGAAGAAGTATATATGCGTCAACCTCCTGGTTTCATTCATCCACAATTTCCTAATCACGTGTGTCGTCTCCGTAAAGCTATTTATGGTCTCAAACAGGCTCCTCGAGCCTGGTTTTACCGGTTTAGTAGTTTTCTTTTAACGCATGGTTTTGTCTGCAGTAAGTCTGATAATTCTTTGTTTATATATCGACATGGTTCCTCACTTATCTATCTTCTCTTATATGTCGATGATATTATTGTCACTGGTAATTCCCCTTCCTTTATTTCCACATTTATTTCATGTCTCGGTCGATGTTTTGCTATGAAGGATTTGGGGAATTTACACTTTTTCCTAGGTGTCCAAGCTGTTCGAGTACAATCTAGTTTATTTTTATCTCAACAAAAATATGTGACTGATCTTCTCACCAGATTTCACCTTCACACTCTTAAGCCTGTTCGTACTCCTCTTGCTACGCGAACTAAGCTATCTCTCACTGATGGGGATCTTCTAGCAGATCCGTCTGAGTATAGAAGTATGGTAGGTGCTTTACAGTATTTAACTATGACTCGACCTGATATTACATTTGCTGTTCACTTGGTTTCCCAATTTATGCATGCGCCCCGTACACCTCATCTTTTGGCTGTTAAGCGTATTTTCAGGTATCTTCAGGGGTCTATTTCGCATGGGTTACTACTTCGGCCGAGCTCTACTTCTCCTACCATACAGGCTTACTCGGATGCTGATTGGGCCGGATGTCCTGATAGCCGTCGGTCCACCTCTGGCTTTGCTATTTTTCTGGGTCCTAATTTGGTTTCTTGGAAGGCCAAGAAGCAGCCTACTGTGTCTCGTTCTTCCACAGAGACTGAGTATAGGGCCATTGCATACACTGTTCAGGATACTCTGCATATACGCTCCATCTTATTTGAGTTGGGCTTTCCTGTGCGTGCACCAGTCACACTTATGTGTGATAACATTTCAGCTTCTTATCTATCAGCTAATCCTATTCAGCATGCCCGCAGTAAGCATATCAGCATTGATTATCATTTTGTACGTGAGAGAGTTTCCCATGGTGATCTGGTTGTTCGACATGTTCCTACACAATTTCAGCTAGCGGATATTTTTACTAAGAGTTTATCTCCGCAGCGTTTTATTTTTCTTAGGGACAATCTGCGCATTGTTTCCCCTGCACAGCTTGAGGGGGTGTAATAGTGTAATAATACTTTAATTAGGTTACTAATTAGGTTTCCATATTTATTTGTTTCCTAATGTACTCAGAACTCTCTTATTATATATATGACATCTAGGCTACCACATTGGGTAAGCCTTCCCATTATTTTCACAACGCCCTCTTGTAGTCCCAAATCAATTTGAGAATAAATATCAATCAATACTTCTAAAAATGAGAAGAATGAGTCCTATGCAATAGTAAAAGTAAAATAATAAGTCCAACAAACCCATCTATGTTTGCTAAATGGATAACGCAAAACATAGAAAAACAAAAAAAAACGCAGACACAATGGAAGAAAAAACAAAACAAAATAAGAAATTAAAAATGTCAAGATGGAATGCTTCTAGGAGCGTGTAGAAAAATGACTCTTTTTATGAAGAAACTATTTGAACCACGTGTCTCGTCAAACACATATTTTAACCGATAATAAATTAATTCATCTTAAATTGGACAAACAAGCTAAAAGTGAATGATGAGCCATTTTCTAAACAAGGCTTATATGCTACCGAGATGATGCCACAGAAAGGGGCTGAAACCAACTTTATAATTACTGGCTGGTCGCACGCTCTAACCAAGTGCGCTACTCCAGCAGGTTATGTATATGCTTTTCTGTTCTTCAATTTAAAATGAAAGTCAAAATAACTATATATATACCTATACTCCTGTCGGGAGAAAGTTGAGGCCAAAAATTGCACGGTTGGAAAATGCCAGAACTATGTTTTCCCTATTATGTTCAGTGCAGTTGTATATGTGTTTAAGTTATTAATTAGTTGACACTTAGCTCATCACATTGACACAAAATTTCCAATGCAGTTTAGATAAACTGCAATAGCCGAATAGCTGCTCATCTGATTGTGCTAATTGTTTTTACCAATGTGTTTCATGAAGGGGTAAATTCTTTATATGTGACTACAAAGTACCGAATGCATGCGGCATGACCATCTCTCAAAGTTGCCCGATTCCAGACCAAATTATCAAGACTTAAGCCAGCACACTTTGACTCTTCGACCTTACGTTTTCCTCAGAGTCCGCATATGACTCCAACAAATGAGGACTTTCCAACCTCAGATCGGATGGACGTGAGTGCAGCGTGTAATCCAAATTTATATATAGACGGGATACGATGTCATGGGGCTAGACAAGCAGCAGAAAGCAATAAAGATTGTGCAATGAAGACTATCATTCCCATGAAGACACATGTGACGAGTGCAAAATACCAGTTTCTCACTATATGTGTTTTTCCAACTATTTGTGTGCATTTTCATGTGGCTGTGGGGAATGAAGTTCAAGTAAAAACTAGTCTTACCAAGAAACATGGGAATAAATCTGTCTTGCATCACTTGAAAATGGAATCTACTTTTTTTTACCAAAAGGTCCAAAACACATGGTGACAGAACTGTACATATGCGGGACTTTAGTGCTCAATGCTTAATGATGCAAGAATGCAAAATACATCGCATACAAAATGTGTAGCATATATAGAAGACCACTTCTGTACCCCTACACTATCATGGCTTTTTAGAATGCCGGTTTTGTTTCAGATATAGATTCACTTGCACTTTTATATACATGACCCACTTTCAACAACAAAATCTCTAGTTTTTATAAAAACTTATCTGATCCATCCAGTTTTCAGATCAGTCGCCAAAATATCACTCAGTTTTCAACTTAGAAGTACTTCTTAGTTCTTAGTTTTCAGACCAAATTATATATGTAGTGACTAATATAAATAAACAAATCCCTGCCTCATTGGGGGATAAAGTGTTTTACTACAGCAACAAAAGTGGACGAAACATTGTGTTTCATCTCCCCAAAAATATGAATTAATACATTCAGTATCTGCTAGTTGCTGCTTCCTCAAGTTAAATATGTACACTTCAAAATATATAAATGAAGAGCAAGTCAACTACTGTCAATGCTTGTCGAGCAGCTCTGCTGGCAAATTAAGATCAAACAAACTCTTCTCATTTCTGGCCCGCTTTCGAGAGGTAGAGGTGTGGCCATTATTCTCATCTGAGCTTGCAGAACATTGTGGTGGCTCACCATCTGTGGCTCATTAGGAGCAGAAGCACATTAATGTCCGGTCATATTAATTAATGCAGCAACAATAAAAATTTAATACGAAGTATTTCAAAGAATAATATAGCCTACATCCCCCTTTTTGTTTCAACTACAAAGGGTGGGGATGGGGGTATTTTAAATAATAATCAAATTAAGACAAATATGTGGTCTGGTAATAGATAAAAGACCAGAACATTGTGGTGACACTAATTTATTACAACATTTTGTTATCTTTTTTTTTTTTAAATTTTATCAATTTTTAAATTTTATTACTATAAAATGAAAAATAATTCATCGTCTGCCTTACCCCTACAAAACCCTCAAAAACAGGGCTCCTAAACCTACCCTGAGGGACCATTTGGATGGAAGTATTTGTGAGGCAAGGCTTTAGAGGGATTAGTCCATGTCTTGATATGTTTTTTATATTTAAAAAATTGAAAGATTAATATAGTGATCATAGAACATTTCAATCCTTTGGGCACATTTCTCGAGATATTCTATTTTTCAAAATACAGATGAAGCCCTCCAAAACTCTTCATTCAAACTGACCCTCCCTCCCTCTCTCTGGTTTCTTGAAAACGTGGAGGTAAGAGTATAAGACAGTCCGACATGTTAATTGAAATTTGAAAAGAAACAATTTGGTTGAAAGAAATTGGTAGGAGAGAGAAATAGGAGGAAATTGGTAAGGGAGAGAAATAAGGGCCGACCGAAGAAGTCTTATTATAATTAAGAGTGTTGCTGTAGCTGTCAAAGTCATCGTTATTATTATTATTTGTAATAGTATTATTGCTACAAGTTAGTACTTGTTGTAGTTCCCTTAGTATATTACAATTTCTATTTTCTTGTTCCGTCTTAACCAGCTTCTTCTTATTAGCCTTCAGCTTTATGTTTCCTATTATGAGTCATGACTAGTGCGCCTGTAATAGCTATAGGAGAATAGGATCCTCAAGTTTGACTAATGAACTGCCTGTAATAGCTATAGGAGTATGGACACCGACTAATTGCAACTTTGGTATATTTAGTTCTTTGTGACTCGTAACTCATTGATCCAAAGTTTCCTATTGGCTCTTCCTCTCTCTCATTCTTTCTCCCTGGATCTTGGACAAGATCTCAACCACGCACACATACCATTCTGGCATTCTCTCATCTGGTTGGTAGACAAAAGAAAATAAATGTTTTGAATCAATTTTATTTCTCTATACTAATTTTTTCTCAACCACGCACACAAGAAATGTTTTTTTTTCCTTCTTATTTCCATCATTTGCAATGGAGCCAGAGACTCACTATTTTTTGGCTTGAGATTATGATGGAATAAAGCAAAATGGGTCAATAAACTGTCTACTCTTCTTTGTTATGAAGCAGTAGTCAGTCCATGCAATTTTCGACGTGATTTTCACTATGGGTCATCCGGAAACAGTCTCTTTGTGCTTTAGTACAGAAGTAAGACTGCGTACATCCGACCCCGCCTTACCCCACCGCAGGTGGGAGCCTTTGCGGCACTGGGGTAATGATGATGATGACTAATTTTTTCTTCTGTCTTTCTCACTCATATGTCATATCTCTTTTCTCACTATCTTCTCTAAACCAAGAAAATGTGTAAGATGTAGAAGACCCCCAAACATACATATACAGATGCTTTATGATGTATGGTGGGGTAAAGGGAAATAGAATTACCATGTGTCTGATCCACCACTGTTTGATCCTCATTGTTATTTACATTCCACCCAGAAGAGAGTTCTGTAGCCCTTACAATGCCCTTTGACTGATATGGTGCTATGCTGTGGTTACAGAACACAAGCGAACCCAATAACTCATTTTCAATACAATCATACCTGCAACAGTGTTTGACAAATTAGTATATGCTACACAGTATATGTTTTTAGAGAACATAAATAAAACAAACAATATACACATTTAACTGCCCCAAAGAGCAGCAACACTCACATTTTCTTGCAAAGAGTATCAGTGAGTACAGAGAGATTGATTACTTGCATCCTTACTTCCATTATTCGCTCTTCATTGTACCCATCAAATGGCTCCTCGATAAATTTAGACAGTTTCTCAACGTTTGCCTCAAGCTGTTGTTGCTGATCTTCAAACAAGTTTTTCTTAATCTCCCTTTGCTGTTCAGGCATTTCATCCTTAAAAAGGTCATCACCAAACATGTAATACGCAAAGGGATAAGAATAGGAAAGAGCTCTTCTTGATCTGAAAAGTCTATAGAGTCCAGTGGTAACCCAGCTAAAATCCTTCAATTTTGTATTTCTCGCTTCTAAACTCGACACCTTATCTATAATGATCTCCCGCAGTCGAGATTCTTGCTTGAAAGAATCTGTATGAGCTTTATACCGATTATGATAGTGCATATACCTAGAAAGATCACGCTTTGCTCTTTCAGCCTTTTTCTCAGTGTCTTCTACATAACGGCCACAACTGTGTCCGGCAATCTGGGACCACGTATGTTCACGCCCAGTTGCTCCCCCACACAACCAGCTGCAGTGAAAATTAATTTAATGGGGTTTATAATGATGTGGGTGACTTTTTCTAACAATGTAGATTATTATGATGATTATGGTAACAACAACAATAATAAGTAAAAGGTCAAGTCCAATTATCATAAGGGCATAATGATTACTATGGAAGATGGTGAGTGAGGGGCACACATGGGCAAATATGAATATAACACCAAAAAACTTATAAAGAAGAATATTCTCAAAAGCGCATCTAGCCCCGTGTTCTTTCAAATCACAGTTTTTTTTACATAACAGTTACTATAGATGCCCAAAAACAACTTTGTTATAAGCCTGTTTCCTGCATGAAGACTTAAATAGTACTAGTATGAAGTAAATGATTAGTAGGAAGTCTTACCAAAATGCTTGGCCACAGATGCAGCTAACTAAATTGCATCCACCATTCTTCTCAACAGCTTTATGACACTTAGGACAAGGTTTTGTATGAACGGTAATCCAATTCACAGTTTCTGATTCATCACGACATTTTTTTGCCCAAAGCTCCCACATCAAGCATGAACAAGGGGAATGTGCTTCTGATAAGCAGCTGAAACAAAACTGCAAACCACATGAACACTCCACTTCAAAATGGTCATCATTCTCAATGCGTATAGCACTTCCACAATGAGGGATACTTGGGCACCATTTAACCATCTTATTGTCCTCAATGTATGACTCTAGGAGAAATCTTTCAAACTTCTCTGCTAAGTCAGGGCGATCTTTGCTAACTAGCTTCCTCACAACAGCCTCATCACAAATAGCAAAGCATTTGTGAGCCATACACCTGATACGCTTACTCTGACCTTCCTTTATTTTCACAATAAAATGCTCCGTCCAGCCTGGCAAAAAATATAAGAAAATTCAAATGTAATTGCATTTATGGAAGTTTGCAACCAAAAAAACAGAGCACTTACGAAACTGGCAATTATTAAAAGTCATTTCATACTATCATTGAATGCATTTCCCATGTGACCCAGTGAATGCTAAAGTAATTAATGAAGTTCACTCATAAAAAAAGAGGAATTTCATCAGTCTGAAAGATATGTCAACTATCATTGCAAGATCTCAAATACAATAAATTATCAATAAAGATTAGCAGCACCCATTTCAAGAATCAATCCAAGACCAATTCAAAATATGAAAGATTGGCCAACTATCAATTCAAGACCTGAAAGAAAAAAGCATCAATCTGAATGATTAGAAATTAGAATAAGTAATGGACCAATTGAAGTCTCGAAAAGTTAACATTGTCAATTGAACCTTAATTGGCTTGGCTGCCAATCAAATTTTAAAAATTTATAAAAAAAATACAAACATAAAATAATTGAGTTGAGAATAATTTACGGAACTACAATTGAAATTTTAAAACACTTGAGCTTAAATGGATAAAATTGGCCAAGAAAGTATTTGTTTCCAAGCATTTACGGAGTATACATTAACAAGAAGACTCTAATACCTTTTCAGACCTTTTTATCAAATTATGTAATACTCCGCATATCATCTTATGAAACTCGATAGATTAAAGTCAGTAAACTTGAGCTAATATATTCAATATTACTTTTATCTTTAACATGACTTCCAATTTAGATTCTATTAGAACTCATATTGCAATTTAATGCCCAGTTTAGTCCCTGACTATACACTGTTACTCGATGTCCATTGCTTTCTTTTGGACTTAACTTTTGATTTCGACTATGCAATTACTCCCTCCATCCCTCTACATTTGTCCCATTTTACCTTTTTCGTCTGCCCCACTAAGTTTGTCCCAACCATATTTGGTATTATTTGACTATTTGAGTCATTCCAACCTTATTTGGTATTATTTGGCTATTTGAGTCATTCGAACTCATGCTTATTTTTTTGTATCTGAATGGTAATATTACACTTTATCAATTCAATATGAACCACACTATTCCACTTCTCTTAATAATCACATCACTTCCTCGTGTCCCGACGTAAGAGGTCGGAGGTAGAATGACCCAATTTAACCATAAAGCATATTTTTCTCTGAATAAACTGCATACTTCCATCCGATGAGAACTAAATTGGACCCAGATTACATGGCTGAAGATAACATTCAATCCTAAATTACGTTTACATTTAGTGAACAGACAAAATTACTGTACTAGTTTAGAACAGTAGAAACAAACGTGTATGAGAATCAAATTGTGTACTCAATGACCAAATTGAGTCCAGAAAAAAGTTGAGGCCCAAATTGAGTAATGATGTATAGTCGATGAGTAAAATCGAGTGACTAAATCAGGTATCAGCTAGGGTGTCATCATTTTGAATCTTGAATTGATTGATGCTAAATTGCTAATCTTTTCAGTCCCAGATTTGATCATTTTTTTCTTGATGTGCTTGAATTCATAATTGACCTGCATTTCAGGTCCTACACTGATAAAATTCCTAAATATGACTACCATTAAAACATTGTACATGAAATGCACACTGCCATTTGATAAAAAAACTACACCTTTCGAACAAGACTTGATGATCTGTATGCAAGAACAAAAATGAAAAAAATTAAGGAAAGGTGCTCACAGCTGTTGCAAAAACAATGACCGCAGTCCATTTTCGTCATTTCACTTCCAGGTAACTCTTCCATGCATATATTGCACATTACTGAAGGAGAAGTGACTGTGTGACCATTATAATTATTCTCATCTATTGATACCCCAGCTTCAGCAAAAAGGAGACTTTTTCCCTTCTCAACAAGATCTGCAAAGAGCTTTTCAACATCCCAGCGATGATGAATGAGTAAAGTACGAGCATGGTGTTCTCCTATTGAAAGCAAGTCCATCACTCTCTGCAAATCCTCCCTCTAGAAGGGATGAATGAAGTATATTAAGCATTAAGAGACCACGTGCAGTGACAATACACCTAAATGCTTTTGATCATCCAGAACATGCTGCAAGGGAAGAAAGTATTTTACCTGTGCAGCCAACAAAGACTCTTTGGTGATCACCTACAAAATGCATGAAAGTGTAAGAGCTCTAAATCTACATTCAAAACCCACTAGTAGCACGTTTCGTTAGAGGGAAACTGGGACTATTTTTACTAAGAATATATTGATAATAACCTTCTCAGCCTTGAATCTGTGCAGGGGACTACATATCTAAAGACAAACGCCCATAATTCAAGCGGTTAAGCTTTTAAAGATGAAAAACCAAGCTATGGTTACCTGCCCACTTTCATTTTTCACTCATCTAGAGAAATAAATAATCTACAATCATTAAATATAACCTTCTCTGCCTTGCAAATAATTCTACAATCAAATGAAATACAATGAACAGAACTAACATAATTGTACCGTCAGCTCAAAGCTGATACAATAACGAATCCCAATTAGCGATATGGATACCTTGCACGAATTTCCTCCTAGAGCGGGGGAACCGGACTCTTCATTCTCGAGTCCGTCGAGGGATTCTTGATCGGATGAGTAATACTCTTCTTCGCTGCTGATACAAATGCAATCATCCATCAACTTGACTGGGCGATTATATATCCCTTCTGGAAAAAATGTATACGTGAGTATGACCAAAGAGGTGAGGATGGATTATAAATTTAACAGTTTAATCGGATTCTGAAAGAACAGAAGGGTTTATTGGGATCGGGTTGGGCGTCTCAGGAGCATGCCGGCGGACTGGCTGGGGGACAGATAACTTTGCTCAGGAGAGAAAATTCCTTATTGGTTAAATCTAGCTATGTGGAACAGTATTTGGGGATATTCTGGATTACTTAGGTGTTGTTTGAAAATTCTCTTTCTATAGAAATTGAAAAGCTTTTTATTTTATTTTCTTTTTTGGTAAATTTCTATTTTATTACTCCGTATTTTCTAATTACGAAAAATAGAAACATGTTACAAAAATAATTCTTTCTTTCTAAGAACATCTTCAATGCTACAATGTACAATGTGCACATGTGGCATGAGAGATAGTCACATAAATATTAGCAAATAAATTATTTATCACCTTATTTAAATGATTTTATACGATTTTGATAAGTTTTTCTCTGCAATGTCAACCACAATGAGTACATCTAGACGGTCTTCTTGACATTGTGGAGAAAAACTTACAATTTTTTTTTAAAATCATTCAAATAAGGAAAGAAATAATTTATTTGTTAATATTTATGTGATTATCACTCATGTCGCATGTGCACCGTGCACATTGTGGGATTTGTAGCTTTGAGGATTCTCTAATTATTTTCTATTTTTACACCTTATGCATTGAAATATTTTTTAAAACACTTGAGCTGAAATGAATATTTTGGAGTATTTTTTATACATTTTCAAAATTGGAGGATTCATTTTAATATTTCTATGACATTGGAAAAAGGGGAAACTCGGGATGTGTTTACTTCCCTGTTAAAGTCACAGTTAGGTTAGTAAAACATGAGAAGTAAACATGTATGCCGCTTAAAAAATTGCTTACTAATCGAAACAAGTGCTTTAAGTGTCGCTTACTAAGCATACCACCCTACATGTATTAATTAAGCGACACTTTAAGCCTTTTCAATTTTCAAATTTACCCTTATCCTTACCCTTTACTGTTACCCTACGGTCCTACCCCTAACCCTAGCCATATCCCTACCTTCTATCCACCCCACCCCTACCCTACCTTACCCAAAACCCACCCCGACCCTACCCCCATCCTCCCTCCCACCCCCCGTACATACCCAGAGTATGGATATGGATAGGGTACGAGTTAGGTAGGGTGAACGGTAGGGGTAGGATATGGGTAGAGTACGAGTCAGGTAGGGTATAGGTAGGCAAGGGTTACGAGTTAGGGGTGGGTGGTAAGGTGTAGGGATGGAATCAGGGTTAATGGGTAAGGGTTAGGGTGGGGTACAGCTTAAAAAAACTTGGCATATGGGTTTGTAGACAGACCTTCCATCAGGACTACAACAATATCTTTTTCAAGTCGTTCAGTGGATTCCAACCTCCTTCCCAAGGCGTACTCAGTATCGAAGAAATATGACTGCAAGTTCCTGGGTGGGCATCTATCAGGTAACAAGTCATTTATGAAATGGTATATTTGACCCTGCACTCGGAACGTATATATCCTGTAATACATTGTGAATCCCTATCGACGTGAATGCAAAAGTGTTGTTATATGTCCAAACGCATGCCTGGAGATGCTTCGACAGAGGGTCGTTTGATATGAACAATTGTTGCAGCTGTGAGGGCATTTCAGTTGACACAAGAACAACTTCACCCTGATTACAACACATATTAAGTGGCTCAAACTTTAAGCGATGTGCATCACATAAGGAACAAGCAGGCACTGCTTTCAAAGAATAATCGTCAAGTACGGGAGCAGAAGATTGTTGTCCAAACATTCAGGGGTACGTAGTTCGGGCAAAACTGGTTGTTTGGAATAGGTGAGCACAATAAGTGGGAAGTGAAGCCCAAAACATAGTACCATTGGGCAAGTTCAATTTCGATACATTCACAAAATGAGAGATAGGGTGAAAAAAAGTACGTTCAGTTTTCGAAAACGTTTACAAGAGAGTATAACACATGACCAATGAACAAGGGAGTATTAGTCACAGAACCACAGAACAGTTAGTTAGCTGGAAGAATAAGCATGAAGTTATACGCATGATCACACATTTACAGGTGCAAACATGGAGTTATTCCACAGGGTCGTGCTGCAGCCATGCTCATCGCGGCGTTTTCAAGCCTTTGCTTCATAAGCCAGCCGGGAATGCTTGTTACGGCATTCACGCTGGCTTTCTAGAGAAACAAAACTCCCATGACCAGCGGGGCGTGGCATACACAGTCAACAAACACCCAAAAAAGACTTCCACCTCTAAAACACCAAAAGTTCGGATATGAACACCAAAACAGACCACCACCATGTCAACCCTAACACTATGTTCAACAAAACTTCCCAACACCATACACCCTTCCCCACAACGTTGAAAAAAATTAGCTAAACACAAACAAATGCACACCCATGCACAAAAGCAAACATCTAATAAAATGGCAACCAAATTATAGTGGGGAGAAAAACAACTTACAAATGCAAGTAAACGAGCATGACATACACAACAACGAGTCAACACCTGAAAACAACAGTACAACACCAGTTCAGTTTAGCACCCCAACCAAACGCGCTGGTAACCAACGGTCAGAAATAGTATGGAAACCCAAACACTACAACCACCAACCAGAAATGACACGAAGAACACAAAGAATCACCGGCCATATGCTACACAAGGCCAAGCATTTGGCGGCAGTCGTACCACCACCCAAAAAGAACCGACAAACTAACCCCACAGCTCCACCCAGGTCTGCATTATAGGAAAACAACATACCCAACTAAACAACAACTCAGAAACAAGCTCAACGAAAAAGGGAACGAGGAAGCGTACACAATGTGAAGCCAACTTCTTGAAATCTTGAAAGCGGAACACAACAGCAATAAAATGATCGTTTCACTTTGTAGACGTCCAGTCTTGTAAGTCCAAACAAAACAATGATATGCATGTGGGAGTCAGAAGGCGAGTGCCGGAGGCCACTTAACCAAGATTCCACAATCGAAATTAACAAAAATTAAACAAAACTTTAAAACCTCCATCACATATTCCAGCGGGAGAGAAGTAAACAATGTCAACAACGTAGGTCCTGTAGCAACGTAAAACCGACCGAAACTATCTACCTAATCCGCATTATATAGATAGGAGATGTATATATATAATTTTTTGTGTATAAACACACATGTGCTAAATATTACTCCATATTATTAATACTTTTATTATCCTCTCTATAAAGAGCATATCAAGTGGTACAATGGTGGAAGTGATATGGTGTGTAATGTGTAGCACGGGTTCGAGTCCCCCTAGCAACATAGTGTACCTGGGGGACTCCTAATTTTTGTCTCCTAATTAGGAGTCCCCGATACAGGATGTTGTTTTTGCCTCCTAATTTTTTTTCTCAAACTTGTTTACTTTTGAATACTTTTATCTCAATATTTTCTTTTATGTAAAAAATTATCAATTATTAACGCTATTTTCCTAAATGTAGTGTACTAGTTTGTTCTTTTTGCCTCCTAAATTTTTATCTCAACTTTGTTTACTTTCAAATACTTTCATCTCAATCTTTTATTTTATGTAAAAAAATTATCAATTATTGACACTATTTTCCTAAATGTAGTGTACTAGTTTGTTCTTTTTGCCTCCTAAAAATTTTATCTCAACTTTTTTTACTTTTGAATACTTTTATCTCAATCTTTTCTTTTAGGTAACACTATTTTCCTGAATCTACAAATTACCCTATTTCAAAAAATTCTTTCCACTTACTTTTTTGAAATGCCCCTAAAAATTATTCTTATTTCTCTTGTGAGAAAGTTTTGTATGACTAATGTTGCTTATCTTTTTCTTGCTCGACTATATATTTATCACTTTATTCTTACTTTCCCAAATTCTGATTCAAGTTAAAACGAGAATAATTATTTGGGATGGATGGAGTATATATGATTAATATATCTTAGTGTACTATATAAATGTGATGTCACATCAACGATACAAAATATTTTTTAAAAGGAATGTAAAGATAATGCAATGTTCCAAAAGGTGCTAGACACTAGTCGGGCGCCAGCCCAACGTCTATTTAGCACCTAGGCAGCTAGGCGGGCGCCTATGCAGGGACTAGTCGGAGATGCATAAATTGAATTTTTGTCAATATTTTTGCAGAAATATGACAAGTAATACATTGTAAAATGGTAGTATCGTGTTTGTGTGTATAAATACACACACACACACACACACACACACACTCTCTCTATCATGCATGAATGATAGAATTGTCACATGCAATAATATTTGATAACTAATCAATTGACTGCATTATGCCAGAAACATTACTACCTCCGTCCCGTTGGAAGGTTCCCATAGCAAAACGACACAATTATTTAGGTGATAATTAAATAGAGTACTTCGAGTATATTTTGAGAAATAATTTTAATAGGTATATATTATAATGTAGTTAGTATTGATAATTGTGGTGTTATAAATGTATTATTTTGAATATTTAATGATTAATTTGTCACTTAAGATGGTTAATTGTTTCCTAAAATAGGAAAATGGGAACCTTCTAATGGGACGTCCAAAAAAGGAAAGTGGGAACCTTCTAGCGGGACGGAGGGAGTATATAATAATAATATTTAATTATATATACAAACATGTATAGTTTTTGTCTTAATTTACGAGTATCTTTCCTCATATTCATGATTAAAGTTAAAAGTACATTTATCTCTTACAATAATTAAATTATAAATAAAAAATTGTTCGGCGTATTTAGGCGCCCTAGTCGGGGATTAGACGCTCTAAGCGGGAAGCTAGACGCCCTAGATGACCGACTAATTCAATTACGCGTCAAACCAATTAGTCGGGGTGCCTAAACAAAAATTGGAGCGCCCGCCCACCGCCTAGCGCCTAGGCAGGGGCAGAGCCAGGGGTCAGGGTGGTCAGCCGACCCCGCTGAAAGTTCAAGAATGCAGAGCTCTGAAATATGTTCAATTTGATAAATTATGGGTCTCGTAACTCATTACGAGTAAAAAGTTATAACTTCTGGAAAAAGGAGCACCATCTGAACTTGAAATAAACAAAATTTGATGTGTGGGATTAATTATATCATTAAATTTAAAAATAAAACACCTTATTCAATTATTAGTTGTGTGAATATTATGATACATTACATATATATAATCATTACATTAACCGAAAAATGCTCATTAAACTACCACTTACCTCAGCTACATATGAAACATTATTTAGCTCAAATATCGTATAATAACTATCCATCATTTTCCCCTCTTCCAAAAAAAAACTATCCATCATTTTGATACTGTACATAATTAAATTCTGACGCCCCTCACACATTTTTCTGGTTCCGCCCCTGTGCCTAGGCGGGGACTAATGAGATAATGTAAAAAAAGGGAATGCAAAGATTTTATAGAAGAAATGAAAAACAAAATATGTCATTTTTTAATAAGAGTTGTTACTTATAGTTTTTTTTTGTAATACCGCTTCATAATATAATAGAGTATTTGTGAAATGCATATGATAACAATTTTTATAACGTAAATTGCCCCGCTCAAAAGAAATCCAGATACTCCATGCTCTCCCCCATTTATTTTCTTTTTTTTTCAATTTTTTTTCACACCGTCAACTTTCCCTCCATATTTACCCCTCATCCTCTTTTATATTTTTACTACTCATTTTAGGCTACAACAATATCAAGTTAGGAATTCTAAATTTTCATTTTTAACATTTTGGACTCCTAATACGACACCGCTCCAAATTATTTAAGGGGTAATGTGTTAAACCCCAATTTCCACCCTCCAAAAAGATGACACCCCATCCCTAAGGGCCTCTAACACCGACCGAACACTTGGATGACTTAGATGAGAGGATGTAAATTGAGCTTTGATCTCACTTTGATAGAAAGGGAGAGACACATCTTCCCACGCCCACCCTCCAAGTTACTATCTTCTGTATTTTCTTGTTTGAGATTTTGACACATCTCCCTAGATTTTATTTCAAAGGGAAAAGGTGCAAATATGCTCATGTACTAACCAAAAAAGGTCAAATAAGCCCTTATTTAGGAGGCTTTGTCCGGCCGTCGACATTTGGGGTGGTTCCCGGTGGAATTTTTTGATGAAATTTTTTGAGCATCTTATTCATCAAGTCTAGTTTACTCATACCAAATTTCAGCTAAAACTTCAATCGGGAAGACATTCAAATGAATTCTTGAATGTCTTCCCGATTGAAGTTTTAGCTGAAATTTGGTATGAGTAAACTAGACTTGATGAATAAGATGCTCAAAAAATTTCATCAAAAAATTCCACCGGGAACCACCCGAAATGACGACGGCCGGACAGAGCATCCTAAATAAGGGCTTATTTGACCTTTTTTGATTAGTACATGGACCTATTTGCACCTTTTCTCTATTTCAAACTTCAACAATTCTGGTCGAAAAATTCTTTGGCTCTCTTGTATAGTTGTTGGCCTACCGGCTAGACATCCCATTGTTTTGTTGTTTCTATACCGGCTCAGCGTAGACATATATACAAATAATAAAAGAAAGAAAGAATATCTGTTAGAATAAAGGAAAACAAAGAACCCTCGTTTCGAACTGCAACCCTCCATAGCCTCCAACTTTTCGGAACTTTTCCCAAAACTAGAGAAATGGACGAGGGTAAAGTAGAGATGGTGCTAGGCAGAATAATGGAATTGAGGTTCAAGATAACTAATTGCATCAGTTATGGTAGAAAGGAAGGAAGATATTTGGGGAAAGGAAGCACCGGAATGGATTTAGAGGAGGTAGAGGCCGAAGAAGAAGATGACAAAGAAGAAGAAGATGAAGAAACATATTGCCTTTTGAGTATCCGAGAGGCTATTGAAAATCTTGAAGTCCAAGTTTCCTCATTGCAGGTACTTTATACTCCTTAGTTTCTCTTTTTCTTATCCGCTGCATTTCTTTATCTCCGAAATGGTAGTATAGTTTCTGTAAATGTGTTCTTATGGTGTGCTTAGGCGGAAGTAGACCTTAGGATTTAGTTTGGTTCACCTCACATCATGTGGGAATATTTTGTTGCCATTGAAATCTAAATTTTCTTAAAATGTTGAGAACATCACCAACCTATTGAAGAGCCACCACATTGATGGTCTCATAGGTTGATTCCTCTTAAGTTATCAAAATGACATTATATGCGTGGTGGAACTAGAGATTTAGTATTAGGGGGCATAGGTTAACTAATGTTTATTATGGGTGTCGGAGATTGACCAATTTTTATTAGGGGGCCGGAGGGTCATACTTAAGTATAATATATACCGCGTAGTTTATAAGTATTTGTAGAGATATATATATACACATCCAGAGTTTCTGTTGCCCTTGTATGTCCCTCAGCCCCTGGCACTCCACTGATGAAAGTTAAATTAGTAGTTACCCAACTAGTACTTTGGTAAATGTGCTTGGGCTCACCTAGGTTAACAAAAGTTTTTGAACTTAGGTTCACCCGGCTTCCTGGTTACGTAAGTTCACTTGAACCAAACAGAGCCTTAGAAGTCTTAGAGACCCAGCAGAAGTCCCATAATAACCTGATGTAAGTAGGATTTGTATAAATAGGTCATTTGTTTTTCTTTTTTATTCATTTATTTATAACTTTCATTCTTTTAGTTAGTCTTTGGTTAGGCTAAAATGCTAGGTTCTCCAGACAGGCTTATTTTTATTTGTGATTGCTTAAATCCTCGGGGGGTTGGGGGTTATAAGTAGTAAGATAAGAAGAGTTTAAGATTGTGAGGCTTGTGTGGTTTGGGGAATCCAAAGGGAAGGGGAGAGGATGATTGACCTTTGTTTCACTTATTGATCTCTATTTTTAGTAACCATCCTCGGGCCTTATTTTACTGCTGATTGATCAAATCCTCCTGGGGGCAATAATTAGTAAGATATGAAGAGTGTATGAGCTTAAGGCTTGTGTGGGAAATTCAAAGGGAAGGGGAGAGGATGATTTACTTTTGTTTTACCTATTTATCTCTATTTTGTATATTTTATTACTAATACTTACATTATTAGTTAGTTCATGTATTCTTATATAGTTTCCTTATTTGCATTAGATTTTAAACCATCTGAATGTAGAAATAATTTTGAAAATAGATTAAACTCATTCTTACTCTCCGAAATCCCCAAACAAAACATGCCCCAAGACTCGCTTATGTATTGGTTTTGTTGATTTAAGTATATGCACAGTCAATGCTTAATGGTTTTGATTTATGTAGTAAAAACATTTACTCCCTCCGTCCCCCATCTTTGTCCCATTTTACCTTTTCCGTCTGTCCCTGTCCCAATAAGTTTGTCACATACCGTATTTGGTAATATTTGGGTTATTACAATTTATTCTTACTTTATTCACACTTTATTATTCAATATCAACCTCACAATCTCACTTTCCTTAATAACCACACCACTCCCTCTTATCCCAATCTTAGGGGGACAGAAGTAGTATTTGATATAGTGGATTGGGGAATTGAGGTGGAAGGGAAGGATTGACTTGTATTTTATTAATTCATCTCTATTTTTTACTTTTTAAGTGAAAAAATGTATGATTAATCATGTATTTCTATCATGAGCCAAAGATTCACTATTCTTTGGCTTAAGAATATGATTGAATAAAGCAAAACGGCTCACTAAACTGTCTGCGCTTCTTTGTTATGAAGCAGCAGTCGGTCCATGCAATTTTGGACCTGATTTTCACTATGGGTCATCCGGAAATAGTATCTTTGTGCTTTAGTACAGGGGTAAGACTGGGTACATCCGACCCCCCCCTTACCCCACCATAAGTGAGAGCCTTTGCGGCACTGGGGTAAATGATGATGAAATGATGATGATGAATCATGTATTTCTATATGGTTTTTTATTTATGTTTTTTTTACCATCTAAATGTAGAAATAATTTTAAAAAAGAATATCACCCCTCTTTTTTCCTACCCTCTGGAATCCCTGAATCAACCAAGCCTTAAGACTGTCTTATGTGTTGCTATTAGTGATTACGTATTTGCGTCGTCATCTCTCAAATTTCTGAACTAAAAACATTTATTTAATATAGTTACTCGGTTTCTCCCTTCTCTAGGCACTGTCATGGGCAATAGTATGAAGGCTCTCTTTAACCACATACATTTTAGCTATGGAAATGAAACTAAGATTTATTCTATTCGACATTCCTGATATCCTATGGTAAGTAGATGTGTTTCAACAACAACATTACCCCAGTGCCGCAAAGGCTCCCATCTATGGTTGGGACGTTGGGTAAGGGGGGTCGGATGTACGCAGCCTTACCCCTGTGCTAACCACTGTTTCCAGATGATAATGATCACATCAAAAGTTGCATGGAATGGTTGCTTCATAATAAAGAAGCGCAGACAGTTTAGTGAGTCCTTTTGCTTTATTCCATCAGATTAAGCCAATAGATAGCGAGTCTTTGGCTCCATTGAAAATGATGGAAAAGTAGATGTGTTTATGAGCAAATAATGAAGCAGTTAAATTAATGACATGATACATTATGATGTATAAATAGTAGATTGATTGGGAATCAGAAGTTCATTAGTTTGAAGCCTTATGCAAATAGCCAAATGTAATTTCTGTTTGCTTTGCTTCGTGATGCTTCTATTTGCTTTGATGCCTTTGTGTTCATACATGGGTGCAACCGGTAACAAACAATTTGATTTAGGTAGCCATTAGCTTTGCCGAGGTTCTTATCGAAACAACATCTCCATAAAACACACACACAATTGCTCTCATTCTTAAACTTCTTATGAAATGAGAACAATGTTAAACGTGAGAACGGTGCGAACGTCACTGTTAATTTAATGTGATGTACTTTGATGTTTGAATGTTTCACTTTTTCGCATTGGTGGTATATTTAAGAAACTGCGTTCGCATTTTCCCATCATTTCTAATGAAGCAGTGGTCAGTCCATGTAGTTTTCAGCACGATTTTCATCATGGGTCATCCATAAACGTTCTGTTTGTATTTTAGTACAGGGGTTAGGCTGTGTACAACCGACCCTCCCTCATAGTACATCGAATTCCGTTAAAAGTGCCACTTTCGCACGTTAAGAACCATCCTCGTTGGAACCGCTCCCCCTGTACACGCGCGCGCGCACACACATATCTGTTGGGGTAGGGCAGTTGGGGTAAGATTCGCGTTTCATCCGTCTTAGATTTTACTTCCAAGTGGGATGTACCCAGTCTACTTTGGTTTAGTCTAGTCTTTACCCAATTATTAATTCTTGTTATTAGAAACTTATGGTCTGTTTGTTTCAAAGTAAATATAGGTTCTTTTAAGTATAAATTTTGGTCCGTCTTGTTATTAGATTTCAGAACAAGAGTCTAGATTTGAGAGACAATTTTTTTTTAATAGAGTTTATTACCTTTAAATAGTGAGGGTTACAAAGCATTGATGAGGGAAGAAAACTAAATGACAAAGAAAGCTAATGATATGAAAATGATAATGAAAAGGGAAAAGCTGAATTGAGATATCAGCGGACAACTGCAAATCTTTTCTCCCTGAATTGAGAGACCATAGGTTTATTTTTAAGAACCTCTGCAAACCTCCCGTAACTAGTTTTGGAACCTTGTTTTAGGGGTTTTTCAAAGACTATGTTTTCTTTTTAAATAATTTGAATATGTCCACCTATTTTAACTTCCATCCAAAGAAACTTTTACTTCATCCACTTGGGTTAACTTAATATCTAACCAAGCAACGTCTTTATATATGCATATAGGCTTACCTAAGTCATTCAATGTTTAATTAATCTAGGTTTATTTAAGATCACTTATCACCTAGTTTACTCAAGTTTTTTTTTGAAACAGTGTTAGAGTCCATTTGGATAAATTAAGTAAACCTGAGGGCCCAAGTGCATATATAAAAATATTGTTTGGGTAATCCGGTAATTGTTAGGGCAACTCAGGTAAATGCAGTGCAACTTTGTGTGGCTGGAGGTTAAGCAATGTGAAGTTGTGAACATGACGAAATTGCTTATTATGAGAACTTAACCTCCAAAAGTGGGTTACCGAGAGCTCTTAGAGGTTTCCTAGGTGAACCTAGGTTCTTATCCATTACATATTAAACAAACGAGATGAATTTAAAAGTAAACCGGGAAGAACCTAGGCTTTCCTGAAACAAACCGTTGCCTTAGACCATTTGGAGTGGTGAGGTATTAGGAGTCCAAAATATTAAATATGGAACTTTTGGACTCCCAATTGTGTGTAGTGGTGGTTTAAAAGGGTATTAAAAATGGAGAAGGGGGTGGAGGGGGTTAAATATAGAGGGTGAGTTTAGAAGAGTGGAAAAAAGAAAAAATAAAGAAAAAAGAAAAAGAATGACACCGTTACATGTTTTCTTTTGGTGAGGATGATGTCATGCTGGTGTCACCCTTGCATCATTATATCCCAATTTTTTAAAAACTTATATAACTTTTTTATTTGTCATCTAAATTTTTCAAAAAATATATCAAAATTCTTAAATTTTTATGATCTTTCATATGACATCCATGTGTGATATATAAAATGATTTTTTTTAAATTTTAACTGTTGCGGTTTCTTGAGCTAAAAAAACGAAACACGAATTTTTAATTCATGAAGTCTTCACAAATAACTGAATATTCTATAATCGAACTTCACTTAAACAAATTCATTTTTTTAACCGAAAAATGTTAAAAAAAGTTGTGAAAATTATTTATTTTTACATCGAAATGTGTATTTTTTATTTCATAATTGTTCAGAGGGAAAATTAAAAGTGAAACATTACTTATAATAATTAAATTAGTGTTTTACTAAATTCATATGTAAAACATATGCAGAGTGTATTTTATTGACGGTGCACGGGTGCAGGGAAATATAGTATTGACGGTGTCTAAACACTGTTTTCATATGGACGGAGTCCAAATTTAACAATTTGGACTCTTGACCACTACAAATGGTCTTAGGGTCCTTTTGGAGGGGAAGGCTTTGGCTGGAGTAATCTGTATCTTGATAAATGTTTCATACTATAGTGTATAAAAACGAATGGAGTGTAATTGAGATGTCATACAATTACATCTTATGTCAATATTTCAATAAATCTCAAATATATATCAAGATATTGACTATGCTTTCCAAAACCATCCATCCAAACGGACCTTAGAGTAGTGCATATTTACCACATGTTTAGGAAGGCAATAGGTGTTCAACGCACTGATGCATAAATGTAAGGTACCTGAGGAAAAGAAAGAGTGAAGAATTTTCTAATAATTTTTTTTTGCTTTGGCAAACCTAGGCAATGGCTGCAATTTCTTCTACTTTAAAAAGTGATTTATTGAATTGGTTTTAGAGAAAGTGATTTATTGAATTGGTTTTTGAGAAAAAAATGCTTTTTGTGTAATAAAAAAGTGAAAAACAATTAAAAGCATGCCACCGGTCCACCACCTCCTTTCAGCTGTTAGCTTTCAAGTGTTTAATTAAAGCAAAAGCAGTCACTTGAAAACACTCTTTTCAGGTTTTTTAAGTCAAAAGCTGAAAAACGCTTTTTTTAGGTTTTTGCAAACACGTCTTTAGTCCTATTCTCATAATGCTTTGGGGCAATGGTTTAATTGATTTTTATGATTTAAAAAATGGTTTCTTAACTTAATACTTTGTAATAATCCCATACACTAGATCTTCTCCTTAGAAATTAATCTACCATTAGCTGGTCCAAGAAGAAAGGTGTCGGGTTACTCCGTTCCTCTAGGGTGGGCATGGCCAGTTAATCGAGTTTCGGTAACTGATGCCGCGGATGGTAGATTTTTAATACCTTTAGTCGTACCATTATTTTGCTAAACCGGAACCTGTATAGTTTATTGGTGAACTTAAAACCAAAAGAATATGCATGACACACAAAAAGTTATCTAATACTCCCTCCATCCCGCTAAGATTGTCTCATCTTTCCTTTTTTGTCCGTCCTATTAAGGTTGTCTCGCACCAAATTTGGTAATGTATGTGTGGTTCAAAGGCATTCTTACTTTATTTTCACTTTATGAATTCAATAATAATCACATAAAATCACTTTTCTTGGTAACCACAATTCCTCCTCTCTTATTAATGTTAGGGGGACGGAGGTAGAATTAAACATGAATGAATCGTATAATAGATTACTTCATTTTGTGCATAGTATTAATTGTGAAATAGCTTAACAATATTCATTATTTTAGAACACATATCTCAGGACGGTTTTCAGTTGACTGAAAATACGGGGTAACTGATGGGAATTTTGAAACCATAACATTATATGTAACTGTTTTTTCTTTTATGTTGGTTAGCTGTATAACAAATTCTAAAATGCTAGTTGGAATGGTTAACCTGAAAAAGTCGCTGCTTTCTCAGCTTCATTCTTTTTGTGGCCACTGCTTGGCTTTGCTGCTCTTAGAGGGCTTTTGTGAAACTCCCTTTATCTTGATTCACTTTATTTTCTTGAGGAGCGTCTTTACTTGTGTATCAAATGCACTTCAACTGATATAAACTTTGCATTGGAATATGGAAATGTATCATCTATTTCTCATTGTCTTCAGGCACTACACCAGCAACATGTGTATGAAAAGGCAGAAGCCTTGGCTGGAATTGCCCATTCCCAGGACAAGTTGCTCAAGAAGCTGAAAGAGTACAAGGGGGACAATATGGGCATTATAGAAGAGGCCATTGCTTTTGTAGGTGACACGGCAGAAGAAAGCAGCAACGATCTCCTACTCCCCCCATACCCAACCCGACCTTATTCTTCTTCCCCAGTCACAGTTTCTCAAAACGGGGTGATAAGTGGAGCCCGAACCGAGCAATCGGCAAAGCATGCCTGCGGGTCCAGCCAACAAGAAGCGAAAGGTGCATCAGGAAGGGTGACATGTTTTCTAGGCGCAGCTGCCAGGGTGGCATTGACTGTTGCTGGGGTTATATCTGCTTTAACATTGGCTGGGTTTGAGATCCGTCTTATGAAAAGACGTAACTGCCCCAACATCACAAATCTGCAGCTTCAGCTGCTTGGGGTTGGCAAGAAAAGGGACAAAGCCGAATGCCCTCCTGGAAAGGTGCTAGTTTTTGAAAACGGTGAAAGCCGATGCCTTGTGAGGGAGAGAGTAGAAATGCCATTTCACTCTGATGTTGCGACACCCGATGTAAGTTATGGTTGTGGGTAAAAAGGAAACACCTTGTGTGACAATGTATTCCGATCTTACCTTGCTATGTAAAGTGCGGCATCTGAATAACCATTTGGGCCGTCTCAGATTGCGTGGGTAAATTTTGAGCATTTATCAGATTTATGTACTTTAAAGATTGATGCTGTTCAATGTAATGAGGTTAAGGTGCATTGTAAAAATAGATAAATCTATCTCCCAACTCTAGACTTCTAAATTTTGGTGAAATGATATGAAATCTAGATGTTGTGGTGACTGGATGATAAAAAGATTAGAGGCATGAGATGAAGGACAACTCTGATATTGATTTTTTTTTGAAAATACAACTCTGATATTGATATTATTTGAAAATGTTTATTTCAATACATTAAGAAACGTAATAAAAATATGTTAGTTGATGCATACTGTAACAACACATAAAGAGAATAATTGCAAAGGGCCAAAAAGAAGATAAAGCACTAAAACAGACCCCGCTGGCGGTACAAAACGGTTTGCTTCGCATATCCTGTTTGTTTTTGTCTCTATAAACTTATCAAGTTGAAGTTAAATTACAGACATTACTTGTGTTCCTCGACCACAGTGTCTATAAACATTTGTCCAGAACAAATGTACCGAAATTAGAACACAATCAACACACATCATATTGGAAGCAAAATTGTTACGCGTGAGAGGAACTGGACGCGTATCAGACTATCAGTGGGGGTGTGATTTAGAGTCGATTTGGTGAACTTTTTTTCCGGCTTATCAACCAACGTTTCCATCAAACACATAACTTTTGATTTCACGTGCTGAATTGTACGGAGTATAATAATAAGAAAAAGGAAAAATTGATAGTAATAATCCCAACTATTGGTGGTCCGCTCATAATAATCCCAACTATCGATTATTTCAGAATAATCCCAACTTTAGGGACCTTCCGCCAATAATGGTCCCAGTAAATAAATTTATGTAGTTTCTAAAGCAAATAAGAAGAGATATAGTCAGTAATCCCTATAATTAATCCTATCTTTTAATTTTTACGCTCAATTTCTATTTAAAATTCACTTGTTACATGAGGTAATATCTGGTCATGGACCGTTATTGGCGGACGGTCCATATAGTTGGGATTATTCTGAAATAATCGATAGTTGGGATTATTATCAGCGGACCGGCAATAATTGGGATTATTATTTTCAATTTTTCCTAAGAAAAAGTAAGGTTAGAGTTATTTTGTGACTGTTTTAGCTGAAGTTACTGTGCAGGATTATTTTAGTTTTCATATTTTTTTTATTTTATTAATAAATATATTTTCAAATACTACTTTCGTCTCATTCAAAGGTTCCCGTCCACTATTCACATTGTCAACTTAAATCATTCTTAATCTGTTGCTTTATATATCAAATTTTTTATCAAATTTACATTTTTTTATCAGGCTTTGCAGCGATTTTAATGTAGTTTCTGAATATGTAAATTTTATTAACTAAAATAATCAGAGTGTGAACGAGGATTAAGTTGCTTTATCGTCAGTCAAACATTGTAAACTGTAATTGGAACCTTCTAATGGGACGGAGGAAGTATAATTTTTCATAAATCAGTAGAATCAACCAATGCAGCCACTTCAACTATAACTATATAGATTTCATCAGAATCGGCCAATGCAGCCGCATTGGGCATTATCAAACGGGTTCTTAATGTCTTCCCATTGAAAACTTCATAAAGAAGAGGAAAAGTACTACTTCCATCCCAATAAGCGCTCATTTGTTAACGTTATAGTTAGACTAATAGGTTGATTCTGATGAAATCGATGAAATTCTGACCAAAATGGCCGAATAGCCCGAATCTACTGGATTATGAGAAAAAACATATTTAGGGGGCGGTTGGATCTGATTCTTAAAACTGCTTCTGCTCCTTTAGGGAGTAGAAACAGAAGCTGAAGTGTTTGGGTGAAAGTGCAGAGATGATTTTGGTGCTCTAATTTACTCCTAGAATCAATTTTTTTATAGCTCGGGGAGACCAGCTTCTGAAAACTGATTCTGATTCTGTTTTTTTTTTAAAGAAGCAGAATCAGTTCCTAACACCCCCTTAAAGTATACGTAGTATTTTATTAATAAAATAAATAAAAAAATTATACGGAGTATAAAATAGCTAAAATGATTATCTACAATAACGTCAATTCAATTAGAAAAGTGACTCAAACTTTCTAAAATATTATACTCCCTCCGTCCCAAAAACAACTTCCCACTTTCCTTAAATGGATGTCCCAAAATTAACTTCACACTTCAATACTTTTCTTATTTGGCAAATTATCTACATAAAAAAAGTGATAAACAGTGTTAAACAATGTTTAAACAGTGCCAAACAGTGTTTAAACAGTGCCAAACGGTGATTAAACAGTGCAAAACAGTGCACTCTACAATAAAGTCAAATTTATTTTCTAAAAGTGTGTGAAAGTCCAACTGGGAAGTTGTTTTCGGGACTGAGGGAGTACAATATAACATGCTAAATAAAAAATTGCATATTTTGTGATAGTTGATAAGTCGAAAACAAGATGGGAGATTTACCTAAATGGGAGTAAATAAATCATCAATTGCTAAAAGAGGAGTAAACTTTAAAATTTCCCTAAATAGGAGTTATTATTTGTAACTCGACAGAAATGCCCCAAAATAAATGCCCCAAAGCATAATTAGCAAAACCAACTGCTGCCAACAAAAGCTCGGACCGCCGCCGGACCACCGCCGGACCGCCGGTCTCCGACCGCAGACTCCGCAAAACTAGTCACCACTGCAGATCCGACCGTTGTCGCCGCAGATCTGTCTGCTGCCGTCGTAGATCCGGCCGCCCCCGACCTCCGGCCGCTGCAGATCTGACCTCCTCCACTGCAGATCCGGCCTCCACCGCTGTATATGCGGTCTCCACTGTTGCAGATCTGACCTTATGCCAAAAGTTTATCAAAATGCCATCATTAGTCGAGAATGCCATTTAAATGACATTTTCAAAAGTAAATGTGAATTTTTTGAAGAGTAAAAATGCCATTTTTATGGCATTTCAGATCAATTTTGGAATTTGTTTAACCACCAAATATGAACAAAGCTTTGGTCATGCGACAAAAAGGTACGGTGAAACAAAAGGAAGGCACTTGGAAGACAAAAATGAGGTCTAATTTTTTTTACCAACCTGGTTTTTTTCCTGAACTAAGAACCTAATGAACAAAGAATAAGAAGAAGGAAGAGACAGAAGAGAACTCAACATCGGATCTGAAATAAAGTCGCCGCTCATCCTTACTCTTTTCGCCGGTCATCGTCGGTCATCGCCGGTCATCACCACTCATCACCGTCGCTCGCTGTTGCTCACCACGGATCGTCATCAATCACCATCGTCGCCCAATTTCTTGCTGGAGATGAAGAAGAGAGAAGGCTCTCTGGTGCAGAGTGCGGAGAGTTCACTATGCGAGAAGGGAGATTGAAGAAGGGTGCTGAACGATTAAAATGTGGAGTAGGTAAAAGGGGTAAAATTGTAACATTAATCCTATACGGGAATAAAAACTATACCTAATCCTATTTTGGAATTTAATGAATAAATTAGTCCTATTTAGGACAATAAACTCAAACAAGATCCACTCAGTAGACGCGGGGCTTGGAGCGGCAGAGGTGGGTGTCACTGGCGTAGGATTAGAAACATTGCACGTGTTATCTCAGGAAGCGTGAGTTGTTGATGAGCAGTTGGATTTCTTCTATTTCTATGTTTTCTACATACCTTTGTTCCACAAAACAGAAATACTACGTATATACTTACTATACTATCCGCCTCATAATAATTCCCCAAATCTTAGTTGTTCCTGTCCCTCACCACTCGCCATCCATATAATAATTACTAGTAGTAGTATTTCTCCACTGTCGATTATAACACCACTGATTAGCTGATCCCATCAATGAAAATTAAACCTTAATAGGAATTTGGCTAACTACATTCCAATACAATGTACAAAAGGCACGTGTCTTAATGCGATTCCAACAAGAACTAGACGTTGGCATTGCGTACGCTGAGCTTGACATTTAAACATGTTCAACGTGTAAACTTTATTATCATCAATAATTATCGCTCCATTATTAAATGTATTCAAAATTCTAGAACACTTGATCTCCAACACAAAATCCCTCAATTCGATCCACAGCTGGCTCATTATAATACAACAAATAAGAACGTGAAGTTCAAAGTGGTGTTAAAAAAATGGCTCCAAATAGGATAAAAGATCGAAGACTTTTTTGATTGTATAACCTTTCTACAATTTAGTTATCTTTTACTCATATTTAATAAAATTTCTCTAAAGTTAATTGAGAAATTATCTATATGTAAACAAGTTTTGTAAAACATGACATACAAACTTAAGCACGCTTTTATATGACTAATAATAGATTGAAGCGAGGAAAAACAACATCAAAACTCATACTTTGTATCATAAAACGCTTAAAGCCTTGTTTTGCTGTATAGGACAAACTGTGTTTGCATTACGAGGGTGTTTAGATCTACTTTTTATAAGTGCTTTTGCTTCTTCACGGAGAAAAAACAGGTACTCCTTATTAGATTATTTGGGTGAAAGTGTAAAAGTACTCTTGGGTGTTCTAAATTGATCCTGCAGTGCAAACAGTTTTTTAGAAACGGAAGAGGCTAAGGGCCTGTTTACTAACAGAGATATTTTCCTGTTTTCTACTTCTGTTTTTCGTTCTCCAGTTTTCTGTTTTTATTTTTCAGTTTTTCTATCTCCAATTTTCTATTTCTATTTTTTAGTTTTCCATTTTCAAATCTGAAAATATGTTCATCAATTTTTTCACCCAGTTCACCAATTCCACACCCTTGACCCCTACCCTTATCACGATCTTACACTCTACCCATACTCCCCCACAACCCTTCATACCCACTCATACCTACTCGTAGGGGTCGGGGTAGGGAAGTTATGGGTGGGGGTGGGGTAAGGGGTATGGTCGGGGTCGGGTGGTAAGGTGTAGGGGTTGGGGGTTGGGTGGGGGTAGTCGGTGGGTTAGGGTTGTGGTAGGGGTAAGGGTGGGGTAGTGGGTAGGGTTTGGGGTAAGGTAGAGGTAGGGTATAGAGTTGAGATAGGATGGCGGTAGGGTGGGGCCGGGATTAGGGTGGGGTCGAGGTAGCGAAGGGGTAGGGGGTGGGGGGTAGGATGGCGGTAAGGGTGGGGGTAGTGGGTAGGGTTGGGGTTGGGGTAAGGTAGGGGTAGTGGGATAGGATGGCAGTAGGGTGGGCCCGAGATCTGGGTGGGCCCGAGATAGGGGAAGGGTAGGGTGGGGGGTAGGATGGCGGAAGGGTGGGGGTGAGATGGTGGTACGAGGGTGGGAGTAGGATGACAGTACGAGGGTGGGGGTAGGATGGCGGTGGGGCGGGGCCGAGGTAGGGGCATGTGGTAAGGGGTAAGGGGTAATATACGGGTGGGGGCAGGGTAGGGTGGGTCGGGGTGGGATCGAGGTGGTAGGGGGGTGGCAGTAGGGTAGGGTGGATTGGGGTGGGACCGAGGTAGGGGCATGTGGTAGGGGGTGGGGTAGGGTCATTATAGGGAAAAATGGGTATGCGGGGTGGGGTTGGGTGGGTAGGGTAGGGTAGGGTAGTGGTAAGGGGTAAGGTACGAGGATGGAGGTACCAGAATGGAATCGACATCGAAGCGGGACCGGACCCACCACTAGGTGTAAGTATGCAAATTCATTGCAGCGGCACTATAGCATTTGCGTTTTCCAAATTTGGAAAACTAGTAAAAGTCACTTCTCCAAATCATTAAGGAAAAGAGAAACACGTCTCATTTTTTCCGTTTTGGAAAACGATTTGGTAAACGCGTTTTTCTTTTTTCCTTTCTCCAGTTTTCCAGGAATTTCTTTGGTAAACACGTTTCCTGTTTTCTAGTTTTCCAGTTTTCTGGAAAACTGGAAAATATCTCTGTTAGTAAACAGGCCCTAACATTTTGATTTTATTCTGTTTTTTGAAAAGAAGTAGGAGCATGAACCCTCTACGTATGCAATAAAGTGACCTAAATAATATGTCATGAACCCACAAGGCCACAATAGCGTTGTAAATAGTACATATGCAATAAAGTGACCTAAATAATACTACGTATGTAATGATCCCACAAGGCCACGTACAATAGTGTTGGATAACATTATACTGTCTTCATTGATTGGCTGAATAATTTGAATTATTCTAAACAAATATATTTAAAATAGCTTTTATTTATAAAGCAATAAATAATAATATATAAGAAAAGCTAAAATAGTTCTCATGAGTAAATCCAGTCACGAAATTAATTACAAGCTCAATCGAATTTGATTATTATACATTGCGCAAAATAAAATATCTAGTTTTTGTTAAAAATAAATGCTAAAAAGATCAAAGGGGGAATCCAAGGTTACCATATCATTAACCTCTAAATGTACCTATTATATAAGTGGAGAAATGATATGGTCAGTCCGGACTGACCAGATTTGTCATTCGGCCAAGCCTGTTTGAAGGCCTTTCGAGAGAAATTAACTTTAAATGATCTTTTTTATAATTATACCCATATCATCGGGAGAGATAAAGTTTGTGCTTTTAGAGTTGTAGGGTCTTCAATTTGGGCCTTGAAAGTTGGTAATTTGTACTAGTATCTCAAATAGGGTCTTTAATTTGAGGAAAAACTTGGTGTACACATGCACTTTTAGTGTACATAGGCAATTCACAACAAAATATACCATTCGCCGGTGAACATCCTTACAAATGGTAGAGTGTGCAAAAGTGTACACAAAAGTTGGTATATTGTATCTCAAATAAATTTTCATCACAGGACATCCTTTTTTGCGTAAATTACATGGTACAGCCGGCTGTACTGTGCGCACGGTACAACCGGACTTTTAGATCGGAAATCGCAGGGCACTAGCTTTGTAGATCGCAGGGCGCTAGACTTCCTCTGCAGATCGTTCTCGTTCTTCGCTCTCACCTACACAGATGATGATTCTCGACAGTCGCAACCTTCAGCACGAGCGCAACACCGGCTTGAGCGGCGGCTCTTGTGGCGGCTCCTCTTGGTGTATAGCCCTAATTGCTTCTTCTCCCTCTTTCCTGCTCTGGACTCTTCTTTTTTCTCTTTTTCTTTCCCAAGTTTGATGAGTGAGTTTGGTCACTTGTTGATACATGTCAGAGAAATCTAAGTTATATGTAATTATTCAGATGTGAGCATAACAAATGAAATTATGAGCACATTAGACATTTTAAATGAGTTTTATGAATGCTCATTTCATCATTTATGTATACTCATTTGATATTAGTGCAATACTCATTTTGAAATGTCATATTCATGTATGTTTCGAAATGAGTTTTATGTTAAACTCAAATGAGTATAACGCCCAAAAATAATGAACACACACAAATGAGTTTTTTAATATTTTGATACTCATTTTGTAATTATGTATGCTCATTTTGTACTGTTTAATGCTCATTTTAAAATGTTACATTCATGCATATTTCAAAAAGAGTTTTATGTTAAACTCAAATGATTATAACACCCTGTTGAGATATTGGGTCCAGGCCCAATACCCCCGGCCCAAATCCGGGAGGAAGAAGCAGGCCCAAAGCAGTCCAGAGGTCCCGATCAGCGTTCGGGGTAAATCTTGTACTTGGTTCATTTTTGGAAACAGTTACACCAAGACACCCATGGCAGGAACCCGATCGGCATTCGGGATACTTCTTATAATAAGATAACATCTATGGCGGGGCCCCATACCCCAAACACTATTCCCGAACGGGTAATTATCAAGTGGAAGCCGCATTTAATGCTGGAGCATGGCGGCTGCAAGTGGGGGCATGGGTGCTTACATGGCAGGGGTCACAACCTACCAGATTCGGCCACGTGTCCACCTTACCCATCCCCATTTTAGTATAAATACTTGTGTTTAGAACATTGTAAAGGGTTAGCATTTTAAGACTCAGAGCTTAGCAAATAGATTTATCTCTCTTATTCTTGTATTCTTGTACTTATCTACCGTTCGGGTAGTTTTAGTGTAATCACCGAATTACTGAATACAAGTTAGCTTCTGAGTTGATCAATATTTCACCATTTTATATTTTATACACCTTTTAAACCAACCCAATATCCCTACAATTTCCAAAGCTTGTGTTGGGCTTTCGGATCTTCGGGAATAAACCTCAACACACCCAAAACGAATGAGCACACACAAATAAGCTTTTTAATATTTTGATACTCATGTGGTAAGTTATGTATGCTCATTTGGTATTGTTTTATGTTCATTTTACAAAGTTGCACATGTTAAACATACTATACTACATTAGATTCACATATTGAAATTAATTATAAACATAATTTAAGATTTTTTTATAAACGAAAAATTAATAAAAAGAAACTGAATTAGAATATATGAAGCAGAGATCACTGTGCTCGTTATTAGGCTTCTAATACTCAGAAGAACCAACTTAATGCTCATCAAAATTACATCGATGCTCATTTAAGAGAAACCACGAACTTCATCAAATTTACAAAAATGCCACCGGCTGTACGGTGTCAGCCGTACAGCCGGCTGTATGGTATACGCTTCCCCCTTTTTGCGGGTAAAATATATCGTACACCTGGTTGTACGATCCTCACTGTACAACCGAGTATTTTTGCAATTAGTTGTTCCTCTTACCTTCTCCCAGGCATGAAGTCCGCATCTGAGCTTCGCTAATTCATTCCGCCACCAGAGGAAGGACCAAACTGTAGCAAACTGTCCGCATCTGAGCCTGCTCCTTCGTTTCACCTCGTCGCCTCTTCGACCACCACACGTTTCTTTTTTTGTCTTTTCATTTGTTCTTTTCTTACTTTTACTTGTCCTTCTTTCTTTTCCTTTCGTTTTCTTTTACTTTAATTTTTATTCAATTAAAATATTTTAGATATTAATGTTTTATTTTTCTATATCCCATTTGGTAAGTTACGTATGCTCATTTAATATTTGTTTTATACTTATTTTAAAATGTCACATCAATACACAAATGAATATTGAGCACAATAGAAATGACTTTGGTGTTAAATTCAAATGAGTATATTATCCAAAATGAATGAGCACACAAAAATGCGTTTTTAAATTTTTTTATACTCGTTTTGTAAGTTATGTATGCTCATTTGGTACTGTTTTATACTCACTTTAAAAGACTGCATACTTCAAACATATCATATTACATTAGATTCACATTAGAAATGCGTTTTATGTTCATTTAACAGAAACCATTATTTCCATCTCAATAGAGGAGGTTTGATGCTCAATGAAAATATCGTGATTTTCAACTAACAAACCAACTAACAAATTCATTAGTGCTCATTTTGTTAGTTACGTATGTTCATCTGATAACAATCTTATGCTCATATATTAGACTCCTAATACTCAACGTAATAGATTGGATGCTCATTAAAAGTTCATTAATGTTCATTCACAAGAAACTGCAGTTTTTATCTCAATAGCGGATGTTTGATTCTCAATTAAAATGGCGTGATGTTTAACTAACAAAACCTTACGATTTTCATATCAATGTACACTTTGTAGTTATGTATGCTCATTTTGTACTGATGCAAAGCTCATTTTTACAATGTCATATCAATGCATATTTCAAAAGTATCATATTATATTAGACTCGCATATTGAAATTAATAAGAGTGGATTATAGATATAATTTAATAAGTTTTTTAAAAGAAAAAAATAAGAAAAAGAAAGAGAATTAGAATATATGAAGCAAATATCGCGAAACTCATTGTTAGCCTCCTAATACTCAATAAAATAGGTCAGATGCTCACTACAATTACATTATTGCTCATTTAGCGGAAGTCGCGATTTTTCGCTTAAATTACAAAATTGCCACCGAAAAAATGGTCTGTACTGATTGTTGGGCTGTCTTCTTTAGTTGGACCGGGTGTACGTACACCCGGTTGTATGATATAGGCTTTCCTTTTTGCGTTACATTTTGTTTAATGATTTGCCCATGAAATTAAATGTACTTTAATTTTTTGCATTAGGTCATTTTATTTAATATCAAATAAAAATGAATTTCAACTTGTCAACCACCACCTTACTGGTAAAATAAGAAATAAAGCTAATTAAATTCTAAATTACCACTAAGAAGTTTTCTTTTGGACTGAAATTTGCTGGTCTGGTCTAGTCTGATCTAGTCTGGTCTGGTCTGGTCTTGTAAACGTCTGGTCTCTGTGTATTTTATAACTACGAAAGTCAAGTTTGATCTGGTCTGGACGTCTGATCTGATCTGGTCTGGACGTTTGGTCTGGTCTGAAACTGAAAACGGCCCAAAATAAAACATCCTGTTTACAAACACTATTGCAAAATACTACCTCCGGTTTTTTTTAATCTTCACAGTTTGACTTCACAAAAAATAAGGAAAGAAATTTGACTTTACTGTAGAGTACACTGTTGAGGCACTGTTTGACACTGTTTGGCACTGTAGAGACACTGTTTGGCACTGTTGAGCCACTGTTTGACACTGTTTTGATATAGATTTCTTTGCCAAAAAAGGAAATAAAGAAGTGTGAAGTTTATTTTAGACCGTCCCAAAAAGGAAAGTGTGAAGTTTATTAAAAAACGGAGGGAGTAAAAGAATTAATCAATGGGTGTTCATAGTACACCACAAATTCACGCGAAAGGGACAGTCAAATCAAATACTAATGGGGTAATTTTTCTTGCTCCGTTTGTTATCTATTTGACTCATATCCTAATTTAACAATTCAATGCAATACGACGATTTTGGCTCAAAGAGGACAGAAGTCAACTTTTTGCTGGCCACAACCATCTTGATGAACCACCCAAACGACGCCGCATCTCCCGCCGCCACCAGTGCCTCGGCTGAGAATCCTCCTCCGCCCGCCGGGACCCGGCTTTCTCTCACGACGTTCAATCTCCGATCACCGAGGGCGGCGCTGGCCGTGACGGCCAAAACACACAAATCGTGGAGAGAGAGCGGCAAGTGGGACTTCCCGATCGGGAGAAGGAAGTAGAGCTGGCCGAGCTGCAATTCCTCGTCGCCGGCCAAGGGCTCCACCGGCGAGTCGACGTTCAATGCCTCGGAGCTACAGAGGATGCAGTTTGGGTTCTCCGAGAGAATGTCGCCGGCTCTTACCGCCGGTTGCCAGAACTCTTGCGCTTTCCCGTCCAATTTTACCAGAATGGCTACTCCGGCGACGGCTGGTTTGTCTGATTTTCTTTTAGTAGACCTCGTGATTACGAGAGACGACGAGGAAGACGATGATGAAGAACAACTGTTACCCATTTGGGCTCGGCTGAATTGAAGGATTGTAGGTAGCTAGATTGTGTATGAATGAATTGAACAGAAATTTGGAGGAATCTGATGGTTTATATAGAGTACAGCTAGCTCAAAGTCGATTCTATCAATTGATGGATATCAATAGATTTTATAGTTGTTTTTACCAATCACTATGTTCAGTTGATTAAAGTAAATTGCATGATAATTTAATTAACTGTTTGCATGAGTCTATATCAATGTTGTCTGAATAATTTTACTTTTTGGTTAAATCTCTGTTGTTTAATCTATTTTTAGGAGAATAATATGTTCTTTTTAACTCCTAAATAGGACTATACTTTCTTGAATTCCATATTTACCCTTAATCCCTATTTCGCTTCCCTTCCCTGTGATCTTTTTTGTCGACAAAGTCACGAAGAATTAATTTCATTCATACGGTAGGGGAGCGGCTTCTTGGCGTGAGTGGCGTCATCGACGCCGTCGACGATGTTGCAGATCCAGATATGCTCTTCCTCCTCCTTTCCTCCTCTCCTTCTCTCCTCCTTGTTTCTTCAATTCCGTCGCTCTTTTTCTATGTCTTCTACTTCTCATCCGTCATCTTGCAGATCCGGTCTTTTTCTTATTTTCTTGTGTTTTTTATTTTGTTTATTCATAATTACTTTTAGTTTTGCTTCTTGGCTTCTTTCTATTTGCTGTTCTGGCTATTAGAGCATCTCCAATGTTTTAATGTGCACGGTACACATGTGACATGAGAGATAACACATAAATCTTAAAAAATAAATTATCTCTCTCCTTATTTAAATAATTTTATACAAGTTTGGTAAGTTTTTCTCTGCAATCTCAACCACAATGTCTACATCGATCTAGACAGTCTTCTTGACATTAAAGAAAACCTTACCAAAATTGTATAAAATCATTCACATAAGAAGAGAGATAACTTATTTGCTAATATTTATGTGGCTATCGCTCATGCCACATATGCACCGTGCACATTTTAGCATTAGTTAATGTTCTTTCTATTTCCTAATTCCTTTTCAAAATCGTAATACTCCATATTATGCTGCTAATAATGATGTTTTTATATGTTTTTTATTTTGTTTATATTTCACGCACTCATTTTTTTTTTAAGATTTCACGGCGCCACGCAATGATAATTTATTTTCATATAATGGCATCATTAAATGTCATATACATCGGTCATTGTCATATACATAACTCATTCCCATAATTTTCAAATAATGGCATCATTTAATTTTTTTTCTATATATTAAGACTATATGTCACATTGCCATATAATAACATTATAAAACATTATCAAAATTTATTTTCAACAATGGTCATTTTTCTAAATTTGACATTGTTACATCAGTCATTGACATCGTCATTGACATTGTCATTAATACAATGTCATTTTTATGGTATTGACATTGACATTATTACAATGTCATTTTGTAACTTTGACAGTCATTTTCATTATTTGACATTGTGATAACTTTCTAACATTTTGACAGTTTCTACACATTTTGATATTTTACAATGATATGACATTGGAAAATATATCTCAATGTCATCATCGAATACAATGTCACTTCTTGACAATGTCGTCAAAGTGACATTTTTATAGCATTGAAATTGACATGTCATTATCACAATGTCATTTTTAAACCATTGACATTGTCATTTTTACAATGTCATTTTTTAAATAATTGACATTGTTATAATATAATGTTATTACTTATTATTTATAGCATTGAAATTGCCATCGTAAGTCATTACTTTGAACATTGTGAAATTCTTGTTAGTATTTTGACAATGTTTATAATACATTGACTATATTTGGGAAATGGCTTCCCTCGGATCAAAGAAGCCAAGTTTCAGCTTCTTTGACCAAATTTAGATTATTTGACCGATCAAATAGCCAATAATTTAGTTTGGCAATCGGATGCTTCCTTCGGCTGGTTAGGCCTGTCAATGGGTCGGGTCTAGACCCGGACCCGACCCGAACCCGGTTATTTTTAACGGGTATCGATCTATATTTTATTCCGTTTACTTGGACCCGGATCCGGATCCGTTAGTATATTTAATAAACGGGTCGGGTACGATACATATGATTCCGACCCGTTAAGGATCCGGACCCGTTTAAAATTTCTTATTTGTATACAAACACTCTAATACATACAGTAATTAATTATAACACTTCAAGTAAAAAATTACAAACTATATACACACACATTCATAATAATAATAAGGAAAAATTGATTGTAATAATCCCAACTATTGGCGGTCCGCTTATAATAATCCCAACTATCGATTATTTCAGAATAATCCCAACTTTAGGGACCTTCCGCCAATAATAGTCCCTGTAAATAAATTCATGAAGTTTCTAAAGTGGATGAGAAGAGATATAGCAAGTAATCTCTATAAATAATCCCAACTTTTAATTTTCACGCTTAATTTTTATTTAAAATTCACTTTTATAGAAGGTAATATTTGTTCATGGACCATTATTGGCGGATGGCTCATATAGTTGGGATTATACAAAAATAATCAATAGTTGGGATTATTGTTAGCGGATGGGTAATAGTTGGGATTATTATTTTCAATTTTTCCTAATAATAATACATAAAATTATTAGTTGTAATTCTTCAATTGAAAATACACACACTAATACATACCTATTAGTGTGTGTATTAAATTAATACCCATTTTGACCGTTTATTCATAGTGATAAATGTGTATTATTAATATTATTATATCATTATCATACACTCCATACAATATGTTTTTATATTCTCATTAGTCCAAGACATCTTTTGTGACTTAATTTGAAGTTTATGCTACGAGCTCTATGTACGAGAAAAAGCGACACAGAGTGTTGAGTTATACGCAAGAACCAATACTTTATTGGATAAAAGTAATAACATGAGAAACCTTGATTTTTTTAAAAAGTGAGGATATATTTTGCTTTTTAGTTTCCGCACTTTTCTTTGCATTTCACATAGAGGTCTTGTTATTTTTCACAAAATTTATAACGGTATCATACTTGGCGGGTCTACCCGACCCGGTTCCGAGACCTGTTGGGTCCAGGTCCGGGTCCAAATTTTCAGACCCGTCGAGTAAACGGGTCGGGTCTGGATCCATTATTAACTTAGCGGGTCCGGGTCTGGAACACTACGTTCCGGCCCGGACCCGACCCATTAACAGGCCTACGGCTGGTGAAGCTCAAAAAGCCGAAAATGGAAAAGCTGGGGATGGCAGCGTTTTGTTTGGCTGATCCCTTTTACCCATTTATACCCTTAATCGTTATTTCTATCAATAGTCTAATTTTCTTTTCACCAATAAATCAAATTCTTTGATTATCAACCACGATCACTATTTCCTTAGGCAAACCAGAGTCGGCGGCAAACCCATGGCATCACACCAACAATTAGAAAAAGTTCCAGATCGGCAGATCCTGCTTCTATTCACCATAGCCACCTATTTCTTCTTCAAGAGGAGGATAGCAAAGCAAAACAAGGAAATGATGAAGAAGGAGTTGTCAACGGAAGAAGAGACCGCACCCTTCAGTGTTTTCTCTTAGAACATAAGAGCATCCATCGAAAATTATAAGAATTGGCCTGGGAAAAAACAAAAGAAAAGGAGTAAGGAAGGATAGGAGAATTGGGAAGAGAGAAAAGCTAAAGGGGGAGGGAAGAAGGGAGACACAAGGTGTGGAAGATAATACAAAAGGAAAAAAACAGAGAGAGAGAATATGATTATATTCATTTTAATTTTTGTTTTTATGAGTTGAGTTTTTAATCAATTATTAGTTGATTTTTTTAAAAAAAAATAATTATGAGTTGAGTTAATTGTTTAAATTTAAAATAGCTGAATTATTCTTATTTTATTTTATAAGTAATTCTATTTATAAACATGGTTGTTATAATAAATAATAAATATGTACTAATGTCCTTGTATGTCTTTTTGCATTTTGAATAATTTTTACTTTAAGTAAATGCATGCAATTTTATTGTTATAAGCAATAGCTACAAACCAATTAAAATACATATGTCCTTAAATGTCTTTTTACATTCAAACAGCTATTCTTAAACAACTAATTTACCAAACATTGACTGACAACAAACTAACATGATCAGTCAACTAAAACAGTTGACACAACCAGCTATTGTCAATTAGCTGTCATAACCAGCTAACAGATAACAGTTGACAGCCAATTGCCAAATAAGGCCATTGTTATACTACGCAGTTTTTTCAATAGTTCTCATTTCTCAAGTAGGAAAAATATCCCAGGATGATAATATGACATAAAATACAAGTATGACATTTTTATAACATTGTGATTGTAAATATATGAATGCCTAAGAAATACTTTCTGAAAAATCAATTTGATAAGATAAATCAGCAAAATAAAATAAAATAAAATAGATAAGCAAAGAGCTCAACAAAAAGGACATGATCTCTCGAAAGTAACATCAACCAAAAGGCACACGTAGCAGCACAAAAGCATCAACACAAAGGCCCCGTGTAGCAGCAGAAGCTGGAAAGTAAAAGAGGGGAGAAATAAAAAATAAAAGAAGGAATAAAATTGCAGCCTCTGTATGCTTCGTCAATTCTCAATCGATTGAACAAACAATAAATAAAAAAAAACAATGGTCTGTTTGGAGTTCAAACGTTCAGGAATGTCATACAACCCTATGCTATATCTAACAAGAATGTAGAATCGATCTGCGAGTAAAATGCATAAACAGTACCTCAACTATTGGTAATGTTGCATTTTGGTACCTTAACTCTTTAATGAAGCAAATCAGTACCTCAACTACGTTTAAATGTTGCAACCGGCGGTACCATTCAATATTCCGGCCAAAAAAATGTCACATGTCCGCCGGAAATCCACGTGTATATCCTAGTCATCGTTTTTGTCCACATCATTATTATCCACGTCATTTGTTTATTATCCATGTCATTAGTGATAATTAAGCCACCAAAAATTTAAGTTTCAACAAAAGCCGCGCCTGGGAATTGAACCCAAATCTATGACGCGCGCTGCTACTAAGTGAACAAACCAACCCCATCCGACCAACATGCTTGTTGTGTACTCCCTCCGTCCCCTTTTAAATGTCCCGTTTTACCATATTGGGATGTCCCTATTTAATTGTCCCATACCTTATTTGGTAAACTTTGTGTGGCCCAAAATCATTCTTACTTTATTCTTACTTTATCAATTAATATCAACCACACAAACTCACTTTTCTTAAAACTCGTGCCACCATCTCCCGTCCCATTTAAAAGGGGACAGAGGGAGTACATCATAGACAGAAATAATATAAATATCATGCTACGGCCGTGAATAGTTTTAACTTTATTTATTTTTTTGACAATCTCTAAATAAGAGTATACCGACTAACCAAAGTATTTTTACATCTTTCCTTTGCCTGCGTTTCATCATTAAGTAGCCTAGCTCACATAGTCACGTACATCATTGAGTAGCCTCGCTCACGTTTCAATGCTTATTTTGGATTTTTTTAAGAGACTCTTTTTTAGTGTTATCAAGAGTGCATGTACTTATTAATGTATTATAATTATAATTTGTAATATACCAAAATTAATTCTATTTCCGTCTCGAAAAAGTTCACCATATTCACATTTTTTGTCAATGATCACAAAGTTTGGGCAATGTATTTAATTTATACATTTTTAAATAATTAATAAAAAAATTAATTTATAACTTATAAATTTTATACTTTTATTAAAACATTTTTAATAAAGAAAATTTTGATGTATTTTTGACCAATGATAGTTTTTTACTGTGAATTTATTTAATATGAAAAATACATCAAAATTTTCTTTGTTAAAAATGTTTTAATAAAAGTATAAAATTTATAAGTTATAAATTATTATTATTTTTATTAATTATTTAAAAATGTATAAATTAAATACATTGCCCAAACTTTGTGATCATTGACAAAAATTGTGAATATGGTGAGCTTTTTCGAGACGGAAATAGAATTAATTTTGGTATATTACATAAAAAAAAATTATAATTATAATACATTAATAAGTACATGCACTCTTGATAACACTAAAAAAGAGTCTCTTAAAAAAATCCAAAATAAGCATTGAAACGTGAGCGAGGCTACTCAATTATGTACGTGACTATGTGAGCTAGGCTACTTAATGATGAAACGCAGGCAAAGGAAAGATGTAAAGATACTTTGGTTAGTCGGTATACTCTTATTTAGAGATTGTCAAAAAAATAAATAAAGTTAAAACTATTCACGGCCGTAGCATGATACTTATATTATTTCTGTCTATGATGTACACAACAAGCATGTTGGCCAGATGGGGTTGGTTTGTTCACTTAGTAGCAGCGCGCGTCATAGATTTGGGTTCAATTCCCAGGCGCGGCTTTTGTTGAAACTTAAATTTTTGGTGGCTTAATTATCACTAATGACATGGATAATAAACAAATGACGTGGATAATAATGATGTGGACAAAAATGATGACTAGGATATACTCGTGGATTTCTGGCGGACATGTGGCATTTTTTTGGTCGGAATATTGAATGGTACCGCCGGTTGAAACATTTAAACGTAGTTAAGGTACTGATTTGCTTCATTAAAGAGTTGAGATACCAAAATGCAACATTACCAATAGTTGAGGTACTGTTTATGCATTTACTCATCGATTTGCATATGACGGGAGCAGAACATTTGGGTCTTTGACAGTGGCATTTGTCAAAGGGTAGTTTTGCCTCTTCAGTTCAAAATTAGTCCTATTTAGGAGTAAAATAGTTCTCGGTCCTATTTATGTTCAAAGCTCTTGTTTTGATCCTATTTAAGCCTAATTCCTTTATAATAATTTTTGTTCAATATTGAAAAAGACATCAACATGTTATTGTTTAATTTATATATTTTGTAATTTATTAAATAATGGTTTTTAGTATGTTGCCAGTGGCACTGATTATTTATATTTATTTCATTAGTCTATGATAATTTGTTGTGTTGAAAGCAGTGTTGTGAATAGCGGCGGGTTAGCGCGCAATAGCGGAAAAGCGGAGCGGCCAACCTGTTAGGCGCTACAAGGAGGTGTCTCGCGTGGCGTTTGGGAGTTGCGCTCATAGCGCCCGCTATCGCACCGGTGCGCAGAAGGAAATAGCGGCCGCTAACGCGGCGCTTTTTATGACTACTGCGCAGATCTTTAGCGTTAAAATTTTTAACGCTGACATAGAAGATGGTAATTTTGACTTTTAAAACAAAATATTAACCTAGTTAAAGGCTCAGACGTAAGTTAAAGGCTACCAAAAGCACAAACTGAAGCCCAGCTTTTGAAAATAGTCCGTTGCACCTCTGCGATGGCTCTAACGACAATCGTCTTTTTCTTCTGCTCTGCGATGGCCTCACTTCCAAGAACAACACCTGCTGCCCTCCTCTGCCTTCAGTAATATCTCTGCTGCAACTATTCTTCTCCAACCTTTGCTGCAACTATTCTTCTCCAAACTTTGCTGCAAGACTTCTTCTCCAACCTATGCTGCAGAGCTGCACCCTTCTCTTCTTCTTCTTATGGAGTCTAGTCAGTCTACTGTGTTGTTTAAGCCCACAGGAGAACATCTTGACCCAGCTTGGAAGTGGAACAGTCTGAGAGATGCAAAGGACAAGAAAACTGTTACTTGTGATTTTTGTGGCAAAACTACTACTGGAGGAATTACCAGAGCCAAAATGCACCAAATGGGAATGAGAGGAGATGTTGGGGCTTGCAGGAAAACTCCAACTCATGTTACAATCTTTCTGAAAGAAGCATATGAGAAAAAAAAAGGGGGGAAAAGAAGCATACATGGAGTTGCAAGAAGATGAAATGGAAGACCTTAATGAAATTCTGAATATTAGAAGAGGAAAAAGACCCCTAATTGCAGCACCTGAGGCCTCTCATCGTACTGCCAAAAAGGTCAAAGGACCCTTGGACTTGCTTTACTATAAGAAAGCAGAAAACACAATAAGCTTGGGAAAAGCTAAGAGGCAAACAAGCATAAATGATGCTTCTGACAAGGAAGCTAGGTCCAGAACCATTCAACATATTGAAAGATTTCTATGCACAAATGGAATTGCTTTTAATGTTGTGAAATCAAAAAGTTTCAAATTGATGGTTGAGGCTATTGGAAATTACGGTCCTCATTTAAAGCCCGCAAGTTATCATGAGTGTAGAGTTCCACTTCTTAAAAAAGAATTGGAGTACACTAAGGGGCTGTTAAAGGGCCATGAAGAAGAACGTGCACAATATGGATGCTCAATTATGTCCGATGGATGGTCAGATAGGAAAAATAGAACATTGATTAATTTTTTGGTGAACTGCCCAAGGGGGTCAATGTTTGTTAAGAGTGTTGATGCTTCTGAATACAAAAAAACTAGTGAGAAATTATTTGAGCTTCTTGATTAATTTGTTGAGACAATTGGAGAAGAAAATGTGGTGCAAGTGATCACCGACAATGGAAATAACTATGTTCTTGCGGGTAATATTTATTAGTTCAATTACTTCAATATTACTTTATTACTTTATTTATAATTTAATATTCTGAATTTTAGTTATGTGAGTATGCTGCCCCAGTTGAGTTCAATGATTTATGTTTTAGGAAAACTGCTACAAGTGAAGAGAAAGCATTTATTTTGGACTCCATGCGCTGCCCATTGCATAGATTTAATGCTTGAGGACATTGGGAAGTTACCCACAATTAAAACAACAATAAGAAAAGGTATTTGTGTAGTGGGTTTCATCTACAACCATACCATTGCTCTCAACATGATGAGAAAGTTCACCAACAAGATGGAATTGCTTAGACGTGGTATTACAAGGTTTAATTTGCTACGTCATTCCTTACCTTGCAACGGCTGCATACTCAAAGAGGGAAGCTTAGAAACATGTTTACTTCCGATGAATATAAAAACACTAATGTTTCCAAAGATCGAAATGCAAAGAGAGTTCTGGACATAATTCTTAATCCTACATTCTGGAATGATGTTGTTTACATTCTGAAAGTGATGGGCCCTCTTGTACGCGTTCTAAGGCTGGCTGATCATGAAAAAAAACCGCAATGGGATACATTTATGAAGCAATGGATCGTGCCAAGTAAGCAATTCAGGGTTCTTTTCAAGGGAATGAAAGGAGATACAAAAAAATATTTGAAGTTATTGATTTAAGATGGGAAACTCAACTCCATCATTCCTTGCATGCTGCTGGTCATTATTTGAACCCTTCTTTCTACTACAAGAACCCAATGATGGATCTGGACAATGAGGTTATGCAAGGGCTTTACGCGTGCATTGAGAGGCTTAGTGAAAATGAAGAAATTGAAGATAAAATATCGAGTGAGCTGAATACTTATAAGAGAGCTGAAGGCCTCTTTGGATTGAAGCTGGCAGTAAGGCAAAGAGATACTCTTGGTCTAGGTAAGTTAAGGCATATATTTTTTTTATCACCTACCCTAATAGAATGTTTAATGTTTACTTGCATTTAAAAGTGAATGGTGGAGGAACTATGGATCACATACACCAAATCTTCAAAAGCTTGCCATAAAGATCTTAAGTTTGACTTGTAGTTCCTCAGGATGTGAGCGCAATTGGAGTACATTTGAGCATGTACGTTATTAACTTATTATTACATGTTTTACAAGTTCAACAAACTATTTATACAAACTGTTTTCATCAAACTGGAGGCTGGATTAACAGTTTTTTATATAAATTTGTAACCTAGATTCATTCGAAGAAGAGAAATAGGCTTGAGCATCAAAGGTTGCAAGATTTGGTTTATATTAAATATAACCAAGATCTTAAGGAGCGATTTGATAACCGTGATTTGATTGATCCAATTCGCCTAAATGATATTGATGGTAGCAATGAGTGGTTAGTGGGGGTAATGGGGGGAGATGGAGAGGATGTCGAGGATGATTTGGTTTTTGATGATGACGCCAACATTACTTGGGGAGATGTTGCTGACCTAACGGGTGTGTGTGAGCCTTTGATAAACACTAGGCAGCAAAGCAGAATAAATGAAAGGGGTACAACTTCTAGAGGGGCTGCAAGCGCTAGAGGGGCTGCAAGCTCTAGAGTGAGAGACCACTCAATAGACTTTATGGAGCATGTTGAAGTGGCAGAGCAGACAAATGTGGAGGAAGAAATTTATGATTGCAGTAGTGAAAATGACAATGAAGATGAGATAGAGTTGGAATTGAAGAAGAAGAAGAATTTGATGAGGAGGCGTGGTGAATGATGAATTCAAAGGGCTTGCAAGTTGGATCTAAATTTTTTGACTGTTAATATATCAAGGCTTAAACTCTTAAACTAGAACCTTGTTTTTGATTCAAGATGTTTTAATCATTTATGGCATGATAACATCTTATATTTTGGTCATGAAACTGAAGACTTAAAAGAGTATTACTAAGTAATTTAGGATTTGGGAATGTTAAGACTTAAGATGTTTGAAAGCTTCATTGTCATATATCATACTTTTTGAACTTGAAATGTGTATGTAATGTATTATATATGCTTCTAGTAATTACTTATGTATTATATTTGAAAGTAGCGTAAATAGCGGTCATCCCGCTATCCGCTATACCGCTATAGCGTTTTTGGGTCTAGCCACTCCGCTCCGCTATCTGGGATTGACAACACTGGTTGAAAGTTATGCATGGTAGTTTACCAATACTATACTTTTAGTGAACCGAAACTTTGGTATATTAGAATACGATATACTAGAATTTCGGTATGATATATAACCCATACACGTACAATTTTACATATCTAAAGTTTCAGTATAGCAAAAGTATGAGATACAATATTCGGTGTATTGTACCGAACTACTCTTAATCACATATCTTCATTATTATATTTATTTATTTACTTATTTATTTATTTATTTATTTATTTATTTATTTATTTATTTATTTATTTATTTATTTATTTATTTATTTATTTATTTATTTATTATGATAATATTACACGGATTACATTATTGTTGTTGAATGACACGTGCATTAAATTATATACAAATCCTTTTTAACAACATATGAGTTATCATATGTTGTACCCAAGGGAACACATCTAAAGGAAAACTACAATAATAATAAGTAGTACTAGCTACTTTTGATTCAAATTGGGATCCGGAGAGTAAAAACATTATAAGATGGACTGGAAGTTTGGGACAATGGCTATATATTTAATTTATTGTAAAGGCAAGACAAACAACGATTTTAACATGAAAAAGTTATTCTGGACTATAGAAAATAACAAGATTGACACAGATTTTTGGCAGGATTCGTCAAAATTCATAGAAAATTTGGTAATAATGATATAACAAATTTGTGCAAAAAACATTTTGACACGAGCTATTTAATATGACACAAATTAAATCATCGATCAATCCCGTAATTTTTGTGTAGCGTTCAATTTGTGCTTATCCCCTAATTTTTGTGTATCATTAAAAATCATTCATGTGGCCGGGATTTCGAACATTTCACGTGCTATCCCAAGAAGCATGAGTTGTTCACTTGTTCACACGTACATATAACATGCGAAGTTGGATATACTCCGTAATTTTTTTACTATACCGGCCTGTATTTCTAGTTTTCTACATACTTTTGTTTAATTTGCAAAATAGAATATACGAAGTCCGTGGTATATGTCTGTGACTCCTGGCCTTAATTAATAATTTCCCAACTTTTGTTGCTGGCTGTCAGTCTGTCACCACTCATGCACAATATAATAAATAATGGAGTAATCACTAACCATATTACTCTACTTTACGTATTTAAATTTATTATTCCATTATGAATGATGATGAATGAAAATTAAAACGAATTATTTAGGGAGTGTTTGCGGTTGATTAAAAAAAGCGCTTTTCAACTTTTGGCTTAAAAAAAGTTAAACAGAGTGTTTTCAAATAACAATTTCTGTTTAAATTAATCACTTAAAAGCTAAAAGCTGGAAGCAGGTGGAAGGATGCTTTAAACTGCTTTTCACTTTTTCTATTACACATAAAGTACTTATTTTACCAAACACTACCAACTTTTACTTTTTCAGAATCACTTTTTCCTCAAACACTACCAACTTTTACTATTAATCACTTTTCCCAAAATCACTTTAAAAAATCACTTCTTTAGTTACATTCCATGCATATACAATAGGTTGGTGATTATTATTGAGTTTGCAATCCAAATTGGACTTTATACCCTTTTTTAAAAAAAATCTTTTTTTTTGTTTTTGCACTCTAACTCCATATGAAAAGACAAAAATGTCCCTTCATTAATAATTTTGTTGGCCTTCAACATATTCCTGAACGAGAGCATTTTTTGTCTTTTCATATGGGGTTGTGGTGCAAATTAAAAACTCAAATCACCCATATACAATATTGTCAATATTAATTACAATTACAATATACTGCGTATGTACAAATGCATGAATAAAAAGCATATACATCCAATATTACACTTTCAAGTTTCAACTGCAACTAGATACTGGTATAACGCACGGTGAGCTTGACACACACACAATATATATTCAATGTGGAGCTTTTTATCATCAATATATATTACGGAGTATATAATTGCTCTATTAATATATTAAATGTGTGTTGAACTTTAACTCTTTAATTACATCACTTGAAATCCAACACATGCAACAGAGTCTTGAATATAATTTACAAGTTAACTAACCTAGCTTGTCGTGCATGGCATATATATTACTCCGTAAACTATACTACGTACTACGTAATTACAATTATATTTATGTTGTGAGAGATTCATTTAAATAGGACTAAATAAATAAAAGTAAAAGTGCAACTATAACTATAAGAATTTAAAATTTAAATTGTCAAAATAAGAACTCTTCATAGTCTACGCTTTCACTTGTCATTAGGATTTTTTAAATCATACTCTATAATAAAAAATAAACATAAAAAACTAAAATAAAAATTAAAAACATAAAAAATAAATAAAATGCAGGCCTCAACCACAGCCTCAGCCACCTTCCACCACCGTCACCTACGATCGCCGAAAAAGAATGAAAAATTGAAAAAAAATCATGATGGTAATTTCAAAAAGAAAAGTGGCCGAATATTTTCAAAGAGTAAATTAAAAATGAAATTTTCATGACATTTTCAGAGAAATGTGATTTTTTTACACAATATAATATTTTTTTCCGACGATTGAAGCTCGTGATACTGGGTGGGGGGGGGGGGGGGGGGGGAGGGAGGGAGGATGCGGTGACAGTGGCCTACATATTTTTTACTATTTTTAGGTATTTTATTTTAATTTTTCAGATCTTTTAAATTTTATTATTATATTTTATTTATATTTATATTTTATTTTATTTGACTTTTATTTTTTCCGTTTTATTATTAACCCACACATACTTTTATTATCTTATACGGAGTATATTTTAATTATAAATAAAATTATGATTTTCTTATTAACAAATAAATCTATTAGAATTAATAAGAAGATGGTAGAATAGGAAGAATGAACCTATATATTACTCCGGCCTATTTGGTGAACAAAAGAATTGTTGTAGACTTGTAGTCCTATGGTTAAATGTAGGGCTGCTTTATGTCCTACTTAAGGAGTGTTTGCCAAATATAAGCACTTCCCAGCTTTTAGCTTAAAAAGGCTGAAAAAGTGTTTGCCAAACACTTCAAAGCCAACAACTTGAATAAAACACACATATAATTTGTACATTAAAAATTAATTTTATGTACAACTTTCATTGGATTTAAGAGGTATATTAAATTTAATTTAACAAATATTAACATGAGGGGATATATAGTGAGAATGATCCAAACTCATGGGGTAACTAATTGATTTTTGAAAATGCAAGGTTGCATTAATAATTATGATATAACCTCGGGGGCTAATAATAATTATCCCATCAATTCATTCTTTTAATAGGACTAAATAAGTCCTGTTAGGGGAATAAAACACACTTAGTCCTATGTGTGCATTTAAGTATAGTTTTATTCCTATATGGGGCAATTACTAAAATTATATTGGGGTGAATTCATAGGAAATACCATTTTATATAGACTCTTAATGTAACAAAGGTTATGTTCGAATTAACAAATACTAGTCTAGTACTCGTCCGCGATGCATGGGAAACATTAGCACACTCCTTAAGTAGTAAAAAAACAGCCCTACATTTAAAATGGTATTTCCAATCATGCAATTATATATTATCAAGCCAAGAAAATATTAGCTCATTAAAGTGTGTGTCTGATTAGGCATGGAAAGAGATCTAAATTGTTTTACGTGTATTTAGATCATGACTATTCTAAATAAGATCTTGACACATAGGTGACAAATCGAACCAAGCAGAGTATTATCATGTACGTACATATCAATTAATTTATTCATCATGTTCGCCAACCATTACCATAGAACAGAACTAAGTATAGCTCTGGTCTGACTTCCGTTCGTGATAGAATTGAGAGCAGTTCTATCCGTTGTTCTACCTACATGGTTAGTCATAAATAAAATACTGACGTCCGTTTGGACCTTAGGATAGTTCTGTCCTTTGTTCCTGCAGGGTTAGTCATCAACAAAACCACATACTCAACAAATTCCCTCTTTTTGTTTACGACAAACATTAGGTGCCAAAAATAAATGTCATTGCAGATTAGTAGGCAACAGAGATGGAGTATCATCATCAAGTCATAAAGAGGCACCTGATCCCCCCCCATTTGGCATCAACCAAAAGGATACAAGAAACAATCAAACCAGTGCCAAGTAGTTAAGGGCAATAGTGATCAAAATAGAGAGTAATTGTAACACCGTCCTCAAATGTATTTACTTTTACGTAAATGATGTAATAAACCTTATGGAATGATTTATGAATTTACGAAGTTGTAAATTTTTATTTATTCTTTCGCGTGAATAGTAAATTGCACGTGGGACCCACACCGAGAGCGGGGGCCGCCCGACATTCCCGAGACCATATATTTTATTCATCTTGGTCTAGATAATAAATATATATTGGTTGATATTTCATTTGGGCCATGGAAAGGCCCGGAGTTGACCGATTGGTCAAAAGGAGCCCAAATTACCGGTACTGGTAATTTAACAGATAACAGCCCGAACTGACTTTCGAAGGCTTATAAATTAAAGTTGAGGAATGTATATTCATTATACATGTAATAATGAGTAATAGCACATAATATATTTTACTTGACCCGATAAAATAAAATATATTTAAAACAGTCCGAAAAATACAACTTTCGGGGCCAATTGTACACTTTGGGACAAATTAGGATGACCTCCCACATGGGTGGGGGCCACCCCACGAATTTGTCAACCCTTGGGGGCTGGATATGTGCTAAATTGGCTGAATATCAATTGAGAGGATGGGGGAGACACCCTTTGACATTTAGTAGACCCCATCCCTTCACTCATTTGTCTAAATGAGACAAAAACCACCCCTCTCACCTCACCACCTCCACCCATTCGTATCACACCCAAGAATAGCAAGGAGGAGCTCTACAATTCACCATTTTCACACCCAAATTCGAGCTCAAGGAAGGAGGTCCAAAGAGGAGTGTTTGGAGAAGGAAAAAGGTGTAGGAAAGTGTGGAAGTTGAGGTAATCAACTTGCCATAGCTTTCCCTTTATTCTCCTTCTACCATAGAGAATATTTATCATATGAAGAACCCTTGGGATGGTTCTCCATGTTGTAAGTATGGGTTCATGGGTTGAAAGATGGTTCTAAGTCCAAAAACGGACTTAGAGGCCAAAATAACCGGTTTGCCGGAAAATAACCTTTTTGAGGTTATTTATCCTAATATGGGTTTTATGATTATAAAACCTTGTTAGGCACTTGTAAGGGGTATTTCAAGTGACTTCACAAAGTTGGAAAAGTCGCCGGAGTTGTCGCCGGAGTCGACCAAAAGTCGCCGGAGTTTTACCGGAGTTCAACCAAGAAGAGTAGAACTTCATAACGCTAGTTCAAGGTGAGTGGATGGATTAATATCTTATAACTTTTGGGTTAATTATGAGATTACCTAAATAAATGTTATATGTGTTCATAATGATGTTTAAAAGATATTTAAACATGTGATTAGCCAACATGATTAAGTTGTATGAAAAGAATTAATTGTTTATGCATGAAATATGATATGAGGAATTATATAAAATGCATATTAACTTGAAGTGTAAAAGAAGCATAAATGAGTATTATTAACTTAATTATATGATGATCAAGTTGATATGTACAAGGCTTGAATTGGCGGTCAACGACAACGTTGACCGATGGATAATGGATTAATTAATATCGGTTGACATTAGTTAATTATACATTTATATAATTGCATGGCCTTGCATGGATTGTGATACATAAGCTTTATGTATTGAATTAGTTATGAGTAACTAAGTATGATATAGACTCTATCTAGGTTGATAGGAGGTTGATCATAGGAAAATATTTTGGTGGAGGACCCTAGTACTTAAAAGTACTTAACCAAGGTTGTTAAAATCTCGATTTAAATCGTAAAATCGTACAATTTTACGATTCTACATTAATAAAGCGATTCAAATCGCAGGTAAAATCGTAAAATCATAAAATCGTACAAAATCGTAAAAAAACCGTCCTAAAATCGTGTAGAATCGTATAAAATCGTAGCAAAATCGTAGCAAAATCGTAATAAGTTGTTTTTGATGAAAATGATTCAAATTTATTAAAATTAACAACTACAAATTGATACATAATTCCAATAATAATAATATGAATAGTTTATTTATAAAAGTAATGGATTCTTGTGTTACTTAATTGTTTTTATGTTTTACATATGTTTAATGTTATTATTCAATACATTTACCTTATAAAAACAGTTTATAAATCTTGCTTTTGACATTTTAGGTATAGTTTTATGTAATGAAATGATATAATATCATTAACTTGCAACTTAATTTTAATATTTATTTATTTTATAATTATTAACATACGTTTGGTAAAATCTTACGATTTGCGATTTGATTTTACGATTCGATTTCTAATAACATCTACCGATTCGATTCAAAAATACGATTTTAACAACCTTGTACTTAACACTCAAAATTTGGTGGAGGACCCTAGTACTTAAAAGTACTTAACACTCAAAACTTGGTGGAGGACCCTAGTACTTAAAAGTACTTAACACTCAAAACTTGGTGGAGGACCCTAGTACTTAAAAGTACTTAACACTCAAAACTTGGTGGAGGACCCTAGGACTTAAAGTCCTTAACACTCAAACTTGGTGGAGGACCCTAGTACTTAAAAGTACTTAACACTCAAAACTTGGTGGAGGACCTTAGGACTTAAAGTCCTTAACACTCAAACTTGGTGGAGGACCCTAGTACTTAAAAGTACTTAACACTCAAAACTTGGTGGAGGACCCTAGGACTTATGAGTCCTTAACACTCACAAACCGGTGGAGTATCCAAGGATTATGATCCTAAAACTCATAGATTATGATATACAATTAGGGACAAGGAGGAGTCCTATACACTCATAGGTATATGGGTGGGTTGGGGTTTTTAGTCAAGAATATTGACTATTACTATTTTTCCCAAATAAAATGGTGATCTACGGATCAGATATTTTCCAAGTATATATATACTAATAAGTATTTCATAACTTGGGGGAAAGACTATTTATTTAAGTATCACCCTATGTTTGGGTCTTATACTTGAAACGCTAGTTATTCTATATTTAGCCTGCTACTCGCTCGGTACTTGTACTGACCCCTTCGGGGGGCCCCCACCATTTTCAGGTTGAAGCTAGGGCTTGCTACCTGCACCTTATTACGGGTGATATCAACTTCAGGGATACGTGGTTCGTGCTTCCTTATTTTCTTTCAAACTACCGAACACATGCTCATGGATATTTGTTCTACTATAAACTATTTTTGGGGCTTGCATGCCCATGTTGTTGGCCGGTTGTGGCTTATGACTTACCGTTGAATATTTCCGCTATTCATTGGTTTAAATGTGATGTTGTTATGTATGTTTACTACTGAGTATGGATGGATTATATTCTTGAACGCCTTGTGTAATTAAGTGAGGTTGACTCGCGGGTGACGTCACTTGATTATACGGCGGTTGTACACGCGCTTGGATTGCGGTCTGGGGCGTGACAGTAATTATGTAAAATGTTAAGTGATATCCCCTCCCAGACAGTTTAAAAATGTTCAATCATATATTCTTCATCAGATGAGGAAACAATCCTCAAAGAATAGAACGGCCTCAGCCGACATTCCGCACCAACAACGACAATGGAACCCTCGGGTCACCAGATTTGTATAACCCCTTCAGTCTGAACATGCCTTCGACCTCAAGGAGTGTGGACTCCTCTCGGGAAAAATGAAAAATGTCAAAACTGATTCACTAATGCCAGCTGTGACACAGCCGCCCTAATACCCTGCTTTCTTCTTACAACGTTTAATCATCATTCATCACTCAAATTTTCATCTAACAATAATTTCAGGAAAATATCTCATAAACAAGATATGCTGACTTTAGGTTTAAGAACTATCTCAAAAATATGTGATTGTACGTTACCCGATGTTCTAAAAGGCTCCTAGGCGCAGAGTGTATGGAAAACGCCTCGCGTAACTACTAAGCACGCTAAAAGGCAGCCCAAAGTTCAAACGGAAACCAAAATTCAACTATGGCCTAAAAAGGCAACCCAAAGTTGAAACCGGAAACCAAAATTCAACTACGGCCATGAGGGAGAGCTAAAGGCTCTGATGAGACCCGCAATAGCTGAAACCTCAATTGCAAGCCTCAAGTTTAGTGCTCAAGAGGGGCTTAGGACGAATTCTTCAACACTTTCGGTGTGGGAAACACATAGTGTACTTAAATCCTAAAGGGAGAGAAGCCATTCTACGACTTACAAACTACTAGTAAAAATATGATGGGAAAAGTGTCAAATATGCCCCCTACTGATATGAAAATGTCAATTAAGGGCATCAAAACAAATACCATCCAATTGAACCCACGAACACATATAAAAAGTTCAAATTGTCTTTTTGACTGGTGATATCCTGGTTCTAGGTAAACTTGATGAGTCAAATATGCCGTGGCATTCAATTTCTCTATTTTCACATTTTCTTTTCTTTCTTTGTTTCTTTCTTCCCCGTTCCCTTTTCTTCTCCGACTCCCTTCTCCTACACACGTGCTTCTTTCTCTAGCTTGTTTTCTCTTTGCTTCTTTCCTTCTGTATTTCTTTTACATTCACCGGTTTGGCCTCCTAGAATTTGAACGCCGGTCTTTCCCCCCGGCCAACTTCTGACGTGGTACGACATTGCTGACTAGATGCAGCTACCTGAACACCACCGCGGGTCGTATTATCCAATGTTTAAGCAATAATTTGATAAGCTAAAACTAACTAAGAAGGAAATTATATGAAGAAGGGATCTCGTACAAGAACAAAGATGACAAATGAGCAAGTAAGAGTGAAAAGTTGGTGTGTAATCCGAATGTGAGCTTCCCCTGATTACAATGAGGCTATCCTATTTATAAGAAAGGTAATTAAAGCCTTAATAATGACTTTGTACGTTACTGACGGGTTGGCCGCACTTTATGACGATTTCAAATCTGTCATAAAGGTCGGTCAATTACAATCAATATCTTCATTAATCATATTAAAGAAGCTAATAATACATAAATATGTTACAATAACTGTCATTAGACCTTGTGAATGCTCCATTAGCTCGAGTTGTCCGTTATGGACGGTTTGACTTGACGGATCCGACCCGACGGTTTCACAACTTGCCATTAATGCTGGTCTGCTCAAAGAAGTAACCTCTTGCCTTAATATCATTATTAATTACAATAATGAATACAGATTCGTTACAACAGCCACCATTAAACCCCATAAACGTATCATTAACTTCCGTGATCAACCCTCTTTAATGCAACATAAACCGTTAAATTCTTGCTCTAACATCCAACTAGATGCAGTGACCTTCGTCTGGACGCCGCTGCCTGGACACTACCGCCGCTGGTTCACCCGCTTGGGATTCGAGCGCCAGTGATCTTCACCACACTTTGTCGTCCTTTCATACCAACTTCCCATGTCATAAAGTGCCGGTCTTCACCATCCATCCCCATTAATATGTTATTTTATTTTCTATTCTTATTTTTCTTGTGAATCCGTAGATTGGATGGGCATGTCAAAATCTAAAAATCAAATAGAAATGAGAAACATGGAGGAGCTTGGTTTTACTCTTACATAAAAAGGGGGGAGCTTGGCATTGTAATTGAACCAAAGAGGAGAGACCCAAAAATGAAATCAAGAGCAAATAGATTCGAAGGAGCACAAGTTGGGCGAAGAAAGGGTCAACGGGAGAAGAGAGGAAGGAAAAAGAGAGGAAGGAAGAAGGAAAGAAGAAAGAAAGAAAAAGAAAAGGGAAAATAAAATAATTAAGTGCCACCTCACACCATGTGCCGCCACGTGTTGTCATTTACTGATAACTTGTGAATCACCTGATAAAAAGCAGATTCAGACGTTGTTTACAAGTTCACATGCTTAATTGGGTGATATTTGAGTTTGTGTACTTAATTGACATTTTCGTAGTAGTAGGGACCTATTTGACACTTTTCCCAATTATGATATTTATACACATATACAAGCCATTTGAATAAAATACCTGCTACATAAAATTCACCAAAAACTATGTTACTAAGGGCATGTTTGGAACGGCTGGAAGGGCTAAAAAATCTGAAAAGGCTGAATATGATGAAGTGAAAGTGTTTGGTAATATGTTGACTGAAATGACTAATTGAATGTAAAATGACCATTAAGGGTATTTGCTTATTTTTTGCTTTTGTCATTCAAGGCAGCAGTAGTCCATACCTTAACACCACCTCCGCGGCAAATGAGTATTTTTGGTTTTGAACAATCCATTAATACGTTTCAACTGAAAAAGTAACTATTTTGTTACTTTTTTTGGCTGATAAGTAAAATCAGTCCAAACAGCCTAAATGACATGTGTTTGGCTTTCTTTTTACATTTTAAGGTTTATCAACCCATTTTCTAGGCTCCAAACGGCCTCTAAGTATCACTTCATACTGAAATTGTAGTAATTTTTATACTGAAATTATAGTAATTCTTATAGTAATTATTATTATTATTATTATTATTATTATTATTATTAATTTGACTTTGTATTATTATCATCTTGATCACCTGGCTACTTTTCTAAATCTAATTTTTGAAAATTAATGATGTTTTAATTGGATTGATTTTTGTTCATATCAATTTCGATCAATTAAGCCATATTAGACTTAAACAGACCAGGTGAGACTAATTTTTGACAATGACAAAAGACATATAAAATAAAAAGATGCAAGAAAGACCAGACCAAACAAATTGAGACCAGACCAAGTAAGCTCAGAAAATTTCAATCCAATTAATTGGAAGTGGTGTTCTTGGAACATTAGAAATTTACTTTTGTTTTATTCAGAAGGTAATTGTGTTTTCACATAATATTATGTAATATTCTTTTCTTCCACTAAGATTGTCCCATATTTCCTTTTCGATCTGTCCTACTAAAATTCTTACTTAACAATTTTGGTAAAGTTTATGTCATTCTGGATCAGTATTACTTTATAAATTCAATATCAATCATATAAACTCTCTTTTCTTAATTAGTTTACCACCTCTTCACGTCTCAATGTTAGTGGGACGAGGGTAAGAAAATTAAATTTATGATGAAATAATCAAAACGCCAGACTTTTCACGCCTATGTCTCGTCTAAACTTGCCTAGGCTTCAAAGGCTTGAGTCTTAGTCGCGCTGCCTCGATACGCCTTATGTCTTTTAGAACATTGATTGCACCTAGTAAATAAGTAAGTAAGTCCAAGACATGAAAGATACACGAATTATCAATACAGGGCTTGAAAGGTGAAATGTATCGCTATAGAACTCAAATTATGAAAAACCATCAATCTAAGACCTAATATTTCAAAGATTTGATTCATTTAATTTTTTGTTAATTCCATTGTTAATATTTGATGAATTTTTCTTTATAAATGTTTATTATTTAAAATAAATAAATAATATTTTCTTTTAAAGAAATAATTTTTCTGACAACTCAGGTCCTATATTGACAGTTTTCAATCATTCGGATCCTAGATTGATGATTTCCATCATTCGGTCCTATACCGATACATTTCATCTTTCATGTCACGATTTGATATTTCGTCTATCTTTCAGGTCCTCAATAAAGAAATTTCCATAAGTAATTGTAAATAATTCATATTGCCTTCACTGTGAGGTCTAGAGAGAGGAGCGGCGGGGGGGACCCTAGCCCCCACATCCTCTTCTTTTTTCTTCTCTCCCTTCAATTCTTTTTGCTTCAATTATGAAAAAGGATTCATTTAATCACAATTTTCAGTTCTATCTATAGGTTTATTTTCTAGTGTTGTCTAGATCGGTCGGATGCCAGATATATATTCCCCACCATCATCGGTCGGGTGTTCTTGTGTGCTAGTATTAGATCTCCAGCGACTTTATCAATCATGAATCTGGATTTCTTCTGCAACAATATTGAGGCTAATCGCCCCTCTACTAAACCACTGTCGATCCAGTAAGATGTGATTGCATGAATTACTTTCTTTCCAATTGCCGTTGAAACGGGAACAAATTATGGACTTGACTCCTTACCAGTGGCTAAAAAAATTGGGAAATTCAGTAGTTTCTTTTCGGTGGCTGGTCAACCTGGATCCATTTCGAGTAGCATGAACATTCACACTGTGGTACTAGTCTACATCGTTGCAAGGTTAACGAACATGAGAGCTTTTGTAGGTTTTCTTGTTCTTTGTCTCACCTTGGTGTAGCTTTGAACGTTATAATTATAATGTTTAACTTTAGATTATTATATTTCTTGATACCCTTGTTATCAATAATAATTATGTGATTTGTTTTAAAAAAAAACGGTAAATAGAATTTCCCAAGGAAACTTGGGCCACCGAAAAAACTCCTAAACCTGATGCACACGTCCAATCTAGGCCCAACACTAAAGCGGTTGCTGTGATGCGCTTTCGCTGTCCGCTTCTTCCTCGCGGTGTCCACAGTCCCTTGACATCAACAGTCAACACTCCCCGACAAGGACGAGCCAAAGAGCAACCACTGCCCGGCGTCCGGCGCACCGCTTCGACAGACCCACCGCGGTACCACCGACCTTCCACCGCTGCCGCACCCCTCCGCCTCACCGCCATACTACTTCTGATCGACCATTCATTACTCTTCCGTATCCAGGTATTTCGTTCTTCCATATTCAGTGCCAGCTACCTTAACTTCCAACCATATCAAATACGGAGTATTCTCAAACAAAAATTCAGTCTCATTTTGATTGTACATATATGAACATAATTGTAGATAACAACCACTCTACAGACCTCATTTTGAGGTTCTTTGTCTCAAAATTGAAGATGGTTTATTCATTAAAAAAATTCGATCAATGTTAAAAACATTTCAAGTCCGAAACAACTACCCTAGGGATCATTAGTTAGCGCATTTTGTAAGATAACAACCACTTTACAGACCTCTTTTTCAGGTTACTGATAGCTACTTTCTTTGTTATAAAAGAATGACAAATTGACAAGGCCGTATTTTTATAATTTTTTTAATCTGCATTTTTATATGTTGGCAGTATCCATTATTTTGAAGCATACTGTGATGCATTCTTTATTTTTAAGAATATCGGGAGTATAGATTACATCAAAATATCTTCAGTATTAGCTATTTAGCTATACATTAATAGATCTGTATTTATCAGTTTAGGCAATAGAAAACTGTATGCGAAGACGCTGGATTGCTGAGTGAGAGCATGAACTGATTTCACCTGCTCTTTAGGTACAAAAATTTTAAAGACTGATTTCACGCTGTGTTCACAGTTCAAAAATTTGTAGGGAACCACAAAATAGTCACTTTTTTAATTGTCAACTCCATTAATACCCACATATCTTCCAAATGTGTGTCATTATCAATACACTATATATCTTTACCGAACACTTTGTGTGCATAACTTTGTTAGAGACCCCCTCAAACCTCTATCACTTTATCTTTGACTGCACTTGTTGCTTTCGTCTATGTTTCTTACCTCGAAAATCAAACACAAGCATTCTATACTAAGTGACAACACTCTCACCTGGGATAACTTTACAATCAATGTAGCTAGGTCTCCATGTAGTTCGTATTATGTAGTCAATTTGAGTACTATAGGTCACAAGGTCAAAGTCTATTTTTTTTAACCAAGTGTTCATTATAGTCAACTCGTACATCAAGAAAAAATCCAACATATTATTTCCCGCTTCATTTCTAGTGCCAAAATCATGTTTGACATGAATACTTTCAAAACCATCATGGCTCGAGCCCACATCCCCATTGAGGTCGTCCACTATGGCCATTTTCTCTCCCCATGGCCCTTGTACCACCACTTCCTCAACATCTTACCAGAATTGTTGAACGATAGATGTATCCAATCTCACTTGTGGTGCACAGACAATTATCACGGACATGATCTGATCCCCTAACACCAATTTAATGCTCATGATGCGGTTGTTCTTCCTAAATACTATCCCCGTTTAATTCATGTTATCATGACAAGTTAAATGACTTAATGACATATGATTACTACTATCTGTTTTGGCATGGTAAGCAACTAAAAGTTGAGGCTTTGAAACTTTGATTAGCCGACATGAACTGATAAGTTGCATTGGTAGTTTGGTACATTGGCTTGGTATCAGTAGATACAGGACACCTAAATAAGATTCTGATTATTTCATTTTTATGCTGAAACTGTTAGTGCTCACCCCTGCAATTATTTTGTGATGGTTCACTGTGATCTTTTTCTTTGCTTGAACAGTAAAATATCAGCATTCCTTGTCTATCTCCTTTTTCTTTATTTTGCATGTAATCATTTCGTGATATTTTTTGAACTTTTTTGTTTGTAATCACCAGGACAGGGTGAAGTAGAAAAGCTGAAGAGTTGCATTTTGGCCTTTTTCTATCCAACTACTATCCATTTTAAGTTGCAATTGTACTGATGTATGAGATTCTCTGACTCCAACTAATATACCATATTCGTTCCTTCAAAATGAAATATGCAATTTTTACTCCAACGACAATTTTGAAAACCTGCCGATTTGAACCCATCACAACCCCCCACACCCTGTGGAAGATGCTATATGCACAATGTACAAGACCCATGTCACAGTCTACCGCTATTCCGAAGAAGCAGCAGCGGGTGCGGGACCATGGCTTTGACAACTACATGGAGGTGGAGAAGAAAACACGTAAAGTCCTGAAATTCCAAGACCTAATCCTCACCCAGCCGAACTCCATGATCTCTGTTTCTCACTTGGACGTGTTGTCACGCAGGATTGGGTTCAAACAACATGAAGTAGCGAAATTCATACTCAAATTCCCCCACATTTTTGAGATATTTGAACACCCAGTTCAGAGAATTCTCTATTGCAGGTAGGGTTAACATATTAAATCTAGTCATCAAGATATAATTCATATAAATTTGGCTATTATTGAGTATTCATATCCGTTTGTTTTAAATCTAGAAATCAATAATGTATTTGGTTTGGCCATCTTCTTAGCATATTTTTTATTTTATTCAAATATTCATATTCGAAATGCTTATACATAAACAAACACCCATGTCAATCAATATATCTGGAGGTGTTGCTCATATGCATATACTTGTGCTGTGCGTGTATGTATCTATGTGTCGTGCATATCTTAAATTATATATATGGCATTTGAAATTTAAATATTATTCAAATAATAATTGAATGTAAACCTGTTGGTGTTGTTAAAACATTTCAAATCAATATGTGTGTTAGTGAATGGTGTGGATGTATGTATTTACACATACACAGTATTATAATTTCAAATTTGTTTTTTGAGTTCATGGAAACCCAATTGTTGAGTTAATCTCATCAGGACTGGAACTGACAGTCCAATAAAATTTGATTCCCTGTCACAAAAAATTGTAGGTTCGCCCGCAAGGCTCAGTTGCAGATGTGTCAAGAAAACGAAGCCCTTTTGGCCCAAATACCGGATGCCATCACCCGGCTAAGAAAGCTTCTGATGCTATCAAACACTGGTCGACTCCGGTTGGAGCATGTTCGGATTGCCCGGAAAGAGTTTGGGCTGCCGGATGATTTTGAGTACTCGGTAATTTTGAAGCACCCTGAGTATTTCAGATTGTTTGATGGCACAGGAGAGAGTAGACACAAGTACATTGAGATTGTAGAGAGAGACCCGAAACTGGGGGTGTGCTGTATTGAGAAAGCAAGAGAGAAAGAGTATAGAGAGAAGGGCGGGGAGGCTGAGAATATACGGTTCTCGTTTATTGTGAATTTCCCTCCTGGTTTTAAGATTGGGAAGTACTACAGGATTGCGGTGTGGAAGTGGCAGAGATTGCCTTATTGGTCTCCGTATGAGGATGTCTCGGGGTATGATTGTAGGTCTCTCGAAGCGCAGAAAAGGATGGAGAAGCGGGCGGTTGCCACCATTCATGAGCTCTTGTGGTTGACCGTTGAAAAGAAGATAACTTTAGAGAGGATTGCACATTTCAGGATGGCCATGGATTTGCCAAAGAAGCTCAAAGACTTCCTCCTTCAGCACCAGGGCATATTTTACATCTCCACGCGGGGGAACCATGGGAAACTGCACACTGTGTTTCTCAGAGAGGCTTACAAGAGAGGAGAGTTGATTGAACCCAACGGTCTGTATTCGGCAAGGAGGAAGCTGGCTGAGCTGGTACTGTTGAGTCCTAGGAAAGCACCCAAAGTAGTGGATCATGAATTGGTCAGTAGTTATGGTTGGAGAGACGGCGGCGAAGCAGCAGCTTATGTTCAAAGTGAGGACATTGAGAATGACAGTGTCACAACAATGCGTAGTGATGGTCTGAGAAATGCTGGTTCCAGTTTGGTCGATGGATCTGCCGATGACGTGGATCCCTTAGGCACTGTTAGTGATGACAACGATGACGAGGATGACGATGATGGTGGTGGTTGTGAGTTATGACAACTTGGGCGTGAATAGTTAACCAAGAACAGACTTATATACCAACATGATGATCATTTAATTAATTAATTAAGGCCTTTTCATATTTTAAAAATTAATTCTATTGTCATTTCAACGTACAACAAGATATTTGTAGTCTAAACTAACCGATTGGACTTAGGGGTGGATCAGGTCCGCTACTCCGCTAGTCCCAACTGGCCCAGAACAGGGTTTGGCACTGTTTGGGATTGACCCGGGATCGGTTTCCTATCCCTGTCCAGAAGCGGCCTTGCTGTCCACGGTTTATGTTACCTAGTCCGGGTGTGTTCTTTAGGGACTGGAATGGGTTCAGTCCCTAAAATATTCTACGAATACTCATTCATTTTAAAATAAAAAATTCTCACACCTTAAGTAGTCATTCTCCTACTATCCTCTCTATGCCTGGACTCGGGCCGGTTCGGGCCCGGCCGGGCCTCGGGCCAGGAAAGGGAGGCTCGAGCCCGAACCGCCGGTGGCCGGTTCCGGTCCCGGTTCCGGGCCAAACCGGGCCGGGCCGGGCCGGGCCGAACCGGCCCAATATTTTTTTTTTTTTTGTTCTCCTATTTAATCCCCTACCCCTCCCCCTCAACCCCAAACCATCCCAAACCACCTCAAATGGCCCAAAATACCTAATCCAACCTAAAACTTAAAAAAATTTCAAAAAAAAAAAAAAAAAAATTAAAATCCGGCCCGGACCGGGCCCGGACCGGGCCCGGACCGGGCCCGAACCGGCCGGGCCGGTTCACCAAAACCTGGGCCCGGGCCCGAACCGCCCAGCAGCCGGGCCGGGCCGAACCGAACCGAGGGACCCACCGGGCCCCGGGCCGGGCCGGGCCAAACAGTAACCGGGCCGGGCCGCCCGGCCCGAGTCCAGCACTAATCCTCTCTACTCATAATCTCCTGGGTATTGCTTTATGCACCCCCAAACATGCTTCGCGCACCTTTTTTGGACATGTATGCCCTCTCATCTTATTTTTTAAGTTCATACCTGCATTAAGTTTTAAGAATGAACATCATTGTTTTAGAAATCAATACTCCGTATAATTGTAACTTTAAATTTAAGATGAAGCAGTCAAGCTTAATACTCCCTAGTACCGTACTATCATATGATATTTGTAGCAAGGGACTTATTTAAAATCAAATCTTGAGGGAAAGTAGTTTTGATCTTTATTATAATTATTAAAATAAATATATATTTTTTCTACAATATAGAATAGGGGAAATGTGCAAATATACTCCTGAACTAGTCTGTTTACGCTTTGTCTCGTTTGGTCTCGAATCGAAAATAGTCAAATACTATCGTATAAAACATCGTAAAAGGTGTCAATTATAGTTATATGATAATTGAATAAAAACAATATTCAGGTGATAAAACATCGTATGTGATAAACACAATGTGATAGACATAATGATATAGATCAAAAATAAAAATTAAGATACAAGTAGTAGGCAGGTGAATTTATTAATATAAATTCAGATAAAAAATATCTCGTACGAATGAGAATGTTTTTACTTGGACTGTTTTCAGTACCAAACCAGATTTAATCAAACCAGATCAGAACGAACCTGACTTTCATATTTATAAAATACACGAATACCAAACATTTAATAGACCATACTAGACCGGTTCATATCAGGTCAGACCAGCAAATTTCAGTTCAAGTAAAAACATACTGAAAGTCAAGAGTACAATTTTTTAGACCAACTTCATATTCATCTCCTATTATATAAAAAGATTGTAAAAATATTTTAAATTAAAACATTAGGATTTAACTTTATGAAAGAGGATAAATTTAATAAGCAATACAGATTAGGGAGTGCATTATACTGTTAGTGGCGTAAGTCTTGCGTGACATATACACATGCTAATAACTCCGTATGAAAGAGGATAAAACTGTCCGACGATGGAAAAATAGGGGTGCGCATAGTAAGTTGGGAGGTGCGCGGAGCAGGAGCGTAATCTCCTAGTATGTAGGGATGGACCCGGGCCGGGTCGGACCCGGGCCTCGGTTCAGGGAAGGGGAGGCCCTGAACCGGCCCGGGTAACCCCCGGGTCCGGTTCGGGCCGGGACACCCGCCCGGTTCACGGGCCGGGCCACCCGCCGGGCCGGGCCTTTTATTATTATTTTTTTAATTATATATTATATTATTATACAAATTCTTATTAAAAACAAAATTCAAGTGCATTTATTTGAAATAGGAAATACATTTGAGAAGAAAACAACAATATGAAATACATTTTCTAATTGTAAAATAAGTTAATTAATTTAATGAATTAAGTAAAACTATTTTTACTTAGAAAAGTGGTTTGATTTATAATTTACAAATGTTACAAAATAGGTGTATAAGTATTTAAACAAATTACATATTGTAAATGTATTTTTAATTTAAAAACAGCCTTTACATTTTACAAAAATAATTTGAAGTTGTAACTTGTAAGTTTGTAACCAATTAATTAATTTGAGAAGTGCTACATATGAAAAAATAAACGCATATTTATTTGAAATATGAAGTACAAGTTTACAAATTAATTTTATTGAATTGATTATTGAATAATTTTTTTTGTTGATTATTGAATTGATGTACACAATAATATAAAATAATTCAAGTATATTTATTTTAAATAAGAAGTACAATTGAGAATTAGGATGAATTTAATAAATGTAATACATTTTGTAATAAAAAATCAATCGGAATCTCCGCCTTCGGCGGTTGTTTCCTCCATAAAGTGGCGGGTGGGAGTGATGGTTATTTCTTGAGTTCTTTGTTGGGCCTTCAACCAATCGTGGAAGCAAACTAGCGTCTCAAGAGAGCTCGGGCTCAACCTCGTTCTATAATCGGTTAGGACATTGCCGGCCACACTAAATTCTTGTTCCAAGGCAACTGTTGATATCGGCATTGCTAGCACTTGCTTAGCCATCTTTGATACAACTGGGAACATTCTTTCATTTTCCTTCCACCACTTAAGAACGTCAAAGTCATCCCCAACTTCATAATCAACATTCAATGTTAGATACAAAGAAAGCTTGTTAACTGAGCTTTGTTCAGTAGCGGGAGTTGCTCTACTTTTTTTCAAAAGAGAACCAAATGCAGATTTTAAAAGTGATTTTCCTTTAGATGAAAAAGATGTTCGCGGCATGGGAGGAGGTGCATTACCCTACTATGCATGAAATTCATTATACAATTGATGAAATAAATTACTAACCTCGTTGTATTCTTGTTTAGGGTCGATGGGATTATCATCGAACTCTTGAGTTGGAAAAAAAGAAGCATAATAGTAATCTATACAATTTGCCAAGTAAGCAAGTTTGTAACGAGGATCAAGAACAAATGCAATACCATATATATGCGGAATATGTGAATAATATTTTAAAAACTTTAGTTTCATGAAATCACAAAAATAACTAACGTAAGCGGCATCGGAAAATTCACAAAAAGCGCCGCCGAGATTAACAGCTTCAACAAAAAATTCATTTGCGGTAGGTTTATAAACATGACTAAAAGTTTGAGTTGCGTTATTAAAATATACCAAAACATTAACAATTTTTTCACAAGTGTCGATGTCAGCCGGGTTTATAATATAGTTACAAGTTTGTCTTAAAAAAGCAGGAAAATGATCTTTATATCTAATAAGTACTTGAATTAAGTTATAAATACTATTCCAACGAATAGACAAATCTTTAGGAAAAGCACAATAATTGACACGTCTTTCCTTCAAATATTGCTGCCATTGCATTTTTAGTGGAGTGTTAGCTCAAATCAATTTAATTCCCCACCTTCACTACCTCCAAAGCATCTCCTAATGCCGCTAACCCATCTTGTACACCAAATTTAGAATATGACATGCACAACGTTGATGAAAAAACCTACCCATCAATGTAGAAGCGCCACACAATACACACAATCTAGGTATAGCAGCAGTATTATTACTAGCATTATCAAAACCTACAACAAACACCTTATCAATCAAATTATACTCAATTAAAATACGCTCAATGAGAATATAAATATTATCAGCAGTGTGATGATCATTGAATTCACAAAAAGCAAGAACACATTTATGCATATTTCAATCATCATCAATATAATGTGCAGTAAGACCCAAATAATGTAAATGATGATAAGTATACTCCCATATATCGCTACAAATACTAACACGTCCATCAAAGTTTGCGAAAATGTTTGTAATTTTTCTTTTTCCAAGTTATAATGCCTTATAACTTCTTTTTTAATGGTTTTGCGACTATAATTTCTAAATTGAGGATTTAAAGCACCTTGAGCATAATCTCTTACCGCAAGACTTTCGGAAAAAATATAGGGTAAATTTTCTTCAACAATTAAATGAGACATACCAGTCAAATGTTTTTTATCATCATAGGAGAAATTACCAAAGGCTTGAGAATTTGCAAACCTCGATATTTGTGTTTGCTTCCCCTTGCCTTTGTTTATTTTCGCATACTCCACAAGGTGGGCGGACTTAAGATGCCTTGTCAGACTCCCGTATCCGCCAGAAGTTCCCAAGCTATACTCTTTGTTGCAATGATTGCAACTTGCGTATCATTTATCGGTATTTTTGTCTTTCCTTTTTGTAAAATTGTTTTCAATAATAGGAGATTTAGATTTCTTACCAACTTGGGATGAACTGCCCTCGTCCTCCAACTCTTGCTCATCATCCGGGGTGCCGTGAGTCCCGTCGCCCCCCTCGTCCTCCTCCGCATCGTCATCCTCGAGCTCCTCTTCATCAATGGTTGTCGAGACTTGTTGTTCTTGTGCAAAGCGTGGATCATTTCGGGAAAATAGGTTTTGTAGTTGCTCGTCGGACATCGCCATATCATCTCTCCGTTGGTAATCCGTTTCAAAATCATCTCGACTTTGAAAAGAAGACTCGGCCCGCGCTTTACCTTTGCCTTCGCGTGAAGTGGGACGAGTCGCCGCAATCTCTCTCTTGCGGTTGCGTTGGAGATTACCCATATCTACAGAATGTCTACCACGCTCCATCTTTAAAATTGAACAAATATTAAATGATATCAAATATTTTATATGAGTACAATAGTAATAAAAAAATGTGACTAAGAAAACTATAGCAAATTCGAACTAAAATATGAGTATATCAAATGTAACAATTTATTTTCCTTGAAAAAAATTCGAACTACTTGTCATTAATACTTTAATGAGAAATGTAGCAATTAACTAATAATTATATATGAGAAATGTAACAATTTACTAGTCTAACTAATATTAATATGAAAAATGTAAAAATTAACTAGTTTTTTTTACTTTAATGAGCAATGTAGCAATTAACTAATATTAATATGAGAAATGTAACAATTAACTAGTTTAACTAATATTAATATGACAAATGTAAAAACTAACTAGTTTTTTTTGCTTTAATGAGAAATGTAGCAATTAACTAATAGTTATATATGACAATTGTAACAATTAACTAGTTTAACTAATATTAATATGACAAATGTAAAAATTAACTAGTTTTTTTTACTTTAATGAGAAATGTAGCAATTAAATAATAATTATATATGAGAAATGTAACAATTAACTAGTTTAACTAATATTAATATGACAAATGTAAAAATTAACTAGTTTTTTTTTTTTTTACTTTAATGAGCAATGTAGCAATTAACTAATATTAATATGAGAAATGTAACAATTAACTAGTTTAACTAATATTAATATGACAAATGTAAAAATTAGCTAGTTTTTTTACTTTATGAGAAATGTAGCAATTAACTAAGTAACTAGTTTAACTAATATTAAATGAAAAATTATATGTAACAAGTAACTAATATTTTTTTCCCTTTAAAGAGAAATGTAGAGAAATATAACAATTAACTAATTGAATAGATAAATGAGAAGTCTAACAATTAACTACTTTTATAAAATGTATGAATGTGTATAAGTCTATATAGTTTATAGAATGTGTAAATGTATTATAAGTAATATATAATATAATGTTTATAGTATATAATATATAAGTATATTACTATAAGATGAGTAATACACTTATACTTAATACTTTAATATATATATATATATATATATAGAAATAATTACATAAATATGACCAAAATAAAGATAATTTGCAAAAATATGACTAATTACTAGAGTAGTAATGAAATCATAGTAATTCATGTTCAAGTTTTGAACCTAAGTTACCACAACATTACGTTGTAGTAATGAATAGTCATATTAATGTAAATAACTTTTATTTTAGTAATAATCTTGTAAAAAAACCCATATATATATATATATAGGTATATATTAACTAAATGTATTATGTAAATATAAGTAAATAACAATAGTATGGATAATAACTAAATATCGAGTAAATATGAATGTGTATAACTATATATAGTATATATAATGTGTAAATATATTATAAGTAATATATAATATAATGTTTATAGTATATAATATATAAGTATATTACTATAAGATGAGTAATACACTTATACTTAATACTTTTATATATATATATATATATATATATATATATATATATATAAAAGTATATATTAACTAAATGTAATATGTAAATATAAGTAAATAACAATAGTATGGATAATAACTAAATATCAAGCAAATATGAATGTGTATAACTATATATAGTATATATTAGAAGTGCTCTCCTCCGAACTACCGGAGGGAAAAGCTGTCCGACCTTTTTATCAATGGAAATTGTAGCGTTGGATTGAGGTTATACGAACGGCCAGGATCACAACTTTTCCATGCTGGACAGCTGGAGCTTGTTACTCCGTATTCGAGATGGATCGTGATTAGTGAGACGCTATTGATTTACAATGTGTCCACACATACTTTTTTTTAAATACTTCTAGTTTAAAAAACGGCTACCATCTTTGATTTACAAAACACACATTTTAATTTTTTAAACTATTGCCAAAAAAGTCTTAATAATAAATGAAAAATGTGAAAGTTGTTCTAAATTGCGTTTTTCCTATAATATTAGTAATAATAATATTTCATTATAATTGTCTGACCTTTTTTAAGGCAAATTTTAATATTTGACTTGTGATCGGTTCGGTTCTGGTTAAAATACGAAAGAATCGTATTAAAAATTGTAGTCATTAAATTTGATTCGGTTCTAGTAAAAAATGTAGTTGTAAAATGCGGTTCGGTTCTTACCCTTTTCAATTCTTTATAAAAAAAAAACATTATCCTCTTAAAAAGAAGACTTCTTACATTTTTTCCTTCAATTACATAAACATGTTCAAATTTCAAATGAAATTTTGTGAGCAGGTTTTACATTAAGTACAAATTGTGTTCATTAATTTTTAATTTAAAATTTAACCGGGAAGTCATAAAATTTAATCGGGAAGTATGATCTTCAATTTTTTCATAAATTTTCATAAGAATATTATTTAGAGGTTGACCTACGTCCTATTGGATATGTACCTTGGACCTATTAAACCTTTTGCTATTTTGATGCATAGTTTAAAAGTTTATACTAGTATTTTTTTGTTATGTTTAAATTTAATATTTGCGCTTGAATATTGTTGTGGTATTTGAACATTGGGATATCATGTATGTATAATATATGTAATGGTCATAATTTCGATAACTATTTTCATGATTTGAAATTTGAACATGTTTATGTAATTGAAGGTAAAAATGTAAAAAGTCTTCTTTTTAAGAGGATAATGTTTTTTATAAGGAATTGAAAAGGGTAAGAACCGAACCGCATTTTACAATTACATTTTTTATTAGAACCGAACCAAATTTAACGCCTACAATTTTTAATACGGTTCTATAGAATTTTAACCAGAACCGAACCGATCACAGTTCAAATATTAAAATTTGCCTTTAAAAAGGTCAGACAATTCTAATAACTAGGAAATATTATTATGACTAATATTATAGGAAAAACGCAATTTAGAACAACTTTCACATTTTTCATTTATTATTAAGACTTTTTTGGCAATAGTTTAAAAAATTAAAATGTGTGTTGTGTAAATCAAAGATGGTAGCCGTTTTTTAAACTAGAAGTATTAAAAAAAGGTATGTGTGGACACATTGTAAATCAATAGCGTCCCACTCCCACTATCCATCTCTAATACGGAGTAACAAGCTCCAGCTGTCCAGCATGAAAAAGTTGTGGTCCTGGCCGTTCGTATAACCTCAATCCAACGCTACAATTTCCATTGATAAAAAGGTCGGACAGCGTTTCCCTCCGGTAGTTCGGAGGAGAGCACTCCTCTAGTATATATAATGTGTAAAGAATTATAATATGAATGTGAATAAGTATATATAAGTAGAGAAATATTCAGGTCAGGTATACCTGACCACTGCCCCCGTCCGGCCTCCTCCATTTGGGGGTCTTCCCGATGGTATTTTTTACTCAAATTTTTTGTGTAGGTTCCTCATTAAGTCTAGTTCATCCATACCAAATTTCAGCCAAAAATTCAATCGGGAAGGTCGTCAAATGATTTTTGCAAGTTAACTGGTCCGGAATATGTATTTTCCGGACCAGTTAACTTGCAAAAATCATTTGACGACCTTCCCGATTGAATTTTTGGCTGAAATTTGGTATGGATGAACTAGACTTGATGAGGAACATACACAAAAAATTTGAGCAAACAATACCACCGGGAAGGCCCCCAAAAGGAGGAGGCCGGACGGCGGCTCCGGTCAGGTATACCTGACCGGAAGATTACTCTATATAAGTATATATTTATAAGTAGATAATTACTATATAAGTAGATATAATAATTATATAAACCATATATATGTAGAAAGAATTTGGAGAAGATGAAGAATGAAGATGATTGAATATGAGAGATTGAGAGAATAGAGAATTAGAGAGTAGGAAGAGTTGTAGAAGAAGAGGTGTAAAAAATGTATAGAAAATGGGAGTATAAATAGGTTTTTTTGTATACCCCACCCCACTCCCCTAATCCCCCCAGACCCCCCTCCTATGCTCCCAACGGCTATAGAGCCATTTGGGAACAGTCCCAACGGCTATTATAGCCTTTCATTATTATTATTATTTTTTAAATGTGACCGTTGAGGCCCGGGCCGGGCCGGTTCACAATTAAGAAGGCCCGAGCCCGGACCGATATCTGACCGGGTCGGGTGGCCCGAACCGGGCACTAACCGGGTCACTGGGCCGGAAAAGTACCTGTCCGGGCCGGTTCCGGGCCAGTTGGCCCGGCCCGAGTCCACCCCTACTAGTATGCTCTCTACTCATACAAACTTCATCTTTACATTTATATTTAATATTCGATAAACACACACATATAGAGAACTTGTCTTGTGCGGATCGCGTACGGGAACTCCCGTACAGCCAAGGCCATTTGAGGCCTTCATGATGGAATTTTTTGATGATTTTTTAAGCATTTTCATCATAAATTTTAGATTATGTCCATAACAATGTTCTAAAAGGCGCTAGGCGCTAGTCGGGCGCCAGCCCTTGCTAGTCGGGGACTAGTCGGAGACATAGAAATTACATTTTTATCTATATTTTTGCATAAGTATGATAAGTAATATTGTATTTTTGTGTGTATAAAATACATATGTACATATACATTAACAAACATGAAAGATGGAATTCTCACATTTAATCATACGTAGTATATGATAACTAATCACTTACCTTCATTATTATATAAATATAATTAATGATAAAATTTAGGTATATATACAAACATATATAGGTTTATCTTAATTTAAAACTTCATTTCTTTATATGCATGGCTAAAGTTCAAATACGTATATCGCTTAGAAAATTAAAATTAAAAAGTAAAGTAATGTTCGACGAATCTAGACAGCGTAGGCGGCCGATTAGGAGCTCTAGGCGGGCAACTAGGCGCCATAGGCGGCCGACTAATTCACCTAGACGGCAAACAAATTAGTCGGAGCGCCTAGACGAAAATCGGGGCTCTCGACCACCGCCTAGCGCATAGGCGAGACTAGTCGGGCGCCTAGAACGATTTTTAGAACATAGGTCCATAATATTTCAGTTTAAAATTCGATGTGGAAGACAATCAAATAAATTATTAAATGTACTGCAATTTTAATATGTATAAAAACGCAGAATGTTTCAGTAATTTATTTAATTGTTTTCCCGATTCAATTTTAAGTTGAAATTTGGTAAACGTAATCTAAACTTCATGAAGAACATGTTCAAAAATATTCCAGCCGAAGGACCCAAAATGGCCTTGGCCGTGCGGGAGTTACCGTTGGGCCGTCGGCATGAGATCAAATCTCTTATCTCTATCTCTCCGTCTCAAAAGCCCTCCCAAACCATCCTTTTTATATTTTTAAAATCCCAAACATGAAAGAAATGGTCATAAACTTTAGAGTTTGTTAGGGAGTTTGGGAGAGGGGGAAGGGGGATTTGAAGGTTAGCCATGAGAGAGGAAGGGAGTGGAAGTGAAAGAAAACTTTGCTTTTCTTTGGGAGTTATAAATTTGGGAAGAAGGGGGGCTACACAAAATTATACTCCCTCCGTCCCGCTATGATTGTCCCATTTTACCATTTCGGTTCGTCCCACTACGATTGCTCCATACCTTATTTGATAAAGTTTGTGTGGTTCTAAATCATTCCTACTTTATTCTTACTTTATCAATTCAATATCAACCACATAAACCCACTTTTATTAATAACCGTGCCACCTTCTCTTCTTCCAAACTTAGGGGGACGGAGGTAGTAATTGAAACCCCTTAGGATATTGTTGAGTTTAATCCAACACGATATAGTAAATATATGTATGAACACTCAGTTTTTACGTTGAAATCCGAAAGGGAGAAAACCACGGGACTTTTTAGGCTAATGTCCAAGCCCTCTCATTCTCATTAATCTCTCATCACCATTACATAGTACAATTTGAGCTCCATTTATGGAGTATTGAGCTAGCTAGAGAGAAATAAGGAAGAAGAAGCTAAAGAAGGGATCCCCAAAACATGGAGGGAAGCCTCATATTTATAGGGGAAAGGGGAAGGGTGCTCTCCACCCTAATGGGCCAAACGGGCCGATGTCGGGCCTAATGGCCAAAGCGGGCCAGAGTGGGCCGAAATGGACCTAGCTGCTCGGGCTCCGTACTGGATAATGCCTTGGGCTCCTGAACAGTAATAGGCCGGGATAATATATCCCAACACAAGTCCCCCAGTTTCTTGAGTAGTGAGTGTGCGAATCTGCTCGAGAAAATATACTCTTGCCTGCGCTCTTCCTCTGTCTTGCTGGAAACTGTGTCTTCGAATAATCATAATATATGAGTGGGTGTCTGCACTCCTGAACGTAATCTTCCGGTGAGGCACCCCCCCTTCCCGACGGGGTCGGGCGAAGGGTGCTCCTCCACGGGCACACTCCCCCTGAATGCATCAGGCGGGAGTAAAGGACTCTGACTCGAGCTTTCCAATCGGAGAAGCTTAGAGGTCCATGCATCTATAAACCGACGTCGCAGTACTGTCGAAACATGATGCACGTGTGTATGTATGAATGTATGAGGTATGATGCATGAATGCATGAATGCATGTAATGTATGGGTGCAATGTATGAGAGAAGGAATGTGAGATGTGATAGAAAGCGGTGGCTCTCATCGATAAACCGGGCATGTCAGCGCCGAGAGGCAGACGTGCTGCATAAGATGGTCGTCGCCATCCTAGAAGGGATGGGCGATCCAAAGATGAACTCGACACAATTGCACGGCGGGGCCGATTGTGCTGCATAAGATACCCGTCCCCATCCTGGAGGAGATGGGCGACCCGGAGATGAACTAGACACGATGGCACTGAGGGGCCAATCATGCTGCATAAGAGACGTTCGTCGCCATCCTGGAGGGGATGGGCGAACCGAACATGAGCCAGACACGATGGTGCTGAGAGGCCGATCGTGCTGCATAAAGACGTTTGTCGCCATCCTGGAAGGGAATGGGCGAGCCGAACATGAGCCAGACACGATGGCGCTGAGAGGCCGATCGTGCTGCATAAAGACGTTCGTCGCCATCCTGGAAGGGACTGGGCGAGCCGAACCGTAAGTCTGGACACGATGGCGCTGAGGGGCCGATCGTGATGCATAAGACATTCGTCGCCACCCTGGAAGGGATGGACGAGCTGAACGTGAGCTGGGTACGATGGCGCTGAGGGGCCGATCGTACTGCATAAGACGTTCGTCGCCACCCTGGAAGGGATGGACGAGCTGAACGTGAGATGGGTACGATGGCGCTGAGGGGCCGATCGTACTGCATAAGACGGTCGTCGCCATTCTGGAGGGAATGGGCAAGCCGAACCGTGAGTCTGGACACGATGGCGCTGAGGGGCCGATCGTGATGCATAAGACGTTCGTCGCCACCCTGGAAGGGATGGACGAGCTGAACGTGAGCTGGGTACGATGGCGCTGAGGGGCCAATCGTACTGCATAAGACGGTCGTCGCCATTCTGGAGGGAATGGGCGAGCCGAACCGTGAGTCTGGACACGATGGCGCTGAGGGGCCGATCGTGATGCATAAGACGTTCGTCGCCACCCTGGAAGGGATGGACGAGCGGAACATGAGCTGGGTACGATGGCGCTGAGGGGCCGATCGTACTGCATAAGACGGTCGTCGCCATCCTGGAGGGAATGGGCGAGCCGAACTGTGAATCTAGACACGATGGCGCTGAGGGGCCGATCGTGATACAGAAAAATAGTGATGATCATCTCATGGCCCTCGGCCTGTCGGTGAGTGGTAATCATCTCGCGGTCCTCGGCCGTGCTGGTGATGTGTCAAGTCTCTCTCCTGATTGGCTGTGAGAAGCCGATCGTCTGCCAGGACTCCATCCGGGAAGGAATGGTGAGCCTGAAATAAATCTGGGCGATGTCCCTCCTGCCTGATCTGGGGAGCTAATCGTCGTTCGTCTACCGTATCCGTGGTCCTATGTACGGACCGCTAAGCGGTGTACACTCGGTACGCAACAGACTCCGGTGGAGAACTGGTCCTTCGTGTCTGATCCATGGAGCTGGTCTTCGTTCGTCTACCGTATCCGTGGTCCTATGTATGGACCGCTAAGCGGTGTACACTCGACACCCAACAGACTCCGGTAAAGAACTGGTTCTTCGTGTCTGATCCATGGAGCTGGTCTTCGCTCGTCTACCGTATCCGTGGTCCTATGTATGGACCGCTAAGCGGTGTACACTCGGCACGCCACAGACTCCGGTAAAGAACTCGGTCTTTGTTCTTCCCAAGTCTCGTGAGTACTGGTCTCCTGGTTTCGCAGGAGACGTTCGTCATCCCAACTATGAGAAGAAACAGATTTATCCACGTCGGGATTCCCTATCTCTGTTCGTCCCCAGTCGTGAGTTACTAGTCTTCTGGCTTCGCATAAGACGTTCGTCATCCGTCCATAAGGGGGAGGAACCGGTACACCCTGTCGGGGTTCCCGTTTCTTCGTTCGTCCCTGTCGTGATCCTACTAACCTTCTTCCCTCAAAGAAGACGTACGGTCATTCACCGATCGCAAGGAGGAACTGGTTTACCCTATCGCGGGTTCCCTGCTACATCGTCTCATGCTCGTGGCCCTACTAGCCTTCTGCTTTGGTAGAAGGTGTTCATCGATCCACGGGAAATGGGAGGAACTGGTTTATCTTGCCGAGGTTCCCTTTGGTTCGTCTAGCCCCCCCCCCCCCCCCCCCCCACGTTCCTACTGGCCTCCGTGTCAGGAGACGTTCGTCATTTGCGGCGAAGGAAGATCTGGCATACCTCGTCAAGACTCCCTCTCTCATAGGATCTCGTCTCCCCTTCTCCCCATCTTTTTTTTTTTGAGGGAGGAAAATACGTTCATCGGTTCTAAGAATGACCACAAGTGATGTCACACATAATGGTGGTGGGATACCAAAACGAATAAAATGACGAGGGGATGGCAAAGCTGGTCGTCATGCGAAGGCGATGGTCACCCTCCTGGAGGGGAGGGGTGAGTCCGATCGCTAATTCAAGAAGGTCGGCATTGGGAGCCGATAATGATCATAATGTCGCTGAGCAGTTGGTCCTGATAAGGAGATGACAATGGTGTCGAGATCAGGCCGATATATCCGAGCAACGGCTTTCATCCACGCAGCGCGGGGATGAAACCGGTCTTCAAAAGATAAATATGTCGTGCCGAGAGGCCGAACATAACATGATATAATAACATCGACAATGAGAGGCCGATTTGAGAAAACAAGCAACGGCCGTCATCCGCGAGAAGCGGGGATGAAACCGGTCTTCAAATATGGAAAGCACGCCGAGCCGAGAAACCGGTCGTTATATAATGGTGTCGGCAATGAGAGGCCGATCTGAGAAAACAAGCAACGGCCGTCATCCGCGAGGAGCGGGGATGAAACCGGTCTTCAAATATGGAAAGCACGCCAAGCCGAGAGGCCGGTCGTGATGTAATGGTGTCGGCAATGAGAGGCCGATCTGAGAAAACAAGCAACGGCCGTCATCCGCGAGGAGCAGGGATGAAACCGGTCTTCAAATATGGAAAGCACGCCGAGCCGAGAGGCCGGTCGTGATGTAATGGTGTCGGCAATGAGAGGCCGATCTGAGAAAACAAGCAACGACCGTCATCCGCGCGGAGCGGGGATGAAACCGGTCTTCAAATATGGAAAGCACGCCGAGCCGAAAGGCCGGTCGTGATGTAATGATGTCGGCGATGATAGGCCGACCTGAAATCCAAGCAACGGTCCTCATCCGCGCAGTGCGGGGACGAGGCCGGTCTTCAAATATGATGATCATGCCGTGCCGAGGGGCCGGTCATGATGTAATGATGGCGTCAGACGGCCCTCGGCCGTGACGATCTCTTCTAGGCCCTCGGCCTCTGAATGACGGGTGGTCGTCTCATGGTTCTCTGTCATGGCATTCGCCTCTAGATCCTCGGCCTCTAGGTGTTCTTCCTAGGCCATCGGTCTCTGGGGTGGAGATGCTCATCCCACGGTTCTCAACCATGGTGGTCTCCTCTAGGCCCTCGACCTCTAGGTAGAGATGCCGTCTCACGGTCCTCAGCCGTGATGGTCTCCTCTTTAGCCGACCCTGCACGTCTTCAAGACTCGGGCCGAGCGTCTTCTAATCATTTCGCTCAAGCGCGTCGAGTGGCTTCAGCTACGCAATAAGCATGATAACGGGCCGTATGGCCCGACAATATGTATACACACATAGTGATCGGCATGGTTTTCTTTCTAACACCCACGATTACTGGCCTATGGGTTACCGTGACCCTCAGCCCGGCTCATCGTGCGGGGTTAATGGATGTAGTAGCTCGCTGCGGGGCCAACTAGCAGCCCACCGAACGTCACATGGAAATATTCACCGGTCTGTGAGTTTTCAACTCAGACCCAAGTTAATCGCACTGCCCTCGGAAAAAGGAGGTTGAGCGCTTTGGTGCCTTCGGGCCCCACAGGCCGCGTTGGCAATAGTCACTCTGCGCCTGATGGCGTAGATGGTACCAGGGTACGATCGTCGCTCGAGAACTCGGTGTCGTGCGGACTAATGCGTAACCCCCCCAAAAAAAACGCGTCATCGGGGCACTACCCTCTGGAGACGCTCAGATCGCAAATCAAGCTGATCGAGAGTGGGCCATCGGGGCCACAAGAAATTAAATACTCAATACAATGTTGGTTGAACCAACCATCACCAGAGCTTCGCTCCACACTATTTAATTCGGGATACTTTTATCCCTAATAAACAATAGTGATGTAACACGTAATATCAATGGTGCTATCCTACCAAAGGTCACTCAGGGACGCTCTGCTCGCTAACTAAAGCTGATCGGGAGCGGGCCGAAGGGCCCACAACAATTAGTCATTTAATCAAATGACGGTGACATTAATTATCACTAGAGTTTTACTCACTTGAGCGTCGCTCGGCATTATTTAATTTCGGGATATTTTATTCCCTAATAAATAATGGTGATAAAAAATCTAATAGCAAATAATATTATTAGTCTAATACTTTAACTAGTAAATGAGAAAGTTCGTGTGATACTTTGCTCTCGTGAGATGGGCTGGAATGATGGGCTCATCTAAAGATTGGACCCTTATCCCGTGAGCAGCTCACTTTATCACGGTAGCTCTGCATCAAGCAATTGCAGACCGTTGACTTTCCAAATGAAGCATGGTGCTCCACTCATCTTTATTGCTAACTCCCAGTTTTGTCCTTCACACGTGGTCAATACTTAACCAAGTAAGGAGGATCTTTTGGAGCAGCAGATAAACACCCCCTCGAAATCAAGCAGGCAGCAGACGTCGGCTGCTGACCCACGGCGGTGATGGTGGCCGCAACGGAGCTAGAGCGGCCGGGAAAACTGGTCTTCGGGGGAGGATTGGCTCAGCTTCGAAAACACTTTTCCTGAACTCCAAGCCACCATTAACGGTGGAACCCAAGGAATTCTCAACCGCGGATCTTCTGGCTCGCGTCAACGGACCGGTGGAGGCTCGGACGGAGACTGGCAAGCGGTTCACCGCTGATGACGAGCTGTGGTTTGACGACCCTGGCGGTGGCTGGTGGAGCCAACTGCGAACGAATCACGGGCGACGACTCTGTCGCAGGCGGTGTTGTGCTAGACACGGTTTGACGGGTCCCAGGACGCTGCAGCGAGCTTCCTCTAGTTCCTCTGAACCCGCCGGAGGGTTCACGGTGGTACGAACGACGGCGGCGGCTCCGGTGACCCCAACCCAGATCTGAAAAATTCCAGATTTGGACTTCAGATTCATTTTCGCAGGATATTTTCTCTTCTTCTTTTTTTCCAGAGTCTTCCTCCTCCTGTTTTGCTTTTCAGAATCGTTTTCTTTGTTGGAAATCAGTGCATTTCCGTATGAATTTTTGTAGAACACATGAATCTTTTTGGACAGATTCCCACAGACGGCGCCAGTGTTGAGTTTAATCCAACACGATATAGTAAATATATGTATGAACACTCAGTTTTTACGTGGAAACCCGAAAGGGAGAAAACCACGGGACTTTTTAGGCTAATGTCCAAGCCCTCTCATTCTCATTAATCTCTCATCACCATTACATAGTACAATTTGAGCTCCATTTATGGAGTATTGAGCTAGCTAGAGAGAAATAAGGAAGAAGAAGCTAAAGAAGGGATCCCCAAAACATGGAGGGAAGCCTCATATTTATAGGGGAAAGGGGAAGGGTGCTCTCCACCCTAATGGGCCAAACGGGCCGATGTCTGGCCTAATGGCCAAAGCGGGCCAGAGTGGGCCGAAATGGACCTAGCTGCTCGGGCTCCGTACTGGATAATGCCTTGGGCTCCTGAACAGTAATAGGTCGGGATAATATATCCCAACAGATATATATTGAATTCAAACAGTTGAACTTGTATTCATTTTAAATTAACCAAGTATTCTAGTCCAGCTGGCTATGAGGTTACTGTGCCTAGCGAAAGGTCTCGAGTTCGAAACCCGCGAGGCACATAAGGGTTTGAAACTCAATGAAGTGAGTTTCAGCCCTGATTACTCCAGGCCCCCAGACCCCCTGGAGTAATAAATAAATAAATAAATAAATAAATAAATAAATAGAGCTAAAAATATCATTTATTTGTTATCCTTAAAAAATCTCCAAATGGGGAACTTAAAATATGAGCTTTCAGAAGTTATAAAAGCTATCTAAAATCATCCCCTCTAATTTTTTAAATTCTCAAACGCTAAAAAAGGGGCATCAACTCTCACATGTCTTTCCTTCCCCAACAAAAATCTACTCCCAAACACACTCTTAGAGAGTAAAAGTTGTTAATCAAAATCTTTTCACCAAATGCGACGTTCTTTCGTAATAAACTAGACGAACACTAATGTTATTTGAAATGCCACTCCTTTATAGAAAGCTTTGTTTAATGTATTCTATTATCTATTAATATGGTGATCTTGGGCCTGATAGGAGGAGTAACTCATGTCTTAATATAGCACTTCGTTGATTCAAACATTTCCGGAGTGGGACTCTAACACCCCTCCTCACGACCAGACACTTCGTCTGGATCGTGCCGTCATTCATTTTTTCGTCGGTTCGTCTTTGTTATTTTTTTTATAATCGTGTCATCATTTTTTCAAAGGGGACCCCACACCATGGATCGATTTGGCTCTGATATCATGTTAAGACTCAGCGTTTTATCCTACAAGGTCAACCTAATAGGAGGATTATCACATGTCTTAATATAGCACTTTGTTGATTCAAACATTTCCGGTGTGAGACTCTAACAGCCACAAGATACATAATTGAACTACGTAATTGACAAGCAACGTTTAATTGAAGAACTCATTTCTATAAGTGGGATGACTACTACCCAGTGTTCTAAAAGGCGCTAGGCGCTAGTCGGGCGATGACTGGCCGCCTAGCGCCTAGCCCGCCTAGACGGGCACCTAGGCGCCGACTAGGGCGCCTAGGTATTTTCCTTTATTTCTTTGTTTTTTTTTTTATTTTCATTGAAATTTAAATATATTACCAATAATTTTATGTTATTTTGAAAATAGAAATAGCTCTTATAATCATTAGACATTATGGTTTATGTATAAAAATTATAAATAATAAAATAAATAATAGATAAATGTAGAGATTTATATATTTTTAGTCTCTAAAAATGTATATATACACTCTAAAAAGTTATAAATATGTCAAAATTATTTTTTATCGTAGTAATATGAAGCTAAACTATATAGAAATAGAATACTTATTGATCAAACGTGGTTTTAAGTCAAAACTGGGGGGAAAAGTTGAATTGGGGAAACCGTTTGTATATTACATAATAGGACTATCATGTTTTTATTACCAAAATAAAACTAACTACTGTCATGTTTTGACAGTATCAGATTTTAAATATGAAAGTATTTTTCAAACTTGATAATAATGACTCCTATATTGGAAATGAAAAATATGACAATTTTGAATATATGACTCCTATATTGGAAATGAAATTTTGAATTTTTTAAAATTTTCCCTAAATGATCCAAAAAAACAATTTACCGAAATAAATAGGGATATTACCCGAAATAGGACTAAAAATGTTTGAAAATTCCAAAATAGGACTGCCGTGTTTTTATTCCTAAAATATGGCTAATTACTGCCATGTTTTGGCAATACCAGACTTCAAACATGGCAGTATTTTCCAAACTTGGCAGTAATTACTCCTATTTTGGGAATAAAAAACATTGTAGTCCTATTTTGAAATTTTCAAAAATTTTTAGTCCTATTTCAGGAATTTTCCCATATAAATAAGTAGCCCCAAATAGAAATGAAAGAATGGCACAAATATAACCCCACATCTTTTATTAGGCAAAAATATGAGTGAATTATGTTTTGACCAAAAAGTGACCCGCCTTCAAACTTCCGCTCTTTCTTTTCTCCTGTGCACGAACCAGGGACGACGACTTCTCTTCCCATCAACACATCGAACGCGGCTGGGAAGAAGGATTCATCAGTCTCCATCGCCCTCCATCGCCTCCACCGCCTCCATCGTCGAGCTCACAGCATGGATCGACCGATCTCCATCGCTCCTCCATTGCCGAACACACAGCGAACCACCGACTGAGAGGAGCTCCGACCAGCGACGAGAAGCTTGGAGCACCGCAGACATCCATCGCTTGCCTGCTATGTTATCTTGTTCTCCTTTCTTCTACCCGGAATCCGCAGATCTGAGGCTTTTATTATGCAAATCTGACTTTCTTCTGCCCGGAATTCGCAGATCTGAGTCTTTTACTATGTGTTAGGTTACGGATTGTAGGAGGTCGGGTCAGAAAGTGACGGTTTTTGGGGGTGCAGAGCAGAGCTGGGGTGGTGGGGTTGCAGGAGGTCTGTGCGAGTGGTGGAGGGGTGGAGGGGTTGAATTGGCCTAACCGGTGATTGTGCAAGGGTTGGCCGGGGGGTTGGGGCTGCTGTGAGTGGTGGGGGCTACTGCGGGGCTGGGGTGACGCAGGGGAGGGGGCTGTGGCTTGGTGGTCGGAGGTGGTGGTCGCCGATGATGGCCGGTGGGGGGCACACCATAGGGGAGGGGGCTTGTGGGATCACTGTTTTGGGAGGCGGCGGTTTCCGGTTTGTACTGGGCGGCGGTTTCTGGTTGGTACTGGGTGGCAGCGGTTTCCGGTTGGTACTGGGCAGCAAGAGGTGACAGGAGTGGGGGCAGGAGACTGGCTTCCGAAGTGGGGCGGCGGCAGGGTACCTGCAATGGTGGAGAGCAGTGGCGGCTGACGGTGGAAGGTCCAAAGATTATAGTGACATGGGTGGCGGTTATAGTGACACGTCGACGACAACCATAATGACACGGACGGTGGCTACAGTGACACGGGCGGTGGCTACAGTGACACAAACGGTGACTACAGTGACACGTGTGGTGGCTACAGTGACACAGGTGGTGGCTACATTGACACGGGCGGTGGCCGCAGTGACATGGGCGGTGGAAGCAGTGACATTTGATAGTGACATTAAAACAAGATAGTGACATTAAAATTTGGGAATGACATTAATATGATCTTATTGGTCACTTTTTTGTCCCTTTTTAAAAGTGCTCACTTTTTATTGTAATTGGTTCAAAATTAGTAATATTCAAATAAAAACCCCAATAGAAATGGGAAAAAATATCACAAATAGACTCAAAAGGGTAAGTAATATCACGTTTATCACTTTTTAATTTTCTTTCAAAAATAGATTACTTAACTTTTTCGTTTCACAAATGAACCATGCGTCCGTATGCGGTATACGCATTCTGGAATTCAAAGAAAACCACGTGAAGCGCACGTGGAGATCCCACTTTAATATTACTCCGCACAGCGCATAAACTGATCACCCATGTTTAGTGCTTTTTCTTTTTGAAAATAGCTCGCAGGTCTACATGATTTTGTTTTTTTATAGAAAAAATTGTATAAGGGTACAGAAATGTAAAAAAATTAAAATAATTGAAAAATAAATGTGAAATGACAAGTTTTGTAATATTATTTTTTAATAGCATTATGTACTCCATAATTTACATAATGAAATTTAAAAAAATAACGAATAAAGGAAAATATATAAAATATAAAATCATAAAAAGTAAAACATACAAACTTTCTCAAAAAATGAAAAAACGTGAAAAAAATTTAAAAATTGGATTCTTAAACTTTCTAAAAATAAAATAAAAAATTAAAATTATTAAAAAACATGAAAGTAGTTTAAGAACATTAGAACGAGCCAAAGTTTTAGAATAAAAGCTAGATTAAATAATAAAAATTCAAATAAATATATAAAAGTGTAAAAACGAGAAAATAAAAAAAAAACAAATTCAGATTTATATAATAAAAATACATTGACATAATTTTTCTAGTAAAATACATAAACCAAAATTATAAAAATAATCAGAAAATTAATGTAACTTTAAAGTGTGTAAAATTAAAATAAACTCATAGAGTTAATATATCATAAATTAAAATGATGAACTTGGAAAAAAAATTACGTATTCAAATAAAAATAAAAATATGAATTGTCTAATGTAATTTTTCTTAAAGTCCTTATTTTTAATTAGTACTTTTATCACTTTTGTGACACCCCGAAAATTTCAATAAAATAAAATAAATGATATTACTAATAAGATTGCTAATATTTTTCTAATCATATTTGAAAGTGATATTTTTATGACAATTATGTTAATTAGATACAATTTTGATCGAAATGATGGAAGTAACATTTCTTTTAACAAATAAAATATGCACACACGTATATAGCCTATAATATTAATATAATAATATGATACGAAGTACATACGTATTACTTACTAAATGTACAAATAGTGACTTTCCATATATACCTATGGAGTAATACGTACATGCGTATCACTCTACATAATTGCAGTACTTTGAGGAAAATGCATTTTCCCGCCCAAGTCTTTTAACCGCACGATCCATTTGCAAATCTACGGCTAGGGCCTGCTTAACAACTCCTTTCTCTGCAGTTTTGATTACCCAGATATCGGCTTCTCATCCATTAGCTTAACCTCGCCTTCCTCCTTCGGAAGTCAACTTCCTTACAAATCGCTTAGCCTCTCATCGCCGATTTCAATTAAGGTTTTTCATCTTCTTTACCGATCCTCCTAAGATGCCGAAATTGCAAGGGAATCAGGATAAATCGTAGGGATGTTGACGCGTATATTAGACGGAAGGGATGTAGACAAATTGTGAGATCGACACTAGGTTCAATCGCTGCAATATCCACCATCGGGTCACCCACCCGCCGAAAGGCTTTCTCAACTCGGTACACTTCTGACTGTACATGAATTTGTTGCTAAAAAGATTTGTTCCACCTGCACATAATTATTTCACCGCCCCCTTTCACTTGCTATCGTTCATTCCTTTTTTCTTCCCTCACCGCATGTTGTCATTCCCTTCCTTTCTCACCACCGCCGACCATCCGAGTTCACTCCATTCCCAGATGAAAGTAACCTCAATTAACACTTCTTCTTCGCTCATCGGAATCCATCCGAGTTGTAAAGCTAGAGGAGCAGTTCTTCGTAGTCGCCTATCAGAATCTATCCGAGATGAAAAGGTCGAAAGCAATTCTTCTTCTGATTTGCTCATTAGAGTCTTGAAAACCTCGAAAGATTTATTCTGAAAGTTCAATATCTGCAGTTTTCTTGAGTTGCATTTTTATCCATTTTAAAATTTCCAACTTTGATTAAAAAAAACAAATTAACAATCCAATTAGAAAATCCATAATGCTAAATGGGTTTAGTTTAGTAAAAATGTATAACATAATTGTATGACTGTACTTTGTTTACGAAAAATCCAAATATTAGTGTAATGCATCATTATGCAATAAGTGTGGGGGCATTTTACACTTTGCATTGAACGTGAGATTTTGCTAGCGGTATGCAAGAAGAGAAATACCAAAGGCATTCTTAGAGTAGTTTTGATGTTTTTTAAGTTTTATGGAAAAGCAATAAGAAGACATTGATGCAATCTACTATTCAAAATGAGAGTGTGTGTTTATAATGAAGTAATTTTAGTGACAGAATTGTTCAAATTTAGGTATTCGGATATTTTAAGGTTCATGCTGAGCCACTGTAAGATGAACTTCGTTGCTCAAATCATATTTTCCATTTAAATCTGCTGATTTTCGCTCAAACGTTAGAATTGTAACAGGAGTTACAATTCTAACTTTCCCCCCTTTTTGTTCTCTCCAAATTTGTAGCATAATAATTGTCTCAAATGCCAATGAAAAGCCATTGGACTAGAGGGGGTAACTGTGTGAGATGGAATGGTCAGGATAAATTAAGTTGATAGAGAACGGTCGTCGATAAGAGTATTATTTTCGCTTCTTTTATGTATAGTCATGTGCCAGAATATATACAGCCTGGAAGTCCTATGCTACCGTTGAAGTAAAATAATACAACAAGTGGAACTCTGAAGCTACCCGTTAATGATAAGATGGAAACAAAATATACAACAAATACATAAATAATATGTTATGTATCCAACCGACATAATGGTAGCATGCATGTGTGTACGTTGGGTAGTATGCATGTGCATACGTCCGGATATAATATTTAATATTAACACCCCCCCTCAAGATGGAGCATGGGGATCATGAATGCCCATCTTGGCAAGGAGATAATGAAACTGAGTAGCACCCAAAGCTTTAGTAAGAATATCCGCCAATTGGTCTGAAGTAGACAAGTAGGACGGGATGATAGCACCAGACTTCACATGGTCACGAATAAAATGACAGTCGAGCTCGATGTGTTTAGTACGCTCATGGAAGACAGGATTGGAAGCAATATGCAAGGCTGCTTGGTTATCACAAAAGAGCTTGAGTGGTGGGAGCTTGATCCGTAGTGATGAAAATAAACTACGTAACCATAAGAGTTCACAAGTAAGTGCGGCCATGGAGCGATATTCGGCCTCAGCAGAGGAACGAGAGACCGTAGGTTGCTTCTTTGTGCGCCAAGAGATAGGGGACCCGCCAAGAGTCACAAAATATCCTGTAACCGATCGCCGTGTATTGGGACAACTAGCCCAATCAGAATCACAATAACCATGAAGTGAGAGAGGAGAATTCCGCCTGAACAAAATCCCTTGGCCGGGGTGCGCCTTTAGATACCGAAGCACTCGTATAATAGCGTCCCAGTGTGCCTCCCGAGGTGCTTGCATAAATTGGGAAAGTATATGAACCGAGTAATTAATATCAGGACGAGTGAGTGTAAGATAAATAAGCTTTCCAACCAGACGTCGATACCGTTCAGGGTCCGAAAATAATGGACTGTCAACTGATTGAAGTCCATGATTTTGGGTCATAGGAAAATCGGCCGGTTTGGCGCCTGTCAGACCTGTCTCAGTCAAAATGTCTAGAACATATTTCCGTTGACACACAAAAATTCCATGCGAACCCCTTGCAACTTCTAGGCCAAGAAAATATTTCATAAAACCCAAGTCTTTGATAGGGAAAGTGCGGGCCAAATAAGATTTAAAACTAGAGATCATCTCAGCACTAGTTCCAGTAACCAGCAAATCATCAACATACACAAGGATGCATAATAGGTGTCCTTCACGATGAAGGGTGAATAAAGAATAATCAGCATGTGACTGAGAGAAACCATAAGCAAGGAGTGCATTAGTTAATTTGGAAAACCAACAACGTGGGGCTTGACGAAGCCCATAGAGAGACCTAAGCAACCTGCACACCTGTCCCGGTTTAGCTGATGAATAACCGGGGGGCAAGTGCATGTACACCTCCTCCTGTAGGTCGCCATGCAGGAAGGCATTGTCGACGTCCATCTGATGAATCTCCCAACCACGAGACGCAGCTATGGCTAAGATAGTACGCACCGTAACCATCTTAGCAACTGGGGCAAATGTCTCGTCGTAATCAATTCCCTGTACCTGGCGATTACCACAGACTACAAGTCTTGCTTTATAGCGATCAATGCTCCCATCACTCTTATGTTTGATTTTATAAACCCATTTACAATGAATATGTTTCTTACCAGGGGGGAGATCCTGTAATTTCCACGTACCTGTACGCTCCAATGCATCGATCTCATGTTGCATGGCAACCCGCCAATTGGGGTCACAAACTGCCTCTCGAAATGTGTTTGGTTCCCTAGTAGCCGAAATGGCTGCAAGAAAACCACGATGCTGTACCGAAAAACAATTATAATTTACATAATGAGATAAGGGATACGGGTTACCTGAATCAACTGTTGGAGTCGAGGAAACAATCGGAGGAGTATCTATTTTCATAGTATTTATCTGCACCACGTAGTCTTTGTGCCACATCGGTTGTTGCCTTGATCGTGTGCTGCGTCTTACACAAGGTTCGTAAGGTGTTGTGGATGTGTGAGTTCGGTCAGCCTCCTGATTGTGTGAACCGGATGAAGTAGCATGTGTAGCATTCTCCGTATCCTCCAAGGTCTCAGTACCGGATGATGGTGATGCATGAACCATGTCCCCATGCATGCATGTACCATCATGACATGCATCAATATGCATGGCCTCCAGATCATCTCCAACAAAAGAGGATGGTGGGTGTGTCACCATCATGTCGGAATTAGCATTGCACTCTTCATTCGCCACAATTGATCCAGCAAAAGGAAATTTGGTTTCAATAAATGTTACATCTCGTGAAACAAAAAAACGTCGGGATTCGAGGTCATACAATCTCCAGCCCTTTTGGGAATAAGGGTACCCCAAAAAAAACACATTTCAATCCCCTTTGAGCAAATTTATCACCATTAGTCCCGGTTGCACGTGCATAACAGAGGCAACCAAAGACACGGAGATGATCGTACTTGGGTGACTTGTCATACAATAATTCATAAGGGCTCTTATACTCCAAAACCGGAGAAGGTAACCGATTAATGAGATAACATGCAGTCAGCACACATTCGCCCCAAAACTCAATCGGAAGGTGAGCATGAAAACGAAGAGTCCGGGCTATATTTAATATATGCCTGTGTTTACGTTCAACGCGTCCATTTTGCTGTGGAGTATAAACACAAGTTGTTTGAAAAATAATTCCATGATCCATAAAATAATTTTTCAAACACTGAAATTCTGTCCCGTTATCACTCCTAACAATTTTCACCCTTTTATTAAATTGACGGTCCACCATCATAAGAAATTGTTTAAGTATTCGGGACACCTCACTTTTTTCTTTCATCAAAAAAACCCATACAGCACGTGAATAATCATCAACTATAGTCAAGAAATATCGGCTGCCACATGACGCGGGAGAACGATATGGACCCCACACATCACAATGTATTAAATCAAAGACTGCAAAGGCTCTGGATTCACTAATATGAAAAACATCTCGTGTCCTTTTCCCACGCAAGCATGCGTCACAACTTTTATTTAAACTAGAGTCCAACACAGAATTATTCAAAGTAATAACAGAACGTAAAACTTTGACTGATGGATGTCCTAACCGAGAGTGCCACAAATCTCCTTTGCTCTTCTCCGTTATTGAATAAGCACGAACAGAATCAAGACTACGAAAATAGTATACTCCTCCACATTTTTCACCCGCTCCAATCAGCATCTTCGAAGGTAGGTCCTGTATCACGCAAACATCATTAGTAAAAAATACACTGCAATTTCGGTCATCAATTAATTTTCCCAAGGAAATTAAATTGCAAGTTAATCCAGGAACCAGTAAAACATTTTGCAATGTAATTCCAAGGCTTATCTGCACAGTCCCCTTGCTTGTGGCCGAGGTGACTTCGCCGTTTGGTAGAAAAACAGGCAGCGGTTTTATTTTCCGTAAATTCATCAATAATCTCATCTGCCCAGTCATGTGAAACGAAGCACCCGAGTCTAATAACCACGTATTAGTACAAGAGCTCATACCTGCCAATTTTTCCTCCTGGGAGTCCGTGGTCTTACACTTTTCCATCAACTGGAGAAAAGTTTTCCATTGGTCTTGGGTGAAATTTGGCATACGTATTCCATCTGCCGTACCAGGTGTTGTAGCAGCACCACTCAAATCCCCATCCTGCTGCGTTTGCATGGCGTGAGCCGTAGCTCGGCCACGTCCTCTTCCACCGTTACCACGTCCTCGTGACCCACGTCCCCTACCGGGGTTATCGTACCACCATTCCGGGTATTGACCCGTCCGCTTGAAACAACTTTCCACTGCATGGCCAGGCTTTTTGCAAAACGTACAAATATTTCTTTCTTCTCGGCCAATTGAAGTTCCTCCAGTCCGTGCGGCGAAGGCAACTACATCACCCTTCTCACCTCCACTCTGCGTCATACTCAGGTGTCTCTCCTCCTGGGTCACGATCTGGTATGCCTTAGTCAAACTAGGTAAATCATCTTGACTAAGTAAATTGGATCGCAAGCTTCCATAGGTTTCACGATCCAATCCCATCAGAAAGTCTTGGGTCTTCTCCCGCTCGATTTGTTTCGCAAGTTGCTTGTTCAAGTCACATGTGCAGCCACGACATTTACATAACGGCACATTTCGGAATACCTCATAGTCATCCCATAACGCCTTAAGGCGTCCAAAATACAAGGTGATCGTCTCGCCGTTTTGACGGCATGAACGGATTGCTTCCTTGAGTTCATAACTTCGCATCGGATCTCCGACCTCAAACCGTGTCTTAAGATCCTCCCACAGTTCTCTCGCATCATCGGTGTATGTGACGTTGGTCCGCAAAGCCGGATCAATAGCCGTCATCAACCACCCAACAAGCATGGAATGCACCGTGTACCAATCCTCCACGTCCTCCACACCATCTTTGGGTCGTTCAATCGTTCCGTCAACAAATCCAAATTTCCGTTTAGCACGGAAGGCGTTTTTCATCGCCGTCGCCCATTCCCTATAATTGTTTCCGCCTTTGAGGGTCATGCCGCATATGTTGATCCCTGGAAAATCAGAACTCGACAAATAGTAGGGTGACGAGGGATCATTGATTTTCCTTCTCAAAGGTCCGCCATAGTTCGAGTTTTGTGAATCATTCGCCATCTTCGTAACTTCGATCGGAAAGGAAAAATATCGGCTGAGGATCGTTGCCGCTCTGATACCAAATTAAGTTGATAGAGAACGGTCGTCGATAAGAGTATTATTTTCGCTTCTTTTATGTATAGTCATGTGCCAGAATATATACAGCCTGGAAGTCCTATGCTACCGTTGAAGTAAAATAATACAACAAGTGGAACTCTGAAGCTACCCGTTAATGATAAGATGGAAACAAAATATACAACAAATACATAAATAATATGTTATGTATCCAACCGACATAATGGTAGCATGCATGTGTGTACGTTGGGTAGTATGCATGTGCGTACGTCCGGATATAATATTTAATATTAACAGGATAGATCCCGCACCTACAGGCCACAACCGTAGTCATAATCCTTTCATCTCATATATTTCTTTACTCATAATTATGATTTACTTATGCTTTTCCTAAGGTAAGTATAAACTTTGTCCTATAGAACCTCAATTACTAGGAGTCTAGGACTTTAAGTCAAACTGGGTGGACTTTAAGCATAATGAGCAAAGAGTATGGTTTGTATCTTTGTATGTTCCTGGACAAGATTAATTGTATTAATTTAGGGTGGTATTTGTGCAAACTGGACAAATTGGGTGCACTAGAGCTTGGTTTTTGTTGGGATTTGCCTTGAGCAACAGTTTGGATTTGATAAAACTTTTTCTTTAAAGTTTTATGTTTTTTCCAGTTAAATGAATACGGGAAAATGAGTCATCACCTTTATTTCTTTAAGGTTGTTTTGTTTGTGGGTTTTGGAGGAAATACCATTTGCCTGAACCAGTTAAATCTCTTTTCTTCCAATAAGAATGGTGTTCACCATTTCCACTTCTCAGAAGTAAGTACCTACAAAGGTATTTGAGAATGATTCAATTTGAATGTCTTATTAGTTACGTAGTATTATATACTCTCTAGAGTTTAAAAAGGTATTTGTTGGTTGCTATACATAGCACAGGACAGCTGTTCATGTATGCAAGTTTTAAAATAGGAATAGCAAGCAAAAATGGAGGGACCTTTCTGTGCTTACTCTTGGTATGGCTGGAGTTTTTATATAATTTTTATTAGCATTTCATATTTATCTCTTCTTTGATTCAAAATATCATTTCTTACTATTATTTGGAACTACTAATCTTCTGCAATTACTCTTAGAATGCCAGAATCAAGATTACACATATTGGATCCTTTTTCCAGTTCATTTTAGATCTTTCAAACACTACTAATCTTTCTATTTTCCAGTTATTTGGAACTGGTTGTGTTTGGACTTTTTAAACTATTTTCGATGGATGAGACGGGCCTGTCTGTGCTGTCTTTTTGGACTTGTTTTGGGAAAATTCTCTCCCCGCCCAAAACCGTGATGGGGTTGCATGGTTAGATTCTATTTTTGCTTAGTTTAGACTAGCTTAAATAGATTTGATTTTTATTGAAACGTTGTAATATGTTACATTTTTCTGGATGGTATGTACATTTACATTTTATTCAAAGAGTTGAGATGTGTTTTGTGGTATAGCCGTATAGGCATGGTAGGGATGGACTCGGGCCTGGCGGCCCGACCCGGAACCGGCCCGGCCCGGTTACTGTTGAGCCCGGCCCGGCCCGGGAACCAGTGGGCCCAGCGGTTCGGGTCGAACCGGCCCGACCTTTGGGCGGTTCGGGCTCGGGCCTATGTTTTGGGCCCGGTTCGGGCCAGAATTTAATTTTTTTTTTTGAAATTTTTTAAAGTTTTGGGTTGGATTAGGTATTTTGGGCCATTTGAGGTGGTTTGGGGTGGAGGGGTAGGGGGTTAAATAAGAGAAGAAGAAATAAAAATTAAAAATCCGGGTGGCCCGGCCCGGCCCGGCCCGGTCTGGCTCGGAACCGGAACCACCCACCACCGGTTCGGGCTCGGGCCTCATTTTTCTGAACTGAGGCCCGGCCGGGCCCAGGCCCGAGCCGGGCCCAGGCCCGAACCGGGCCCGAACCAGCCCAAGGCCATCCCTAAGGCATGGCATAGTGGGAATCACCTTTCAGGCCGAGAGAAAAGCTTATTGAAAAGAAGTTCTATCAGCAAATTTACCCATTTGAAATGTTGGTATATGATTACATAAGTTGGCATTACGTTTAAATTTGCGGCATCTTCCATTTTGATAATGGATGTCTGATGAGTGATGACTATTTTTTAATCGGTTCGATATAAATGTACAAACAAGTTGAGACTTGGGAGAATGATTAATTAACAAGATCAAATATATTTTAATTTGAATCAGTTAAAATTGTTGTTAATTTTCAAACATTTCAAATGTAGTTCTATTTTTTACATATGTTTCAATTTTATTTTTTATTTCAATTTGAATTTGTTCCATTTAATTTGATTGGCCAAACAAAACTAGCATACAACTTAATGCTATATTAATATCTTAACACTAATTCTAAACTTTGAGTTGAAAATAAAGGGTTATCAAGTGTTGTGTTTGCTCACTATTAATGATTTTTTGGGAAAATTTTCACTATCAATATTATCAAGCAAGTGATTAAACAAATAAGATGTAAAATTTAAATCTCACTAATTAATTACGATCGAGGGATCTAGCGGAAGTGAGGTGATATGCCTTTGTATAGTTTGTTGGCCTGATCTTTTGTATAGTGTCAACTGTCAAGTAGCAATAAGGTGGAGTAGTACGAAGACAACACACAGTATAAGGATTTTTGAGTTAATTAACATGAAACATTAGACATAGGCGTACGAATGGCTACAACGGTAAAAGAAGAAGTGAGGGATGATTGAGAACTCTTCCCAGACCACGATAGAGAGTACGCTCATCCTCTTCCCGAACCACCGCTATAGGAAATGGGGTACGCTCATCCTCTTCCCGAACCACCGCTATAGAATGAATGAGGTATTAGATTTTGGAAGATGAATTTTCAACTTGGATGTAACGGAGAATGGTGGGAGAACACAGACAAATTTATCTTGCTTTTTATTGTTCCTTTCATTTCAATGTTAACTCTTTCTATGTTGCATTATTTTTTCAATCTCCAGATTTGTGGTTGTTTTTTGTGTGACCGGTTACATTTGTTGGTCAGTAGGATGTATTGTGACTTTTAATGATGATAGTTATTTCAAATGTCTTGCATGTTCAGCAAAAGGTATTGAACTATTGCTTAAACATGGGTAGACTGTTCTAAATCTGATCAGGGACTGAGAGGTCTTATGGTTATTTACTTATTATGTGTCTGGAAGAATGAGTAGTCTGAGGTGTGGGTTGAATGTAAGAGTTTTGAATCTTATTTTTTAATAGAGATGATTTCTTTAAAAAAATGTTTCAACCAAATTTGTGAAAGTCCACCATAGTTTTATATGGAGTATCATTTAATGAATTTAATTAATAATTATGAATTCTATCACATCCCGTGCATCGCACGGGTGAAAATTCTAGTATGTTTTAAACGCACTAAGAAAAACGCACGCGGCCAAAACATAATTGATTTCAATGCATGGAAACCCTAAGGCCTAGAAGCATCGGCTAACTGGCGAAGCATATATATATAGACACACATTGTTTACGGCCGCCGCAGAAGAGAAGCACTTTCAATTCGCTACTATATACGGAGTACCTCATATACAAACACACTTACGTATACATATATCGACCTTTCCGCTGCGTCGGACAGAACCTTAAGCCCGTCATCGCGAGAAGAAAGATGATCGAAGAACGCCGGCCAGAGTCTTGGTCGCTGGAATGAACCGTCTCCTCTGAACATCACCAGTCTGTTTCATCGGAAGAGCTGCTATGCCGGAGCCAGACTCGCCGGACTGGTTCACGCCGGAGTGACGTTGTAGAAGATCGCCGGGGAAGAGGAAGTGTAGCCACCGATTCTTTGCCGCCGCTGTATCCACCGGAAGGAAAGCTGTCCATTTCCGTCCCCATAGCTCGCCTTGACGACTACGCCGGCTGGGACTCTTGCGAGGGATTGACGAGGAAGTCGATCACTTACCGGAGTACGTAAGCTTTAAACTCCGTAAGCCCTGCTCTGTTATTCTACATAGTATGATATCTTTGGACTGAGCTGATTTTCTAATACGAGTAATACGGGGTAATAGTTTATATGATAAAGAGTAATATTTTGTTAGTAGCATCGGTAATGATAAAAATGATAAAAACGGTAATGGAGAGTTGGAGACTATAATATAATGGATGGTATGGACTATTATTATGACTAATTACTATTGAAACGATAAAAGCATAAAGAGGGGATATAACTAAAGGGTAGAGGAATTTAAATAGTTGATTTGATTATTGATTGGTGAATTAGAAGGTGAACTTGAGTGAGGAGCAAAATAGAAGAATTTCGCTAAGAGTACTTGGAGTTTGAGGTAAGTTTCACGTCAACCAAAATTATACCTTATCCTCGTAAATCTATTTATGATTATTTAGTTGAAATATTTGATGATTTGATGAGATTTCTAGCAATTACATTTACGTATTAGTTACGATTGAGATTTTATTTGAGTATTTGGAATTATTTATGGATTGCTATCGAGAAATTATATTTGAAATTTGAGTATTTGATATTGGATGATATTTTGAGTTATCATATGAGTTGTTGTTGGGATTATAATTGAGATTTGAGCTATTTATGAAGTATTCTATATTCTGGCTCTCTTGTGAAATTTTAATGTATGATACATTGAGTGTAATTTGTTGGAGTTGATATTTTACATTGTGGATTAGTTTGTGGACTTTGGATTTCATATCCGTTTTGGTTGAGGTTGTGATATTGGTTTGGAACTTTGAGAATGAATTGTGATTTTTGGTGAGCACCCGGAGTAATCTGTGGTGTCGGTTTGCCACATCCGGATAAATGTGGTATTGGTGAGTGGTAATGGCTATAAGTCTAAATCCACCAGGGGTACTTCCCAAAAGCGGAGTATCTCAGCTTAATTGTAGTGTAGTTGGTAGAAAAATCCCGACTACTCGGGCTTCTTACTTCCCGGAGGGCTTGAAATCCCTTTTAGGGGGTGTGCACACTTAAGGTAGGAGTTCGGCTTCCACTGGCTTTAATTGGGTTTGAGGTGATCTGGATTTTGATTGGATTGAGGTGATTGAGATTATTTGATTGGCTTGATTTGGACTTAAGGTGAATATTATTTGATTGGATTTTTGGTGGAATTGAATTATTGGATTGATTGGAATTGTTGGATTATTGGATTGGATTGTATTTGGACTGAATTTGAGTTGGATTGAGTTGTTAAATTATTTATGAATTGTTAGAGTATAAATACTTTTATATTTGATTTGGTTTGATTATGTTACCCTTTACGAGTATTAATAAGTATTTTGAGATAGATATTTGGTGTTTGATTTATGCTTTGGAATTATTGTAATTATTTTTGGTGGTTGTATGTATATTTGGTATTTTTGTAATTATTGTGGTTTGGAAATATTTGCTTATATTTGAGGTACTATTATTTTACTAGTGAATTATGCTATGAGAAGATTTTATAAATTGTTTAAAAAAAAAATCCTCCTAAATGTCTTTCAAAAACATTAAATTTTATTTATTATTTTATGGGGTTAGGTGGAACTTACTTAGCATTGTTGCTAATTTTTGTTTTCTTTTGTTTTTCTTTCTGTACTTGATTTTGTACAGGTGACGCTTTGATGATGATGTTGATTTTGAGAGAGCTTCCGCTAGAAAACATAGTTAGTAAATCATTGTAATTCCATTTTCAATATCTTTAGTTAGTGAATAATTATTTTTGGAGTTTAAGTTGTTTTAGCCTGTGCACTCGGTTAAGGGAGAATCGAGTGTGGCGGTAACACCCCTATTTCCCTTTTGGTTTTCCGCTGCATAACTCTGATGTTTTCGAATAAAGTTAATATTTCTTTTGAATAAAGTATTATTTTTGGGTGGGAAATTTGGGGGTGTTACAAGTTGGTATCAGAGCTAATGGTTTTTTCGGGACATTTTCCAAAACATTTTTCCAAAAGTATTTTAAACAAATTTTTAAAATTTTTCCCATGTTTAATAAATTTTATTAAGTGATACCAACAAGTTGGTATCAGAGCCCTATGGTTCTCAGCTGGGGGATTTTTCTAAACAATTTTTCTAAGGTTTTCTCAAGAGGTTTGCACACATTTTTGAAATTTTATTTAAAGGTTTTTCAAAATGCCTTTCAAAATGCACGCAGTGAGATTGTGAGATTTTGATTTTTTGTTTTGATCGAGTATGTGGTTCTTTGAGTGGTTTGAGATATTCTTTTTGTTTTGGATATATCCTTATTGACTTATTTAAGGATGACTTTGGACTTATAGAGGAACTATATGTTATGTGTTTTCTTGATTAAGTGAAGTTAGTTAAGGTAGTATAATTACAAATAGTACTCGATAGATTTCTTTTTGGTACCCTAAACGCTATCTTTTCAAGAAGACAATGACGCTTTTCAAGAAGACAATTCAATGACGCCTATGAGGGACAACGTCAAAGACAATGACGCCATATCGATGAACGCGGAGCTGATCAAGGTTTGGGACAACTTACTTGACTAATCGAGACCGTCGCAAATGTGTTACTTCAAAATCAACGCCAACATCATCTTCACAAGCACAATAATATCGCGAAACATGTAGTTGGGCGTAATTCCCCAACATATTTAGTCAAATAGATTCTCTTATTCTTGATGATTGGATTCACACTTTTGACAAACTCTTCGAGTCTATGAACTGCCCTGCTGATAAACGAATTGCTACGGCTGCAGACTACCTACATCAAGAGGCGGATAACTTATGCGTGAATACCGAACCAGCATTGCGTAAACAATTCAACTTTTCGTGGGAGACGTTTAAAGAGGCCATGCGAGAACGATTCCACTTATAGCACGCGAAAGCTACGAACTATGAAACACGAAGAATTCTTACACTTGAAGCAAGTGAATATGTCGCTCCAAGCCCACTACCCGAAATTTTTAGAGCTCACATGATTTGCACCCGTGCTAGTTGCCGATTGAGTTAGTAAATCTAGGAAGTTCGTAAGCGGTTTGAATTTCAATCAAAACTCGAGACTATTTGCGTTTTACGATGCCAAACTCTAAAGAGGCTTACGCCAAAGCTGCCACCCACTATAGAGTACGACTACTCCAGATGGAAACGCTGAAGCAGACAATGAAGAGCACTAAAGAAGAGATCAAACTGAAGAAGTATTGCCCTTGATTATGTTTCATGCTTCGGGGACGAAGCATATTTTTAAGGGGGGTAGAATGTGACACCCCGAAAATTTCAATAAAATAAAATAAATGATATTACTAATAAGATTGCTAATATTTTTCTAATCATATTTGAAAGTGATATTTTTATGACAATTATGTTAATTAGATACAATTTTGATCGAAATGATGGAAGTAACATTTCTTTTAACAAATAAAATATGCACACACGTATATAGCCTATAATATTAATATAATAATATGATACGAAGTACATACGTATTACTTACTAAATGTACAAATAGTGACTTTCCATATATACCTATGGAGTAATACGTACATGCGTATATGTTTTAAACGCACATCCAGGCACGAAGAAAAACGCACGCGGCCAAAACATAATTGATTTCAATGCATGGAAACCCTAAGGCCTAGAAGCATCGGCTAACTGGCGAAGCATATATATATAGACACACATTGTTTACGGCCGCCGCAGAAGAGAAGCACTTTCAATTCGCTACTATATACGGAGTACCTCATATACAAACACACTTACGTATACATATATCGACCTTTCCGCTGCGTCGGACAGAACCTTAAGCCCGTCATCGCGAGAAGAAAGATGATCGAAGAACGCCGGCCCAGGGTCGTGTCTAGAGATAAGTAGGCCTGAGGCAAAAAGTTAAATGAAGCCTATATTTTAGGTGAAAATATATACAAATGTCAAAGAAATTTATTTATTTTTCTTGTTTTTTCAGTTGCAAAATCACTTATTACTAAATGTTCTAGCATATTATTTTCTATAGATAATATACTTAGTCCGTCTAATCGGTCTTGTGACGTAGTTGATCTTAATTTTGAAACAAGTCCCAAAGTCGGCCTGGAGAAGTATACTCGTATGCAGGGAAAGAATTGAGAGAAAGAATTGAGAGGAGAAAATAATGAGAAATGCCTTAAATAAATACTTAAATAAATAATTGGTATATACAAAGTATTTATTAGGATTGAGTTGTCTCGGGAATTGAGATATATCCATTGTAGCTTTTTTGACATGTGGTAATAGTTAAGAAGTGTTTGCGGGAGCTTTTAAAAAGTGCTTTTCAGCTTTTAGCTTAAAAAAAGCTGAAAAGAGTGTTTTCAAATGACATATTCTGCTTAAATTAATCACTTTAAAGCTAAAAGCTGGAAGCAGGTAGAAGGGTGCTTTAAACAGCTTTTTACTTTTTCTATTACACAAAAAGCACTTATTTTACCAAACACTACCAACTTTTACTTTTTCAGAATCACTTTTTTCTCAAACACTACCAACTTTTACTATTAAGTACTTTCTCCAAAATCACTTTAGAAAATCACTTTTTAAAATTAGAAGCAATCGCAAACACTCCAAAATTACTATTAGGATAAGAATTCAATTCAATTTCTTTATAATTAATTTGAGATATTTAAAAAAACATATTGACCCTACTAAATAATAATACAAAGGCACTATTAAAATGGGGCCTTAGTTTTTTGGTGGCCTGAGGCAAAGCTCTCACCGGCCTCAAAGGCACCAGGGGCCTGCGCCGGCCAGAGTCTTGGTCGCTGGAATGAACCGTCTCCTCTGAACATCACCAGTCTGTTTCATCGGAAGAGCTGCTATGCCGGAGCCAGACTCGCCGGACTGGTTCACGCCGGAGTGACGTTGTAGAAGATCGCCGGGGAAGAGGAAGTGTAGCCACCGATTCTTTGCCGCCGCTGTATCCACCGGAAGGAAAGCTGTCCATTTCCGTCCCCATAGCTCGCCTTGACGACTACGCCGGCTGGGACTCTTGCGAGGGATTGACGAGGAAGTCGATCACTTACCGGAGTACGTAAGCTTTAAACTCCGTAAGCCCTGCTCTGTTATTCTACATAGTATGATATCTTTGGACTGAGCTGATTTTCTAATACGAGTAATACGGGGTAATAGTTTATATGATAAAGAGTAATATTTTGTTAGTAGCATCGGTAATGATAAAAATGATAAAAACGGTAATGGAGAGTTGGAGACTATAATATAATGGATGGTATGGACTATTATTATGACTAATTACTATTGAAACGATAAAAGCATAAAGAGGGGATATAACTAAAGGGTAGAGGAATTTAAATAGTTGATTTGATTATTGATTGGTGAATTAGAAGGTGAACTTGAGTGAGGAGCAAAATAGAAGAATTTCGCTAAGAGTACTTGGAGTTTGAGGTAAGTTTCACGTCAACCAAAATTATACCTTATCCTCGTAAATCTATTTATGATTATTTAGTTGAAATATTTGATGATTTGATGAGATTTCTAGCAATTACATTTACGTATTAGTTACGATTGAGATTTTATTTGAGTATTTGGAATTATTTATGGATTGCTATCGAGAAATTATATTTGAAATTTGAGTATTTGATATTGGATGATATTTTGAGTTATCATATGAGTTGTTGTTGGGATTATAATTGAGATTTGAGCTATTTATGAAGTATTCTATATTCTGGCTCTCTTGTGAAATTTTAATGTATGATACATTGAGTGTAATTTGTTGGAGTTGATATTTTACATTGTGGATTAGTTTGTGGACTTTGGATTTCATATCCGTTTTGGTTGAGGTTGTGATATTGGTTTGGAACTTTGAGAATGAATTGTGATTTTTGGTGAGCACCCGGAGTAATCTGTGGTGTCGGTTTGCCACATCCGGATAAATGTGGTATTGGTGAGTGGTAATGGCTATAAGTCTAAATCCACCAGGGGTACTTCCCAAAAGCGGAGTATCTCAGCTTAATTGTAGTGTAGTTGGTAGAAAAATCCCGACTACTCGGGCTTCTTACTTCCCGGAGGGCTTGAAATCCCTTTTAGGGGGTGTGCACACTTAAGGTAGGAGTTCGGCTTCCACTGGCTTTAATTGGGTTTGAGGTGATCTGGATTTTGATTGGATTGAGGTGATTGAGATTATTTGATTGGCTTGATTTGGACTTAAGGTGAATATTATTTGATTGGATTTTTGGTGGAATTGAATTATTGGATTGATTGGAATTGTTGGATTATTGGATTGGATTGTATTTGGACTGAATTTGAGTTGGATTGAGTTGTTAAATTATTTATGAATTGTTAGAGTATAAATACTTTTATATTTGATTTGGTTTGATTATGTTACCCTTTACGAGTATTCATAAGTATTTTGAGATAGATATTTGGTGTTTGATTTATGCTTTGGAATTATTGTAATTATTTTTGGTGGTTGTATGTATATTTGGTATTTTTGTAATTATTGTGGTTTGGAAATATTTGCTTATATTTGAGGTACTATTATTTTACTAGTGAATTATGCTATGAGAAGATTTTATAAATTGTTTAAAAAAAAAATCCTCCTAAATGTCTTTCAAAAACATTAAATTTTATTTATTATTTTATGGGGTTAGGTGGAACTTACTTAGCATTGTTGCTAATTTTTGTTTTCTTTTGTTTTTCTTTCTGTACTTGATTTTGTACAGGTGACGCTTTGATGATGATGTTGATTTTGAGAGAGCTTCCGCTAGAAAACATAGTTAGTAAATCATTGTAATTCCATTTTCAATATCTTTAGTTAGTGAATAATTATTTTTGGAGTTTAAGTTGTTTTAGCCTGTGCACTCGGTTAAGGGAGAATCGAGTGTGGCGGTAACACCCCTATTTCCCTTTTGGTTTTCCGCTGCATAACTCTGATGTTTTCGAATAAAGTTAATATTTCTTTTGAATAAAGTATTATTTTTGGGTGGGAAATTTGGGGGTGTTACAACTTTATTGTTAGTTTTTGTTTCTTATGATTTCTTTGTGTATCTATTTGTTGATAATTCTGAAATTTTTGTTTTTTTATTGTTTTTTTATGTTTCTGGTTGCTTTTCGTATTCATAAATCGAAAGTAAACATTTTAGGTGTTTATATCTATATGATTTTGAATAAACATGCATAGATATTTCTATTTTAAAGATGTAGAAAAATATAGAAATCTAAATAAACAACAAAAAACAAAATCAACAATAAACAATCATAAGAAACACAATGCAACGAAGAGTAACAATATGCAACAAAAAGCAACAAAGAGTAACAATATGCAACAAAAAGCAACAAAGAGTAACAATATGCAACAAAGAGTAACAATATGCAACAAAATGCAATACATGCAGTGCAACACAATGCAACAAAATGCAATACATGTAGTGCAACAAAAAGCATCATAAAATAATATATAAGAGTATCACAATAAATATTCAATTCAATCTATTATTCCAATTTACTACATTTATTTATTATACTATTTGGCTTTGCTTCTTATCATTTCTTCAAGACCTATATGTCACTCACTCACTCACTCGTACTGACACTAATGTAGGTGTGCCTTGTGGAAGCAGGCACAATGATGATAAGTCTGGATCTCTTAGTTGCTGCCATGAATGTCAACCCAATGTCAGAATTACCATTTGTAGGTTCTATTAGGCTAACCGCAACCCATTCCGTCAATAAATCTAATTACCCTCCAATTTATACGTATTCACTCAGTCAATTCAGTTTTTCTCTGCAACCCAGCACCGTCAATATACTTACTCAGCACATTGTTTTTTGTATTTAATGCATAAATCCTTAGTTATTTCATTACATATCATTTATGTATTAATTTTATTTTGACCAATAATTATTGTTTAAAAATTCAAACATTCGGATGTAAAAAAATTAAAAATGTGGATTTTTTTAGTATTAAAAATGCGTACTTGAGTTAAATTTGAAATAATTTTTTTTATCGTAAATTTGAAATAAATTTAAAACTATTATTTGTTTTCTATATTTCTATATTATTAATTTTTCATTTTATATACTATGAACTTGTTTAATATTAAATTTAAATCAATTGAAACACATGTAAAATCAAAATACCAACAATCAATTATTAGAAACACGCATAATATTCGGTAGGATAATTAAAAAAGATGAAGAAATCCTAATGCATTACAATAATGGGAAAAGCTACAAACAGTAGTAGCATTATTCAACTGAAACGAGTAAAAAACAGTAAACAACATAAAAGTAACCCATTACACGGTGTTCCCGTGATGGCCCCACAAATGATTCACAAGATCATTTTTAAGAGCAGTGTGCACCGCAGTACTCCTGATGCGGTTATGTCGCATCATGTAGTCGTGCAAAGTCGGGGCATCGTGATTAAGATCAAACTGAATGTTCGGAACAATATAGTCATACTCCGCACTATAGTCTTGAATACTTGCATCATCATTAGTTTTTCATACTCATCTTCTACAATCATGTTGTGTAAAATAATGCATGTGAGCATTATATCACGTAATGTTTGTGTCTTATACATTCGGCCGGGTCCTCGTACGATAGCCCATCGCGTTTGTAAAATGCCAAACGCTCTTTCCACATCTTTGCGATAGGCCTCCTGCTTAGCAGCAAAGAGCTGTTTCTTGGGGGTGTCAGGGTTACTAATTGTTTTAACAAAAGTAGCACATGTGGGATAGATTCCATCGGCTAAATAATAACATTGATCGTAAATGTTATTGTTGACCATGTAACTTACCTGAGGAGCACATCCATTAACAACAACATCAAAAACTGGAGAGCATGCAAGTACATTAAGGTCATTGTTGGAACCCGTCGTGCCGAAAAATGCATGCCATATCCATGTGTCGTATGAAGCAACGGCCTCAAGCACAATAGTTAGTTTGTGCTTGTGCCCAGTGAACTGTCCCGCCCATGCTGTAGGACAATTCCTCCATTCCCGGTGCATACAGTCGATGGAACCAATCATGCCGGGAAAACCTCTTTTTGTAGCCTTTTCAAGAAGACAATGGAGGTCATTGGGGTTTGGTGTTCGCAAGTACCAAGAACCATATGTTACGATAATTGCCTTACAAAATTTCTTCAAACACGACAAAGTCGTGCTCTCCCCCAGACGGCACAACTGATCTAATGAATCAGCAGAACAACCATTTGCTAGCATCTGCGGTGCACCGATACTTCACCCCGATGCCGTATCCGCGTATCCGATACGTATCCGATACCGATACTCACCGATACGCGTCATGTACGTATTGGGTCCGTGTCCGTAATTTAATAAAAGTATCGGGCTTATTTTTTAAAATCCCGATACTTCCGATACCCGTATCCGTAAACGGATACCCGTATCCGTGATCCGATACGTGTATCCGCTCCTATAACCCTCATTTCGTAAACGACATGACGAAAACTTAGTAGCTGCCCAAGCGACCACAAGATGCGGAACATTGATAAAGATGATTTCGGGAGTATGAAAAAATATGGAATACTATAATTTTTCATTTTATCGCTTGATGAAGTTTAATTGAAACAAAACTTAGATGTAAATGCAAATAGAGAACAAAAAATATTATTTGAATTTAAATCAAAATAACAGTACTTTAGATTTTCTAGCCTAATCTTTGAAATTTTATTATAATAATTATTTTTTGTACAATAGTTATTTTATTTATGAATCCTTGAATTATATATATTTGCAAATTAAACCCTATATTTTTTATTATTTATAAATATACCCCCGTACCCGTATCCTATAATTTTTGAAATTGTCGTATCGCCGTACCCGTATCCGCGTATCCGCGTATCGGCATATCCGTATACGTGCAACATAGGCTAGCATAAATATGGCACTAGTAATTTTTTGATGAGGAGAAAGTGAGACCTTATTAAGTGCATCTTTTTTTGGTGCGAAGAAAGGATCGGCTTGCACCACATCATTCATTATTCGATCAAACAAAGACAGTTGCATGCGAAAACGACGCCGGAAGATGCGAGCGTTGTAAGTTGGATTTAGACTCCAATAATCATCCATCAAACGTTGGTGGCCATCTTCCCTACCTCGGTCAATGTATTCACGATGACCACCGGAGCTTGAAGAAATAAGTGTGGTCATAACACCCATTCTCATACGATGAGCATCGGCCTCACAATCATCATCATACTCATCTAAGGCTGCTGACATATCGGGATAATAACTCATGATAAAGGAATATATTATAGTGTATATAGAAATGAGGAGGATTGAGTGTGAGAAGATTGAGAAGTGATGCATCTATTTATACAAAAAATGTTAAGCAAGTGGCAAGATATTTCAAAAACAAGTGGGTACTTATTAGATGTGAAAGGACATAGCAAGTGGCTAGTAATTGCATGTGTCCACTTGATTGTTAGATATGATATGAAAGGAGTACAGGACTAAGCAAGTGGGTACTATCTACATGTGAAATGAACAACCAAGTTGTTACTAATAATTCATGAAAGAATAAGGCAAACTTTTTTTAAATAACTGAAATGCAATTGAATTAAATAAGGAAAACCAAAATATATTGAATTACATAACGAAATCTGCAATGCAATTAAATTAAACAACGAACACTGAAATATATTTAATTAAATAACGAAACTAAAATACAATTGAATTAAATAACGAAAACCGAAACACACTGGAATTAAATAACTAGTACGAAATTTGAAATACACTGGAATTCAATAGCAAAAAGGAAAATTGAAATACATTGGAATTAAACAACAAAAACGAAAAACGAAAAACTACACCATCCATGCCCTAGTCAAAACTAGGAAAGTAGTCATTCCCATACACGGAAGTGGCGGCATCGGTACTCGCGGCATCTTGATCATAGCCCAAAATGGCATTTTGCTGTTCTCTTAGCCACTTCTGCTTCCTCGGTGAGTACTGACTTAGATCCATGGTTACGACATCTATATGTTTCAGTCTTGTAGTCACATCAGCATTCACCTTCGCCGCTTCGTACCTCTCCTCTCTTCTCTTTTCCATTAGCCCGCCTTGCTTCACCATTCTTTCCATGTACTCAAGCATCACAAGGTCCGTCCTTGAATTCTTATTTTTTTACTATTTTCTTCCCCTTCTGTTTGTCACGCCCATCGGGGCATCGAAGAGGACCACTTATGCCATCAGAAGGAGAGGAACCACTACTTCCTCCAACAAACGTATCGGAAGTGACAGAAGGTACAAACGTAAAAGTGGGAGTAGTATCATACTATGTTTAAAAAACCGACCCGACCCGGCCGGGTTGACCCGGAACCCGGTGACCCGGACAAAAATCCGGTTCGGTTTCTTCAAACCCCGAAAATGGTCAAAACCCGGAAAAACCCGGCTGACCCGAAAAAACCCGATCCGGACCCGAGCCCAAGAAACCCGAAAAACCCAGGAAAACCAGGTTTTCGCTCTTTTTCCAAAAGAAAAAAGTAATTTCTTTTTAATTTTAATGCATTTTTAAACCAATAAAATTGCAATTTCAATTCCCTAAAAAGAAAAACTATGTAATATATTTATATATTTATTTAAGAATGAAAATCATGCCAAATTATAATATAAGTGTACAATACTAATAAAAATATACTCCGTATAATGAGAGTGTATATAATTTTATGTTTATTATTATTATTATATACACGTATAATAGTTGACCGGTTTTCCGGCTTTGACCGGGTTGACCCGTGACCCAGTCACATGACTGGGTCGCTCACCGGTCCGGTTTTTACAACATAAGTATCATATTGTTGATACCACTTCGGACATGCTTGAAGTACATGTCAAGCATGGTCAAACTTAAAGGCCTTGTTATTATTGTCATTCACAAAGATAGTTTTTGCAGCAAACTCCTACAAAAACAAGTGGATATTAATATTTATTTATTATTATACATAAATCGTACGGAGTATTACGTTTATATACTACTACACACTACATTTATTTACGTACACTATGATAGTATGTAAAACATAAAATTAATACATAAACTAATACGACACATAAACTAATACATAGCAGTACTATTATATGTATTACTAATAAATATTACACGTAAATATTTATAAATAATACTACGTATTACATATTGTTTATGCATGCACCACACGTAATACATTGTAATACTACATTTTTATGCATGCACTACACGTAGTACATTATAATATATTAACATATGTACACGTACATGTATATTGTTACATACATGCACTATATACTAAAGTAATATATAAATAATATTAAGTAATATACGTAATTATAAAAGTATGTAAAATAGAAATAATGAATAATAATTCATGTAATACATAAAGTGTACTCATATTATTAGGAAGGAAATTATTTAAAATACCACATCCATTGGATTGGATCCACTTCTAGGAGTTGCATTTGCCTTTTGCAAACTCCCCTTCCATAGTGAACACTGATGATTGATAACTTTGAATCTTGATTCAACAGCCTCTTTAGTCCGAATTATCGTATTTGTTTTTTGGCAAAACAACATGTGAACTCGGGACCAAAATGAATCACCCGATTGATTGATTCCGACAGCACCATCTTCCGAAATAGAGATCCATGCCAAGAGTTACACAAGATCGAATATGTAGACATATTATTAAGTAGTATTAAAAATTGATAAAAATCAAATATAGAGAAAGAATGATGATTGAGGTGTATTGAAATGAAGGTAAGAGTAGTGTTTATATAGAAATCTGACCATACTTTTCTTAAAAAAATTACCAAAAAGTAAAAAAAATATGGAAAAATTAACAAGAATAATCGCACCTTTCACTGGTCTTCTCATAATAATCCCACCTTTACGTAATCCAAGAATAATCCCACCTTTACACTCCATCTTCTTTCATTGGACCCTGACCTATTGATGACATACAAAAGTGGGATTATTTATATAAGATTTTCAAAAAAAGGGTCCAATGAAAGAAGATTAAGTGCAAAAGTGGGATTATTATGGGATTACGTAAATGTGGGATTATTATGAGAATACCAGTGAAAGGTGGGATTATTGTTATCAATTTTTCCAAAAAATTATTTTACCTGTTGGATATAATTTTTAGCCGTGGGATGTACCTAATTTTTTCTTTTTGCTTTTGAATCAATTATGGTCGTCGGATGTAGCTACCAATTTGTTTTGAATTATTTTTTCAGCTGCACAAGGAAGCCAGATTGATTTATGTTGGAAATTTTGTTATTTCAAATAAAGAAAATATTTTAAACAATTGTTTCACTCTTAAAGTATTAAGTAACCGAAAGGAGAATTAACTTTTTACTTAATAGAGTGGAGCCAAAATAACATCTTGAACGGATGTTTTGTACTTGGTTGGCTATTGCACGTTACTAGGCTCACCATTAGTTACTCCTATTTATCACCAACAGTCATATTATTCTCTTTTTAATGGGGAGGAAGGATCCCTTAATATGTGATGTACGTAGACTTTGTCTTCTTCGAGAAAAAGAAAAGAAAAACTACTCCATTGAAAATGTTTCCTGTACTAAGCCTGTGTTGGATTATAATTATGATTTTCCTCGTAGTTCTGGTTCCGACTATTTGTCGAAGGGCTCGTTTAATCCTGGGGGAAGATTTCCGTTCACTGGAAATACTTTCAGAGGACAGCGTTTACGCGACTCGAGCTACGGTGTTTCTTGTTGTTATGTTTTGCAGGTTTTTATCTGTGTTGGCAGCACTAGTGCTTTGGACCTGCGGTAATATGAATAGAACAAGGTGCTGCTATGGAAGAACCGAAGAAGATGATGCCCAGGAACTCCCATGCCGCCGCAAAATGCCGGAGATAGGTGGAGAAGCTCTTAGCCGGACAACCATCATGTTCCCGTCGGCCAAAGTTGAACTGTCAGGAGCAAGTGAAGAAGACAAACCCCCAACAAACTCTGAAAGTATTTCCGGACAAGACTTGCTCGACGTTAACCTCAACAACAATCACGATGATGTTGACCCAATGGCTGGAACAATAATCTCTAGGCAGCGTTTGGCCAAATGCTTCTGCGTAGGTCTGCAAATTGGGGTAATTTTACTACTGACCATTATGTTGAGATATTTAACATTATGTTGCCTGCCAGCATTTGCCATGCCGTGCTCTCTACAATTTTTTGGACTCTCTTTGGTTATCCCATTCACAATAAGCCTTAGTTTAATCCCATGTGTTATAATTTATATCATTTTATGTGATAAAAAGACAACTATGAGAAACAATAACCCACTTAAATCAAAATTAAAATTGATTAAAAGTGATGAAAATTTTATTGCGGTTGTTTCTCAAAGCTGTAAAATAAATGATGTGAATGAATGGATGGTAGACTCCGGGGCTACCAAGCACATTTGTAAAAACAAAAGTGCTTTTACCTCCTTTAGTACCACTATGGGAGATGACGAAGAGCTCGTGTACCTAGCGGACTCAAAAACCGCAAAGGTGCACGGTAAAGGGAAAGTTCTTCTTAAACTCACATCGGGGAAATCTTTATCACTAAATGATGTACTTTATGTGCCTGAGATTCGGACTAATTTAGTTTCTGTTTCTCTCTTGGTAAAAGTCGGGATTAAAGTTTCTTTTGATTGTAACAAAATTGTTATGACCAAAAATGATGTTTTTGTGGGCAAAGGCTATTGTAAGAATGGATGTTATGTGCTTAGTGTTCGGAAATTAATGCGTGAAAATGCTTCTGCTTATTTAATTGATTCATATGATGTGTGGCATGCTAGATTAGGACATGTGAGTGATTCTTATATTAAATTGTTGAATGATTGTGGTTTGATTTCTAGTGGAAAGAAATTGACACTAGAAAAATGTGATATTTGTGTTGAATCAAAACAAACCAAAAAATCATGTCCTACCACACACAGGGAATCAGAACTGCTTGAGTTAATTCACACAGATTTGGGTGATTTAAAAAATACCATGACCAGAGGTGGTAATAAATTTTATGTCACTTTTATTGATGATTTTTCGAGATACACTAAAGTTTATTTGCTTAAACGTAAAGATGAGGCTTTTGATAAATTTTTAGTGTATAAATCCAAGGTGGAAAATCAATTGAATAAGAAGATTAAGAGAGTGAGATCGGATAGAGGGGGCGAATATATTTTAATAAATGATTTTTGTGAGAGGGAAGGGATTATTCATGAGATAACTCCTCCATATTCGCCCGAATCAAATGGAATAGCTGAAAGAAAAAATAGGACATTAAAAGAAATGATGAATGCTCTTTTAATTAGTTCTGGTGCTCCTGATAATCTGTGGGGGGAGGCTATTCTTTCTGCTTGTCACTTACAAAACAGAATTCCTTATAAGCACAATAAGAGAACACCCTATGAATTGTGGAAAGGTTATGTGCCTAATTTGAAATATTTGAAAGTGTGGGGGTGTTTGGCTAAAGTCTTATTGCCTGATCCTAAGAAGAGGAAAATTGGTTCTAAGACATCTGATTGCATATTTATTGGTTATGCTGAATGTAGTGCTGCTTATAGATTTCTTGTTTTGAAAAGTGATGTGCTTAGTTGCAATACTATTATTGAAACAAAAAATGCTGAATTTTTTGAGAGTGTGTTTCCTTTAAAGCCAGAATACAAGACCGTTGTGCCATATCGTGAAAGTGAGCCATTAAAAGAAAATAATACTTTTAATGATGAACCCTCTAATTTGAGAAGAAGTAAGAGGCCAAGGATAGAAAGATCTTTTGGAAATGATTTTTATACATATCTTGTTAATGATGAACCTTTTACTTATACACAAGCTATTTCATCAAAAGAGGCTCCTTTTTGGCTTGAGGCAATTCAAAATGAAATTGAATCTATTCAGAAAAATAAAACTTGGATTTTAACTGATTTGCCTAAAGGGTGCAAACCAATCGGATGTAAATGGATTTTTAAAAAGAAATTTAATCCGGATGGTTCAATTGACAAATATAAAGCAAGGCTTGTGGCAAAAGGTTTTTCTCAAAAACAAGATGTTGATTATTTTGATACTTTTGCACCGGTAACGAGAATATCTTCCATTAGAACTTTAATTGCCTTGGCTTCTATTCACAAACTTCTTATCCATCAAATGGATGTTAAAACGGCATTTTTAAATGGTGAATTAGAGGAAAAAATTTATATGGTGCAACCGGAAGGTCATGTAGTTTCTGGACAGGAACACAAAGTGTGTAAGTTGGTCAAATCTTTATATGGTTTGAAACAAGCTCCTAAACAATGGAATGAAAAATTTGATGAAGTATTATTTGCTCATGGTTTTACCTCACTTGAAGTAGATAAATGTGTATACACTAAAATAAAAAATGGTGTGTGCATTATTATTTGCTTGTATGTGGATGACATGCTAATATTTAGTAGCAACCTTGAGCTAATAAATGAGACAAAATCATTTCTTGCTTCAAAATTTGATATGAAAGATTTGGGTGAAGCAAAACTGATTTTGGGTATTAAAGTCATAAGGAAGGATGATGGTATTATACTATCTCAAGAGCACTATGCTGAAAAACTTCTAAAGAAGTTTGGACATTTTGATGTCAAACCTGTGGAAATCCCTTATGACTCTAGTACACATTTGAAAAAGCATAGAGGTGATCCTGAGGCTCAATATGAATATGCACAAATAATTGGGAGTTTATTACATTTAATGAACTATACGAGACCCGACATAGCTTATGCTGTCGGAAGATTGAGCCGATATACCCATAATCCAAATGGGGATCATTGGGCCGCGTTGAGGCGGTTATTGAGATATTTGAGAGGTACCATGAATTATGGTATATTTTATAGAGGTTTACCCGCTGTACTAGAGGGATACAGCGATGCCAACTGGGTCTCAGACTCAGATGAGATTAAATCCAATACTGGATATATATTCACCCTTGGAGGTGGTGCTATTATGTGGAAATCAACCAAACAATCTCTCATTTCTAGATCCACTATGGAGTCCGAGCTTATAGCTTTGGAAGTGACTAGTAGTGAGGCGGAGTGGTTGAAAAATTTCTTAGCAGAAATTCCGGTTGGTACAAAACCAACACCATCGGTGTCTATTCTTTGTGATTGCCAAAGTGCAATAAATACTGCTAAGAAAATGTGTTATAATGGGAAGAATAGACATATTCGTTTAAGGCATAAAGTCATTAAACGATTATTGAAGAATGGAATTATTTCCATTAATTTTGTGAGGTCAGAAGGAAATCTAGCGGATCCTTTGACTAAAGCCCTAGGACGAAAAAGGATAAGTGAAACCTCGAGGGAAATGGGACTAGTGTCACTTGATTACAAATAGGGATGGTAACCCAACTTGTGTGATTGGAGATCCCATGAAGCAAGTTCATATGGGTAATAACAAGTCTTCTATTTGTTCTGCTAGCCTTATTAAATGTCCCTTTATATGGTGTGGAAGGCTAGACTGCATTCGTTGTGAGGCTGAGCTAAAACTCTTAATGATTTTCATAGCCCTTACGGGTGGTGTGTTAAGTGCAGAACACACTTGATGAGATCACCTATATGAGTGTGAGGTGGGGCCGCCTCCATGAAGCCTTGACAACGCTTCTAGAGCACTCACGAACACCAGGCACGCGCACGGCCGAAATGCGCACCACGGCGTTAACGCGAGGAAGTGTGCGGGGTGAGACATGGCCATTAAGACCCTGATTTACCATAGTAGCTTTCTTGGTTCATAGAAACTATACGTTTCACCAAAAGCTCGGTTTATAAAGACTTAATCGTCTCGGTTTGGTTCATAGTCTACGGACACCAAACTTAAAGTCTCATTCTTTTAATCCAACATGTTTTCTTAAATATTTAAAATATGTTTATTTGAAATATGTGGGGGATTGTTGGAAATTTTGTTATTTCAAATAAAGAAAATATTTTAAACAATTGTTTCACTCTTAAAGTATTAAGTAACCGAAAGGAGAATTAACTTTTTACTTAATAGAGTGGAGCCAAAATAACATCTTGAACGGATGTTTTGTACTTGGTTGGCTATTGCACGTTACTAGGCTCACCATTAGTTACTCCTATTTATCACCAACAGTCATATTATTCTCTTTTTAATGGGGAGGAAGGATCCCTTAATATGTGATGTACGTAGACTTTGTCTTCTTCGAGAAAAAGAAAAGAAAAACTACTCCATTGAAAATGTTTCCTGTACTAAGCCTGTGTTGGATTATAATTATGATTTTCCTCGTAGTTCTGGTTCCGACTATTTGTCGAAGGGCTCGTTTAATCCTGGGGGAAGATTTCCGTTCACTGGAAATACTTTCGGAGGACAACGTTTACGCGACTCGAGCTACGGTGTTTCTTGTTGTTATGTTTTGCAGGTTTTTATCTGTGTTGGCAGCACTAGTGCTTTGGACCTGCGGTAATATGAATAGAACAAGGTGCTGCTATGGAAGAACCGAAGAAGATGATGCCCAGGAACTCCCATGCCGCCGCAAAATGCCGGAGATAGGTGGAGAAGCTCTTAGCCGGACAACCATCATGTTCCCGTCGGCCAAAGTTGAACTGTCAGGAGCAAGTGAAGAAGACAAACCCCCAACAATTTATTCCCCACTAGCCATTTCCGAGCAGCACAAAGAAAAGCACGTGAATGCTATGCACCAACCCTGACCATTTCTTTTGTCCTGCGGATGTCAGCCCACTGTGCATGCCAGATCCACTAGTGGAGTCAAAGCTCCGCATAGAAACTCTTCCCATCCGTTTTATCTATTGGCGATGAGACCCTCATGTACGAAAAAACATCTGGGTTGCAACTCTTTTGAGGTGAAAACCTCACATTTGGGGTTTTCACCCCTCCATTGCAATAAGCCTTAGCCTATATAAAAACCTTAACACTTAGATTTCTACAGACAAATTTATTTGTTGCTCGTCTCTCATTTTCTTGCAACTTTCTCAAGTCTCAACTGCTAGTCAAGAAGAAACTTGCAAAAAAAAGAGAGTGGCAGCTTTCCCAACATACCAAAGCTTTCTTGATTCAACATCATTTTTACCATCCGTAATGTTTCTGGAACCTAATCCCTCCATGTACAAGATTCCTTCTGGAAATTTCATGGATGAAACCAACCACAAAATTTTCCAGTGTTTGGAATCTCTTATTTTATTAAATAAGAATCAGCTTGGATGAATAGTTGAGATAAGAAATTATCTAATGGCATTTCAATCACGAGTTATTCGTATCTTTCCCCTGAAACTATTCATCCCAAGCTAACCTTAGAGCAGGGCCGGTCCTGGGGTATGGGCAGGAGGGCCATGTGCCCAGGACCCTTTGCTCCAGTAGGGCCCAAAAATTTCTCAAATATGTGTGTGTGTGTGTGTTTATGTACATCACTATTTTAATTATATTTACATCCTAAATCTATAGAAGGTACTTCCTCCGTCCCAAAATCGTTGGCCAATCTTGACTTGCACGTGGATTAATAAAGTAAAAACTGTGTGGTTGAAATTTGTGCAGAGGAGAGAGAATTAACTTTAAACGCATATTCCTAACTTTAAATGGAAATGGTCAACCTTTTTGCGATGGCCAAAAAAGGACATTTGGTCAACCATTTTGGGACGGAGGGAGTAAAATATAAAATCAAACTTATATTTTTTAGATACTTCTAATTAGTTATTCAGCATCTACACGATACAAGTCTATAATTTCGAAACATCCACATTAGAATTCATTGAGAACATATTTCACCATTTCATTTGAATCATTATATTACGGATTATTGCATTAATTTTATTCTTTTAGTGTACATGTCTTATGTATATCTAGAACTTATTGATAAATTTCACAAATTTCCTCCGATTCTCTCATTTAGTGAAAGATTAAACTTTAGTGTCCATAATTTAGAAACGTAGAATTTGTTTTTGTCTAGTGAAAATGTGATCTAAAATATGAAAAAGTTACTCCTAATTATACAAGATATAATTTCACAGCTTTCCTTAATTTAAAAATTTTATTGCACCTAATAGTTGCACTACTTGTTTCACTCGGCTCTTAGGTACATTGTATCCTCAAATGTCACTTATCAAATACCCTATATATATATTTTCTAATCATGTGCTTTGTTAGTTTTTTTGATGTGTTATACTACTTTTGGACGGTAAAATTGTATAATTTTAAATTATAGATTATTATAGCAAAAAGAACATTATAAACATTCATCCGCTATCCTTGAGGCCCAGTCTATTTATATTGTCCCGGGCACATAAAATGTCAGGACCGGACCTGCCTCAGAGGAAAGTATTATTCAACTCAAATCTAGTGCATAAATCCAAACATCTGCTCCAAATGATTCTTCGATTCTCCTCTGCTTAGAAGAGAGTGGGGGAAAGCTCGCTATTCGGTTGAAATAAAAGTCCAGAACTGAAATAATAAAACAAAATTGAAAATAGAAAAATTTAAAAGTGAAAAGGAAAAACAGCCAAGACATTAATGATATACAGGCCACAAAAGTGGCCCAACACTAAGAGCATCTCCAATGGTTCTCTTTTGAGTGAAGATAAATTTTGCCAAATGTCAATTATTTAAAGCAGTGTGTTTCCACATAAGATGCACATCAAAAGACATTAATAAGAGGTGTCCAATGCATGATGTTGATCAATTAATGGAACTACCTTTTAAAAAGAAAATTTAAACACATATCGAAATAAACTCATAAACGGAAATCCTTGGTTTCCGTAAACCTATATACCTAAACCCATAAACCAAATCATGGGCAGCCATATCACTCCAAGGCATAAAACAGGAACGAAGTATCAAAGTTGAGGTATTTAGTTCCTCCTATTTGATTTCTGCTTCTTCTACCACAAACCCTTTGGATAATTAATTTTCTTCATGTGTACGTATACTCTTCTTTTGGATTATCTAGAAACAATAGAGAAAAATTGATGATCGTGAATTTATCAATTCGGATGGTTGATGAGAAAAGTTGCATATGATTTTTTAATTTGATTTTGTTACTGTCTTGTTTGTGTTTTCAGTCATATCACGTGTGAGTTTCAATTGATTTTAACATGTATTGATATATGAACCTGCTAGTTTTTTTACATTCATTATATCAAAATTATATTTTAAATTTATGTTAACGTGCCACAGCTAATGTCATCTGAAGAATCTGAATTCAGCTCCACTGCTGCATCATCATCAAGCACAGAGTCACTTTCTCTTATCAAGTCAATTTTTAGGGATGATGATGAAGAAGCTGACTCATTCATGGTTGAAACTGCCACGGTTCAGGTTCCAATTTTGATTTCAACGTTTTTAACAGGTAAAAAACGTGGACATGGGGGCTCAACTGTTGGTAGACAATACATTTATCGTGATAGGAAAGATCGCCATGATTTGATTAAAAGTGACTACTTCATTGGTGAGAAGTCAAAGTATACTCCAGATAAGTTTCGTCGTCGATTTCGTATGGATATTAAGCTATTCGAGCGAATTTTGCATGCAGTAGAAAATTACGATAATTACTTTACACAAAAGGTTGATGCCGCTGGAAAATGATAGATGGGTGGCGTAAATTGGTTCATATTGTGAGGTGGGATAGAGTATGCAGTAGGTGGGTTGAATTGATTCAAACTGTGCGATGTCATGGTGTAATTGGATGGAGGATTAAATTGGTTCATGCTCATTGGGGGCATGGAGTAACTAGTAGGCTGCCTAGTATTTGCAAACTCAGACAAGTCTTGTGAATCCATTTATGCTGCTTTGATAAATAAATTTAGTCATTACAGTACCATAACACATTAAACAAAGCAATACGAAGCAAAGGATTATTATGATACTTTTACCTCCATCACAGTTGAAGGAATCCAAATAACTAGTTCATTCTAAACTATTAAACAATAGAGTGGAATCCTAATAATAGCACATCATCCAAATATAAGTGAAGTATATCATTCTAAACTACGTAGTAATTAATAATAGATAGCATTGCATTGTTCAGCTTTCAATTTTATTAGCATGTAATTCCATTTGCAGTGTGTTTTTTATATTCATGTGTACTTTTATGTTTGCATACGAATTTTCATTTACACAAGTAAAAGACATTTTTTTTCCAAATTGGTAAATCACAAATTCAATATTCATAGAATTCATTTATCACAAATAACAATTCAAATAAAATAAGAACAACACTCTGTATAAGAAATCCAAAGTACTACGGTTCTGCCAAATAAACAAAAGTAAAGTATTTACATGAGTTTACTAGTTCCAAAATTGCAGAAGAAGAATGGTAGTTTCCGCCCAAAATCCGTGTTTCATCTACCGGCAAGCATCGGGAATTAACAAAAAGTAAAACAATACGGAGTATAAGACAAACCCCACCCACCCAAATCAAATCTATTATATTCCATTTGTTTGAGAAATAAAATAAAGCAACATGAAATCAGAAGTAAAATACCTCTAATTAGAAGAACTCTCACCGGCCGGATATGAAACAACTCTCACCGGAAGACTTGGATAAGAACACCTGGGGAAATGGACACGGTGACTTGAGTTTCTGGCTGAGGCGGCCAATAATATATACACTGCTGTGAAAATAGTGAGATTCATAGAATTAGGTTTGGGCGGGGGAATTGCCGCCACTTTTTTCAGAGATGGAGTGCTTTTTTTTTTTGCGGAATTGTGCGTAAATGGCTCTCACAGCGTGAAACTTGCTTTCAGAAAACCAACAGAGAGGTCGAAAGCGTTGGATACAGGTCAGATTAAAAGGAACCGTCAAAGAGTGGGTTGGAGATGAAAAAATCACCACACTTTTTATATTGATGATGTGGCACAAAATTTTAACGTCCAAAGAGCTCCACTGGAGATGCTCTAACAAAAGGATCGAAAGCGGTGGCTGTGATGCTCTTCCGGTGTCCGCGTCTTCCTCCGCGCAATCCATATCGTCCATCGACCAGACAAGGACGAGCCAAAGAGCAACCACTGCCCAGCCTCCGGCGCACCGCTTCGACAGACCCACCGCGGTACCACCGACCTTCCACCGCTGCCGCACCCCTCCGCCTCACCGCCATACTACTTCTGATCGACCATTCATTACTCTTCCATATCCAGGTATTTCATTCTTCCAACCATATCAAATACGGAGTATTCTCAAACAAAAATTAAGCCTTGTTTTAATTGTACATTTATTCATTAAAAAATATTCGATCTATGGTAAAAAGATTTCAATTCCGAAACAACTACCCTAGTGATCTTTAGACTTTAGTTAGCCCATTTTGTAAGATAACAACCACTGTACAGACCTCATTTTGAGGTTCCTGATAGTTACTTTCTTTGTTATAAAAGAATGACAAGGCTGTATTTTTATAATTCTTTAATCTGCATTTTTTTAAATGTTGGCAGCATCCATAATTTTGAAGCATCTGTACTGTGAAGCATTCTTTATTTTTAGGAATATTGGGAGTATCGATTACATCAAAATATCTTTACAGTATTAGCTATTTAGCTTACTGGATTGCTGAGTGAGAGCATTAACGGATTTCACCCGTTCTTTAGACCATTTAGGGTTTGTTTGCAAATGCTTGTGCTTAAATAAAAGCACTTTTTGGGAAAAAGTGATTAGTAGTAAAAGTTGGCAGTGTTGGGTAAAATAAGTGCTTTTTGTGTAATAGAAAAAGTACAAAGTAGATTCTACACGAAAAACGAGAAAGTAAAGGTTGGTAATGTTTGGGAAAATAAGTGCTTTTTTCTTAGAAAAAAGCCACAATCACTTATTTTAAGTGATTGCAAACAGAGCCTTGGAGCGGTGTGGAGTCCAAAATGTCAAAAATGAACTCCGTTCATATGAAAACAATGTTTTTACTCTTATTTCCCTGCATTCCGGCACCGTCAATAAAATACACTCTGCATATTTTTTTACATATCAATTTAGTAAAACATTAATTAAATTATTATAAGTATTTTTTGTGAAATAATGGGAAAGAGGTACTCCAATAGGAGTCCTGGCAGATATATTTATAATAGAGGAGTTGCCAAAATACAAAGTATTCCTAAATACTACCTCCGTCCCACTAAGATTGGGACGGAAGAAGGTGGCACGATTATTAAGAAAAGTGGGTTTGTGTGGTTGATATTAAATTGATAAAGTAAGAATAAAGTAAGAATGGTTTAGATCCACACAATCCTTACCAAATTTGGTATGGGACAATCTTAGTGGGACTTCCCGAAAAGGTAAAATGGGACAATCTTAGTGGGACGGAGGGAGTAGATATTAGGCAGATTCCTAACTATATATTAGACAGATTCCTAAATATATTAGTCTATTACACCCCCTCAAACTGTGCGGGAGATACAACGCGCAGGTTGTCCTTTAACAAATGAAATTGCAAACTAAAAAAAAACTCTTAGTAAATATATCCGTGAGCGGAAGATTAGAAGGCACATCTTTGATAATATGATCTCCATGAGAATATATGTCTGCACCAGCAAGTGGCGAACTCAACAGCGCGCTTGAAGCAAGCACCGTGGTCAGCGACACAGAGAAGGTGGGCTGCGCGGACATAGGCAGCAGCAGGCGGCGAACTCAACGGCACGCTAGAAGCAAGCACCGTGTTCAGCGACGCGAAGGAGGTGATCTGCGCCATATTAGCCGCGTTCATCTTCAAAGGATCAGAGACTACCGTAAATGTGGCGGTAGTCGACCCCGAGGCGGCGGCGGCTATAATAAGGTTCATGTGAACCGAAAAAAGGAAAAAAATGTATCTACAAACCTAGAGCTCTTGATAGTTGATACCATGTGAAATAATGGGAAAGAGGTACTCCAATAGGAGTTCTGACAGATATATTTATAATAGAGGAGTTGCCAAAATACAAAGTATTCCTAAATAGATATTAGGCAGATTCCTAAATATATATTAGACAAATTCCTAAATATATTAGTCTATTATTTTTTTCCTTTTAATTTTCCCCTGAATAATTATGAAATAAAAAATACACATTTCTATGTAAAAATAAATAAATTTCATTAATTTTGTTTAACATTTTTTCGGTTAACAAAAAATGAACTTAGTTAAAGTAAAGTTCGATTGTGGAATATTAAGTTATTTGTGGAGGATCCATGAATTAAAAATTTGTGTTTCGTGTTATTTTGAGCTCAAGAAAACTCTAACAATAAAAAGATTAGATATAGTTTTTCGTTTTTATATATTACATATTGGTGTCATGTGAAAGATCATAAAAATTCATGAATTTCGATATTTTTTAGAAAAATTTGGATGAAAAATAAAAGAGTTATAAGTGTTTAAAAAATTATAATTTAATGAATTTTGATAGGAGTATATCCCTTTTTCCCTACCCTTTCCCTCTGTGCATAGCAGCCCCTCCGCCAAACTCCCCTTTTTACTTTCTTTTCCCTTTTTCTTTGGTTGTCAATACCCCATCCAAATTTAAATCCCTCCATCCCCTTACCCATTTTTACTACACTCTTTAACCCACCAATGTATGAAATTAGGAGTCCAAAAATGTCACCTTTAACGTTTTGGACTCCTAATACCTCACCACTCCAACTAGTCTTAGGTGGGTTCATAACTCTAAAATTTATCAGGAACCACAAAATAGTCACTTTGTTGATGGTCAACTCCATTGATAACCACACATCTTTCACATGTGCATCATTATCAATACACAATATATCTTTACCAAACATTTTGTGTGCAAAATTATGTTGGAAACCCCCCTCAAACCTCTACCACTTTATCTTTGACTGCACTTATTGCTTTATCCTTCTTCTATGTTTCTTACCTCTTATTTGGGATAACCTTACGATCAATGTAGCTAGTTCTCCATGTAGTCCGTACTATGTAGATAACTTAAGTACTATTTGGCTTATATTAGCCCCATATCTATAGGTCACAATGTAAGAGTCTCTTTTTTTGAACCAAATATTCATTATAATCAATTCTTGCATGTTTGTCAAAACGTTATTTCCCGCTTCATTTCTAGTGTCAAAACCATGTCTACCATGAATACTTTTAAAACCATCACAACTCAGGCCCACGTCCCCATCGAGGTCGTCTAGTATGTCCATTTTCTCTCCCCATGGCATTCATCACGCCACTTCCTCAACATCTTCCTGAAATTGTTGAGTGACAGATATTTGATTCCACTTGTGGTGCATAGGCACTTACAATGGACATGATCTGATCCCCTAACATCAATTTGATGCTCATAAATTGATGCGGTTGTTCTTCCTACATACTTCCACCATATCCTCAACATAGGCACACGTCACAATAATGTCGACTCCGTTTATGATCTTCTATCTCTACGAATATCACAACTTAAAACCTTTGAGATTAATCTCATGTGTCTTCTCTCCAATCCGCTTAGTTTTTTGCACGCACATAATGTTGGCATTCCTCCTCTTCATAACCTTCTCATAGGATATCCAACATTCCACATTTCCACGTCTTAAAACACAATCTAGCACTCCATTTTCTATTCTTAGCACCACTTTGACCCCACCACGCCCTCGCCTATTTTACACCATCTCTGGGCAAAGGGGTGGTGCGCCGCTGTCTGGCGATGACCTAGCAACTTTAGCATTCTTATCACCACACCTAGGCCTATGAAGTGTATGACCCTTGCATATTTGACACCACCCTGGGCGGAGGGATGACGTGTCACTTCCAGGCAACGACCTAGTTGTAGCGATATTCATATTTCAATTCATGTCATATGATGTGTTTAAGTGATATTGTTGGCCGTCACACACTCACACACCTCCTTTATTCAGGATTGAGACCAACATGATACAAAAAATGATCTCATGGCGAGTTTCAAACAAACGTTCATCAGTTACTTTTTGCTTCACTTTTTTGTAGTGCAGGGTTATTGTTGTCATGTTTTGGATCATCTTGATGGTGAATAATGAACTGTTAGAAATATCAGCAAGGATAAATCACAGTCTCTTTTAGTTTTTACGGGGGGAGGGGGGGGGGGTTCAATTTTGACGGAATGAAATTGATTTAATATATTTACTCACTGAATTGTAGTTGAGGATATTTGTGTTGTTGCTTTTTTCCCTCTTCTATATCTGGCAGCTTAAGTTGATATTTTTACTTCTGCAATTCCACTGCTGTCTCTGTTGTATTGCTTTGCAGTGAATTGGCCATCGCCTATCACCATCAGACTTGGCACAACTTTCTCAATTAGTCAGTGTCCCTTATGCGTACTGCTTCTTTAGTGAACTATAGTGGATTTCGGTTTCTTCAAAGCTGCATCAACGGTCTTCTTCAACTTCCCCGTACTTCCTCTACACCGTTCCCTCTGCAGTCCAGCTTTCGCATATTAACTATAATGGATTCACACAAAAACCCAACCTCTTCTTTTTCTGGGTTTGCACCTTCAAAGCACAGGTATCTTTAATATTTTTTGAATTACATTCCCCCGGCTGTGGTCTAACTGTCATTTTTTTATGTTCATTGATTTTCATGTTATTGTGATTTGAATTACACCAGCCACGGTAGAGGGAGAGGATTTAATGCAAGGGGTAACAGTGAAAGGTCGAGCAGTCTTGGTGGTGGCTCTGGAAAAGATAAAGTCGATGCTCTTGGTCGGTTACTGTATGTTCAATCCTTCGTATCTTTTTATTTGTTATGTTATGCGTTTCTCTGGAGATGCATTTGCAATATCCTTGATTTAAGGAGTGTTTGCACTTACTTAAAAAAGTGCTTTTAGCTTTTGGATTAAAAAAGCTGAAAAGAGTGTTTTCAAATAACAGCTTCTGTTTAAATTAATCACTTAAAAGCTAAAAGCTGGAAGCAGGTGGAAGGGTGCTTTAAACTGCTTTTCACTTTTTCTATTACACAAAAAACACTTATTTTATCAAACACTACCAATTTTTACTTTTCCAGAATCACTTTTTCTCAAAAATCACTTTAAAAAAATCACTTTTACTAATTACTTTCTCCAAAATCACTGTAAAAAAATCACCTTTTTAAAGTAGATGCAATGGCAAACACTCCCTTATTTATATGCTGTCCACAACTAGTAACAATACATTTGCAACATCTAAACCTTATTCCCAAAAGATTTTTGGGTCGACTAACATGAAGCAATCCATGATATCAGAACCAAAAATAAAATGATAAGGTTAGATAAAATGAATAAAACAAAAATAAATATTAGATAAAAATAACACAAGAACATAAGATTGAGGTTCGAAATGGGAGTTGCATAGTCGTGACGATCTTTTATTATTGCATATTGCGTAAGCCTCGTTGCGCAATGAGGCGTATACCTGAGGGCTGAGGCATAAAATTTATGTATGCCTATGTATGTTTGTGTGTGTTTATAAACACAATGAAAAATAAAGAGTAGTAATCATCAAAAGCCATCAAATGTAATATAATAACAAATTCTAATTAAGATAATATTAACATTAATATTAATGCTAAGATAATATGTAGAATTAAGTTTCTATATCAATTATGAAAACGATGTAAAATAATTTATTAACTGAAATTAAGATTAAAACCATGACACTAATATACTTAGTATGACAATCATATACGATAGTATTTCTAACAAAAAGCATTGAAGTTAAATGAGAAGCATATGAAACTTCATCAGATGAAGTTTACGGCCTATGAAGAAGCACCTGTGAATCACGCAGCAACCTAAGGGTTAAGCAGCAACACAGATAGGGAACACTATGGTGAATAGTGTACACACAGGTCGGCAACGCAGGGTTAAGCAACGAAGGGAATAGTGTACACTATGGCGAACTAAAAAAATATAAAGTGGGCCTTATCGGCCCACATATGACATATCTACTTCAGTTTATAAGGCAACCGCCTCACCGCGCCTTGTTGCGCATTGCAGATAGCGTACGCGTCTGAGTAACATAGCGTATGTTTCTACTCCTGTGCCTTTGGCAATGCAATTTTACGCCTTTCTGTAGAATGTCCCTGAGTGGCGTGCCTCAATGCGCTATTGCATTGTGCAATTTGAATCAATACATAAGATAGATAAAAGATAAAAAAAATAAAAGAACATAAGAAAGATAAAAGATAAAAATAACATAAGAGCATAGTAAGATAAAGAACATAAAAGATAACAGAAAACGAGAGAAGAGAGAAAAGAGATCAATCCTTCACACGAATATGCGCCCTCCACTTTGCTCTTTCCAAAGCTATACTCTCATCCAACCAAGAGGACCCATATTAGTTCTGATTCTTCTAATCCAAGTTTGTTTGGGTTTACCTCTCACTCTCCCGCCTCTTCTCCCACCTCTCAGCTCGTCTAAAAGGGGCATCACTCCTTAAGTAATTACCTTTTACTCAGGAAACACGCCCTGAAGTAATAATAATAAATAACAAAGGGGCAGCCCGGGGCACATTGGCATCCCCCGCAAGGCGAGGGTCCGATGAAGAGTCCCACCACAAGGGTGTATAAGGAGCAACCCTTCCCTTGTCATTTTTTACAAGAGGCCGCTCCAAAGATTATCTTGTTAGTGTTATTTGTTTTGTTCCGCTACAATTTAGACCTTTTATGAAGTGGACAATGGTGTGAAACTGTGAGTTGTATTCCACTTAAAATGTATGCTTCTCAGGTTGTTTCACAAAAGCTTTGCACTGGTGATCTTTGTCAAGATTGTTATTACTGTCATTATAAAAGGATTGGAAGTTGATAGCTTGACAAAGATCACTATGCCTGAATCCCTGTATACATTCAAATTCCTTGTTCTAAATCATCTATGTATTTGTTAATGAAAACAAGTGGGTATGAATACATTTTTTTGTGGGCTCACTTCAGAGTTCGAATTCTTCGTCACATGGCTTCAGAGCTAAATTTGAATATGAGGAGCGATGGGTTTGTCAAGGTCCAAGATCTATTGAAACTACATCTAAAAACATTTGCCAATATTCCATTGAGGTTGCACACAGTTGATGATATCAAAGAGGTTTGTTTTCAGCAAAGACTTTCTCCCTTTAGTGTTGTCTATTGCTTCTATGTTAAATTCACGCGCACCTTTGAAAATACTTGATTTTGTTGTCAGCAACTTCTGTCAAGCATTCATCTTTTTGCATTGTAATATTCCTGCCTTCACTTTATGTTAAAGTAAAGGATATGATTATACCAAGTTTAAGACACATTAGGGTTTCCCTAGGTCTAGGTTTCCAATTTCTGTTGGGTTTAAGCTCATTATTTTGCTTTATAAGCATTGTAAGTTTCAAGAAATTATAGTATAGTTGCAAGTTAAAAGTCCTATAAATAGAAGTTCTAGTCTATACCAAGTTTATAGAAGTTGCAATTTAAAAGTCCTATAAATAGAAGTTCTATAGTGTATACCAAGTTTATAGAAGTTGCAAATTAATGTTACACCTTTTGCTCCTTATATATCTCAGGCAGTCAGAAAAGATAACAAACAAAGGTTAAGCTTGTTAGAAGAAAGTGGAGAGCTTTGGGTTCGTGCAAACCAAGGGCACTCAATAGAGGTAATCCATTTGTCCACAGATATTATGTACTCCCCTGAAGGAAAAAGTGGAGTCTTCTTTGATGAACTGGAACCATTTTTTCATGTAATTTTCTATAGGAGAGTAATACAGTGATGCATAAGTTAATGAAGTCGTCATCATCATCATTATCATCATCGTCGTAGTCGTCGTCGTCTTCCCAGTGCCACAAAGGCTCCCACCTACGGTGGGGTAAGGGGGGTCGGATGTACGCAGTCTTACCCTTGTACTTAAGTACAAAGAGACTGTTTTCGGACATAAGTTAATGGAGTGTTTCCGAAAAATTTAAAATGTGTTTTTCAGCTTTTGGCATATTAAAAAGGGAAAATGGAAACTAATAATCCAACCTTTTAGCGGTCTTCTTTCAATAATCCCACCTTTTGATTATTCATGAATAATCCAACCTTTGCACCTCATCTTCATTCACTGATCCCTGACCGGTTGATGACCTGCTATTCCAAGCTATTTTCTTATCTTTGCAAATCATTATACCATAAATCTCATCTTTTACAAAGATAATATTTTGGAAAGATAAGAAAATAACTTGGAATAGTAGGTCATTAACCGACCAGGGACCAATGAATGAAGATGAGGTGCAAAGGTTGGATTATTCATGAATAATCAAAAGGTGGGATTATTAAAAGAAGACCGCTAAAAGGTTGGATTATTAGTTTCCATTTTCCCTATTAAAAACTGAATTGAGGGTTTTCAAGTGACAACTTCTGCTTAAATTAAGCACTTCAAAGCTGATAGTTGGAAGTAGGTGTATGGGTGCTTTAAAGTGTTTTTCACATTTTCTATTGCACAAAACACCTTTTTTACCAAACATTTCCAACTTTTACTTTTTTAAAAACATTTTTTCTCAAACACTACCAACTTTTACTATTAAGCACTTTCTCTAAAATCACTTTAAAAATTACTTTTATAAAATAGAAGCAATCGCAAACCCTCCCTATATATGATAACTTTGATAATGACTTAGAACAGCTTTTCACATCAAAGTTTTAATTGTACCTTGGTCAAACAGGACTCTGTTCTTTGTGTTTTTGGGATGGACGGTGAGGAGTTCCTCACGTATTAAGCTATCTTCATTGTGCGGTATCTATTCCCTCTACCAGAAAATGAACATTTAAAAAGATCTCAACGTTGAAAGTACTGATGCACAGCGCTTACTGCTCCCATTGTTGCTTGGTCATTCTTTTTGTATAAGTTCATTTTGTTCCAATGAATATATAATAATGATGGTGGGGGTGCAACTTATAGGCAGTGTGTAATATGCAATTTCAGTTCTCCCAATGCATTCAAACAAGTGCTTTATTCTAGCAAGGAATTTGATTGAGTTCTTTCTCTTTGTCTTTCTGGGAACGGCGTGGATAGACGGTTGAAACAGAAAGCTTGTTGAAACCAATCATTTCAGCTGAAGAAGTGCCAGGTAAAGATATGATGGACATGTGCTTTGAACATTCTTTCTCTAGTATGTTGTATGCTTGCCGTAGTACATCTTCCTTATGGCGATTTGTTTAAATTGCAGTTTGTGTGCATGGGACATACAAGAAGGATTTGCAATCGATTTTAGAGCAAGGTCTCAAACGCATGAGAAGATTGCATGTACACTTCTCATGTGGCTTACCAACCGATGGTGGTGTAATTAGTGGTAAGATAATAATATATTTAAAATTGTGTATGGGTTGGAAACTTGCAATTGATACTTTCATCAGGGAAAAAAAAATCCTAAAAGGTTAATGATCAAGTTCGCCATAAGTTAAAAGTGATGTTCGAGTGAAGACAGTAGTTGTTGAATCATGTGAGATGGAACGATAGATAGGTGTAGTGCTCTTCTCATTGGTTTGACATGTTTGCTGGCTTTGCAGGAATGAGGCGAGATGTCAATATGCTCATCTTTCTGGATGCCAAAAAAGCATTGGAAGGTAATTAATTGAAAAACTAGAAGCAGTCAAGTATAGATGACTTGGGTAATCCCTTTGAGTCACCATCTAATGCCCCATGATTATATTTCATTTTTACTTCAGAAGGAATGAAGCTTTACATCTCAGAAAACAAAGTCATCTTGACTGAAGGTTTTGATGGAGTAGTGCCGGTGAAGTATTTTCAGAAAATAGAATCATGGCCAGACAGAAAATCTATCTCATTTCGTACTGTTTAGTCTTTTATGATATCTACGTTTTTTGTATTTGTTACATTTATAATCTTTGTTTTTACATTATGTTTTGGCGTGTCTATGAAATTGCTAGAGATATGTTAATTAATTGAAATGCAATTATGTGACATCAAATCATCCTTACGCTCAATGGCAAACTCACCTTGTGTCCCAACTCCAAGGGGTGCTTTTGGCAAAAAGAAATGATTTTTTGAAAAAAAAAAAACAGATAAAAGCATTTTATGGCCTTAATATTAAAAACAAAACACATAAACTATTGTAAGAAATGGCTATATAGCATAAAAAATATGCTATATAAAATTAATAGCCTCTATTTTGTTTAATAAAATAAATAACACTTTTTTGTTGATATAAAACCCGTAGAACTTTAAATACCATATTTGATCTTCGTTCCTCATCATGTTTACAAATACAAGTGGCCATTTTATATAATAATGGTGCTAAACGGAGGTCTACACCTAGGGATGGACCCGGGCCGGTTCCGGTTCCGGGCCGGGCCCGGGCGGGCTTTTTTTCTGGTTACATGGGCCCGGAACCGGCCCGGGTTGATACCGGGTCCGGGCCTAACCGGGCCGGGCCGGGCCGGGCCCGGTTCAATGTTTTTTTTTTTTTTTTACTTTCTTGTTATCTCCCTACCCCCCCCCTCACCCTAGGGATGGACTGGGCCGGGCCGAACCGGCCCGGAACCGGACCGGCCCGCTACTGTGCGGGCCCGGACCGGACCGGGCCCGGTTGGCCGGTTCCGGGCTTTTAGCCCGTGTTGGCGGGTCGGGCGGGCCGGTTCCGGGCCCTATTTTTGTTGAACCGGCCCGGGCGGTTCGGGCCGGGCCCGGTTCATTTTTTTTTTTTTTTGGTTTTTTTCAATTTTTTTTCTTTTCCTAGGGTAGGGCTGGGTGTTGGCGGGTCGGGCGGGCCGGTTCCGGGCCCTATTTTTGTTGAACCGGCCCGGGCGGTTCGGGCCGGGCCCGGTTCATTTTTTTTTTTTTTTTTTTGGTTTTTTCAATTTTTTTTCTTTTCAATTTTTTTTCTTTTCCCATGCCCCAAACCTCCCTAAAACACCCAGCCCTACCCTAGGAAAAGAAAAAAAATTGAAAAAAACCAAAAAATAAAAAAAAAAATGAACCGGGCCCGGCCCGAACCGCCCGGGCCGGTTCAACAAAAATAGGGCCCGGAACCGGCCCGCCCGACCCGCCAACACGGGCTAAAAGCCCGGAACCGGCCAACCGGGCCCGGTCCGGTCCGGGCCCGCACAGTAGCGGGCCGGTCCGGTTCCGGGCCGGTTCGGCCCGGCCCAGTCCATCCCTATCTACACCACACTCATGGACTCCAGCAGTTCAAGAGAAGCCGGCAAAGGCACATATCCGAAATTACATCCATAGATCGGTATATATGTCATATATGGAGAACACAAGACTGATATTTTTGTCTGGGAAAGAACTATAGTTCTTTTTGTGATAATTTTAGAAGACTGATATTTTTGTCTGGGAAAGAACTATAGTTCTTTTTGTGATATTTAAGAAGATGATGACATAAACTAAAATAATTAAAAACCACAGGTGCAACACAGCAACAGTGCAAGAGATCAGTTGGCAAGAGAGTCCGTAAATACCCCGTGTGATTTTTGGTGTGTTTATGCAATTGGATATAAGTTGGAATGGATTTATATTTCTGCAATAGATTTAGTTGTATGTTGTTGCCGACATGAGATTGGCTGAGAACTATAAGCGTATAGATGCTTGTTCAGTAGAGGCGTGATCCAGTTATTATAGAGAGGGATGGTGAATGGCCGAGGAAAGAAATTGTCATATAGTGTACCGGTGGGCTTTAAATACATGCTATCTATGAGTAGTTTATTTTTACTAATCCCTAACATTAACTTAAAAGACATTTGTATATACACTCAATTTTCTCTAAACTATTTAGGTAACGTAATTGAGCAATTAGACTCCTTATTTTCATTAAAATCAATGACTTGTTTGTAGGGAAAAGGTACAAATATACCCCTGTAGTATGAGTGTGAGAACAAATATACCCCTATTCTTTTTTTCCGAACAAATATACCCCTGAAGTATTTGTGAAAGTGCATATATACCCTTGAACTTTTTTAAAGGTACAAATATACCCCTCATATTCTTATAAAGGAGCAAATATACCCTTATTGACTTCAAAAAACACCAAACATAAATTATAAATTCAAAATTAAAAAATAAAATTTTTAAAAATGTACTTGTGTCCAATTCACCCTTTTATTGTTTGTAAATCACATTTAAATATTGTTATTATAAAATGTTATTTCAAAACATTACTATATATTTAAGATTTTTTCGAAAAAAGTGTTAACTTATGTGTTCCAATACAAAAATAAATTTTTTTTTGCATTCTTTGCACTATAAAATTACATATTTTGTATGATGATAAATAGTTGAAGATTACAAAATAGTGAATTTAGTTTTATTAAGTTTAAACAAAATCAAAGAATGTTATTTAAAAAAATATAATAATGTGTTCAAAATTTCATAACAAGACTAAAAGTAATACTAGTATTAATGAGTTAGCTTCATTTACAACGGAAAAATAAAAATTTTTTAAATTTAAAATTAAAGAATTAATATTTTAACATAATAATAAATCTTTATTTTTAAATTTCGAATTTATATTTTATTTTTGGTGTTTTTTAAAATTTATTTTATCTATTTAAAGTCAATAAGAGTAAATTTGCGTCTTTATAAGAACATGAGAGGTATTTTTGCACTTTTTAAAAGTTCAGGGGTATATATGCACTTCAACATATACTTTTGTGGTATAATTGTTCCAAAAAATAGAATAAGGGTATATTTGTTCTTCCACCCATAGTGCAGGGGTATATTTGTACTTTCTCCCCTTGTTTGTATAATCCGTATTAGACAAGTTACATTACGACTTACTTGCACTTACATTTCTTATCAGCGTGAGTTACATTTTGTTACACGCGAGTTACACCTATTCTGCTATTGCGATAATGAAAAAATAAAAAAGAAGTTACTGTTCATGCACTTGAACAGTAACACACTTTTTTTTTTCTGTGGGAGCAACATGCTCACCGTGGGTTGCTCCTACAGTATACCAACCGTATTTTTTATGAGTCTACCACTGCTCACACTGGTACTTTTGTGACATACTTATTGGTTTTATCTTCCACCTCAAAGGCCTGTTCGCATGTTCTCTTTTAGAATAAAAACCACTTTTACAAAAATAAAAGCATTTTTTTTATTCTTTGGCAATTTTAATGAACATAATAAGAGTGATAATGTGAATTGTTTCTTTTTTAATTTCTTTTAAAGAAATTACCCAAAATAGGGCTAAAGTTGTTTGTATATTCCAAAATAGCACTATCATGATTTTATTCCCAAAATAAGACTAACTATTGCCATGTTTTGATAGTATTTTCCAAACTTGGCAGTTATTACACCTATTTTGGGAATAAAAATATGAAAATCGTATTTTGGAATTTTCAAACTTTTTCACTCATATTTCGGGAATTTTCCCTTTCTTTTATTCACAATCAATTCCTTGGCGATGAGTGCAACTTGCTAGCACAATTTTAAAACGAAGATCGTTCAACTATCATCAAATATTACCATTCTGAATCCGAAAGAATTCTTGTGGCAGATGTGAGCACAAAAACTAGTCGTATTAAGCCACAAATGTACTCACTCAAAAACTAGAAACTCTTTTGGTACTGCAGATAAAGCTGCAATATTACATCATTAGCCAAGGCTCTCACAAGAATAACACCAAGCATAAATGGAGTAAGAAAATAGATACTTATGGGGTTGACAAATCACCCAGCCTTTCCATCTCTTTGCTCATCTGCTGAAAGCCTGAAACATGGCCGGTCCTAGGGGGAGGGCAGCAGGGGCAACCGCCTTAGGTCTGGAAAAAAGCAGAAAGAAAATTAGGCCCAAGTTTTTTTCTTTATATAGATAGTATGTAATATGAGTAGGCTTCTTTTTTATTTATAATTTCAATTAAATAATTAGGCCTAATGTGTAATTTTTGTTGACACTTTGAAAATTTTAAAACATAAGTAAAAAGTCTTGAACAAAACTAGACAAGTTTTTAAAAAGAATATAAATTTAGTTTTGATTTTTAAATAGAGTTGGTCGTAAGTCAACACATTTGTTGTTAAATCAATAAAAGCACGTCTCTTCACATATTTTTAGCCTTATGTTTTAATCTTTTAATCACAAAATTATCAATTTATATTATTGTCTTTGGACTGCCGGTGCCTCCCAATTCTCAAACATCATCCCAATTATCTATTATGCCTCAAAAAATTTAATGGATTAGCAATTTTAAACATTGCACACGTGATCTTGGATTGATTATAAAGCAATTATTCATGATTTTACATTTTTACTTCATAAAGTTCTTTTGTGATACATGTGTTGTTATTTTTGTCCAAAAATGCAATTCAAATAATATGAAGGTGAATTTCATCTTTATTTTATAACCTTTATTAGATAGTTGTAGGGAGAATTCCTAAAACAAGAGTATTTTTTTTAAAAATTTCAAAATAGATCTGTCATGTTTGGAAAATACTACCATGTGTAAAATATGATACTGCCAAAATATGACATTAATTACTTCTATTTAGAGAATAAAAACATGATAATCTTAGTTTGGAATATACAAACGTTTTTAGTCGTATTTAGAGTAATTTCTCCTAGTTTTATTATACTCAGTAATTTTTACTTTAAGTAAGTATAATTTACTATTTGTCTCAGAAATAAGGCCAAAATAGTATATCACCCATAGGCCCAAAACAGGACAGGGCCGGCCCTGCCCTGAAATGATCATTCTGAAAACAAAAATTTATTCCTTCCAAGTTAAGAAGGAAGAGGGGTTTCTCAAGAATTTCCCCTTCCACCACAGCCCCACCATGGCCCATACCTTTTCCGATTAGTCTACCCAAGTTTCCTAATTCCGACCTTGCCCAAACTCTTCTAAGTTGCAACTACCACTCGAAGTGAAAGTGCATCAACCTCACCACCTGACTTTCTCATGATGGCCCCTGTTATTTGACAGGATTTGCCTTAAAAACCATATTCAGCCTACTGATAGAGTTTGGAGACGTTAATATAAAACTTTAAGAGGGTTCATCCCATTTTGAGCCCTCAACTATGTTTTCAACTTTTGGCCTTCATGTTTAAAAATCTCCAAACCCAAATACTTTGCAGATATAAGGGCAAACCCGCATCCTCAGTGAATCACACTATAAGCAGGAACTTTCTCAATCCTGGCATCAACCATTTCTCTTCGCAAGGCAGCAGCGTGATCCCATCTCTCAGCCCCGGCATAAATACTTGACAACAACACATATCTTGCACACTTCTTTGGTTGCAAGTTCAGCAACAGTTTCCCCACTTCATTTCCCATCTCAACCTGTCCATGAACCTTACAGGCTCCTAAAAGAGCTCCCAAAACAGAGGCATCCGCTTCAAAAGGCATCCTTTTTACAAACTCATACGCCTCTTTCACAAGACCAGCCCTTCCTAAGAGATCCACAATGCAACCATAGTGTTCCATCTTAGGTTCAACCTTAAGTTCTCCGGACATTGCATCAAAAACTTCCAAACCGAATTCCACAAGTTTTGCATGTGCACAAGCAGAAAGAACCGCAACTAAGGTTAACTCATTTGGTTTCGTCCCCTTAGACTTCATTGTCTCATATGTATCCAGTGCTTGTTCATCTCTGCTGTTCATAGCAAAGGCCGAGATCATAGCATTCCATGTGCATACTTCTTTGACTTTTAGTGAATCAAATACTTTCTTTGCATAATTCAAACAGCCCAATCTCCCATAGAAAGATATCAACGCAGTTGCCATGAATTTGCTCAACTCCACGTTCTTCACCATATAACCGTGAACTTGCTTACCTTGATACAATGTTGAGGTGTTATCTATGTTGGCGCATGATGATAAAACGATAACGAAAGTGGCCTCATTGGGTTTCAATGAGCCAGCGATTACATCATCATGGGACATCATTTTCTTGAAAAACTTCATGGCCTCCTCAAAGCAGTCATTTATCGCGTACCCGTTGATCATGCTCGTCCAAGAACAAATGTCTCTTTCTTGCATGGTAGAAAAAGTTATAACGGCCAGACCCATATTCCCATTCTTCCCACACGCGTCAAGCATAGCATTATAAGCCACAACACACGGTTCCGGAACTTCATCAAAAACTTTGCATGCACTTCCCAGGTCACCCAACAACGAGTACATCCCAAGGAATGAAGTCTGTACAAAAGGGTCAGAAGATGCCCCACGCTTGAGGGCTTGAGCATGAAGCGGTCTGCTGAGAAGAGGAGTCCAATTGGTTCGGAGGAGAGAGACGGCTTTTGTGAGCGAAGGGAAGGTGTGACTGTTGGGTGGGGCTTGATGGGCAAGCATGTGGGTGAAGAGGATGAGAGTGGTGGTGGGTTGTGCAAACCCTAGGTATGCACGTATCAGGGTGTTGTAGAGGAGGGTATTGGCCCATTCAGTTGTACAGCGGAGGTGTGCTGCGGTGGTGAGGTGGCAGTGGATCTGCTTCACTTGTTTAGCATGGCTAAGGAAATGTTGCAGCAGTAGAAGCAGATTTTGTGGTGAACTTTGCATTCCAGAGTTTAGCTGTAGCTTGATTCAACTTCAACCTGCAATTGAGAAAGAATAGTTTCACTCAAATGACCAGTTTTTACTTGCTCCATTTTAAAAAAACTTAAGGTCATTTAAGCTAGAATGATATTTCTTTCAACCAAAATATCAGCACATTCAATCATTTTAACCAAATTCACTCTCACCAAACCAAGAGAAAATACCTTCATGATATTCGATTCTTTTCACCTCTGGAAATTCTAGGAAAATGGCATAAAAGGTCACCAACCTATGTTTCATACTACATATATCAGATAAGATACTGCCTCTGTATTTATTTATTTGTTACATTATGCTTTTCTCAAAGTTTACGGGTAAAATAGTAGGGGTAGTAAATAGTGTAGAAAAAGTAGAAAAGACAAGGGTAATTGAGTTTTTTAAAATAAAAAACTTACCTTATGCTTCACATTTTTGACATTTTTAATATATTTACGGTTCATAAAAAACAAGAAAAAGACCTGAACTCGAAGTGAGAATAATCTAATAAAGAAGGGTATGCAGAACTTTTTACATTTCTTTTGTTCCTAAAGTTCACTAACTGAAATTTCAGAATACTGCAATTTACTAAATGAACAAAGGATGGTCAACAAATAGTTAAATCTGAGAATTTTCTGAACCACGTACAATAAAAATTCACTAATTGAACCTGATCTTTTTATCCTATTTTGAACAAAATCTGAATTCAACTTTTAATGTAGTTTACCTAGATGAGTAGTGAATCGGAAAGAAGGCAACCGGAATTTTTTCCCAGTTTGCAAGTGCGGCGGACGGACGCAATCGGCAGTAAGCCAGTCACGCTGGGCAGCTGACGGCAGAGCAACGCGGTGCGCGCGGTAGCCGGTGGTGGGTCGCAGTCTAGCAGGGGTGCTGCGGATGCTGTTAGCTGGTGCAGATCATCATTGAAGAAGATTGCTCGTTTCCTCGTCGGTCATGCTGAACTGCGAAGAGACGACCAGCGACGAGAGTGGGTTGACAACGGCTTTTGAGGGGCTCCAATCAGAAAAGTTAACTTTTTCTTATTATCATACTCTATAAATTAAAGTTTACATATTTGGTTAAAAAATTGACTGATAATCTTAATAAACCAAAAAAGAGAGTACCAAACGACCTCAACGTTGGGTGACTTTTATCCATTTGTAAATGAATTTTGTGTAATATATATCTATATCTTATCTTAAACTATTATAATGGTGAATAAAGGATATACCCCTTTAAGAATGAAATTTATATGGGTGTAACTTGTAGTATTATTAGATTGCTCTTGTTTGACAATCGACAGTTAGATTTCAGGATGTTTTTACTTGGACTGTAATTTGTCCAAGACCAGACCAGACCAGACCAGTCCAGACCAGACCAGTTCAGACCAGACCAGACCAGACTTGGATAGTTATAAAAATACAAAGAAACCAGACCTTACCAGACCAGACCAGACCAGTTCAGACCAGACCAGACCAGATCAGACCAGACCAGACCAGACCAGCTGATTGAATGTAAAAAGACATATAACAACATTAGTATTAGTATAGTGAGAAAACTTCATGTCCAGCCGGCCTGACGGGAACCGCCGTCCGGCCGAGGGCATTTCGGGCACTTCCCGATCGAATTTTTTGATGAAATTTTTTGAGCATGTTCTTCATGAAGTCTAGTTTATCCATACCAAATTTCAGCTAAAAATTCAATCGGGAAGGCACTCAAATAATTTCTTGAAGTTAACTGGGCAGTTCATACATATAAACTGCCCAGTTAACTTCAAGAAATTATTTGAGTGCCTTCCCGATTGAATTTTTAGCTGAAATTTGGTATGGATAAACTAGACTTCATGAAGAACATGCTCAAAAAATTTCATCAAAAAATTTCACCGGGAAGTGCCCGAAATGACCTCGGCCGGACGGAGCATCCCGTCAGGCCGGCTGGACATGAACGAGACTCTTAGTATAGTATTAGTATATATTTATATTTTTACGTATATATTGGATTGACAACAAGTCAACAATGTCACCTGCAATTACTTATGTCGTTCCACTCATTAATAATTTGAAAAGTTTTAAAATCAATAAATAAAACCAAATCACAAATTACCCACAAACCATTCGCACAATAGTTATTATAGCTGTATATTCCAATTGATTGCTAGTTAATTCGATCAAAGGTCAGGACGGCAAAAAAATTTTGAGAGAGCATATAAATTCTTTATTGCATATAAAATACGGAGTAATATAGAGAATAGGCAAAATTGGGTCAACATCGTGGATGTTTAAAAATTTTAAAAATTGGGTCAACATCGTGGATGTTTAAAAATTGCGTATAAAATTTAAAAGGTGACAACTCCGGTACCCTTTTAAAAAATGGGGTATCATACCTATCATTCATTTGATTGGACCACATCATTTTATCACTTTTAATTTAGATTTAAATAATTCAACTGCAACATTCTCATTGGTCCATGTGGACAAAGGTTGTTGAAAATATTAAGAGTATTTCAAATGAATAAAATTTTACTTGTTTTGATATCAATTTTATCAAATCAATTTTTTCATTTCTGATATTTAATTAATCCTTTAATAGATTAAAATCTATTACCGGTTGAGCATAAAAAGGATTGTAACCGCAGGTTACTAACCCAAACGTTTCAAATTTAATATCCAAATGTGAATCTTCTTTTAGTAAAAGCAATTATAACATTTATTAATTAAATTTAATATGGCCGAACAGTTTTTCACCTGGTAGCAAAGCAACGTTCTTTTTCTTCTTCGGTTCATTTCTTTTGTTGGTATATATATATATATATATATATATATATATATATATATATATATATATATATATATATATATATATATATATATATATATATATATATATATATATATATATATATACATGATTGTGTGGAGCAAGCGAGATAGAGATTTCTTTGGTCTTAATATACTGCTGGAAAGTTACAAATGATTAGCGATCATACACACACTAAAAGTGTATAGTTGCCTTGCTCCAATCTTTGAAGTAACCGAGAGTTAGCCTAATTTCTTCTATAAAACTTACTCTGCTGGATTAATATTATTTTCTACTCTCGTTGTTCTGTTACCGGCTTACGCCGAAGAGCTCGTTTTATCTTGGGGAAAGGTTTTCGCTAGTCGGAAATACTTTCTTGAGGACAGCGTTTACGCGACTCGAGCTATATTATTTTCTAACGCTTTTTTGTAGGTTTATCCGGCCAATTCCACCAACATTCTCAAGAAAGTATTTGGCGTCGGATATGGCTGCACACGTGATCTCACAAGGCTGTGATACACCCGCATGGGAAGCCATTTTCAATAGGTTAAACGGTCACAAAAGTCTTCTACGTATAATGGTTAGTCTCTCCATTTTCCTACTTACAATAAGTCATACTTTAACTCCAATTTTAAGAAAAATGTTATTCGTTTATTTAGTGATAAAACGACAACTATGAAAAACAACAACCCACTAAAATCAAGTTTAAACTTGGTTTGTAGTGATGATAATTTTATTGCGGTTGTTTCTCAAAGTTGTAAAACTAATGATGTGAATGAGTGGGTGGTAGACTCTGGGGCTATCAAGCATATTTGTAAAAACAAAAATTCTTTTACCTCCTATACCACTACGGGAGATGGCGAAGAGCTCGTGTACCTAGCGGACACTAAAACCGTTAAGGTGCATGGAAAAGGGAAAGTTCTTCTTAAACTCACATCGGAGAAAACTTTATCACTAAATGATGTGCTTCATGTGCCCGAGATTCGGACTAATTTAGTTTCCGTTTATCTCTTGGGAAAAGTTGGGGTTAAAGTTTCTTTTGGTTGTGATAATTTTGTTATGACCAAAAATGATGTTCTTGTGGGAAATGGCTATTGTAAGAAAGGACTTTATATACTTGGCATTTCTGAAATATTGCATGATAATGCTTCTGTGTACTTTCGGTTGGTTGATTATTGTGTTATGTGATATAATAGATTTGGCGTTTTACATGGCAGCATTTTTTATTTGATTTATGAAACTCCTAAATATCGTAAGATTAATATTTAGTGATATGTGAGTACCTCTAGAAAATTGTGATATTTTGATGAATTATTTATATAAATTTTATTAGAGCATCTACGCTGTGTTTAGAGGTGGTAAAAGTAGTTGTCACATTTATTGGTGATTTTTCGAGATAAACTAAATTTTATCTTATTTTATTTAAAAGGAGAGTTTTTTATTTGATAAAATCATTTTGTACAAATAAAGGTTGAGATATAAATTATCTCTCTATGAATTCTAGAAGGGCTATGCACCTGTTTTAAAATATTTAAAATTGTGGGGGAGCTTAGCTATATTTTTATTACCTATCTCATTGAGTGAAAATGAGCTTTATAATTCTTGGCTACTTTTGCATTAAAAAAAAAATGGAGCACGTATGTGATTTTCATAAATTGAAGAAATTGTGTGCTAATGTGCAATAATTTAAGTTATGTCATTGCTGATATTAATGTATTAGTTTTTGGAGAATGTGTACACACTAAATGATGCATGTATGATTATTTATTTATATTATACGTTGTTGAAACAAAAATGCTGAATTTTTGAAAAAATGTGTGTCCTTTGAAATTTGAGCACAAGACCCTTGCACCATATAGTGAGTATAATCCATTACAAGGAAATAAAACCTTTAATGATGAACCCTCTAGTGGTAGTGATCCATTAAAAGAAAATTATTCTTTTAATGACGAATATTCTCTTTAAGAAGAAGTAAGAAGCCAAAGATAGAGAAATCTTCTGGAAATGTTTTTTAATTATTCTTTTTATTCTGAAACTATTTTAAAAAAAAATTCTTGGGGCCATATAAGCTTGAAATCGACTCTATTCACAATATTTTTCATCAAGTGGATGTTAAAATTGTGTTTTTAAATGGAGAGCTAGAGGAAGAAATATATATGGTGCAACTGGGGGTCATGTGGTCACTGATCAGGAACACAAAGTGTGCAAGTTGATCAAATTTTTATATGAATTGAAACAAGCTCCAAAACAATGGAATGGAAAATTTGACGTAGTGTTATTTATTCATGATTTTACCTCAGTAGAAGTAGATAAGTGTGTTTGCACTAAATGTGAAAAGGTGTATGTGTGCATTATTATTTGTTTATATGTGGATAATATGTGATTTTGGGTATGAAAGCCATAAGAAGGATATGATGATGGTATTATACTACATCTCAAAAGCATCATGCTGGAAAACTACTAAAGAGGGTTGGACATTTCAATGTCATTCCGTGATTGAGTATCCCTTATGACTCTCATATGTACTTAAAAAAAAATAGAGGTGATCTTGAGGCTCAAAATAGCTTTTGCTGATAAGGAGCATTATTGGACTACGTTGAGGCGGTTATTGAGATATTTGAGAGGTACCATCAATGATGATATATTTGATTGAAATTATCCGTTGTAAAATATTGATACAACGATGATATATGTTTTATTGAGAATTATCCATTGTACTAGAGTAGTACAATGATGTTATATGAGAATTATCCATTGTAATATAATGATACAATGATGATATTTATTTGATTGAGAATTATCCGATGTGCTAGAAGGTCACATCGATGTTATATTTTATTGAGGGTTATCCGTTGTATTTTCGGAATACAACGACGCCATCTGAGTCGACTCGCATGAGACAAATTAAAATTGTGGATATCCATTCACCCTTAAAAGCGGTGCAATGATGTTTGAGAATGGAATAATTTCCATTAATTTTGTGAAGTCAGAAGGAATTAGCTACTCCTTTGACAGAATCCCTAGGACGAAAAATTATAACCGAAACATCGAAGGAAATGGGAATAGTGTCACTTGAAACAAATGGGGATGGGAACCCAACTTGTGTGATTGGAGATCCCATGAAGCAAGTTCAAATGGGTAATAACAAGTCTTCCATTTAGTTCTGCTAGCCTAACTAAAATTTCTCATTTCCATGATGTGAGATATAGGCTGGAAACCGCATACTTTGAGAGGATGAACTAAAAGCTCTTAATGATTATCATAGCCCTTACTTTTAGGGTGGTGTGCAAAAGCGGTACACACTTGATGATATCACCTATATGAGTGTGAGGTGGGGCCGCCTCCATGAAGCATGACAAAACTTCTAGAGCACTCATGAAAACCAAGCACGCGCATGGCCTTACGGCGCACAACGGCGTAATAACGAGAAATTGTGCAGGGTGAGACACGACCGTTAAGACCCTGATTTACCAATAGTAGCTTGTTGGTTTCAAGAAACTATAGGTTTCACCATAAGCTCGGTTTATTAAGACTTAATCGTCTCGGTTTGGTTTCAAGTCTACGGACACCGAACTTAAAGTCTCATTTCTTTAATCCAGCAGAAATTTTCTAAACTATTTTTAACATCTAAAATTTTCATTTGAAATATGTGGGGGATTGTTGAAAATATTAAGAGTATTTCAAATGAATAAAATTTTACTTGTTTTGATATCAATTTTATCAAATCAATTTTTTCATTTCTGATATTTAATTAATCCTTTAATAGATTAAAACCTATTACCGGTTGAGCATAAAAAGGATTGTAACCGCAGGTTACTAACCCAAACGTTTCAAATTTAATATCCAAATGTGAATCTTCTTTTAGTAAAAGCAATTATAACATTTATTAATTAAATTTAATATGGCCGAACAGTTTTTCACCTGGTAGCAAAGCAACGTTCTTTTTCTTCTTCGGTTCATTTCTTTTGTTGGTATATATATATATATATATATATACATGATTGTGTGGAGCAAGCGAGATAGAGATTTCTTTGAATTGGTCTTAATATACTGCTGGAAAGTTACAAATGATTAGCGATCATACACACACTAAAAGTGTATAGTTGCCTTGCTCCAATCTTTGAAGTAACCGAGAGTTAGCCTAATTTCTTCTATAAAACTTACTCTGCTGGATTAATATTATTTTCTACTCTCGTTGTTCTGTTACCGGCTTACGCCGAAGAGCTCGTTTTATCTTGGGGAAAGGTTTTCGCTAGTCGGAAATACTTTCTTGAGGACAGCGTTTACGCGACTCGAGCTATATTATTTTCTAACGCTTTTTTGTAGGTTTATCCGGCCAATTCCACCAACAAAGGTATGGTACCTTATGGGTACCATAGAATCTACCAATTTAAAAACTTCTATATGCATATCGTGGATGTTTATCAACATGTGCAGAATTGGGTTAGCTGATTTATATGCTCGACCTATGCATATTTATCAATATGAAACGATCGCGATTTTAAAAACATGCGTTTTGGCGGATTGGATCCAATCAGCTAATCTAATCAGCCATTTACCAAACAATAATTTTAGCTTTTTAGATAGTCAAACTAATTAATTATAGTCAAAGAAGCTAAAAAATGGCTGATCAGCTATTTTCCAAACAAGGCCATTGTAAATTCGGTTGAAGTTGTTGTACCATTAGTATTTCCTCTATCGTAGAGGCTTCTATTAATTAATACACATAACTCTCATGTCTCAGTCAATACAGGTTTTACGAAAGGAATTGGCATCTCATTGAAATATGAAGCGAATCTGCTGCGCAGAAAACAAGCTAAGTTAAAGCACGGAAAGCGTTGGAGCCCGGAAAGTCTGTAGCTACTAGACCCTACCAGTCGGATTTCCTTTTTGGTCGGTCACGGATGTCCTTTTCCTCTTTCTCAAATCAACCATAGAGCTAGGATTGTAAAGAAGGGGAATTAGGTTGATGGTAACTTCCAACAAATCAGCACATCCTATTGCGAAACCGAAAAGACAAAAACCCGCTTTCCTCTTTAATGACTACCGGATTTGGAAGGAAGCTCGTCACCCTCACCGCTGTTGGGCGCCTTTTGGATCGACTGCTGATGCTCACCATCCCCACCGCTGCTAGCCGACTCTTGGATCGACTGAACCAGAGAAGTCCAGATCGGCCACACAAAACAAGATGGTATTGTCCTGTAAGGTATTCCCCTATCTATAACATGTTAGTAGTTAGTTCCTCAAAGTTAGTATATGTTGGAAAGGTTATTAAGGTAACTAAGATGCATTAAGACTACTTGTGTGGTTATATCATATACTATTGAAGTTGTGAAGCAAAATATAAAAAAGATGTGGATAATTGGAAGGAAGAAGAATAAGTTCAAAATTCCAATATGTAGGGTCTAACAAAACAGGCAATGCAATGAAGCATTAATATTAAAATTCATACAATAGGATCCATAAATGGGGAGTGACACTCGGTAGTGGTCTGATTTATAGCGACATAGTTTCTCAAAACCTGACGATCATTTAATTTGCTTTAGAAGTGAAGATATGTGCATTTCATTCACTTTCTAAGCATATTGACATGTGTTATTTTAAATAGCTTTTCTACATTACAAAAACAATTGAACTGTGTATTCTATTTTGCACAATTGGCTATGATAAAAGAAAAATGCACAATAGGCAGTTGCATCCATGGTTTGAGCTGCTTGATGCCATAAGTCATATATCATGCATACGCCTCCACAAATTTAGTGTTATGAAAGTCTAATTTTATGCACATTGCTAATCTTTGGCCTATGACTTTCATTCGAAACAATTGCTATTACGATTTCATTTGGTTTCACTGTGCTAGTCTAGCTTCATTAGGAAGCTCATAAAGGTCTAGGGTTTGATGCAATATACTATTTGTCTATGATATTGCTCCTTATAATCATGTTTCTTATAACCTTGTTCTAAACTCTAATATCTAAATGCATTTGTCCTTTACAATTGGGGTGGCCACCTAGATACTATAATATTCGAATCAATCATATTTAAGATTTGAAGTTCTCACATTCCTTTTCCCAAGTAGATGACTATGGTGGACGTGCAATCTTCATAATTTAAGAGTATTGTTGATATTGGGTAAGCTAGCTATTTTGAAATGTAGTCTGAATTAGTGGAAGTTAAATGGTTCCTTTTTAACCTAGGCTACATGACATTTTGTGGAGAGGTTATACATACTTCTGAGAAACGGTGCATGCAATTGAGGTTTCCTTATTTAGTTATTTTGCTCTCGGCATAATGATCGAATAAAGAAATATTTACCCATTCTCCGTTATGAAATGCCAAGAAGTCATCTAAAAAAAGGTCATTGATTCCACATTGAACATTGTATTGGTTATTACTTGTGTGGCTTATCTTCCTGGGAATATCAACCAGTTAACAACCAGTGCACACATTGTTAACAATAAGCGATAATAAATCATTTATCGTGAGTAGAAAATCTTTTATTAAAGTTGTGATACTGAGAATTTGGTTTACAATACAACAATCTTACGTACATCTAACTGAGAGCTTTATTAATACTCATGGACTTCTTGCTCAAGGATTTCTCTTGATACCCTCACTTGATGATTCGATAACTATTTTGTTGTAAAGTCATTTCTTAAAAGGACTATCTAAGGAGCAGATAAATGTAAAGATCTTAGCTCTTAAGGTTGATTAAGTAGAGTAAATAAAATTGCATGTTCAAAGGTCTATGTTCAAAGGCCTACAACATTGGAAGAAATAAGAATGCTCAAAACTAATAAAAGATTTCAGGTTGATGTTTCAGCATAAAAGATATTTGACACACTAATAACAGGTGGTAAATTGAATAAACTATAAGTTGAATATGGTACCCACACATGTCCTGTGTTTGAATTAATGATAGTATATAGTGTAGGGTATGTTTGGGACACGATAAATTTTGATTTTGTATTGGTTTATATTGCACGACACTGCGAAATAAAAAATAAAAAATGGAACCACCATCCTTGCGACTATTAATTTCTTCAATTTTACAGGACTTAAATCATCCGTTCTGAATGTGTTTCCAAATCAAGATACTGTCAATCTTTCTTATCTCAACTTGAAAGGCCCTTATTGGTGAATCTTACAGAGTCTTCTCCCAGATATATGACTCAGTAATGTGAATGAATTGAGAAGAATTCAAATAGGAACATATTTCTCCTTTTCCCAGTTGCCTCTTGAGCCATATGCGTCTAACTACATGTTCTTGAAAAAGGATGAGACTGTTATACTTATGCTCATTATGTTACTTTAATAATAGAGAAATGAAAAGGTGTTTTGTATTGATGTTTTCCAATAATATTAGCGCGAAACTTTTAATTTGTTTGAACTGGTAAAATGCATGTAGGTGATGTAAGATGTTATTTTGATTTTCCTTAAATGTTTTACTTTAGGATGAACGGGTTCTTAACACTTCACTTAAGAAAGGCTTCAATGTGCAAGGTACACAATTTTATTCACAATGCATTTGATTAAATAATGTTTTTGGTGTATGATGATATGCGATATTTGTGTGGAGCAGAAAATCTGCTGTATGATGTTATGCAAACATATGAAATGTAACTCTAATTTGCTAGCAGTCTTCATCTTATTTAATGAGAATCTTTACAAAAAAGTTCTATATTTAAAATCGTTTTAAAATTTATTTTTGTTGTTTATAATTCTAGGGCAGGAAAATAGGGAGGAAAGAATACAATAATCTTGGAAGGAAAGATAATGTTGAGGAAAATAAATTTTTGATTCACACTCAATAAGCGTATGTTAATTATTTTTCACTTCCTAAGTTGCTTCTGGGTTTTGAGTGCTAAGAAACATTAACAAATGAAAAAGAATTGAAAATTAAACACTTAACCATATTGCATTTCCTCAACATTTACTAAGGGATGACAAAATCTGTGAACATAACTTTGAGGCATTAAAATTAAATTGTTGTTTTTCCTTGGGGGCTGAAAATTGTATTATTGACTCTTTAACTGATTGAGCTTAATTGATTCTATTAGATTTAGTTGTTTTATAACTGGAAACTAAACAGCTTTTTTATTGTTTTTGTTTTTTCTTAGGCCAATAGGCCCACTTTTCAGAATAAAACACAAGTAGTTTTTTTTTTTTTGGAAATTTGTAACTATTGGTGCCCCGTTTACTTAGGACTTAATGGTCTTAATGGAAATTATGTCTTAATCGTTAAGCTATTTGTTCACGTTTATTTGTGACTTAATGTCAATGGTGACTTAATTGCTAAGTCATTTTGTGACTTATTCGCTCAGAGCAAATTTGGCAGTCCTTACGGCTCAGACATATCAACGAGGGAAGAGTCTCTTTTTTAACCCTGCTCCCTTGCGACGTTTCATCCTTCCTCTTCATCGACGAAACCTTCTCCGGAAGTATAGTCAGCCAAGAAATTCATCGCCCCCTTCATCTAGGTATTTCCTCTCGTTCCATATGGGTTTTATTTTACTTTTTATTATTATTTTGTAGAGTCTCTCCTTAAACATTGAGGTTGTATGTTCAATACTTTATGATTACTGCCATATATACGATTTTATGATTAATTGTTTCTTGATATATATGTGTGTGTGTATTCAATTTCATACTCTTAACCATAGCCCTAGCTCCAAAGTTCATACATACGGTTAAACTATACATACTACATACTATCATATTAGGAAAATTTTACTTGTATTTGATTCAATTCCATTTCATTCTTCATTTACCAGAAGTTTAAAACTCTCGGTAGTGTTATCTGATTGCCCATATTCTGAGAGATAATATGCCAATGAAATTTGGTTAGCTAGTATGAACCACCCTTCATGGTGTACGCAATGCATATAGATCTTACTATGTACTGTCTTCTCACACTAGGAGTTTACAGATATCAATATGAAAATGAGAAGATATAATTCCAAGTGCACCTTCAACTTCATTTAAACTGGTAAATGAAAGGGCCTTAGGGCGTTGATAATTTTTGTTCTAAAAATGGTATGTTTTCATTGGCTAAACTTTCACGGCTTTTATTTTCACTAAATCCTTACATTTTGATTGACTAAATAAGGATCAGTTGGCTTAAAAAATTCCAAAGAAAAATCATCTTGCTTAAGGTTTAGATTTAGATATTCACTTTATGTGTTTGCAGGTCACTTTCTTGGAGCTGAACATGTTATGGTGTTAGCAATTTTCCGGAGCAACTGCAGTTGGCGTTCCAGTCTAAGCGGAGGGGTGATGTGGTAAAGCTTATTTGGGGTTGTTTGGCCATTTGGAGCGAGAGAAATCAGAGAGTTTAGAAGGGCAGTTCGGTGATGCCATACAGTTCATGTACAAGGCAGAGATTCTAGTGGTCAGTTGGACTCAATCTCAGTGAACTAGGTGCATTGGGAGGCATTCAGGACTAAGGTTGTCATCTGCTACATTTTGGAGACGGCCAGCTGTGGGAAAGATGAAGTTGAACATAGATTCTGATGTTCGGGGTTTGAAATGTGGCCTTGGTTGGTGTGTACGGGGCGACAGAGGGAGGTTTGTGGCAGGGGGCTGCGCTGCCATAGCCGGGGAACTTTTATTCTTGGGGAGCTGAAATATGATATTGATGGCAGCTGATATTAGAGACTTGGTGAAGAGTTGCTCCTACATCCAAATCATATTGAGGTGGAATATGATGCACCACAGATTATTTCTCAAATACAAAAAGGATCAAAGTGCTCCTACATCGGATTGTTAACGACTTAGCGGCTGATATTAGATACTTGGCGAAGAGTTTCTCTAGCATTTCTTTCACTCATATTAGGTTATCAGAGAATAATAGAGCTCATGCTTTAGCTACAAATATACAAAAAATGATGAATTTACAAGATGAAATTGCTAATAGATTAGTAGAAAATGCTTAAATTTAAGGTTTTTTTACAACAATATTACTAAAATAAAATTTATTTACATAAATATGACTACTCATTACTACAACGTAGTGTTGTAGTAACTTAAGTTCGAAACTTGAACATGAATTACTATGTTTTCATTACTACTCTAGTAATTAATCATATTTTTGTAAACCATCTTTATTTTAGTCATATTAATGTAATTATTTCTAAATTTAATATGTTGTAATATTTTTGAATTTATATTGTTGGAATTTATGAGCTCATTTGCTCAGTATATTATCATTATTGTAATAAATTTTATGTAATTGCAATACCATTCAGAACAGATAAAGTAAACAACCATGTATGTTCGTCACGTGTTACAGATAGAAGGGTAAAGCGGTAACTTAATATCATTCAGATTATACATTCAGCACTCGTAGTAAACAGCTTGTTATCCCAGTGTCACTTAATCCAGACAGACGTCTTAATACAGACAAACGTCTTAATCCATACGAGACTTAATGAAAATAAAAGTAAACAGCCCCTTGGAGTCTCTACCCAAACATTGTGTGAGGAGTGGCAAACTTTGACTCAGTCCTCAGAAGTTCATTTCTCATGTATGGTTCTAACCCTTTGTATATAGTAACCAAGGGAAATGACAAAATAGGCTGAAGAACCTCGGTCATGCACCTTTGGGATATGTGTTCACGCTTTTGGGAATGTGTTCACACTTTTGTTTGCCACTCCCGTATATCCACGCACAAGGGTACTTTTAGTCATTATTTTGAATAACTTTTTCACATAGTCATTTTTTACAAGGGAAACTTTTTTTTATGTAACATCAACTTAGATTTTCAAAATCACAATAATCCCTCACTCTGATCGATCTGCTTATGGGGGTTTTTCACCACCTATTCTATTCTTATGCATTTATCTTGATTATTAATTGTTGCATTTACAGTTCACTAGGACGACTCTTAAAAATGTATTATGATGCAACAAAAATACTCTTTTAGCCTTTTAACCAATAACCATAATTTCGACAGAACATCTTTTGACACCAATTACATAGCTAGAGCCAGGCCCGGTCCTGACATTTTATGGGCCCGGGACAATACAAATAGACTGGCCCTTAGGGATAGCGCGCGGAAATCTATAATTTAAAATTATACAATTTTACCGTCAAAATACGAGTATAACACATAAAAAAAACTAACAAAGCATATGGTTAGAAAATATATAAAGAGCGAATTGATAAGTGACATTCGAGGATACAATGTACCTAACAACCGAATGAAACAAGTAGTGCAATTATTAGGCGCAATAAAAATTTCGAATCAAGGGAATTTGTTGAAAGTTATATCTTGTATGAGTAACTTTTTCATATTTTAAATCACATTTTCACTAGACAAAAACAAATTCTTAGTTTCTAAATTATGGACACTAAAGTTCAATCTTTCACTAAATGAGATAATCGGAAGAAATTTGTGAAATATATCAATGGATATACATAAGACTTGTACACTAAAAGATTAAAATTAATGTAATAATCCTTAATGATTTAAAAGAAATGGTGAAATATGTTCCCAATGAATTCTAATGTGAATGTTTCAAAATTATAGACTTGTATTGTGTACATGGTAAATAACAAATTAGAAGTATCTAAAAATATAAGTTTGATTTTATTTTTTATTTTTTATTTTTTATAAAATATAATTTATATATATTTAAAATATTTATGTACATACATACACACATATTTGAAAATTTTATGGGTCCTACTGGAGCAAAGGGCCCTGGGCGCATGCCCCTCCTGCCCATGCCCCAGGACCGGCCCTTGCTAGAGCTCTAATAGTTTTCCATATATACTAGAAGTGTGGTTTCTGAAATTAACATTATTCTCATTTTAAGAGAAACATCGATTGAAGACATAGTAACTCTGCAGTGTGGGTAAAAGGTCATAATACTTGTTACCTGTCAATTACTTTTACAAAAAATTAAGATTGATTATCTTTGCATTCTCAAAAATCTAAATTCATATGTGAACATTTGAATGACGAGAAGATGTTTAGATAACGAAGATTGACTATAAACATCTAATCAAAATTAGAGAGTAGAAGACTATATAAAATTAATATAGGTTGTTTATCCTACAAACTGTCATTGAGAAGTTGAATTTCTAAATTAACCATTAATAGTGGTTGTGTTGCATAGACTGGTTCGAGATAAAGAAGTGATTAAATTATTTTCTCCATGATAAAAACCACATCACGCCTCTTTCTCCATAATTCGGTCGTTTTCATTATTAGTTCCGCAACTTTAGTCACTTGCAAATTTGGTCCTGCAACTAATTAATTTTTGCGATATAAGAACTTTTCTCCTGAAAAGTACACTTTGCATTGATAGTATACCAGAAAAGATGTTGCCGACGTCGGACTATACTGTCGGAAAGTGTACTTTCCGGTGGAACTTAAAAGTTCTTAAATTGCAAAGATTTATTAGTTACAGGACTAAACTTGCAAGTGTTTAAAGTTACAAGATCAATAATGATAATAGCCGAAAGTTACATGACTAAAATTGCAAATCTCTTAAAATTTTTATAAAGTCACAAAAAAGTCATATTTGATATAAGTGGGATACATAAAGTAAAACTTTAATTAAGAACAATTTACATTGAATAGAGGAATAGTAGATCGGAATAAGAAGAACAATGTGAAGTGACAAGCATATATAGTTGGATGTAACTAGTGATGGCAACGGGGTGGTTTGGGGCCGAGTATACCATTAACCGTACCCGCCCCGTTAGATAGTTTTTTCCCCGAAACCACCCTATTACCCGTTGGGTATTTCTTTTACCCGAATTGTACCCGATTAGAACGGGGAACGGGTTTCCCCGTGGGTAACCATTTTATTAAAAGATAATTTTATTTTTAAAAAATAGTATATATTCTAAAATGATGATTAATTACTTATCATTGACCACCTAAAAAATAAAAATAAAAAATTAATTAGCACTATGCCACCAATCAAGTATTTTAAAACATCATAAAAAGTTACATTTGAACCTGATATTCACAATTATATGTCTAGATTCAAATTTATGAATCTTTTATCACATGAACATCAAAATATTAAGTCTTGTCTCGATAGTAAAATCTCAATATGAATTACAAAAACATTTAACTTCCGAAAAACCAATAGCCATATCCCACCAACATTCAACATCTAAATTTAAAAATCATAATGTATACAAGTAATATATTAAAAATGGGAGGTTTTTCCCTAAAATATTACTGATAAAAAATCTATGGACAAAAATGTGGTTATAAGTTACGTACTATGGATAAGTTTTATGATCACTACGATATAACATTTAAATTCAATTGTAATTACTAAAGTTACTAGAGTCGCATATTTGTCCACAACTTTTATTTTGATTATATATTTGAAATTATTTCTAAAAATCGTACTTCTGATGCTATGATTTATGTATTCAAATTTAAAACTTGATATAAAATAGAGCAACCAATCCAACAAATTATTTTAATAATCCAATACACCTCTACAAAATTCTCAGCAATTACATAAATTAAAGCAAATTAGAGTAATGCTTACCAGTATTTGGACTTTAAACTCATACGCGCGAGAGTACTATAGAAGTTATAGAATGGAAAATTAAGAGAACCACAATGTGGAAAATGTGTAGAGAAAATCACGAAAATCAAATAATCAATACGTAAAGAAAATAACTCTTGTAAATACTCATCAACTTTAGAAGTCGAAAAACTCCTTGTGATAGATACAGGAGATTCGATGATGAAGAAGTAGACAAAGCAAGGATGATGAATGATATTCAAAATTCAAAATCTAAAATAGTGAACTTTAGAGCACCAACTCTAAAAATTGCAAAGGATAGCTGATTAGCCGAATATTCTTTCAAAGTATTAGAGGGAATGAGTGCCATATGCTAATGTACTTGTCACGCCCCGGACCTACCCGGACACGTCAACAACCAGCCGTACAATACGAATAGTCAACCGCAGTCCAACACATTCATATTATACAAGGCGTCTTGAATATCATTCACACATATAACATCCATAAACAAACATAATAAGTATTTCATAACGCAGCGGAAAACATTGTTCAAACCGAAAGGCCACACAAGGCTATTCATGAGCACACAGGCTCTATAGTAAAATATCCATGAGCAAATTTATTAATGTTTCAAATAGAATGGAGGAAGCACGAACCAAGTCTTCTCCCCGAGGAATCACTCGATCAACGAGCACAGGATGCAAGCTCTAGCCTCAACCTGAAATGGTGGTGGGACGCCCCCGAAGGGGTCAGTACTCTATATGGCTATAAAGTACTGGTGTGGCAGGCATCTAATAGATATACAGCAAGTATTTCAAACACAAGACCCTCAAATAGGGTGATATTACATTATGATTGTAACCCTAAGTTACCCCGTTTGAAAATATACTTACTTTGTATAAAAGTCAAGTAGTCGGCCCGTGGGCCCATATTCATTTAGAAATCAACATTCCCATTCCCCGTGACTATAAGCCACGACAACTCATAGAGTCCAACCCCAATACATGACATTGTATTCTAGAGCTCGGCTCTACCACATCACCATACAATTCATGTCACTCGGGTCAATTTCCTTACCTTGCGTTCTAGAGCTCAGCTCTATCACATCACCACGCAAGCCCTAAAGCTCGGCTCTAGTTATTCAATACATAGGCTACAAGTCTACCACCTTACCATGCATCCTAGAGCTCGGCTCTATCACATCACCATGCATGAAGGTCCAATTCTTAAGCAACCCTATGCCTAGAATTGACATATCGATAAACTACCATGGGTCATCCTTAAAGACTTCCACCACTTAACCTTAGTTTCATACTAAGTCATCATATACACTTGAAGTATATTCAAGTGCATTTCATACAATCCAATCCCTAGGATCAATTCCAACAACAATTTTCAATAATCACTAACTAGTATTTCAATACTATTAAGATTATTGTTATCATTCAAATATTCTCATTTTGTAATTCTCTACATATTTATAATTATGTAGCAACAACTTAAGTATTCAATCTTAATACATAAATATCCATTTATGTATCCTCATAATTCATACATGAGTAAAATGCGTATTTCACAAAATAGTTCATTTATAACTCATGAAATCTCATATTATTCATACATCCTCAAATCATTTCCAATTTAATTCTTTGGGAACTATATCAATATTTCATCAATATTTAATCATCATAATCCATGAAAAATTATGATTTAGGCATTTAGGTAATCTCATGCTTAACCTACAAGTTGTAAGCAACTAGATGTCAATCCTCACCTCAAATGAGCTTTAAAACCTTCCTCCTCGATCCAACGACCAAAGCCTCGGCCAAGAAGGTTTGAGAACCGATTCCTTGCTTGGAAATGAGTGTTAAACAGCCTCCTCAAGTGCTAGTTCAACCCCTAATCGTTGATATGAAAACAACCCCTAGAATGGGTGTTTTCCAGTTAACTCGTTTCCTAGTTTTTCCAAGATTTGCTCTAGGTTAGTATCTAACCTTTACATCAATAAAATAACCTTATGAGGACATATTATACACTTGGAGTAGTATATAATAGTCACATCAATCGTTCATATCATTTGGAAGATGAAAAGTAAAGTTTTGGGATTAACACTCACTTTTTGGAGAGTAAATCCGTTTCTGCGAGGTTGCGTTTTTCTCGGACGATTTGGAAGCCTTCCACTACCCCGATTGATGCAAACCAGACCTTCACGGATTCCTAGTCTTGAGCGATTTCTTTTGGTATCTTTAACGCCTTATTTGGATTGGTATAACTCTAGATATCAACCAAACAGCCTCAGCACTCTCACTGCTCGAGTTTACAGACAGCAGTTCACTCCAGCTCAATTTTTGTATGATAAACTCCCCCCTATCGCACAGAGACCACACAAATATGAAACTAGACTTCAAAGGCTATCCAAGGACAACTCATTCACCTTATTTGGTCGATTATAACTTCACTCATGGAGGGAGACAACCAGCACCATCTTTTTGTGCGAAAATAGACTAGGTGGGGTTCCCTCTTGCTTCCTTTGTCAAGTCCAGCCCCTAAAGTCAGCTGTGGAAGACCCCTAACATTAATTTTCTTGTCTTGCAGGTGGAAGGAAGAGATGGGGCGCAGCATGGTGTTCCCCAATTAATTTGGGAGCAAAATATCAATCAATACACCCAAAAATGGAAGAATGGGTCCTATTGTTTTATCTCTTGTCAAAAGATGTCTTTTTGTACTCATTGTAATTTATGTAGGCCAATTCAACTTCATACATCATATTATTAATCCCCCATTTGTGTAGGGTCATCCCAATAATTTACATGATGGATATTATAGGAGGAAAAGTCCTACTCCCATTATTTAGCTCAATAATGTCCAAGATGGGACCATAGACATTTGTATTCTTCTCTAATCATTCAATCACTTATTTTGACATTGTCATTCATATTATTGGACTACTATCCGTGTGGTTCACCCTCGAGTGAGCCTAGGACGTCATTCTTGAATACTTACTATTTTTAGCAGGTTGGGCCCAAAATAATGTTTGGGCCGCCCATCCTTCCTCAACTTGCCTTGAAAGGTTATGTAACATTATTTAGGTAATGTTGGGCTCTTATGTTCATTAATAAGGGCCAAATAACTACTTGCAAAACCCGACACCAATATACGAGTTTGAACAGTACAATATTCAATCATTAATTACGTAAAACATTAATCGTTTTACAATTGTTTGGGAATCGGAAATTCAATACATAAACTTTGAATTTTAATTGAATTTTCAATGACGTTCGGGTGCGGTGTCACAAGTTCACCCCCCCCCCCCCCTAACGGGAATTTCGTCCCCGAAATTCACAGCTCTACTCGAATAGGAAAGCATACTGCTTCCTCATCAAAGCCTCCGTTTCCCATGTCTCTTCTTCGACTCGATCGCTTTTCAAAAGAACTTTAACCATTAGGACTTCTTTACTCCTCAATTTCTTCACCTTTCTATCGGTGACCTTGATTGGTTGCACAGCGTAGTTCAAATCCTCACGTACTTCTACAGGCGGTTTTTCCAATATGTGAGAGGGATCATGTACATACTTCTTAAGCATGGATACATGAAACACATTATGTATCTTTTCTAACTCAAGAGTTAACTGCAGACGGTATGCTACGGCCCCAATCCTCTCCAGAATTCTGAAGGGACCTATGTAGCGTGGATTAAGCTTCCCTCGGCTTTGGAACCGAATGATTCCTTTCCAAGGAGAAACTTTAAGAAATACCTCATCATCAACCTTAAACTCTAAGGTCCTCCAACGCTTATCGGCATAGCTCTTCTGTCTATCTTGTGCCGCCTTGAGTCTTTCTCGAATCAACTTCACCTTTGACTTGGTGATCTCAACCAACTCAGTACCCTCGAGTTTGGCCATGCCAACCTCGTCCCAGCATAACGGTGTACGGCACCTCCTCCCATACAATGCCTCGTATGGAGGCATGTCGATGCTTGCCTGATAACTGTTGTTATAGGCAAACTCCACAAGTGCTAAGTGGTTGTCCCAACTTCCTTGGAACTCCAATGCACAAGCCCTCAGCATGTCTTCTAAGATCCGTATGACGCTTTCAGACTGCCCATCCGTCTGTGGGTGGAAACCACATATGGCGGAAATGATGTTGATATTAAACAAGTTTTAGTTTGAATTTGTCCCGAAAAGAAGAGTCGGGGGAAGAAAAGTGGGAATAAGGGTTGTGAGTATTAAACGAACATTAATTTTAATTCATCTCAATTTATTCTTATAAATACATTTGCTAGTTTGGATTATTTTTGTGGATAGTGTGAGTAGGGATTATTATTGTAGAATCTCTAAAAGTAGGGATTATTCTTATAAATTTCACCTGTATTAAATAATAAATACGTAGTACATAATCCATTAAAAAATTACTCTGTATAAGTTAATTGTGCGGGTCGGGTAATGGTGCGAGTAACTGTATCCAGATTAAACGGGGCGGGTAATGGATAGGTGTAAAACCATAACCGCCCCATTACCCGTTTACATAAATCGGGTATTCCCCGCCTTGTACCCGTTACCCAGTCAAAGCGGTTTGCCCCATTTTAACCGGTTCAGTTCGGTGCGGGTATCCATCGGGTTGGGTTAAATTGCCATCCCTAGATGTAAGAGAAATACGTGCAATTCATGCATTAAAACTACACAAAGAACATGCATGCAACACAAATGAAAACTTAAACTTATTAAGATCGATTTGACTTGTTTGGATTCATTTAGACATGAGTGAAGCAACAACACCAGCAATGAGAGTAGTAGGGTCTCCCAGAACAGCAGAAATGACAAACTGGAGAGCAAGAACAGCCATCTCACAACATCTCGCCACTTTCTTCCCTTTGCTCTTCCTGTGATATGTCTGCAAAGTTCCCTTCAGGCTCGGGATTTCCCCGCCGGCAGCCGTCGTCTCCAGTTTTCTACTCCCACTTTCATCATAATAAGAGTTCCCAGATGATCTCCGGCCGGAATAAATCTGATGCCAGCTATCCACCAGCATCTCCTTCACGCATGCAACGTGCAGGTTGTACTTCTTGCATGCCGTCCGGTAGCTCCAGCTCCGCCCCTTTCTTCCACACCGGTGGCACGATGCGCTCACCTATATCATATCACCGCTCCCATCATATCACATGCATGCATGCAATATTATATTTATTAGGCCGTATGGAGCAAAAATTATGCAAAACTTAATTTCATCTACCAATAAAATAAAATAAAATAAAATATGAGTGGCGTATCCAAAAAAAATCTCAGTGAAAGCGAATTTATACTACGGAGTACTATAATTCAGTCACACTTTTCACGAATGGTCGGTCACATTATGGGTATTGTGTAACTAGACTTAGTTTATGCTGCAAATGTAACATAATTTTATGTTATATACACTTCTACACACACATATATATATATAATGTTGTGTGAATTGGCCGGGATTGCTTGAGGGAGGACAGCTCCTCACTTTTAGATGTGTTCATATTTTTATCATACAATTAACTTTATTCCATCACTTGTAGATTCGCTTGTAACTAATAAATTTAATTTGTCTGCATTAAGGACTTTTACACGATAAATTATACGTTTTGACGTAAATTTTGATACAGGCTTAAAATATATGAATTTAATTGGAAAGTTATGCACTAATAAGGTGAATATATGAATGAAAAAAGGAGTACAACCGCATTGGAAAGTTAACTTTACAGTGGAAAAGTCCCTGAAATGGACATATATGAATGAAATGTGTAGGTGAGTAAAGTTACAACACTAATAAGGAGTACAACCGAAAGTTAGTTACAGGCTTAAAATTGCAAACATTAACGTACTCCCTTAAGGTTTGAATGCAAAAAAATAATACTAAGTTCATCCCAATTTGTTTTGCAAAGTCAACATTTTTTTGGTAAAGCAATATTAAAGTTAAATCATTTCTATTGATAAATAATTCAATTTTAATATTAAAATTTACATATTCTGAAACTACATTAAAATCTCTATAAAGTTGCAAAATACAAATTAAAATTAAATAAGAATTGATATACTAATTTATTGAATAAAATGATAATGTTTGACTCAAAAAAGTCAAATTTGTAACTCAATTAGGGAAAGAAGGAGTACGTAGGGTAAAAAACTACATTCTTGAAACGAATATAATTAACGAACCAATTCAAGTGGCCGGTTTGGAATAAGGTGTTTACAACGATGATGGTGATATCTAATTTTTTTGTTAATTAATTTCTCTTTTATTTGCAAACATACCTAATATTTTTTGTTTCAATAGCACCTTTTGCAATCAACTTAACTTTTTTCAGGAACTTAGTTTTTTCATTCATAATCAAGCGAGGTTGAGAAACTCCAAGAAAGTCATACAATAAATGAAACGATAAAGTAGGATCAACTCAACTTTAAAACGCTGTACAAAGTATAATCAACATTAATTTACTATCGATGCACGCATGGTTAAAACATTGTCACACATAATCATATAAAACTGTTCTAAATTTGTACGAGTATTGTATTTCTTTCAAATTAAAACAAATATTACCTCCGTCTTTCAAACTTTGTCAATTTTTACTTTTCACGTGAACCGTAACAAAACGTGCCCTATAATTTTGATTAGTACGTAATATATTTTTATGAAAGTTACGTTATGGAGTATAAATTTTATACTTTTTGAAAGTACTTACGACAAACAACATTTTTGTATAATTTTTATACTGTATTATAAATCATTTCATAAAAAAATGTATCATTGATTAAAGTTCAACTTGTTTGATCAAAAAATTAAGATGATAGTGTTTTAATGGATGGAGGGATTGAAGGGAGTATTATTTTTAATGGTCTAAAGGAATAAAAGAATCGTTTAACGCACTGTTTTTGTTTTACCAGTTTTTGCACTCAAAGAATAACTTTGGCGATTTTAAATATGTACTTTAGCATTTAAGTCAATAGCCTAATTAGTTAACTTTTGATGGGAACATTAGAATTTTGTCACACTTGATCGAATTGGAGACATGCATTAACATAAAAACTACTCCGTACATTGAATGTGTTCTCATCCGGCCAATTCTAAAAAGTTCGGTCTTTAACTCATTAAAACGCCCCCTCGGACCCAAAAACGACTTTGAGAAATGATAACTTTGACAAACCTGGCTTGGAAGGAATCAAGGAATCAATGTTTTTATTACAGAGTAATACAAAATTAGAACAATTGAATGATCGGATTCCGAGAACAAGGAAACGGGTCCACATTAAAAGTTGTGGAATAACTAAAGACCAAAAGTGTCATGACTTCCGTTAGAAAGTGTTTTGTTTTGAGGGCCAAAAATATATAGAGTCACTTACCATCTATTTTAGATTTTTGGTCGGGGTCATCTTTGACCGGAAAAGTAAAAGATGATAAACTTTGATCGATTATTTTAATTAATATATTTATGTAATATTTAATAATTTTACACGGAATACTTTATAATAGTACTTTTAACAAAGAACGTTTTCATATCATTTTCATATTACCAATACTTCTGTATATAAATATTTAATCGATCAAAATTATACACCGTTGACTTGAAAAGTCAAGTTTGACTAACAAAAATAGGACGGGGGAGCTAGTATTAATTGAAAAAATGTTGAATACAAGAAGGTACCGAAAATAACGAAGTATATGAATTAGAATGAGAATTCGTTGTTCGGGCCAAGGTATGAGCCAACAAATTGGTTGATCTATGAGTAAAGTGAAAAGACACTAAATCAAAGTGCATATTGTCTTGCTATTTGCTAAAGACCGGAAACTAGCCATAATACTACCCACGTAAAATAGGTCCCGAGTAACCGAGTAGGAGAGTTGATAAGATGACACATCATTAACGCAATCTATCTCCACCTGAATATGTTTCTAGTCTTCGTTCTCGAACTTTTAATTTGTTAAAAAATAGGTGCAGATACTCGCACCTATTTTTAATAACTGATTTCGGGTTATAATTAATTACTAGCTAGTAATTTATACGGATTCAAACACGAGTAGAGTTTATTTGATTAATACACGGAGACTCAGGATTAATGTACGTACTTCGATCGGGTTGGATTTTTTCTTTTTGTTTCTCTTCCTTTGTTCTCCTTCGTTCTCTTGTTCACATTCTTCTTTTTCCTCTTTCTTGTGATTTTTGACATTATTGTCATTAATGAAACTCCATTTCTCCAAAAATATCAAACTCACATGATTTTATACTAAAATGGAGTTTACACATTTTTTAAAATGATCTGATGTGCAAAGTTCAACATCATCAAATAAATAATAACAAATCCCACTTTTCTTTTCATTTACCTTACCTCAAAGACATGACTTTTTTTATTCTTAAACTCTTGACCTACTCAACCCACAACCTTAATTGAGATGGAGGGACTAATAAGATTCATTAATTAACCCAAAGATTAATTACCTTGCGGTACAAGTAAAGCTTAACCTCTCCGTCATGAAGCACCATGGGCAGCTTAGCGCAGCAAGGATGGAGATCAAAGCCGCAAGAACTACAGTGGTAAAGAAACCCGGTAATGCCCTTCTCGCAGGCGTTGCAGTACCTCGGCTCGCATCCCGGCGGCTGAGCGAGGAACTGGAAGGAGCACTTGGTGTAGAAAGGGTGGGCGATGGTCAACGACGGGACGGCGCAATGCGTGTGGAGGTCGTAGTCGCATGCGGCGGAGCACTTGTACCGCGACCCGATCCCCGCCTCGTTGCAGCCGTCGCACTTGAACGGCAGCTCGGAGTACTCGAACTTCATCTTGTGGTTGGGGTGGCTGAAGTGGGATATTTCATTGTACATCATGATGGCTGATGGGTTTGTGTTTGGGGTAGCACTATATTATTTCACAATTTCTCGGTGTGGGACTTCAACAATTTCACGTTTGATAATTGATTTCTTGATTTTCCGGCCGGCCGGCCGGCGGGGAGAGAATAGTATAGTGGAGACTACTATTAAGAGGATTACTTCCGGTGGATGGGAAATATATACCAGCTAAGATGAAGCATAAGATTAATTAATCTTAATTATATTCTTGGCTCGCTAGCTCGCTCTTTTGATGAGAAGATAGGATAAGATGAGGCAGGATATAATTTAAATGAGAAGATTAATTATAATTAAGGCTTTCCTTGATCAGTGGGGAATTGAAATTATTGGAAGCGTAGATTCTGTTTCAAGTTCATATTCATGTAACTTGGGAAGTATTATTCTGGCTAATTACCTTAGGGTTAAGATACATCAGGTAGCTAGAATTAGCTAGGTATTCAATTCTTTGTTTCTTTAACTAGTTCTTCTTTATTAACTTTTTTTACTTTTAAAATAAATTCAGATCTTTATATAAGGTTGAATTCGTTTATAGCGGCCAGTAAACTAGTGATCTTTCACTTTATTTAATTTATATATATGTACAAATGTTAATTTAGCATCTTGTGTGTAATTAATCATTTTAAGCTAATTAAGTAAGATATATAATTACTATCCAATATATATCCATGTGAATGATTTCGGTGCATTATATTGGAAGCTTATTGATGAAGCAAAAAGGGTATTTGTACTGATGCATAGGTGCTTGAATTGGTTGGTGATATATAGGTTGAGTTGCATGTTGAGCCTAAAGGGAATCTTAATACCCATTATGGGGATATGGGAGCTGAATACGGCAGACATAAGGCATATAATTTGGTTTATTCCCCACATAAGAATATAATAACTTTCTCATTTTAAACATATACTAGTAATAAGTTTTTTGAAATTTACACATCTTTTGCTTTCTGATTAGTGATTAGATGATGAAAATTTAAAATTTGGTTAATACCGAATAATGTTTTGCATTAATAAATTTCGGAGTAGTGTATTTTGTCTTGAGAATTTTTATACAAAGAATGTTTTCAAGTTGTTTTGTACGTAGTAGGTTATTTTGGAAGTCACACGGTCAACATTTCTGTTTTGGATTAGTTCGACTTCCATCCGTCAAGAAATAGTGATCAAGAATGATTTTTTGTCACTTTCGAACTTTTCATTTTTATGTTACTGACATATTTGACTTTGATTTTATCCACTTTTAATCTTTCGATTATTGTTTGAAATATACTTTTAGTACCCGCCTTTGAAAATTCCATATTAGGTCCTTTTGACTTTCAAAATAGTACTATATGGAGTAACATTTTTTGTTTTTCAAATTTATAATAGTGACATTTTTAGTTCTCTACTTATTGTTTCAAAGTCATAGTAGAAAAACTAATTAAATGTGTCAATTTGATCATACTCAGGAGATTAATTGTTTGAAACTTTAAAATCAAATACTAAAAATGTCTCTCACATAATAGTCGAAGACTAAAAATGAAATATGGAGTAATTAATAGTCGAGTACCAAAGTGTGATTGACATAATAGTCGGGAGAACGAAAATGACAAAAATTCTAGTGAGAATACTAAGGGTATGTTTAGCACAACTAGCTAAAAAGCTATTTTTATGAGCTTTTTACTAACTGTTAGCTTTTTGTAACTGAAAAGATCTTAAAAGGAAAATTTTGTAGTTGTTTGATAAAAAAAATTGCTTGTTTTATTTAGCTCTGTTTGGTATATAAGCTGTTGAGACTAATTAATGCTAGAAGCCACAAACTTATCTGAGATGCTACTCATTGTAGCATTTCAAAAAGATCTTTTATTTTTTTTTATAAAAACTCTTAAAAATTGGCATTTCAAACATACGTCTAGAACCTTTTAAAGACTTTTTAAATTAGTACAAAAGCTAGAAGACATGAATATATGCATGCCAAACATAGCCTAAGCCTTTTGAACATTACCTTCTACCGCGAACGTAATAGTCTCCCACATGAATAAGGGTGTTTAGATCTGATTCTTAAAATTGTTGTCGTGTCAGAACCTGGAAAATTTGGGAAAAAGCGGAAGGAAAAACATAGGAAAGTTAGCAGAAAAGTAAATGTGTGTGTGGGGCGGGGGTGATAAATAAAAGATTGGATAAATTAATATGATTTTTGAATATGTGTTTTGACACTGATTTGAATAATTTATGACTATTTTATACTCCCTCCGTCCCGAAAAGGTTGGCCAAAGTTTGTGTTTATGTGTTTATGACTTTTACGTGGATTAATAAAGTAAAAATTGTGTTGAAATTTGTGCAATTGTTGGGTGTTTGGATGAAAATGCAGAAGTAATTCTGATACTCTAATTTACTCCTGGAATCAATTTTTTAGAAGTTGTAGGAGACCATCTTTTGATTTCGATTCTGTTTTTGCTTTAAAAAACAAACAGAAACAGAATCAATATCAAACACCCCTAAGTTACTCCGGGTTTGGAACACTACCTTCAGCCTCGAATCCGGCTCGTTGATTATTTGATTGGACTATGGACCTTACTTAAATCACAGCAACCCATTTTCCGCACTAATCCAAGTAAACTAATGCTTGAAGCCTTTAAATTGCGTTGTTTTATCCCAAAACTTGAACTCTGATTTCTTGTTTTTACTTCACGTCATAAATTAATGAACATCCTGGGAGCACAATATATATTCAAAGTGGTTATTTTGATTTTTGAAACAAATATATGAGTGCTAGTAATTTTAGTTAGAATTATTAAGTGGATTTGAATTCACATTATGCAGATGGCTGATTTCAATTCATGTGTATTTCCTTCTGCTCTGACTACTTTCCTGTCAATCTTACAAACAAATTTTCAATATTATCACCAATTGTTTACGGAAAATATGCTTGTCAAGCAACTAAAATAAGGTTTTCTCCTAGTATACATAAATTATACCATGGGATTGGTATACCAATTGTGCATGGTATACTGATCCCAAATATGGTACCGTTTTTTCATAATAAACCCAACATGTGGCGCACTTCCCCTACCTCGTTTCTTTTTTCTTATTTCTCTCTGATCTATAGTCGCACTCTCCACTCATCGTTCAGATCGATCACCATCCTTTTTTTCTCATTCTTTGTTTGCTTTAATCTTTTCATTATCAAAAAAGTAGGCCTGGGACCGGTTCGGTTCCTGATTAAAATTGGTGGAACCGTTAAGAAATGTCTGATTCTTGATATCGGTTCGGTTCTAGAAAAAAAAAACGTAGATCCGTTAAGGAACCGATTCATATTTAACGGTTCGATTCTTGCATTTTATCGGTTCCTTAAAATACAATAATCCTTTGTGTTTTTGAAAATACATATATAAAAAAATACTCTATACATAAGTTTAGCGTTACAAGAAAGAAGCTATATTTCGGGATTTCTCAAGAGCATCTTGGATGTCAGAAAACCAGCTATTGTCCAGGTTTGATAAAGCCAAGATTACTTCCCTATGAACTTCTCACTCTTGGTGTCATAATATTCAAGCCAGTGGTCAAGCTGGAGCCTTTTCTCGGCCAACCCAACACCTCTGCTAGCCAAATCTGTTCTCCCCATGATCCCATCTTTAGGCATGCCAGTGTGAACTCAAAGAAATAAGAGCCATGTGATTATGTGAATGAGGCATTGCAGCAGCCACTCTAAGGGGTGATGTATTCATTTTAAAGCTATTTTATGATACAATTCATGTGCATTTTCATCGTTTAATATACTAATCACATTTTTAAATTCTAGAAGTTATTAAAGTTAATGATTACAACCCCAAACTTCTGTGCAGAAATTTTAGTTTATTTCACAAAAATAACTAGAATAATCACTTAAAGTTTGTTTATTAAACTCAAAAGTTTGATGAAAGTAAAACATGGGCTCAATTCCAATAAAATGATTCCACGTATTTGTTTAGACTCCAGACCTTTTTATTTATTAAATTATGTATCATACAAACTGTTGGTATTGGCCCACTTAATTCATCCATAAGCCCAACTCACCCCTTAGGAGTAGCCGGTCCATTGCCCTGTTAATTCTTGTTCGCAGCCTTCCTTCTTCATCCGTGCGATTCTTTCCTTGTCCAGGACCTGTGCGAGTAATCATCACTCCATTAAAGGTAAGTTACCATCTCTGTTTCTTGGTACGCCTATTTATACTTCTCTTTACCGATGGACTGAGGGCCGGCCGCGAAAGAAAACCTATTCCCAGAACCTGTCCGTTCCTTTTTCTCTCCTTTGTGGGTTTGACGGAATTGTTGGCCAGAATTAAGGTCGTAGGTTGTTGCCCACTACTCCCCTTGTGATCCTAGTGTTGATTTCATCCTTTGTGGATGTTAATTTGGTTGAGACCTGAGCTGGAAACCCTCCTAACAGTGGTATCAGAGCAAGGGGAGCCTCCTGCCGCCGCGTCGCCGCCGTACGCCGCCTCCCAGAACTCGCCGGAGCTGTCCAGACCACCTGCCGAAGTCCAACTGCTGTCCAGAAGCTCCAGCGGCCAGAAACAGCCTTCTGCCGGAGTCCAAGAGTGCCTCTGCCGGACCAGACTGCTGCTGCCGCTAGGGGGTGTCGCTGCCGCCATCCAGATTCTGCCACCGAGCCCTACAGCAGCCCACGCTGCCTACGGTAAGTCGGGTAACCCAACCTCGGGCCCCGCTCAAGTAAATTGACGATAAACATCCTTGGTGTACCGGAGTGCCACCGGATTTATTTTTTCCCCCCCGCTCCCTGCTGCCCGCTGCTGACCTACGTGGTCTTGGATGCCGGCTGTGCCCGGCCCCAGGTACATTTACTAATCCTTTGTGTTATTATTATTCGTAGTTCATTCATTTTAATTTCAAGTTGAATTGCAATTACTTGTTTGTTTGAATTGTGATTACTTGTTGAATCGTGAATTAATTTTCCGGTGAAGAATATTTTGTTTGGATACTCGTTGTCCAAAGTTGTGAATATTTCTTCCGGTTTAAATTTAATCACGTGTTGGATTTTTTTTTTTCTGTTGATTGATTCGTGGATAAACTCTCCGGTTAAGAATATTTGTTTGGATACTTGTTGTCCGAAGTTGGGAATATCTCTGTCCGGATTAGTTTTAAATCCTGTTTCTTTGCTTGTTGATTTAATTCTAGCCTATTTGTGCTTGTACGAAAGGACAAGGAGATTGTACTCGAGCTTTGTGTTCATTGGTCTTCTCAGCTTGTTCGTGCTAGTTGGTTCGTACAATTGATAGCCCTATAGGTTATAATTAATCAAGTATCTGTCTGTTGAGTAAATAAAAATTTTATCTTGCTTGTACGAAAGAACAAGGAGATTGTACCCGAGCCTTGCGTTCATTGGTCTTCTCGGCTTGTTCGTGCTAGTTGCTTCGTACGGTACGAAAGAACAAGGAGATTGTACCCGAGCTTTGTGTTCATTGGTCGTCTCGGCTTGTTCGTGCTAGTTGCTTCGTACTGTTCTTTGCTTGATAATTTTTTATTTACTCTCTTGCGTGTTGTGCTTGCTTTCCGGTTAATATGGCTGTCAATCAATATGGCATGCTTCCATTTAACGGAAAGACAGATTTTGATATCTGGAAACAGAAAATCAAATGTGTGTTGATCCAACAGAAAGTCTATAGAGCAGTGACTGGTCTCTATTTAGACTCTGAGGATGCTGCTAAGCGCGATGAAATGAATGAAACTGCTTGTTCCTCTATATACCTGAACCTTTCTGATTCAGTACTCAGGAAGTTGGGTATTATAGATTCTGCAAAGGCTTTGTGGGACAAGTTAGATAAGACGTATACCGATACTTCTTTGCCTGGTAAATTGTTTTTGCTTGAGAAGTTCTTTAGATTTAGGCTTGACCTGTCTAAGGACATAGATGAGAACCTAGATGTGTTTAACAAGCTTATTCAGAACATTAAGCAAGCTGGTGATAAACACATAGATGACTACACACCCATAGTGTTACTTAATGCCATCCCTGACTCATACAATGACGTCAAATCTGCCATAAAGTATGGTAGAGATGATATCTCGTTGGATGTAGTCGTTAATGGATTAAGGAGTAAGGAGTTAGACCTTAGACACTCGAGGGGTACTAACAGTCAGTCTAGGGACTCAGGTGAAGCGTTGTTTGTGAGGGGTAGGTCTAAGAGTAGATCTAGAAACCATAAGAAGGGCAACAACGATAAGAACAAAAACAATGACCCGGGGAAGAAGAGAGGTAAGTCTAAGAAGAGAGTGTGCTATAATTGTGGTAATTCTAGTCACTTCATTAAGGATTGTCCCCATCCGAAGAAGTCTGAACATGCTAATGTGGTAGATGATAATAACTTGCATGAAGAAGTTTTTATGATTTGTGATTCTGCCAATTCTGTGTTGAGTAGCATGACTGAAAATGAGTGGTTGATTGACTCTGGTTGTACTTATCATATGACACCTTTTAGATCCCTGTTTTCTTCTTATTATTCTTGCAATGATGGTTTTGTGTCTCTTGCTGATAATAAGAAATGCAAAAATTCATGGGGTGGGTGATGTATGCTTGAAGTTTTATAATGGGACTGTGTTTACTATGAAAAATGTGAGGCATGTTCCTGATTTGCGTCATAACTTGTTTTCTGTTGCTGCTTTTGAGGGTAGTGGGTTAGAGGGTAAATGGGGTAATGGGTGCATGAAAGTTTTGAAAAATTCCCTTGTTTTGTTTAAGGCAAAAAAGGTGAATAACTTGTATGTGTGCCATGCTCAGCCTTTCTGTGATTCTGCTCATGTTGTTAGTTCTGATAAATCTGCTTTGTGGCATAATAGATTAGGACACATGAGTAATAGGGGTTTAGAGATTTTTCATAAATCTGGTTGTTTTGGTAAGGATTCTGTGTCCCCCATCCCCTTCTGTGAATGTTGTGTGTTAGACAAGCAGCATAAGGTTACATTCCCCTCCTCCCCATATCCTAATCCTACTAAGTGTACCTCTGTGTTAGAGTATGTTCATACTGATGTGTGGGGTCCTGCTAGTGTCTCTACCCACGGGGGTAAGAGATATTTTCTGTCCATCATTGATGATTTTTCTAGGAAGGTGTGGGTCCGTCTCCTTGAGCATAAGTCCGATGTCTTTGTGAAGTTTAGAGAGTGGAAAAACCTTGTAGAAAATCAAACTGGTAAGAAGGTCAAAACCCTTAGGACAGATAATGGTCTAGAGTTTTGCAATAAGGATATGGACCAACTGTGTGTTGATTGTGGGATTAGAAGGCACAAAACTGTGCCCTATACTCCCCAACAAAATGGGATAGCCGAGAGGATGAATAGGACTGTTCTAGATAAGGTTAAGAGTATGCTTGCTACCGTCGGTTTGTCTAAAAAGTTTTGGGGTGAAGCAGTCAATACTGCTGTCTACTTGATTAACCGATCTCCTTCTGTTCCCTTGGGTGGGAAGTGCCTTGAATCTGTTTTTTCAAACAAACCCCTTGATTTGTCTAATCTTAGAGTGTTTGGGTGTGCAGCGTATGTGCACCAACAAGGTGACAAGTTGGATCCTAGGTCTAAGAAAGGAGTCTTCCTAGGTTATCCCGAGGGTGTGAAGGGGTACAGGGTTTGGGATAGGAACCAGGTAGGTTTCAAAGTTGTGGTAAGTAGAAACGTTGTTTTCAATGAATCCGAGTTTCCTTGTCTGGTTAAGTCAGTTCCTGATTCTGAGTCTGATCCTAGTAGTACACCCGTTGAGGTGGAGTCCATACCACGTGCTGCTAGCCCTTTGTTGGGTAATCATGATAATGTTGTTTTGCATGATTCTAATTCTTCTGAATTACATGATTCTGATTCTTCTGAGCATGATACCACCACTACTTCGAGTGAGGTGGAGCATTCTCATGTGCATTCAAATGACAATGAATCGCATGATGAGAGTGCGGATTCTAGTGAGAATGATTTGCATGATTATCAACTTGCTAGAGATAGAAGTAGGAGAATAATTAGGAGAACTGCTGATAGTATGCCTGATTATGCTTTCCATATGTGTGATACTTCTATGTTTGTTTTCTCTGTGTTTGAGACCCTTGAGCTTAACGATTCTAGAACCTATAGAGAGGCCCTTAAGTCTAATGAGTCCGCTAAATGGCTTTGCGCCATGGAAAGTGAGATGGAGTCACTTAGAGCGAATAAGACTTGGACGTTAGTTCCTAGACCGCTCAATAGTTCCGTTGTTGCCTGTAAGTGGCTATTTAAGGTTAAGGAAGAGCCCAACGACATTAGATATAAGGCTAGGTTAGTAGCTAAGGGATTTACTCAAAAGGAAGGTGTTGATTATGCTGAAATCTTTGCTCCTGTAGTTAAATTTACTACGATTAGAATGATGCTTGCTCTTGTTGCTCATAATGATTGGGAAATGAAGCAAATGGACGTCACCACTGCATTCTTGCATGGTGATTTAGATAAGAAAATCTATATGTCGCAGCCTGAGGGCTTTGTGGATCCCATGAAGAGTGATCATGTGTGTTTGCTTAGGAAGGCCTTGTATGGCCTGAAGCAGTCCCCGAGGCAGTGGAATATCAAATTTGACCAGTGCATGTCATCTTTGAAATTTCACAAGTCCGAATGCGACCATTGCCTATACTTTAAAAATACTTCTTCTGTGCCTGTATTTTTATTGCTATATGTGGATGACATGTTGATTGTTAGTCCTTCGGGTGACGCCATTAAATGTGTGCAAAAGCGTCTCAGTGAGAACTTTGCTATGAAAGACCTAGGTGATGCCAAAAGGATCCTAGGCATTAACATTGTTAGGGATAGGAGTAAGCGTGTGTTAGTTCTCAATCAGATTTCATACATTGAAAAGATTTTGAGTAAATATAACATGCATTCTGCTACTCCCGTTTCTATCCCGATGGCGTCTCACTTTGTGTTAAGTAAGGATCAGTCTCCTAAGACTGCTCCTGAAATTGCTAAAATGAAATCTGTGCCTTATTCTAATGCTATTGGGTCCGTAATGTATCTCATGGTGAGTACTAGACCCGACATTGCCTATGCTGTTAGTTGCTTGAGTAGGTATATGTCTAATCCTGGTTTAGATCATTGGAATGCTCTTAAGTGGTTGCTTAGGTACTTGAAATCTTCTGTTAATCATGGGTTGGTTTTCACTAGGTGTTCTGAGGGGGTTAAGTTGAGTGGGTATGTGGATTCGAATTTTGCTAATGATAGAGACAATAGGAAATCCACTACCTCTTATGTGTTTACTCTTTGTGGGTCGTGCATTAGTTGGAAGTCTCAACTTCAACCCATAGTTGCCCTATCCACCACCGAGTCTGAGTATGTGGCCGCTACCGAAGCGTTTAAGGAAGCCATTTGGCTTAAACGTCTCTTAACGGAGATTGGTAGTCTTAAGCAGGATATTTGTGTGTTTTCTGATAGTCAATCTGCTATTCAACTATGCAAAAACCCTGTTTTTCATGATAGAACTAAGCATATTGATGTTAAAATTCATTTTATACGAGATATTGTTAGTGCAGGTCATATCAAGTTGATTAAAATTCCTTCGGAATTTAATCCTGCTGACATGGGGACTAAATGTGTTAGACCCTAGATTTTGATGAACTGTTTTTGATGATGCCAAAAGCTTTTGTTATCCCCCCTCTATTGTAGCATTATTATAAGAGTCTTTGTTATCCTCTGTTGTAGCATCTTGCAGTTGACAAGTACTAAGAAAATTATCTAGATATGTCGTGCTCCTTTTTATAGTTAACAAATAAATATGACTGGAAAACCATAAAATGCAATAAGGCAATATTGAATTGTCTTAAAAGGATATCGTATAAATCCAACCAGTTATATTTATTTGTTACACACAATAATATCTCGTACAAATGAACTATCTATTTTAACTGGAAAACAAAATGCAATAAGGTAATTTTACCTTAATAGGAGTTGATATCCTACCAGTTAAATATATAGTTTATCATGTTCAAAATACTAGATAAACCATACACTCAGAAGAAGAGTTCTTGATATTCTGTTCACTACAACAAATAACAATGTAAATTCTATATAACAAGTAAAACACACTGGGACTCAAAATGAAATAAGGTAAAGTTGTCTTTATCTTAAAATTGGATATTTAAATCCAACCAGTAAAGTGTTACTTGATATATAGAAATCAAAAGTGAACAAAGAATATTGGTTAAACTAACTGGAAAACAAAATGCAATAAGGTAATAATTTTTACCTTAAAAAGGATTTGGTATCCTACCAGTTAAGTTAACAAGATACCTGCTTAAAAGTGACAAGAGTTCCAATGTACAAACTATGTATTAATTAAACACACCGGAACTATAAAATGCAATAAGGTAAAAATTATTTACCTTACATGGATATTTAGATCCAACCAGTATAGTCTTAATTTGATACATAGTTTAATCATGTCACTTAAAGAAAGAAAGTGATTAGTAAAATAAGTGACAAATTTTGCTGTGAAATTTGTACCAAATAAATTGTACTGGAAAGAACAAAAAGCAATAAGGTAAGTTTACCTTAATAGGATATTTAAAAGATCCTACCAGTACAAAATTTATTTGATACAAAATATTCTAAGTCACACATTTTACTACTTCACTACTTGAGCAGGTTCACGCACTCAGCTTCACGAGTATAGTTGCAAGACAAGGCCAAAATGCAAGAGCAGAGAAGACATAAGAATGGGTGAATAGTGAAGAAGTTTCAGAATAGGCATGCAGCGATAAGAAGGCCTAAGGTATGGGTGTTATCTTCGTACAAAGCAAGTGGTCTTCAAAGACAAATCCTTATCTTGCTCCAACACAAGAAGACGCAAGTACAAAACTTTGGACGTCTAGGATTAAATCCTCTTAACCAACGGAGGAGATTAATCTACTGGAGATGCCTATAAAAATAGGCAGAAGCATGAGATCAAAAGCAAGTCATTGAGTTCAAAGCAAGAGATTCTATTATTACACTACGAATATCCAGCAAAAAGGAAAGTGCTAGAATACTCTGCTTTGACTCATGCTTCACTAAGCTCTTAGACTAGATCATAAATTGTCATATTTTTAGAGCTTAGATTTTAGTTGGTAGGCCAAAAATTTCTTGTATTTTACAAGTGGTGGTAAGCACTTAGGAGAACAGTTGTTCGGATCCTAAAGTGTGGTTAGATAGATAGAGTACCTTTTGATCCCCACTGGATCAATTGAGAAAAGTCTAAGGACTGAGTAACTTTGAGTGGTGTTATACTCATCGTGAAAATCCTTCAATCTAGGCCAGAGTTGTCAAGGCTAGATTGGCACTAATTGTATTGGGCTGAATACTTTAGTGGAAATCCATCTGAAATAGGGTGGGACTGGATGTAGGAGGATTACACCACCTCTGAACCAGGATATACTGTGTGTTGATTTACTTTCATACATGCAAAGCACACACCAAACACATCTCACTAAAGGATTGTAGTTTGCCAGCAGCATCCTAAGCAGTAGTCTTCATCGACTCTACTGCTTAGCCTACTGCTTAATAACTCACTCTCCTCGAGAGTGTTTTCCACTAGAAGCTGTCTTAAACTCAGAAGGTGCCTCAGCAGTACCCTGATCTTCACCCTCCTGTTGAGCCCACTGCCCATCCATATGTGTCTTTCCAAACGCCATAACAAGCCAGAACAAAAAGCCATCCAAGAGTCATCCTGTTCTTAACAGTTGCCTCAGCAGTAACCTGCCTACCAGCCGACTGCCAACTCAGCAGTTGCCTGCCAGTCAGCAAACTGCCTGTGCAACAGTAACCTAAGCAGATACCTGCTCACCAGTCTACTGCCAAGCCTACTTCCTCTTGTAACCAGTCTAAACATCATCTAAACTAGAAAGTTATCTCACACTATGTATAAAGAGGTTAAAAGACTTCCGCTGTGCATCTATTAATCTCTCAAAAGATTATAGATCAACTCATCTAGAGGGAAAAATGTTCCAAAGTTGAAAAAGATTTAAAAGTCTATTCACCCCCCCCCCCCCCCTCTAGACTTTTACCTCTATCCGGGACCATCAAAATGTCTCTCGGTCGAAAAGTTGCTGTCGTGCAAACGCACGTTAAACATTGATTGCGGATAAGTTGCCTGGTGATCTTACCCCGTTTGCCTGAATAGGTCTCTGTGATTATTTGGGCAATCCAGCGATGATGAGTCTCATATTGTTTTAGAGCGTTGTGCTCTACACCACTAGGGTCCAATAAGGTGGAGAATGTGTTGGTATTGGCCCACTTAATTCATCCATAAGCCCAACTCACCCCTTAGGAGTAGCTGGTCCATTGCCCTGTTAATTCCTGTTCGCAGCCTTCCTTCTTCATCCGTGCGATTCTTTCCTTGTCCAGGACCTGTGCGAGTAATCATCACTCCATTAAAGGTAAGTTACCATCTCTGTTTCTTGGTACGCCTATTTATACTTCTTTTTACCGATGGACTGAGGGCCGGCCGCGAAAGAAAACCTATTCCCAGAACCTGTCTGTTCCTTTTTCTCTCCTTTGTGGGTTTGACGGAATTGTTGGCCAGAATTAAGGTCGTAGGATGTTGCCCACTACTCCCCTTGTGATCCTAGTGTTGATTTCATCCTTTGTGGATGTTAATTTGGTTGAGACCTGAGCTAGAAACCCTCCTAACACAAACAACAGGCTATCTAAACATGCACACGAATATTATCAAAATTAATGACATTCCATTTCCCGTTGTATTTAGTTATTTACTAAGGAATATCCACACATAAAATCCATAGCATCTGTGTTCCTTTGTCTAGCATTTCATGAGATCCAATCATACACTTGATGCAAGGGCACAATTAAAACTTAAGAAAGCTTAATTACCAGCCAGAGAAGTGTAGGCCAAGATCCCCCATTATGATATGACCAGGGCCTGAAATATCAAAAGGCCAGGACTGAGGACAGAGTCCTTAGTCAATAAGAAATCAAAGCAAGCATGGAACATCAGCCCTTGTTTGACGAGAAGAAATAAGGAGAGTAGCACTGTTGCAGTCTCGCAGATGGAAGAAGGCGAAGGCGGCAAAGCTGTTAGGGTTTTCCTTCTAAGCAGTAAATTGAGAAGACAAAAAGGGCTAAGGCTTTAAATTGTACGGAGTATTAATACTCCTTACTAAACTATGAAATACGGATGAGTGGGATACAGAGAGTCAAGAGATAACCCACTAGCTGAAACTACTCTGATAGAATTAATACCTTACCGGTTCCATATCGGTTCTAAGGGAAGAAAAATATAACAAACCCGGAACCGAACTGATATATCTTAGTAAGAACTAAGAACCGAACCGATAAATCTTTTATCACCAAAAATAGGAACTGAACCGAACTGGGTGATATCGGTTCGGTTCCGGTTATTTTTTCGGTTCCCGGTTCTAAAATCCCAGCCCTACAAAAAAGCAATCATGTTTCCAAATAATTTTTTTAATTTAGAAACAATGATGTACATATTACAATTTTGAGATCAAATTTTCATCCTTTCAAAAGAAATTAATTATGTTTTCTTTCTATCTTAGTCCTTATTCATACACTTTTTTTCTTTTTTTGCTTCAACTTAAATTACAACCAAAAATTAAATTATTTTTTTCTTCAAAAAAATAATTTTATATTTTATGCACTTGTGTGATTTATATTTCAACATGTGTGAGTACAGTTGTGTTTATAGACAATTTCTGGAATTGCATTTGATAGTGTATGGAGTTATATCTTCTTATGGGCAAGTTACATCTTCTTGTGGATGAATTACATCATCTTATACGCTAGTTACATTTAGACTTGTATTAATAAGTTACATTTTGCATACACTTAGATTTTCCATCAACACGAGTTACATCATAACATAAAACCCTGCCAGTGAAACAAAAAAAATCATTTTTTGGCAAAAAAATGAATTATTTGGCAAACAAGTGATTTTCTTAAAACAATTTTATGGTCTTAATATTAAAAATAGAACATATTCACTATTTAAGGAAGACCGTGCTATTGAAACAAAAAAAAAATCATGTTTGCAAAAAAATTATTTGTTTGGAAAAAAAGAATGATTTTAAGGAAAAAACACTATTTATGGCCTAATTATCAAAAAAACATATTCACTATTTGCTTAAAGTAATTGAAAAATTAGACTCCAATGTTTTATTTCTTATTATCCGTAGTAGACAAGTTACATTTCTACTTGCCTGCAGTTACATTTGTTATCAGCTTGAGTTATATTTCTTTACATGCGAGTTACATCATGTTGCTACCAGAGAACGAAAAAAATTATTGTTCACCAGAATGAACAGTAACGCGCAATTTTGTGTGTGGGAGAAGCATGCTCAAGGTGGGCTGCTCCCATGGTGTAGGAACTGCATATAACCTATGAAGCACGGATACTTCACTAAGGTGACGTATCGGCGTATCGGAAACGTTCCTGTATCCGATACGCTCTAGGATACCTGTACCGTACGTTCTCGGGCCGTATCTGCAATTTTTAAAAGTTTCCATTTTTTGGTAATTATTTCAAAATTTCGGATACTCGTATCCTGACAGGAACACGTATCAACTTTAAAAAAAAAAATCTTCCCAAAAAAACTTTTTAAAAAACACTCAAAATTTACATAATAAAATTCTTAAAAAGTGAAAAACTAAAAATAATTTTTACCTTGCTTTTATGTGGTACACAACTAATGGGTCTATTCCTAATGCACATATCCTCTTATGCCTAATTCTAATTATCCCTGGAAATTAATAGCTCCAACGGAAATATGTATTAGAACTTTTAAAATATTATTTTGTATCTTCATTATTCTAGAACTTTGAGTACTTTCACTTTTAATTTAAAAACTGTAGTTGTTTGATTTATTTCTCATTTTAAATTAATGACTTATTGACTATATTGATATTTCAAGGTGCGCTAATGTATACGAGTTAAAATATGAACTTATTTCTAAGTATCTTGAAAATGTAAAATGTTTTAATGCCATGAATGAGTAGACGTCATAGAATAATATATGTGTGTTTTTAAAAAAATGTATTTTTAATATTTATAAATACATCCCTGTAACATTCAATATTTATAAATACACCCCCATAACTTTTAATATTTATATATATGATCCTGTATCCGTATCCTACTTTTTTTTGTTTTGTCGTATCCCCGTACGGCCGTACCTGTTTCCGCGTTTCCACGTTTCCGCGTACCGGTATCAGTGCCATATAGCATATAACCCCTTGTGCTCTTGTGTTTAATTAAAAATTGAGATAGTATTTAGAAATGATTGTTGATTTCAAGGAGAACTCCTCAAATTCCTAAACATACTCAATTTAAACAAGTGCTTGCTTGGTTGGTGTAGTTAAATACTTTTCCTTTAAGACCTGCTCGCTTGATTGTGTAGTTAAATACTTTTCTGCTTACATAGGATCATTAGCCTAAGTTAAATTTAGAATGTGCAAGCTACGTACAAACCCACCAAATTCCAAACGTCTTTGTACAAATACAGTTTCGAGACTTGGGTGTACAACTTTAGGCTCAGAGTCTAGTTTTCAGACACATATCTCGCACATGAACCTGATCAGGTCCATTACACCCCTTATTTGACAGCTGCCTATGAAGATTCAAAGGTAACTAGTTCGGCGGAATCACGAAGATATTGAAGTATTTTATTGAAAGTGTAGAAGTACTCTGAGCGCTCCAAGATGTTCATAGAAGCAGTTTTTTAGAAATTGGGGGACCAAAACTGATTCTGATTCTACTTCAGCTTTTAAAAAAGAAGCGGAAGCGTAATCAATTCCAACACTCTCTAAATGAAATGGCTTGTGTGATTAGGAGGATTCGTGGATCGCTCCTAAAGGCGGTTTTGAAAACGCTCACAGATCAAACGCTCACAGATCAAGCAACCAAACCCATAAAATAGCCATTGGAGCCACACCATGCTTCTCATCTCTAAAAATAGTACCAAGTACATACTTGTATATTATACGGAGTTTAATTTTGCCTCTCCTTTTTAAAACGATTGAACAATATTAGTTCTTAAGTAAATGTGTAAACTCAAATGTATTTGAATGTTAAATGGGTGTATAGATTCAAATGTTGTAGAAAATGCACGGAAGAAACATTGATACTTTGAAGAAAATAAAAACATCATTGGCGTTTTCAAAATTCATGAACTTTTATAATTTTTCATATGACACCAAGACGTAAAGCATAACTCGTGGTTTGAAATAAAGTAGTGAAATAGCGTATATTTTTATGCCCCAACAAATTTAATTTCTGGATCCGCCACTGGCTAGACTTGATATGGACACGATGGTGATAATAATAATAATCCTTAATTGTAATAACCAGATCTTAATGTTTCTGTACATCTGTGTCATGCTTGAACATTTTTTTTGTCAACAAAGCTTGCACAATTCTTTGACCTATATGTTGTAGAATATCTAACAATATATCCTATACTGACTCTGTATAAAAGAAGGGAAAATTTCTCAGGTAGCCTTTAGGTGTATATATTTCTCAAAATGATCATTTCCAATGCAAACTCCTGAGATTGGAAAACCTATCTGCACTTACATGATACTTATATAATTATGTACAGGGCGGCGATAGATGGAGTTATAACAAAGAAGGAAGAAGCCAAAGATTGGAAAGTGAGGAAGCCATGGAAAGAAACCAAGTGAAGAAGGCCATGGCAGCTGATATTTGGTATCTACTGCAAAGCTTTGCAGGACATGGAGTTCCCTCTGCTCTTAAGAAAAGGTCAACAATGGCAGCAGTTGAGGTAGCTGAAGCTAGTGTGAGGATTGATAAGGCCTGTTCTCCACCGTAGGAAATCAAATCAACGATCAAGATGCAACAATACCAACAATGCACACAAATATCTTTAAATTTTCTAAGAGAAATTTGATCACTAATCTCCTAACTTATTCAGTAGTCACTACTTATTCCAAAATATTGCTCTCAAATCCAAACTTCTAATTAGTTATTTAATTTTGACCATTTTGTAACATAATGCGTCATAACGAAAAGGAATAATGGATTTGAACCACGGTAATAATGGAATATGGACCTTTTAAGGTCGCATTATAGACTCCGCTAAACTGAGCAAATGTGTTAAGTGAAATTCAATCTACAAGTGATAAATTGAGTAAGTTGCCCAACAAGTGATGGGAAAGAACTTTTTAAATTGTCTCATAATTCAGATTTTGCTCCCTAATGATCACTCTAATGTATCATCACCCCCCAAATTTCGGCTTCTCTCATATTTACTGTCAACGCCAGGTGTTCACGACTTTGCCGGACTTATATTATACTCCCAAGAACCAGTCTAAACTCTTGGAGAAGTAATTCGAGTTTTCGAAGAATATGTTATATTCCTAATGTCAATTTATATACCACCGCTCGCGCAAGAAGCTAACGCCACAGTGTCACTGTCACTTGAGGCGAGACTACTCAAACTAGCCCCTGGGGCTAGAGGATGGAAAATTCTATTAAATTCACCTCCTTGATGACTTGAACAAAACATGGAAGGGATCTTAAGTGTGAGATATGATCTAGAGAAAAGTACGGAAAAGGTACTTGTAGTTGAGCCCGTTTTCAGATAGGATCATGTGTTTCATTCTTTATCAAAGTGGTTATGTGTTTGAATTCCGTTATTACAAGAGAGTCACGCCGTTAAAAACATCTAAAAAGACCGTTAAAAGAAAAATACCGGAAGGTGCGCCTCAATAAGACGACCGCTACGCCATCTTTCTTTTTTTGTATTCAGCCACCCTTGTCACCGGGAAGTCCACCGAAAAAGTGATATTAGCGAAATCATTTTTTAAAAATAATTCAAACAGATCAGAAAAATCCAAAGGCGAAGGTGGTTTGGAGGTCATCTTGACGAGGCGCACCTTTCAGTATTTTTCTTTTAATTTTCCGGATGAAAATCGGAGTTACTTTTAACAGTCTTTTTCAGACGTTTTTAACGGCGTGACCCTCTTGTAATAACGGAATTCAAACACATGGACCACTTTGACCCTATCAGAAAACGAGCCCAACCACAAGTACTTTTTCCGTACTTTTCCTTATGATCTACTTATATTACTCCCATTTGTCCTCTTAGACATTTACTGACATGATGACCATATATGATCCATATATATGTGCTAGCTAGTAGCTAGAACCAAAGTTTTTCCGTTTTGTAACTTTGACAAATATCAATTTCTTATTTATTAGTGTCTTAACATTGACCATGTCTAGTTTATGTCTTATAACTTAGACCATGTTCTCGGAAAAAGTATCAGAATTTCCGTATTATGAGTTCTCCCATATCAATATTTCAATGTGGATGTCAACAGAATCTATTTAAAAGTGATGTCATTGAAAATCAGAAAAATGTCAAGAGATAATGAGAATTTAGGACCATTTCAAGACATGTTAAGGAGCACATACAGAAAATATATATACTCCGTACATAATATAAATAATCTCCTCCTATTTGTGTTTATGAAACTAAAACATGATCTAGTCCCGGCTTAAATATTAAATATTTGATTGAAAAATGATACGATTATTTAGATAATAACATAATATGATCATTCGAGTATATTTTGATAAATAATTGTGACGAGTATGTAATCTAATGAGGTCATTGGTGAGTATGTTATATGCGTATTCTTTGATGATTAAGTTTAGATTTTAGAGTTCCAATTATTTCATAAATTAGAAAAATAAAATTAAAAGCTCAAATTGAGACATTCGAATCATACATGTGAGAAACTTAATGTGGTGTATTTTCGCACACAAAATTGAATATGGATATCGAAACATCCACAAAGTTCTGTATCACTTCAAAATGACGATATTCAATTTCATAAATTCCAATATAAATACGCAGTATCTATCATTCAATAATTTAGTGTGATAGAAGTGATGATTTAGTGAGGAAGGTGGAGGGGAAATACCCAATCTCCTAAAACAATGACCAGAAGTATTCCGGGTTGCCGGACCGGGCACCGAACGTATACTGAATACCCATCAATCAGAGCTAGAGTAATACTCCATGGGATCACCAAACCCATGGTTGTCACTAAGAAGCTGCAAATTAAATTTCATAAATAAATCATCTCATATCGAACAATAAATAAATAAATTAAATATCACTTCCGGTCTCTTACTCCCTTTATCCCAAATTAAATATAACTCTTTCCTTTTTCATCCCTCACAATTTTAGGCCACACAATTCATACTTTCTTAATCTCCTTGCAAAGTCAAAATATGAGTTTATTATGGGACTGAATGAGTACAATTTTGGTCAATATTTTTTATCTTTTCAAAATTAATCAAAGTTTTCATTTGATGTAATTATTTTTGGTCTTGTTTATAAAAAAATCGTGAATGTTGTTATTTCTCTCTCTTTTGGATTCTATGGTACTCTCAAAGTACCATACCTTTGTCCACATAGATCAATCAAGATGTTGCAATTGAATTATTTAAATGTTCGTAAATTAAAAATGATACAATGGTAGGGGTGTAAATGAGTCAAGCTGCTCGTGGATCGCTTGGGAAAAGCTCGACTCGAGTTCGGTCATATTAAGCTCGAGTCGAGTTCGGCTTGATTCGAATAGTTAACAAACTCAATTCAAACCTATTTATTTTAGGCTCGTGGCTCGCGAGCTGGTTCGTGAGCCTTTGTGTCATATTTTATATATAATAAATATATATGTAATAATTACATATATAATTTTTTTGAAATATGTATTCTAATTTAGGACTTCCATTTTCAATACTTATCTTAGAGTGTATTATAATAGTAATAATTACAAAAATAATAACATGTGAGTATTATTATTATTATAACTATAGTATTATTATTATTATTATTATTATTATTATTATTATTATTATTATAACTATAATCTGTAATAATATAATATGCACTCTTAATATTTATTGACAGTAAAATAATGAATAAAAATGTTAGTAAATAAGAGATAAACTAAAAATGAAAATGAATAAGTACATATATAATATTTTTAGCTCAAGTTCGAGCACCTTATTCGAGTTCAAACCTATAAAAATTAATTAGCGAAACTTGATCTGAGCTCGAGTTGAGCTCGGCTCGAGATCGAGTTCGAATTATTTAACTCGTCAAAGCTCGAGATCGAACTCAATCTCGTGAATTCTTATCAAGCTCAAGCATACGCATGCTCGGGCTCGACTCGTTTACACCCTACATTAATAGTATGGGCCAATCAAGTGAATGATAGGTACGTTACCCATTTTTAAATGGGTATTGTAGTCGTCAAACTTAGCAAAGTTATAAAATAAATTGCATAAATGGTACTTCCTTCGTTCTTAAATAAATGCAACGGTCAACATTTCACACTTGCCGAGACACAACTTTGACCATTAATATAAATGATTTTGTATTAGTAAAAAAATTAAAAAAAATTAGATTATGAAACTTTACAATGAGACAAGTTTAACAATATTTTTTCATAAAATAATATTATTACATTAATAAATAAAACGCAGTCAAAGTAGATTATGTGAATAGTGTAAAAGTCAAAGTGTTGCATTTATTTAAGAACGGAGGTAGACTATAATTAACTATTGGTATTGCGCTACTTGGTATAGTAACTCTTAAATGATACAAATCAGTATCATAAGTATACGTAAATGTTTGAACTTACACTACTACTTACATTTCTGGCCAAAACATTCGCATGGTAGATAAATTTGTGTACATAGAGTTCACCGTAGAGTAATGACACAGAAAAAAGCGATATAAAGTGGAATATACACATAGAATTCAGGCGGTCATGTAGATTTTTTTGACAGAAAACTTGAATAATATTATCGTTTAAGAGCCCGTTTGGTAGTATGAAAATCGGATGATTTGGCTGATTCTGCTGAAATTTATGAAGTTCTGGTTGAAGTGGCTGATTTAGCTTATTTAGGGAAAAAAATTATTAATAAATCAAAGGAAAATTTATATGTAAAAATAGCTAAAATGGGCATCTACAGTAACTTCAGTCAATACAGTAAAAAAAGTAACTTCAACCTTACTTTTTCTGCTTATTACACAATTCAATGCGCGAAAGCAAAAATTATGTGTTTGGTGAAAAAGTTGACTGATAAGCCTGATAAGCCAAAAAACAGCGTTGTCAAACGGCCTCTAAAACACTTACCTACAATTATAGTACTGATTTATTTCATTTCATTTAACAGTTGTACCAAAATGTAACAATTAGCTTTTATGCATTTTACCCCAAAATTACTAAAGGGGCTCTTAAACTACAAATTAAAATAGCCAATATATACAAAAAGAAAGCATTACCAGAAAGCGGTATAGCTGTAGAACTCAACTCCTATAGACATGAAGAGCAGAGACGCAGAAGAGAAAACAGCCTGCCCCAATCTCAAAGCGAAGCTGGCGCTTGTTCCAACTGCTCCAGGTAAATCATCATTAATGGCCATTTTGGTGGACTCTGATGATACTTTATATGTTCTTAATTAACCTTAATAACAATTTGAATTTGATGATATATACGGTTGGGAAGCTCAGAAGCCAGAATTAATAATGTTATTAATAAATAATAACATCAGAACTAATAAATTTTTTTCGAAAGAAAAAAAGTAAAACGCTTCTCGGTTCTCTTGTGTTGGTGCAATAAAGCGATCACCAGAAAGAAGGAAAGAGAAGTACGTACACCGAAGAAGATTCTGCATTTGGGGTTTGTTTGGATGCAGGGGAATTTTGGATTTGGGATTTGTTTCGGACTGAGAAGAGAATTCAACGTTGCACAGAGTTTGGAGTGGGGTCCAAACGAATACTTAGAGCTGCACGTGGTGTGCGGAGAGCCTTTCTTTTGGTGTTTTGAGGGACAGCGATGCCCATTCTTACCGACACAGCTTTACGTACTGTTGAGGATCGGTGGAGGATCAAATCCTCTTTTATTCAGTTTTTCTTCGTTAATTCTAAATCAATCGATTCTTAACACGATTTATTACACCACGTGAATCAAAATTTTGTCGTACAAAAATGATCTAGAGGAGGAAATTCTGGGTTGTCTACTTGTGTGAGATAAGTATTTATGGATTTCATAGTAGAAAGAATAAGAGCTCCTTTGGTATCGATTTATCAGATTTATCAGCCAACTTTTTTACCAAACACATAATTTTTTATTTCGCGCGCTGAGTTGTGTAATAGTAAAAAAAATAAGATTGAAGTTACTTTTCTGGCTGTATAGGCTGAAGTTAACTGTAAATGATTATTTTAGATATTTTTTCATATAATTTTTTTTATTTAACGAATAAAATAGATTTTAAATATAATTTTTACATAAATAAGCAAAATCAACCAATGCAGTCACTTCAGCCAGAACTTAACAAATTTCAGCATAATCAGTCGATTTCATTATTATCAAATGGGCTGATAATGGGCTCTAAGAGTCCGTTTGAAATTGGATGAGTTGAATGATTCGATTGAAAACTGTGAAATTGTGGTTGAAATATCGATTGAATCTCTTGAATATGAAAAAATTATAGCGTGAACTCTGAAGACTAGAAGAAACTAACAAAACTACCAATCCACTTATCCACAAGTGCATAATATGAGCAAAAAGATAGTTAAGGTTCTTAACATTTTTCAATAATCATCGTTCAAGAAAAAAAAAATTCAATAATCCGTCTATAAATATACAAAAAGTGACTAGATTTTCTAAAGTTCGACTCCGTTCCATTTTACAGGTACCATTTACTTTTTAAACCGATTATAAAGAGACAATGACACTTAGCTCATTTTCTTAATTGACTAAATTTTAAAACAATAATGCGCAAGTTTGCAATGGTAGAAAATTGGTCAAGTCAAATAGAGGAATTGGATATTGGTGAATTGTACTCGAATGGTTCAATTTGGCCCCTCAACTAAACAAATCTTTAATTGGCACTCTAAGCTCGATAAGAAGATTCAAAATTCACTTTTACAAGTTACCAAGGTTGTTAAAATCTCGATTTAAATCGTAAAATCGTACGATTTTATGATTCTACAATAATAAATCGATTCAAATCGCAGGTAAAATCGTAAAATCAAAAAATCGTACAAAATCGTAACAAAATCGTACAAAAATCGTGTAGAATCGTATAAAATCGTATCAAAATCGTAGCAAAATCGGAATAAGTTTTTTTTAGTGAAAATGGTTCAAATTTATTAAAATTAACTACTACAAATTGATACAAAATTTCAATAATAATAACATCAATAGTATATTTAAAAAAGTATTGGATTCTTGTGTTATTTAATTATTTTTATGTTTTACATATGTTTAATGTTATTATTCACTCTATTTACAATATAAAAATAGTTTATAAATCTTGTTTTTGACCTTGTAGGTATAGTGGTATGTAATAAAATGACATAATACCATTAACTTGCAACTTAATTTTAATATTTATTTATTTTATAATTATTAAAATATGTTTGATAAAATCTTACGATTTGCGATTCGATTTTACGATTCGATTTTCAAAAACATCTACCGATTCGATTCAAAAATGCGATTTTAACAACCTTGCAAGTTACACCCGATCACTGCCACATTACTTTGTAAGATGTTAACTGTGCATGTGACGTGAAAACTTATGGATCAAAAATTATGAAAGAATGAAAATATAAAATATAAAGTATAACATAATAAAAATACAAGTCGAGAATATAAAATATATAAATATAAAATATTTTCGGTAAATGCAAAATAAAGAAATAAAATTTTAAACTAAAAGAAATTAATTCTTGAACTTTATTTCCAAATCATATATTTATATTTTTTTGAAAAAAATGTATGTGTACATAAAACACATATGTGTGTGTGTTAGCGTCTACGCACACGCACATGATTGTATATATTAGCTTACTTCATAATTCATATATGGAGTGTTTGCAATAGAGAAAACACTGAAAGATAACCAGTGTCTAATTTAAAACACTAGTTTGAAATTGTTGAAATAAAGAACTGCTTTTCTTCCCGTGTGTATGAAAAGTAAAAGTTGATAGTGTTTGGTAAAATATGTGTTTTTTGTGTAATAGAAAACGTAAAAAGTGGTTTCTAACTTTTAACTTTTAAACATTTAATAAGTAGAATTTGTCACTTGAAAACACTATTTTCAATTTTTTTAAACCAAAAGCCGAAAATAACATTATTAAGGGTTTAGGGGGTAAATTGAACGATTCGTTCGGGTTTGGGGGCTTATTTTACCCCTTAAATTGCCACGTCAGATGCGCAGTTGGCACTTTAATGAATTGCGTGGCAGTAATCGAATCATGGCCTGCAAAAGTGAAATTTGAATGTTTTTATCGAGTTTAGGGTGTTAATTGGATCTTTTATGAGTTTAGGGAGTAAATTGAGCATTCTAGACGGGTACAAGGACTTATTTGAGCCTTTAGCCTACATTTTTTTCCTGCATAGACAACTGTCTGTATACAGATAGGGATGGACCGGGCCCGGTCCGGTTCCGGGTCGGGACCGGGCGGGCTTGGTTTTTTTGGGGTGAAGCCCGGCATTGGGTTGGGAATCTACCAGGACCGGGCTGGGCTGGGACCGTTTTGGGACGGTTCTTTTAATTTTTTTTTAGATTTTCTTATTTATTCCAACCCCCCAACCCCCGCCAAAACACCCAGCCCAGTCCACCTACCATAGGACCAAACCCAAAAAAACAAAAAACAGGCCCAGACCGAACCCGGACCGGCAGGGTCGATCCCTATTTCCCAAGTCCCAGAACTGCCCCCTTAAATTCCCCGGGTCCGTCCTAGGCCCATAAACGGTCCCGGTCAACCGGTTCGGTCCGGCACAATGGCGGTCCGGTCCGGTCCGGTTCCTGGGCCAGTCAGACCGGAACCGGTCCACCCTTATATACATACCTTTGTTTTTCGTGTGTTTTGCAGAAAATGAGAGGGCTAGGTTGCATGAAAACTATTATTGTCTACGTACACAAACATTAGTTATTTGTATGTAGAAAAAACTGTCTATCTCATTCATTTCATTTCATTCATCATTACCAGAGTGTCGTAAAGGCTTACCTGGGTGGGGTACGGGGGGTCGGATGTACGCAGCCTTACACCTACATTGAAGAACATACAGACTGTTCGGGATGATCTGTGGTGAAAGTTGCATGGACTGGCTGTTGTTTTTTTGTCTTGTTTTACTCCAGGGGGTGTGTCTGGGGGAGGGGGTCTGGGGGTCCTGGAGTAAACTGGGTTGAAACCGAATCCATTGAGTTTCGAACTCGAGACCTCCCATAAGGGAGAGAGTGTTAGCGACCAGTTGAGCTGGACCACTTCCTCATGAGTGACTATTGCTTCATAACAAAGAAGTGCAGACAGTTTAGTGAATCGTTTTGCTTTATTACACCATATTTCCAAACCAACAATTAATGAATCTATTAGATATACTCTAAATAGACTACCTTGTAATAGTTTTAGCTATTAATAGAGTCTCGGTTTAGTCAGTTGAGCTTGTTAATGACTTAACCAACTCTCTCTCTCTCTCTCTCTCTCTCTCTCTCTCTCTCTCTCTCTCTCTATATATATATATATATATAGAGGAATGCTCCTGTCCAGACGTCCGGACAGGAGCCGCCGTCCGGCCGGCGGCGTTTGGCCGCCTTCCCGGTGGAATTTTTTGATGAAATTTTTATGGCATGTTCTCCATCAAGTCTAGTTTATCCACAAAAAAATTCAGCCAAAAACTCAATCGGGAAGGTCGTCAAATGATTTTTGCAAGTTAACTGGTCCGGAAAATACATATTCCGGACCAGTTAACTTGCAAAAATCATTTGACGACCTTCCCGATTGAGTTTTTGGCTGAATTTTTTTGTGGATAAACTAGACTTGATGGAGAACATGCCATAAAAATTTCATCAAAAAATTCCACCGGGAAGGCGGCCAAACGCCGCCGGCCGGACGGCGGCTCCTGTCCGGACGTCTGGACAGGATCTTTTCTATATATATATATATATATATATATATATATATATATATATATATATATATACGTACTACTGCTTCACTTGATATCAATACTACAATTCTCATTTTTCTCAATCTCTCTCTGTTATCTTTCTAATATGGTATCAGAGCTTTAGCTCGATCCATCTATGGCTATTACCGATGATTCCTCTCAAACCTCCAACAGAAATTCTGGAAATTGCAGTTTTCCGGTCACCTTTGCGCATCCTCTTCCGATCAAGCTAGACAGAAACAATTTTCTAATCTGGAAACATCATGTTGAATTTGTAGTTCGAGCGCACAAATTACTTCGTTTCATTGTGAAAGCTAATATTCCGAAGCAATTCAACACTGGTGATGACGAAGCAGCTGGCAATGTCAATGAAGCTTTTTCCATATGGGAGCAACAAGATTAGATGTTGTTCTCCTGGTTGCTTGCCTCGCTTTCTTAGTCACTTCACGCTCGAGTGATTCATTATAGACATTCGCATCAACTTTGGAGCGAAATCACCAGTTTCTTTCAAGCACATATCATCGCGAAGGCCAGGCAACTCAAATCTGAGTTGTGTAACACTTCTAAAGGTGATCGCACAATCTCAGAGTATCTTCTGCGTATTCAAACCATAGCTGATAATCTTTTGTCGATCGGAGAACCGATTTCTGCTAGGGATCATATTAATGTCATACTTGAAGGCTTACCTGAGGAGTATGAGTCTCTAGCTTCTTCTATCTCAGCACGGAGTATATTAGATACTCCTACTCTGTCTGAAGTTGAATCTCTTCTAGCTACGAAGGAAATGAGATTGAAGAAACTTCATGATTCATCACAGTCTACAATTTTCTCTGCAAATGTTGCTCGTTTGCAATCATCTCCTTCAAATAATTTTGTTAATGAAATTCCTGAATCTGAATCTTCAGAAGGTCCTTCTGCTCAGGTTGCAGAATTCAATCCTCCTCCTATCACTGATTCCTATAGAGGCAGGGGTCGTGGAGGTCCTATGAGAGGTCGTGGTGGTAGGAATGGTGGTCGTAGTTCAGGGATATGTCAAGTCTGCGGTAAACCTGGCCATCATGCTCTCATTTGCTATCACAGGTTTAATCCTTCATACACCAGCTCATCTCAGTTCCATGCAATTCAGAATCAATATTTAGCCAATTCTCAGGCCTATCCTTCTATTCAAAATCCTGCAATCATCCCATATCAAACACCTTACCCTTCCAACACTTCAAATTATTCCAATCCTAATCCACAACCTCCCAACTGGCCTCCACAGCAATCCTACAATCCTGTACCATTTCAGTCCTATAATCCTAACTCCCAATCATCAGCTTCTCAGAATCCTGTGTCATTCCAAAACCAGAATACCTACACTCCTTCACCTGTTGTAGCTTCTCATAATGCCTACATTCCCTCACCTACTGCAGCCTGGGCTTCTGCATCTCCTTCCATATTGGGACCACCTCCATAGCCACAGACTTGGTTTCCAGATTCTGGTGCAACTCATCATGTGACAGCTGATCCAATCAACCTGCAACACAGTGAACCACCTGTCAGTACTGACAAGCTTTTTATGGGCAACGGTCAAGGTTTGGAAATTAAGTCCATTGGTTTTACTTCCTTTCCCTCACCTTATTAGTCTTCTTTAGCCTTATCTCTAAATAATATTCTACATGTTCCCTCAATTACTAAGAATTTGTTAAGTGTCAGTCAATTTGCTAAGGATAATCATGCATTTTTTGAGTTTTATCCTTATGAATACTTTGTTAAATCTCAGGATTCTAAACAAATCCTGTTACATGGTATCCTTGGAGAGGATGGTCTCTATAGGTTTCAATCTGTTCCAGCTCTTGGTTCACATCAAAATACTGCAGCAAAAAGCTCTTCTTCTGTGTCACAACCTGTTCCAACTCCTTCCAGTCTCAGCTGTTCTAGCACTTTTTTATCCACTTGTAATAATGTTAAGGCTTGTAGTCCTTCTAAAACTTGTAATCTTTGGCATTTGAGATTAGGACATCCTCATTATGAGGCACTTAAGTCTGTACTCCATCTATGTAATGTTTCACCAATCAATAAAAATGATGTTTCATTCTCTTCTGCCTGTTGTATGGGAAAAGCACATAGACTGCCTTCATCTAACTCTACAACTGTTTATCACAAACCTTTTGAACTTATATTCACAGATTTGTGGGGACCAGCCCCAATCTTATCCTTTAATGGCTATTCTTACTACATATCTTTCATAGATGTTGTACCAGATTCCTTAAAAGAAAATCTGATGCTCTTCTTGCCTTCACAAACTTTTATAACTATGTGCAAAATCAGTTTTCCTCTTCTATAAAGTCTGTTCAATCAGATTGAGAGGTGAGTTTAGATCCTTTACCACATTGTTGTCTGAAAAAGGGATAACTCATAGAGTCATTTGTCTACACACACACCATCAAAATGGTGTTGTTGAGAGGAAGCATAGAACCATTGTTGAAAAAGGACTTACACTTCTCTCTCATTCTTCTATTCCACTTAAATTCTGGGATGCTGCATTTGCTACTGCAGTTCATCTCATTAACAGAACTCCCTCTAAATCCATCTCTAACTCTAGCCCCTACTTCAAACTATATGGTTCTATCCCAGACTATGCATTTCTTAAAGTGTTTGGATGCTCTTGTTATCCATTCATTCGACCATACAACAAACACAAATTTGATTTCCACTCTGAAACATGCATCTTTCTGGGTTATTCTTCTACTCACAAAGGTTATAAGTGTCTTTCTCCTTCTGGAAAGATTTATCTCTCTCGAGATGTTATCTTTCATGAGTCAGAATTTCCCTACCAAACTCTTTTTTCCTCCACACCAAAATCATCCACTGCTTCTTCCCCTCCTATAAGTGCTCCCCTCTCAATTATGAACACATTCACATCTCCTTCACAATCCAATTCTTCTTCTACTAACTCTACAAACCAAAATGAGTCTTCTTCTCCTTCCACTGAATCTCAGTCCACTCCAAGCAATCAAGGTCATCACTCATCTGAGTCTCAGCCCAATTCTAACCATCACAGTAATCAAATTTCTGAATCTCCTGAGTCTCAGTCCAACCATAATGCTCAGTCATCCAAGTCTCACTCCACTCCTCATGCTCAGTCCTCTTTTGAATCTCAGTCCAAACTCACTCCACTTACCAATGTTCATCCCATGAGGACAAGGGCAAAGTCAAGAATTGTAAAACCAAGGCTTAATCCACCCTTACTGTTAGCTCATACTGAGCCCAGATCAGTTAAACAAGCTCTATCTTCCCCTCAATGGCTGGAGGCCATGCAGAGTGAGTATAATGCTCTAATGATCAACAAAACCTGGTCTCTTGTACCTTTACCTCCTGATAAACAAGCAATAGGCTGCAAGTGAGTTTTTAGAGTCAAAGAAAATCTTGATGGTTCTCTAAACAAGTACAAAGCAAGGTTGGTTGCTAAGGGGTTTCTCCAAAAATTTGGTACTGACTTTGGAGAAACTTTTTCTCCTGTGATCAAGCCTGTTACTATGAGGGTCCTTCTTACACTTGCTGTATCAAACAAGTGGTCTATTCAGCAACTTGATGTCAACAATGCCTTCTTAAATGGAGTACTTGATGAAGAAGTGTACATGGTGCAACCTCATGGGTTTCAAGCAGAAGATACCTCTCTTGTCTGCAAACTGTATAAGTCCTTGTATGGGCTTAAACAAGCTCCTAGAGCTTGGTTTCTTAAACTTACCTCAGTTCTATATAGTGTTGGTTTCAAACAAAGCAAGTCTGATCCTTCTCTTTTGATCTATCTGTCTTCTGGTGTTCAGATATATATACTGATATATGTTGATGATATCTTGGTGATTGGCAATCAACCTTCTGCCATTAATCAACTCATTCATAAGCTTGACTCATCTTTCTCCCTGAAACATCTGGGAGATTTGGATATCTTCTTGGGGATAGAAGTACATAAATTGTCTGATGGTGGCTTACATTTGTCTCAAACCAAGTACATTAGAGATCTACTTCATCAAACTGGTATGATTAATTCTAAAGGGGTAAGTACTCCAATGGTCAGCACATGTAAACTCATTCAAGAGGGCATCAACTATCTTCCTAATCCTTCCTACTACAGATCTGTTGTGGGTATTCTACAGTATGCCACCTTGACTAGACCTGAGATATGCTATGCTGTCAATAAGGTCTGTCAATTTATAGTTAAACCCTTACAAGAACACTGGCAACCTGTTAAACACATCCTCAGATACCTATCAGGCACTGATACACATGGGCTTGTAATCAAACCTCTTCCCTTATCCTCCATGCCTCTTCCCATTTCAGCCTACTGTGATGCAGGTTGGGCATCTGATCCTATAGACAGAAAATCCACATCTGGTTCTTGTGTTTTTCTTGGTCCCAATATCATTTCATGGTGGTCAAGAAAACAACTTAGAGCTGTAAGATCTTCAGCTGAGGCAGAGTACAGGAGTCTTGCTGATACTACTGCTGAACTATTATGGATTCAATTTCTTCTCAAAGAACTTCAAGTACCTTTCTCCACTCCTAAAGTCTACTGTGATAACCTCAGTACTATCCAGCTTGCTCATAATCTAGTTTTACATTCCAGAATCAAGCACATGGAAATTGATCTCTTCTTTGTCAGGGAGAAAGTTCGGTTGAAGCAGCTACAAGTCTATCATATTCCTTCACACTATCAAATTGCTGATATTCTTACTAAACCATTGTCCAGCTCCAGCTTTGTTGCTCTAAGAGACAAACTTAGTGTGATCAGTACCCCACAACAAGTTTGTAGGGGGGAATATTAGATATACTCTAAATAGACTACCTTGTAATAGTTTTAGCTATTAATAGAGTCTCGGTTTAGTCAGTTGAGTTTGTTAATGACTTAACCAACTATATATATATATATCTGTACTGCTGCTTCACTTGATATCAATAATACAATTCCCATTTCTCTTAATCTCTCTCTATTATGTTTCTAATAGAATCTTTGGCTTCATTGCAAATAATGGACATAAAATGTCTAAATCCATTAAAAAAAGAGAAAAAATGCTATATAACCTTTAAAAATAGGCCACTTAAGGTTAGTAGCCTCTATTTTAATTAATAAACTAGATAGCACTTATTTTGTTAACTTTAAACCCGTAGAATTTTAGATACCCTATATAACCTCCATCCATCATCTTGTATACAAATATAAGCGGACGTTTTATATAATCAAGTAATGGTGCTAACTGCTAAACGAAGGTGTTAACCGCATGGCATTCGTTGATTCCAATCGTTCAACAGAAACCGGCAAAGCTGTCCGGCACATATATACTCATATCGGTAATTACATCCATAGTGTGCAGATTGAGATGAAAGAAAGGTTAACTTTTTGATGGAAAAGTGCATAAGTTGGAATTTCAGACTTCACCAAATAATCATTAATTCATTATTGTCTTAGAGTTTACTGAAAGTATTCTTCGTAGTTACTAAAACAAGAAGTAGATTAGGAAAATGCCCAAGGACCAAATAGCGTTTGCCTGCTTGCTACATAGAGGCGTGATCCCTCGATACTCAAGGAGTTTGCGGATTTATCGGCATATTAACGGTTGAGAAACTATCATTAGGTTATCTAGCTTATTTTTACTAATTCATAACATTAACTTAAAGTCATCTATTTAATTATGTATATATACCCATTTTTCTCAAAAACAAAATTATTTGTTTACATAAACATTAGTTTTCCTACCACTCAACCCTAACTTCTCTACCACATTATTTTGTCCTGTGTATAGACAACTAGTGTTTTACCCGGGCGTCGCCCCGGGCGGAAGTTGTGAATGTTTGAATACTTTGTAAGATATATATTTTATAGAATATATAAATAATTAATCGTTTTACTTCAAATAAATTTTTGTTGATTGTGAATAGTAATTTAACTAAACAACATATATTAAAAAGTGACATTGTAATGTAACACTGACATACCAAAATCACATTGTTAAGTTAGGTTTAAATTGGGAAACCTCTTTATAAACGACATTCACCGTGTTGGTGAAAAAATTTGTTTGTTTTGAACATATGAATATCTTAAGATATCTTTACGCATTACGTACTCTTGGTATTGCGATGTACAATTGGTCATTAATGAAACTTCTCTTTCAAGGTATAAATCATATTTTATGTGTTAACATTTAACCTTGACCCTTTTTTGGCAAAATTTAGCCTTCACTTTTATTGATTGTCATTGAAAAACTTACCATCATAAGAAATTGCTTTATTCGAAAATTGAATAAAGTTGTCATATGGTGACAATGGGATTTTTAACATGTAAACTTTATCTTTCATAACTATTCAAATCATGACTTGTCATACTTCTTATTTCAATCTGGTTATGACCAATTACGTTTTATTGAATAAAACTTATGCATGATTAATATTCCTCAGTAACATTATCGGGGGCTCCGATTTTCAAATGAAGGACATGGTTGGGCAATCCAACCATTGAAGCTTTATTAGGATATTCGACATTGTTACATATCATGGAAAGTAGTACCAGTGTGTGAAGGAATAATATTAATTGAACTAAGATATGTAACTCCTAGATCATCGATCAACAATAGCATGTAGTTAGTTACTCATGATGTGTACTGGTGTAACGTCTAAAATATTAGAACATGCCTCGTGTATCAGCACATCTTCATCCTGCCCTATAATCAAAGACGTGCGCGATATGCAACAATTTTGTCTTCACACTTCCTTGATGAATATTGTAGGTAGTGCGATAATATTTATGGAAATAGGAAATTAAATGATGAGTTGGAATTAGCTTTAATAGTAGAAGACGTAGATGAAATTTATTTAATATATATGACGAATAATAATTACTTGCATTGTGCATTTTCTACATATTTTTAGACCTCAATGTGCTCTTGTGATTCCATTTATTGAAATAAAATGATACAAAATCAATATATATATATATATATAATAAACATGTTGATTTTTACACTAATTGCATGTCCTACTTTGGTTATATTTTATTTATTAATGTATTAGACATTTTTGAAAAATATTGTTCAATCTGTCCCAATTTAAATTTCCAAAACCCTCATTTTTTACTTACAACGAATTATATATATTAATAATGAAAGTATTATGTTGGCAAACATGAAAAAGGAAGTGTTGAAATTAAAAAAGAATGGAGAAAAATCGAAAATGTATAAAAGAGAAACTTTTCGGAAGCAAACAGTTGGCCATGTCATTATTATATACTTCTAATTAAGCCAATTAATTTTTTAAGATGTAATAGAAAATACTAATCCTATAAATTTATGGAGAATATAAAAATATAGATTAATATGATTTATATTTATTTAGGACAATCACACAATATGTATGTACTCACAATTTACTCACTCCCTCCGTTCTGAAAAGATTCATCAAATTGTCTTTTCTTGGTCAATAAAAATCAACTTTGACTAATGATATTTTTAATACAAAATTATTTAGAATATGAAAATTATATCAAAATGTCCCTTATTCGAAATATGTTATGCAGGGTGATTCCATTCAATGCACAGTCGGCATAAAAATTAAAAAGTGCTTTGTCCCTATATGTGTCCTTGTCTCTTCCACCTCCCCCACTGCACTCTTTTACACCTAACATATAATTTGTTCTTATCCCTTTATCCCTTCAAAATATGTACTGTATAGAAATAGCAATACATAAAAATCTTTTTATATATCTAATAAAAATATATTTTATTGACTTCGTATTGTTATGTGGCCTAAAAGAACGTATTATTCTTAGTCACCTATCATTTGTACCTCTAAAGCTCTAATTGATATTCTCATGTATTCTCATATATGGAAGGTTTTTGTAAGGCTCTAATTGATATTCTCATGTATTCTCAAATATGGATGGTATTTGTGTTGAAAGCATAAGGAATGTAATATTTGACATCAAAAATTTGTTTTGTATTGAACATCTTCCCTTTTTGATACTTCAACACTTTAATGAGCTCATTAATTAATTTTGGAATGTAACTGCCGTATTAACATATAGAATAACATGATTTACATAACTTGCCTTAAGATTATATTACTTGCAAATGTGGTCTAAATTAATTGGACTCAATAGCAATATGTAAATTCATAATTGTACTCAATAGCAAATAGTTGAAAATTCAATTTCAATTTCAAGGTTCAACTTTATTAGTAAGGAAGTAGATGGAAAAATCAATGTCTTTATTTATGCGGATATTTTTACAAAATGTTATTAGTTCTTCAAATTCATTTTTCCTTAATAAATTATATAATTATTACTCCCTCAGTCCCGAAAAGGTTGGCCAAATTTCCTTTTTTGGATGTCCCAAAAAGATTGGTCATTTCCATTTAAAGTAAGGAATATGTGGCTAAAGTTAACTCTCTCCTCTACACAAATTTCAACCACACAGTTTTTACTTTATTAATCCACGTGAAAGTCAACTTTGGTCAACTTTTGTGGGACGGTGGGAGTATATTTTATAGACTATGGACACAAAAATTCCAATGAGTTTCCGGGGGCATTCAAACTTCATTTCTTTTTATGACCTAAAAGATAAAAGCAAAGATGGTGATGGAAGGTCATGGTGAAGATGGCCTATTAATTAGAGCAAAAACATATATAATGAAGGTGGCAAAGATGAGAAAAAAATGTACACCATTCGACAAGAAAATAGAATGAACAAAGCAAAAGGAGGGGGAATAGAATTTTCATAGAGCAATGTTTGGTGTACACACATTTCGTACGTATATGGACGGACTACACCCCTATGACTCTGAGTTGTCTACCTACAAAGCAACTTCTAAACCAATGCCAGTGTAGACAAATAAGTGAGGGTGTACACTACATGTGTACAAAAGATGTGGACCCTTACATGAGTTGTATCCGTGTATGTACACCTAGCACGTGCAAAACTAAAAATCACGAGTTATATTGCTGAGACGATAAACTCTGAATCTGGTTTGAGGGACGGCAATTGTCAGGAGTAGGCCTGGACTCGGGCCGGGTGGCCCGACCCGGAACCGGCCCGAACCGGCACTGTTCCGGCCCGCCCCGACCCGCGTGGGTTCTGGTTCGGGCTCGGGCCCCCCAATCATGAACCGGCCCGGCCGGTTCGAACCCGGTTCCGAGTTTTTTTTAATTTTTTTTTTAATTTTTTTTTTTCAATTTTTTTACTTTTCGGGTTGGGCTGGGTATTTTGCGCCATTTGGGGTGGTTTGGGGGTGATGGGGGGGGGTTAACTAGGGAAAGGGGGAAAAAATTAACAAAGGCCCGAGGCCCGGCCCGAACCGGGGATTACCCGGGCCGATTCCAGGCCCCCCATTCCAGAACCACCGGCCCGGGCCCGGGCCCGAGTCCAACCCTAGTCAGGAATTGTTTTGTCAGATTACCTACTGGCTACTATCTAAATGGTGTGTTTCTCTCAATTGTAAGCTAACTGACAAACAATTTTCTTGATTAATGGAGTTGTTTTGATGATCCAAAAAAAAAACTAAAAGTCACGCAAAAAAAAAAGCTTTCGTATATTATAAGTTATAACATGTTTAGACTTTTGACACTTTGTTAACCAAGTCCGCCATGATTTAAGAAATTGTTGAAATTTTTCCAATATTCAACAGCTAATAAGATGTTGATTGAAATGTATAATGATGTCGACTGATAACTAAGTAACTAACCCGGATTAAGTTTCAATAGGTCAACATTTTTCATAAACCCAACATTAGAAAAGAGAATAGGTTGAAACGAAACCCTAAAAAGCAAAACAAATTGTTCTGAATCCATCTCGCCATTCCAATTTTCCCAATCCCAGTTGCAGGCTAACTGCAAGAAAATGAAAAGACAACAGGGTCAAAAGCCAAACTTAAATTAATGTCATTATACATTTACACTACAGCACTTAGGTGGACATAACAGTAGACATAATAGATCATACAGACGTGACAAAAAAAATGAACCAGATTCATGGCAAGTGCCAAACTCGGTATTAGGAGAACCAATTACACCTAAGGCTATGCTTGGAGGAACAATCTTATAAGCTAGCCGGTAAACATTTCGCAAGACAAGTTGGTACAGCTTATGTTTGACAAAACAAGTTAACTACTTAACTGAGAGTTCATAGCATATCTTTTATAGCTAAGGGCTAATTGTCTCAATATTAGTGTTTGATAAAAGAACTACCTCCATCTAAAAAAATAAAGGGAAAAGGCTCAAAAATGACACTAAGGTTTTTAATGAAGTTCAGATTGGACACTAATGTTTTAAATAGACCAAATAAACACAAACTTAAACTTTTTTATTCCATTTCAGCCACCCTTTAACAGCTCCGTTATTCTGTTCCATTCGAAGTCACTACAAAGCACCGCCGGAAGAGATCAGCTTTGGACTTCGCCTCATCACTTCTTGCTTCCAGTCCTCCCAGCAGAAGTCAGAACAGGTCGGCTCTTTTTCTCCCAATGCAAGTGCAGCAAACGACACTTGCCATAGATGCCTCCCCTGAGCTTTATTTTTTCTCACCATAGCAGGTTTCGTAGATCAGGTTGCCCAAACCGGAGTAGAGGAAGTTCGTCTGAGTGAGGCTCTTTCCAAACAACCCTTACAAACAGGAACGGAGAAGTACGCAAGAAGACACCCTGGAAAATGAAATCACAGATGAGCAGCAAACCGCTCAATCCCCAAAAGCGGTATTCCGGCTAACCGACTCCCACACCCCCAATGAACGACTAGGTAGCTGCGCACGGATATGGGGACTCCCAAACCACTCAAAAATTCCAGTAACACTCGTCTGAAATAAGAACCTGAGTCCAAATGCACATCAAGTGTGAATAGTAAATCCACGAACCGTAAATCCAATTTCCTTGCTTTTCCGGCCTAAAACCATCCTTTCAGCCTCAACCAAGGTCAGACCTGAATTTAGAGGTGGATAACGACTAAGAAATCAGAAGCTAATCACAGAAGAAACTGAAACAAATCCATGGACACCATAGCGGTATACGCAAAAGAACTGGGTCGCAGTTCCCAGGAGAGCTTGCTGGTGGCGCAACGGTTTACCCACATGAACTTAGTTTTTGGGGCTGTTGTTTAACGGCAGGGAGGGTCATCTAACGAAGATGTTAAAAGGTGGCTCAAATGGATTCAAAAGGTTTAAATTTGTGTTTATTTGATCTACTTCAAACTTTAGTGTCCAATCCGAACTTCATTAAAAAACTTAGTGTCATTTTTGGACCTTATCCCAAAAATAAAACATAAAATAGTTGTTTTACCATTATAACCTCCAAAAAGTAAGAAAGGTCGAGATAAGTCTACAAAAAGTAAAGGGTGAAATGATAGATAAAGGGATAAAGAGGGAAAGTAAAAAGTCAGTGAAATTCAATTTAAGAAAGTGTTCATATTTTTGGGACAACCAAAAAGGGAAAGTGTATCTTATGAAATGAGACAGAGGGAGTAGCTCATAAGCTGGTTTGGAAATGCAAAAATGATGAAACAGTATGTTTGTCATTACTTTCAAACAAAGTAAAGGTTACAAGTAGAGGTATAAATGAAAAACTAATGGAGTATTTGAAAAGTCAACTTTAAGAAGGTGATGCAAGAATCTCAAATTAAATTCATAAGTTCCATCAATAGAAGTATCAAACAGCCTAACAGAGCTTGTTTAAATTAGGTCTCACAAAAGTTTTGACCTATGTAAATAGCTTCTAAAAAATCAAGAGTTATACAGTAGCATTTGCCACACCACACAAACCCCAAGTATAAATAGGAAGTTCTTGAGCACCAGGTAGCAAGAAAAATGATGTTCCTGTAAATATCACTATAAAATTGCTGACCGGAACATTTACCTTTATTAAAAATACATAGTATTGACTTTACATAAAAAATATCAAACCTACAACAATCATTTTGTACTTTTCCTTGTATACTTCTATCGTTAACATTAACCCACAGGTTGACTTTGAATTCAAATAGTTGTACAAATCACGTGCTATGTAACTATATTCAACCAACTCCTACCATTTTTAACCATGTTAGTTACTATTCATTGGTCAAAGAATCTCTCCTTCCTTCACTTATTTTCTTTTATGATTTCTTATACCTCTTTGAGCTGTTGGAAGTTTCCATGCTTCTTAGTATGCAATACACAACTTCCAACATTGATCTCTGCTATTTAACAGCACTGCTTGAATCTTTGAAGTTTATATTATGATTATTATCTTTAGTTATACACGGAGTAGTTATATAGGCCTTATTTTATTTGAAAGCGCTTTATTGTAGGTGTTTGGACACTGGACAGTTTGCACTTTGCAATATTAGTTTGACTGTATTGATCTTCGTCTACACTTAGTTTAAAAATGTGCGCACTAGGGTGCAGCAGATTCCATAAAGCTTGCCCTTTCCTCCACCTTTCCATTTTTGTGCCTCAGGTGAATAATGAATTCCAAAATGATTGATGTAAATTCCAAAATTTATTTTCCGGTCTCAATTTATTTGCCATAAGTTTCCTAGAGTTCTCTTCTACTGCGTAGATCGTAGTACTCCCAGAGTCCAAAACCACTCCATCTCTTCTTATTTATTACAAACAAAACTCTTCCCCTGCTCTATTTGCGATTTGTTTGACAATTTATTTGGGAAGTATTTAATCAGAGGTTATGTACTACCCTAAGTACAAAACCACTCCAATTCTTATTTATCACAAATTAAACTCTCCCTCTTCTCTTCGCATGTTGCCATCTTTCACCGTTTCACGTAAGCATTTTCTCTCCTTTTCTTAATCTTTTCCTATTTTCCCACTTCACTCAATTTCTTACTATTTCCCCTGTGCTCTGTTCTGCTTGACTCATGCTCTCATGCTCATTTCATCCAATCACAGATAGAACAATTTGTGCTCATGCCTCCCTTTCTTTTTTATAAGTTGCCTAGCCTTTGTGCATGACTACTTGTAATACCGACCTAGCTTTTTATTCCCAGAAAACTAAAGTGAACATTAATATTCAAATTTATAACTAGAAACCTTCATACTCTGTATTAATTGACTAGAAGTCTTTATGCAAATTTGTAATCTTCATTATAGTCTTAAAACCAGAAGCCTTAATCTTTCTGATTGTAACCAGGAAGCTTTTATTTGTAATCATTTTGAAAGTATTAAAATTAGAAGCCTAAATGTTTTAACTTTTAACCATGTAGCTAAATAAGTAACTAACTGATACTGTATATTTTAATTTTCAAAGCCCAGGACACATTAAATTAGTAAGTACAAACTCAGCATTTTGAACTTGAGTTATATCAGTAATAATAAAGCTCCAGGACACATTAAATCAATAACCATTGACTGATTATTGTTTCTCATGTGAATATTCTTAATGTTCAATTTGCCTGTTAGACTTGTAATGTTAATATGTTTTTAACATTATTTTTGGGTATAAGGTATCATGTACAAGTACTATTAACAAGGTTGTATGCTTAAGTTCTGTCAGAAGCACAGCTACGCCTCGCGCCTTGCCTAAATTTTACAAAAAACGCATCATAGTGCCCACCTTTTAATACTAATGTCCTACCTTTTAGCCTCATTCTTGAGAGCCATACATCACAGTGCACCCCCCCCCCCCCCCCCCCCCCGCTGACTGCTTCATATTTTTGAAACTTTTGTATTTCGAATTTGGGAGTTGAACAAGACTAGAATCTTTGAAGCATATATCATCTTTAGTTACAGTTATGTAATATGTAGGCATTATTTTAGATGCGAACACTGTTAATTGGTTTTTAAAAAGTTTGCATTACTGATATGGAATGTATTAATATTTGTCCAACCTTTTGGCCTCTGTTTGGGAAGAATGCACCACAAGACACCACCATCCTGGGTATTTCTCCCTTAATAACTACATTTATTAGAGAACAAAACAGTAGATTGTTAAGAATATGACTACATGCCAAAGCACGAGACACAGCCATAAAATGAGAATCAGGTAGTGATCTGTTTCTGTCTTCCTATAAGGATGTTTTTACTTGAACTGTAATCTCCTTCAGATAGCAACTTGGGATATGCAGTCCTGTACAAACACACTAAAATATGCTACCAGTGTAGCTGTTTTTTACTATTTGCATGAGGATCCTTGTAATCAAGCAAAATTGAAACTCAGTTTTTGGTAAGAATACGCAACACAAATTAAAATCATTATATAAACAAAAGGCCACATAGCAAAATTCCTAAATAAGGATATATACAGAAAAATAACCAGAACTAGAGGCAAGATACGCTTAATAAATATCAAAAACTCATAGAGCACGACAGGTATACGACATCAGCAACATCAAATAGTTTGGGGAAATAAAATTCGTTACCAAAGCGCCTATAATTCGAGCTTGAGCTCCTCATTTTGATCGGAGAAGAAGTGCAGGACGTAGGGTGCGACCCGGATAACGACGACCCATGCCCCGAACATTGCTACGTGAGACTTCAGCTGCTTCAAAGCTGCAGCTTTGTCTGGTTTCCGCATGAACATCCCTGGGAACATTGTTTCAGCTTCTTCTTCTTCTTCCTTTTTCTTTCTTCAAATGATTGAGTTCCCGGAATCAACAGAATTTGATTCAACCCCAACCCTAAAACACCTTTGTATTGGACATCAATTAGAATTTTCTTACTGGCCCAATATGAATTTCATATCTCCGCCCGAACATATTTTGCTCACATAGGCCCACTAAGCCCTTCAAAAAATAGGCTTAAATGTATACAAAAAATAGGCTTAAATGCATTTTTATTTGTTGAAAATATAGCATCTTCTATTTCATGTACCTGGAAAATAATTTTTACTTTTTCATACTGTAATTTATGTTAGTTTTTTTCCCCACATTGACCATAACAACCTTATTTTGATAATGAAAAAAAATTACAAATAAATTTTTTATTAGTCCTGTCATGTCATTCAGTAAATCCATAATTTCTATTTTTGAGGGTCAATAAAACCTGTTTTTGAATGGTGAATGATTAGCTTACCATTATTTTAACTCTAATATTAGCTTTCAATTAAGAAGCTATATAAAATGATGATGAACTTGCAATTTTACAGTAGATTAATTCGTGCAATCAAAAAAAAATTCTATGTAAATAGAAATATAATTGTCACGGAGTTAGTGAAAGAATAAAAATAAAATAATTACTATTATAGGGATGAAAAACTAAAAAAAATAAAATAGGAATTTAAATCACAATGTGTCACTTTGCGAGGGCAAAACAATATACTTCAGCTTTTCTAATACAGTAGATAATCCATTTGATGAGCTACCAGGCCAGTTAAATGTGAAGACTGTAAACGGCAATATAGTACATTCATATCACCTACATTTCCAATCTCCGTCACCTATTGATTTCGAAGGGTGCACCCTAACTATTGTGAAGATCATCAATGGGCTATTATCTTAAACTCTTGAAGATAATCTCATCATAAAAAAGGTGAATTTAATTTAGATATACGCTTCTCAAAGACTAAAGTTAAATTTCTTTTATTAAATTTATATACCGCCGATGGAAAATAGGAATAAGAAAGAAAGAACAAGTAAATCATAAGTCACATATATGCAACTTATACTATAAAAGTCATTGCAGTACGTTTTCCTTTTTGGAGGCAAGTCTATATATGCTTGAAATTTACACTTATATATGTGCCTAATTATTCTTGGAAAATTGATTGCTTTAAATATTAGTTCCATAATTTTTGGTCGTGTATGTTTTTTTTTTTGCAAGGAAAAAATTTAATTACTATTAATCAAGACATTGTCTAACACTGATACAATAAAAGAATAAAAGAAGGAGGAGTATAAAACTCAGAATGCAAATCAGATATAGAACAAGCGGCTCTAGCTAGAGCGTGGACCGACTTATTCGCTGATCGCATAACATGACAAAAAGAAATGCTCGAAAAATAATTGGTCAAATCTCTTATGTCTTCACCCAATAAACCAATCGAAGAGCAACTGGATCCATGTAAAATCTCTGAAATAGTCCGAGCTGCATCTGTCTCGACCTCCAACTCCGTCCATTTTTGGTCGTGTATGTTTATTAGTCTTGTTATCCTATCACTTACAATATAATTTGGAGTTGTGACAAATAAATTTATCAGTGGCGTCAAATCTTATGTCGGAGATAGCATGTTTCAGTAGAAAAAATCTTCAATACGAACAATTTTATAGTTTAGAAGATGAAATGTGCAAGTGTATAAAATTACAGGAAAAAATGGACACGTAAATAAGCACAGAATTGAATTTACAATGTTCTGATCCCATTCCTTTTTAAAAAAATTCAAAGGCATGCAGCATGTTTGTTCCTTTTCCTTAGCTTCTTTCTTCACTTCTTGTCAAATTTTTTGGTCTATATTGATTTTTGTATCATGTATTTTCTTTTTTTTGGGAATAATTTTGGCTTTTTCTTTACAATTAGTGTGCCAATTCTAAATCATATGACATCATTTCTTTGCCAAAAAAAATAGAAACATAAATCCAGCCGAAACAAAATAAACCAAGCCATTTTACTTTTGTTTGGTGTTAGGTTTTGAGTAGAATCTAAACCGGTCGAATTCATCCTATATCTACTATCTTTTCCCTCTTTGATGTCACATGCAAATTTGACTGGCACAAAATTTAATATAAAATATTTCTTTAGAAAGATGATTAAGTAATATGAAATGTATAATATTTTTTTAAAATAAAATTGATGACAAATTTGTGATGGATATAAATTAAAATGGGTAATTTGAGTTTGCATTCCATTTTATTATTCAAATTGAACTTTACTTTTTTTCAATTCTTTGTATATGCACCTCAACCCCGTATGAGAAGACGAAAATGTCATTCAATCAAGAATATGTTGAAGGTCAATAGAATTGTTGATGAATGAGCATTTTTGTCTTTTCATTTGAACTTGATGTGCAAATACAAGAATTTTAAAGACGGGGTGCAAAATCCAATTTTGACAATAAAATATGGTGCAAACTCAAATTACTTCAAATTAAAATGACAACAATGGGATTATAATTTAGGGACTCAGCTAGCTAGTAATGGCCGGACAGATCAGACATTACGCCCAATTTGACTTTATATCTTGCGGTAAGTAAGGGGTGTTTGGAACTGATTCTGCTTCTGCTTCTGCTTCTTTTTTAAAAACAGAAACATAATCAGAATCAGTTTTCAAAAGTTGGTACCTCCTCGCTTCTAAAAAAACTAATTCTGAGAGTAAATTAGAGCTTCAGAAATGTTTCTGGAATTTCACTCAAATACTCCAGCTTCTGCTTCTGCTACCTGAAGGAACAGAATCAGTTTTGAAAATCATATTCAAACACTCCCTAAATAGGTGGGGAGGGAGCCGGAATAGGCTATAATTGGTGGCGGCTACAAATCAATTTGACGGAAAGAAACGTTGTTTTAGTTAGGTACGTACTCCGTAGTTCTCAACGGTGCACCGTTGACATTTTTGCCGGCATTTTACCCAAGATTGAAAACCAGCCACAGTGATACCGAAATGGGATGTTAATTCTTTGGCCATCTGTTTTCAAGAAAAATACAGCAAAAAAAAAGTCAGCATGTTTATCATACAATTAACAGAAGTCATTATCTCTATATCTTTATTTAATGATGATTACAAGATGGGTATTAATCAATGGCTAGTATCAAATCAAACTCGAGAACTTGACTATTACAAGATGGCTATGATGATATAGATTATCAAAGAGAGCAATTAGACAAGAAACCGGTTTACGAAGGCAATTCATGATTTGAATTTTTCTGATATGATCTGATTTGAATCTTTTTTTATCATTTTTAAAGTTCAAGATTTGAATTTTTATGCAATTAAAGTTACATTACGAAAAATTGAAATTGTTTTTAGATGAAATTGATTGTTCTAGCAGTTCCTTGTGCATAAATCATCAACACATGCATTACTAACCGCGAATCTCTTTACAACTCAAAAATCAAAATCAAACCCCAAATCAAATGTGTTGACTCAATACGTCGATTGTGCTCATTACATTTCAACATTGCCTACAACGTACCCAACATAGCTAGTTCTAAATTGACATTATTTAAAAATGTTTTGGAATTCAATTTTATTGGATTGGAGGGTTTAATTAAAGTGATTAAAAACAAATGAGATTTAAATGTGGAAAATATGATTTGTACACTTTATTGTACATACCCCTAGTTGCCTATGTAAACATGCAGTTCATTCAGAAACTCCCGCGTACACAGACAACTAGACAGTGTGTACAAAAAAGTGTACAAGTAGCATGCTCCTTTAAATGAATATACCAAATTAAATGGTACTACCTACGTCCCATTTTATGTGTGCTGCTTTGATTTGGTACAATTATTAATAGAGTAGTTGAAAAAGTAAAAAATGTGGTTGAGATTTGAGTATAATAAAGTGAAATGGTGTGTGAACCACATATTTCTTTCTCAAAAAGGAAAAGTTACACTTATTTTGATACAATCTAAAAAGGAAAGTAAGACACGTAAAATGAGACGGAAAGAGTATGTCTAAAGATCAAATACGTAAAAATTGAATACGGAACTTATCCTCCCATCTAAAGTCGTCAAAAATCCGGCCTCCACCAAAAAACAGCAAACAAGTCTACGAGTAATTTTATGAAGTCATGTATGACTCCACTATGGATTCATATGGTTTGTGTCTTCACCATAAACATTTGATTTTATAGTGGAATCACCATTTTTAAATTCATTAAATAGATGAATAGGGAAATCATATTGATGCACCAATTTTGTCAATAAAATATGGTGCAAGCTATTATGAAGACACAAAAGCCCATATGCTTTTATAGGGAAATCATACGACTTCATAAATTTTTTGGAAACAGATTAGAAAAAAAATATGGTCATATTTCTTTGAACACATAAATAAATGTATGAGTACTCATTTTTCATTTGAATGCAATTGCAAGTAAAGTTTGTTTTGAACACGTTTTGCATGAATACCTCGTACCAACACATAAATACATGAAAAAGCATATGATACGTCACACTTTATAATCCGCGTGTATTTAATTTTACTCCGTATTTTATACTACTATTACGAGTAGTACTTGTTGATCCGGTGGTCAATGGTCAAACTCGATTTCCAAATACTTCGTTGTATTACTTGTATATCTTGCTGGAAGCACAGTCAATGGTCGATTGCATGTTTGCATGAACCAAATGAGAGGGTTGGTCACGATTTTAGTTCCCTTCATGCTATCTTTTCTATTTTAGTGTTATACCATACGTAGTACACTCTCCATCCTACAAAGGTTCGGTCAAATTGACTTTTCTTGATCAATGATTATTAATTTTGATCAATGATGTTTTTTAATACCAAATTATTTTCAATATGAAAATTATATCAAAATGTTTCGATCCTTATTCAAAATATTTTCATAGAAGTAGTATAATTTTTTTTGAATTATATAAAAATATGATAATTAAAATCATTGTTCAAAGTTTGCATCATTGATCAAGAAAAGTCAATATGACAAACTTTTTCGGTACAGAGGTAGTATTTCATATAGGCAGTTTCATTGCTCTCATTATTATATACTACATCCGTCTCACTAATATTATGACATGAAAAGATAATGCATGTGTTGTTAAAAAAGTTAAGTCTATATGGTTGCTAACTTGATATTGAATTGATAAGATAAGGTCATCTCCAACAGTTTACATCATTTTTTACACTAAAAAGATGTAATCATCACATCAAACAATATTTTTTCTCCAACAGTTTACAGCATTTTCATCACCAAAAAGGAATATTCTCTTTTTATTCTTTTTACTAACTTTTTATCATTCTTCTATTTAAGTATCTAATTATCATATATTTATACATTAGCCCTCATTTAATATTTTGACATTTCACACATTATTTCACACATAAAAACTAAAATACACCATTTTAATATGTATTTTCACGCATTTCACTAATTAAAATACAATAATCAATATTTCACAAATACAAGCTAAAATCACATAAAATTAAATATTACAATAATATTATTCTAGACTTGGGTAGTTATAAAAATACAAAGAAATCAGATCAGGCTACATCAGTTCAGACCAGACCAGACCAGCGTAGACCGACAAATTTCAGTCCAAGTAAAAACATACTCCCTCCGTCCCGTTAGAAGGTTCCCACTTTCCTTTTTTGGACTTCCTGTTAGAAGGTTCTCATTTCCATTTTAGGAAACAATTAACAATCTTAAGTGACAAATTAGTCATTAAATATTACAAATAATACATTTATAACATCACAGTTATCAATACTAACACATTATAATATATACCTATTAAAATTATTTCTCAAAATATACCCGAAGTACTTTATTTAATTATCACCTAAATAACCGTGTCGTTTTACTATGAGAACCTTCTAGCGGGACGGAGATAGTACTAATTTGTTGTTTTAAAAATGAGTCAAAACTATAACAATCGAAACTTTGAGTCACATTTGAAATAAAAAATTAAAAAAAGTGGATGGCGTGAGATATGGTGTACGCCATATTTGGTGTAAAGCAAAAGCCTCTCCCCCAAAATGGTGTAATGGTGTAGGGGATGGTGTTACTATTGGAGCAATTTTTTGCCAAATCCACCATTTTGGTGTAGGATTTGGTGCTTGTTGGAGTTGCTCTAAAAATGATTTATTCACCACTAGGAAATCGATCTTTTGAGGCGCATGTGTAACGGCGTATTTACGAAAAGTGTCTGTTCCTTCTTTTTTGAACGAAAAATTGTCTGTTCCTTGTATGCTTTTTTCCGATCAGAAGCACTTGTACTAAAAGCGCTCCTACTCTTCACGGGCACAGGGCACTTATATCTGGCCGATGCTAAAAATATCCCGACAAACCTAACTTAAAACTAGCTAAGTACTCTTAACGAGACTACCTTCGTCCCAAATAGATCAACGCTAACCTCTGGCCGCTCGCTTCTCCTCCCATGTTCGAGTCGATGCAACGCCGCCGGCTCACTGCCGGCCGTTGCTCCGTGCCTCTGTCGCGGATTCATAGCGATGCAGTTCCCAGGATTTCCATCAGCACCGGCACAACGCCTCCAGGCTCACAGTTTCATGGCGGCACCGGCACAACGCCTCCAACCCTTCACGGTACAGCTCCATGCCACCTCTCCTAGGATTAGCCTCAGCTCTTCATTCACAAACCACAACCTGAATTTTGTAAACCTAATCTGAAATTCATAGAGGCATTCACCAATTCCAATTTTCACCATTTTCCTTTCGCTTATACCTGAAATTACTTCTCCCCCAAACTGAATGTTGAATGTTAGATCCCAATTCCTAAATTGAAATTATAATTTTTCCTTATTTTGAAGTCAGACTTGTATATTGTAATCCTAAATGTGATGATGTCATTGTCAAAGGTATGAACTAACTAATCTTGTATATTGTATACTTGTATACTGAGTCGTTTTAAGTATCAGTACTAACTAATCTATTCTCTTTATTGCAGACTTGATGGGATCTATCAAGAACAAATCGATCATCTTATCAAAGGTTATGCCAATCTCGTTGACCTCATCCAACCCATGAAGTCTTTCAACTGGTATTTTCAATCTCTTTTTGTTTCCACTATTTCGTTTTTAGAACTTCACTTTTGTTCATTAGGCATATGAATGGAGAAGAAGTCGTTTATTTTCTGATTTTCCTTTTATATTTTCGTTTTGTGAAGTTGAGTCTTTGACATCTTTCATTTTCTTATTTTGTAAATTGAAGTGTCCATCTTCTTAGAAGGCATACTCAATTTTGATATGTATTAGTTTTTTACAATGAATAACCTGTGATCTATTTTTCTCTCCGATGAATTCTTATGATATTGAGCAGTAATTCCGTTTATGTACTTGTTCATTCTGTTTTCCATGAATTTAATTACAGTGATAGTTAATTGCTTAGGTGTAATGTGATGATTAATTGCTTTGATTCCTTCATTTTTTGCATTTGAATATAAGATCCTTTTGTTCATTCATTTTTAGTTTCATTCGCTTCATTTTAGGAAGAAGATGAAAGGCCCTAATTTTTTGGTAGTGGCTATACAGAAGATGGAAGACCCTACTGAGTGTTCCAAGTTATATCTATTAGAGCTGCGTTTGGAGTCTCGTATCTGTTAGTTTCCATTGTTATTGGTACAAATGATTCTTCTTTTAAGACTTAAGTTCTTCATTTAAAACAACTCCACCCTCCATGATACGTTTGTTTGTCAAGCATATGTACAAGCATTCTTGAGGGAAATGGGCAGCTCAATGGGTGGTGGCCTCATGGAAGTTTCCGGCCTGATTTCAGGGTTACACTGCTTCACTACTGGTACTGATAATGGAAAACACTGCCTGGCTGAGTTTGGGGGTGAGGTGCAGGAGCAACTATATTAGAACCATTTTTCATATTTGTTAAAGTTGAAATATACATTTCCTTCATTCATATTTGTAATATTCATATAATAACTTTGTATGCCATTTTATCATGTACCAATGTACCACCAAATCCAATGGGGTGTAGTATATTTTGGCTTATGGAGGTTTATATTGACACTTAATCAGATCTGGTGGTGATTATGGTGGTGGTTGTGGTGGAGCCTATGGAAATGGATCTGAAAACACTACTTACTATGATGACTAAGGTCAGTTTCTTTGTGTTATTGACACTATTTCATGTTTTTGGCCGCTAACTAAGGCCAGTTTCTTTGTGTTATTATTATTTTTACTCCGTATTATTTTATATAGCCTGTTTAAAATTTGTGATCCTAAACTCTTTAGAATTTCAACAAGTATAGGTGGATGAGAGAGAGTCACTATACTCCACACCAAGTTGGAGATGTTATAAATATCATAAACAGAACTACTCTTCATCTCTTATGGTAATGTCTTTTTGTCCTCCCTTTACGGCTTTACTTCCTTACTCTCTTATTTGCTCTGCCAATGCTTTATTTATTCTTCTATTATAAAATGTCATAAGCTATCCCAGAAATACTTGACTTTGTTTTTCTTGTCTAAAACTTGTCCAAACATAAGTTAGTCCCACTATCTCCTTCCCTCCTGACATAGTAATAAGTGTCAGTAAGTACTAATGTACAGTTGTGCACTATGACGTGTTTAACTATTGTGAAGTTAGTAAATGATTTAAGAAGAGATCAGAGAAAATACTGACTACATTTATGTGTAAATGTAAAGTCTCTTATAGATGTATGGTCTGCAATTTACTTGTCCAGCGCATTTTATTGTCCGAGTTAGCTGCCTCATATATCTGGAGTCAATTGCTTAAATCTTATATTTGAAGTATTAAGTATGCAAATTTAGTAGTCAATTAATTACAGGTGTGCTCACAGGTTATTGATCATGTCAACAAAAACAAGAGACATAACACAAGCATTCTCATTCGACACCTTGGATCATCTGGAACTTCAAAGATTCTTATAGATGCTGGAATGTATGTACTTGTTTCCACAAGATAGTTATTACTATAATGATGTCTTTGGAAAATTAGAAACACGACATTGATTGAGTATAGCTGACATCTTATGTGTTACTTCGGATTGACAATTCTACCATGAAAACATTTTTTTTTCTTGCTTAATGTGCAGGTTCTACCATAGCTGCTTGAGATGGTTTCGTCTTTATGGGTAAGTTCCTCTTCTTTTAATTTATTATATTAATTTATTATATTAGGATCAGTTTACAGATAGTAAATATGGGATGAGATAGTAAAATCTGATGAATTATTGATGGTTTGGTTGAAATGTCCTAATGTGTTGAATGAGCAAAAATACCTTAAAGTTATTGTCAAGAGTATTTTTTTAAAAATAAAGAAATAATTATATTTCTAAATTCTAGCTGCTCTAGGGTTATTTTGGAATCAAAGAGTGAAGTTGTAGAGGTAGTCAATGTTGTTAAAATAGGAGAGATGGAAAAGGAGGAAATTTAGAAAAAGATGATGACAGATAGTTTGTATAAAATTGTTTCTAATGCCACGGTTAGATGGTGTGTTTATTTTTTAATAACAATTGCTCATTATTTATTCTATTCTATTATTGCAGATTTTTCTATACAAGCATTGAAGATCAAATGATGAGGATTGGTTTTGGATCAATGTAATAAACTAATAAATAATGGATATCTTGAATCCTTGATACTTTTTGCTTAGTTTAACTTTATGGATTAAAAGTAGTATGATTCCAGCATTGTTTGGTCATTGTGATGTCAAAGTACCTTTAATGTTCTTGAATAATTTAATTATACATTTTAATAAAAAACCATTTGTTCTTTCCAAGTGATTAGTTTTGTATAATCTCTTATGAAATTAATAGGTGCAATATTAATATTCATTGAATTTGGTGCTATTAGAAAGGAAATTGAAGTTGAGTATCTTGCGACGCTAATTGTGTGCCTTGATAGGTTGATGAAAAGTGCCTCAACTATAGCAACGCTTTTAGAATTATATACCGACGCTAACACTTAGCATCGTAAAAAGGGCTAGCGACACAAGCAAAGCCAGCGCTTTTACAAGTGTCGGTAAAAGCACTAGCGACGCTTTTTAGCGTCGCGGTAGGTTTATATAAAGCGCCTTGAGAACCCATTTCTCTTCTAGTGATTGTCATACAAACTTTTAAAATGGTGAATATTACGATAATAACACATAAAAGTGAGGGTACCATACTATAAGGATTTGACTGGTCGAGAACAGTACCACACCATTTGTATATATTTAAATTATGATATTCTAATTACTTCATATAGAGAGGATATGATACCGAAAGGATATGTCATACAATTTGCCTTCAAAAACTTAGTTCAATTCTACTTGTATTATTTAGTCATAAACTCTTCTCAAACTTTGCAATATAGTCACGAGAAGCTAGCAAATTATAAATGAATGGTTGAATGCAGTTATTACACTAATAAAATTTGATTTCGGAGGGATACACAAAATTGACAAAAGAGAAAATGAATTATGAGTTAGTCAACAAGCTAGGCTGGTCACTTGGTCCAGTCCACACATTTTATGCAATCCATCTCTTTCATGAAAATTGGTCTGCGCCCGCATAAGATATAATCATATCCCATGTGTGAACTGTGAAGAGGAAGCTTGATCTTCCCTTTTTTGTAGCAGCATATGTATAAATAGGTTTCGTGTACGACACGCATCATCTTAAAGCGTCTACTAATATCATCCAATCATTCATGCCCACGCGCCTTCCTTCTAGATATCCCTTTCTCTTCAAGTCCTAAACCCGCCTGTCCTTATTTTCCTCTATATATATATCTCCCATCAGGCCATTTTATGCACAAAATATACAGTACATTGTATTCCATAGCATTATTTCTTCCTCAATTTTCTGACCATTACTTTACATTTCACGAATAACTATATCATTGTTATTTTTTATTTCATTCACATTGATTATTTTTCTACAAATTTGTGCCATATACATGCATGGCTAAGAGAAAGAGCAATAATACTGCAACTATGCAGCTGACTCTGGAAAAAGAAACGTCTGCCGGCCGGCAAAAGCTCCGATCCTTCCTTCACTCCGATCCCGCCCTTTTAAGAGATGACCACCGCGAAGAAAACGGTGATACCTCGCCGCTCTACAGTACCGCAGCCACTAACAGTCCTATAACCACCAGCACTCCCTCCTCCCCTTGGAGCGAAATAGCCGGCGCGTCTCCTTACACCAACTCCCCGTGGCTTCTCCGGCCATCACCTTGCGCCGGCGAGAGCTCCGGCCTCATCGCCACGCTCGTCCGGCAGGACGGGCACGTGTACTCGCTTGCGGCTTCGGGTAATCTCTTATACACGGGTTCGGAGAGTAAGAATATCCGGGTCTGGAACAATCACGGGTTCGAGGAGCATTCGGGGTTCAAGTCGAAAAGCGGGTTTGTGAAGGCCATTGTTGTGTGGAGAGGGAAGGTTTTCACGGGTCACCAGGATGGTAAAATTCGGGTTTGGAAAGTGTCTAGTCATGAGAAGAGAAGTTACACACGGATAGGTAGTTTACCAACTCTTACCGATTATCTGAAGAGTGCTATTAACCCAAAGGCTTACGTGGCGGTCAGAAGACACAAAAGGGTCCCACGTGTCAAACATTACGACGCCGTTTCATGTATGAGTGTAGATATGAGTCAGGGCTTACTCTATTCCGGCTCTTGGGATAAAACGGTAAAGGTGTGGAGATTAAACGACTGGAAATGCATTGAATCCATCGAGGCACACGATGACGCCGTCAACTCCGTCGCCGTCGGGTTTGACGGATTCGTTTTCAGCGGCTCCGCCGACGGGACGGTTAAAGCGTGGAGGAGGGAGCTGGTAGGGAGAATCACGAGGCACGTGGTGGTGGACACGCTTTTGAATCAAGAAAGTGCGGTGACGTCGCTGGCGGTGAACCCGCAGACGGCGGTGTACGCCGGGTCCTCCGACGGGCTCGTGAACTTCTGGGACCGGGACATGCATTTCGTGGCGTACGGCGGCGCTCTTCGGGGCCACAAACTCGCCGTGCTCTGCCTGGCCGTCGCCGGGAACCTGGTGATGAGCGGGTCGGCGGACAAGAGCATATGCGTGTGGAGGAGAGAGCTCGAAGGCGGGGGCGGGGTCCACAGTTGTGTCACCGTGCTGACGGGGCACACTGGGCCGGTCAAGTGCTTGGCCGCCGTAGAGGAAGATGAGCCGGCGGAGAGGGGTGGTCGGCGGTGGAGAGCGTACAGTGGGAGTTTGGACAAGTCGGTGAAAGTCTGGATTTTGCCGGGGCATTGACTAGCGGCTGAGGAGGTAGTCAACGCACAAATGCAGCCAATGCGCCGCCGGAATTTGAAACCTGCCAAACGCGATATGCCGCGGCTTTACAAGGATGATGATGATGATGATGAACATCGTGTGGCCGAACTAGTCAACACAGAACCGGCAGAACTACTCTTCGGCTTAGGGAAAAATGATTTTGGGAAAAGTCATTAATAGTAAAAGTTGGTAGTGTTTGAGAAAAAAGTGATTCCCAAAAAGTAAAAGGTGGTAGTGTTTGGTAAAATAACTACTTTTTGTGTAATAGAAAAAAGTGAGAAGCAGTTTAAAGCACCATTCTACCTGCTTCCAGCTTTTAGCTTTTAAGTGATTAATTTAAGTAGAAGCTGTCATTTGAAAACACTCTTTTCAACTTTTTTTAAGCCAAAAGCTGAAAAGCGCTTTTTTTAAGCAAACCCAAACACTCCTTTAAGCCGGCGCGTGGAAGTTAGGATTCCCCATTTCAGCACAAATTCTTTATTGTGGAGTTTCGATAGACATTTTTTACTCAATAAAAATGTCTTCACGCTTAAGTCATAGAAGTCATGATTTTCATATCAATGCAAGTTTCCAAAGTGTAATGTTGATATAAATTCACATATTAGAGTTTATAGGAGTTTGATTATGTATACAGTTAAATAAATTTTATACAAGAACAAATAAGAAAAATAAATTTAATTAGAAGATATATAATAGAGATCACGATGCTCAATGTTGAAGTACTCCTAATACTCAACATAATAGGTAAGATGTTCAATTAAGTGCAGTGATGCTTAATTGACAGAAGTCACAATTTTCAATTAAAATTATAACAATGCACCCAATTGTAGGATTTACGTGGTAGAATCAGAATCAATTGTATGATACACTCCAACTTCAAATGTACTACGTATGAAGCTACAAATATGGATAATAATCATCTTTGTTTCATTTTGATTGTTTTACTTTTCTTTTTGAGTTATGTCAAAATGAATGAATATTAATACTTCATCTGTTACTTTTTGACCGTCTTACATTCCATTTTGGATTATTCCAAAAGGAATGTTCAACAATTTTTCGGTGAGCTTTTAGAATGTTTTTGGATGTCATAGAGTTTTAATAGCATGGAGTTCTTTATTTGTTTGTTTGCAATTAAAATGTCAGTTGTTATACCATGTTAGAGGTCATGGTTAGTATGATACTGTCACACCTAAAACGGCATCATTTATGTTTAAGCTATAATTAAAAATCCGGGTAAAAAATACATGTTTTTGTGATGTAAATCTAGTTTACTGAAATATAACTCGTGTTGTACCAAAAAGTGCTCTCAGTTAGCGAAAGATGTAACGCGTGCACTAGAATGTAACTCAACTTACTCCCTCCAACGGTTATATATGAAATATAAATCGCGTGTATGCAATTTTTAACTCCAGACAAGTCTAAATGTCGTGTATGAAAAAATGTAACTTGTTGAGTTAAGACGAAATATAAATCATATTAATGAAATGTAACTTGAATCAATTTCAAGTTGAAATGTAAATGACGTTAATGAAAATGTAACTTGGGGTAAGTCGAAATGTAAATCTAAGTCATGCATAAGTAAATGTAATACGGAGTAATATTTAATATATTATTAAATATAATTCGAGCACTATGTATACCTAAATGTAACTCATGCATATGAAAATCTAACTCGCACACATGAAACATTGAAAATATTAACCGCACATATGAAAATGTAACTTCATGTATTGACAAATGCAACTCTAGACTTCATGTCTCATGTATTATCAAATGTAAATTGCACATATGTATTATGATAAGTATGATGAATTACAGTCAATATGATATAAACAAACTGAATGTCTTAAAAACACACAAACGTATAACGTGATAACATGAAAACACTCACATTTAACACAACCTAAAGCACAATAAGACACGTCTGTTACACTTTTCGTGTTAAGCATTATATTTCCCAAAATGCTACCACAATTATTTAATATTAATTTGGTTTGAGCTAAATTAAAAAGTGCACCTGATGACCTATTTGTGCATCACAATATTGCTAAGTACGTGATACAAATACAGTTTTTTTTTTTATATTGATATGTAAACAAATAAAATTTAGTTTGATCAGGCAAGCAGGGAGCTTCCCCTGTATTGTTGACTACAAAAATATGGATATAGGAACTCTTGCTATGATGCCAGTTTAGTTTTCAAACCTTGAAGGAATCAACGAGTGAAGTGAGAGTAAGGGCCCAAACGCACTTTTTATGTCTTATTGAATACGGAGTAAAAGAAAGGATGCTTTAATTTGTTTTGCTTAGTTTTGCTTCCACTTTGTTGGATGTTGTGAAATGAATGGTGCTGCTCCCCACTATGATCTAAACCCATTTCTCAACGGGAATTTATCATATATATGAGGCGATGATGGTCAATCAAACAATACTCTATACGTAGTATGTTTTTCACAACTAGGTTTATAACCTGGAAAGAATCAAGGAGTGCAATTAGGGTAAGAGCCAAAACACTCCTTCTTGGGTCTTATTAAATAAAAGAAAGGAAAAATTGAAAATAATAATTCCAACTATTGTCGGTCCGCTAACAATAATCTCAACTATTGATTATTTTAGTATAATCCCAACTATATGGACCGTCCGCCAATAATGGTCAATGATTAGATAACAAGTGAATTTCAAATAAAAATTAAAAATTGGGAATATTTATATGAATTACTTGTTATATCTCTTCTCATCCACTTTAGATATTATAGGAATTTGTTCATAGCCGGTCACGTCGGACCATTATTGGAGGAAGGTCTCTGATGTTGGGATTATTCTGAAATAATCCATAATTGGGATTATTATAAGCGGACCGACAATGGTTGGGATTATTACTATCAATTTTTCCTAAAAGAAATGATGCTTTCTTTTTGCTTTGTTTTGCTTCCACTGTTGTATGTTGTCGTTGCCTGTAAAGATTATCCCCAATCCCCATCCTCGCCTTCTTTGTGCTAAATTCACCTTGCTAAAATGAAAGGTGCTGCCCCAGCCTATAATCTGAACCCCTACTCTGCCAAATGAATGGGAATTTATCTTATGGAATGATGATGGCCAATCAATTAACACTCCTTTACATGTTTTTCACAAATAGGTTTATAACAATATAATTTATAGTTTTTCATACGTTAGCTCATATAGATTAAAGGCTATGTTTAAAAAACCGACCCGACCCGGCCGGGTTAACCCGGAACCCAGTGACCCGGACAAAAAACCGGTTCGGTTTTTTCAAAACCCGGAAATGGTCAAAAACCGGAAAAACTCGGCTGACCCAGGAAAACCCGGTCAAGACCCGGACCCAAGAAACCCGAAAAACCCGGTAAAACCTAGTTTTTGGGTGTTTTTACCAAAAAAATAATTTCTTTTTTATTTTTAATGCATTTTTTATACCAATAAAATTGCAATTCAATACCTTAAAAAGAAAAACTACGTAATATATTTATTTAAGAATGAACATCATGCCAAATTATAATATAGATGTACAATAAAAATAAATATATCATTATATATTTTTATAAGATCAAAATATACATTGAAATATTATAAGAGTGTATTAAATTCTTAATAAGTAGTATTGTTAGTTGATTATTATGAATAATAACTAATTATTATTATTATAATTTTATATATAATTATATGTTTACTATTATTATATAGACGTATAATCATTGACCGGTTTTCCGGCGTTGACCGGGTTGACCCACCGGGTCCGGGTTGACCCGTGACCTAGTCATGTGGCCGGGTCACTCTCCGGTCCGGTTTTTACAACATAGATTAAAGGTTACAGCTTTAAGATTTAATTGTAGGATGCCAAAAATATATTTTTTTTGTGTGTTGACTAATGTGTTAGGAATACCTTGAAAGCTAATACTAATAGCTTTCCAGGCTCCTGTTTTTAAGGTGTACTCCTGTTTTTCATACGTTAGCTCATATAGATTAAGGGTTACAACTTCAAGGTTTAATATGTTTTGAGTTCTTTAATACCAATCATGATAGTTTTTCATGACCACAATATTAACTGATTAAATGTATATTTTCTAATTTCTTCCCCTGTAGGTGATGGAAATTTTGCATACCATGGAAGCCAGACGTTAAACCTGCTTTTAACGTTTTTTTAAAGTGGTGTTTAGGTTGTGTATTATTCTGAAGGATCTCACTGAATTGGGATTTTGTTCTCATAAAAATGTGGATCATATTGTTGTAGGTTCTGTTATTACCATTTTTTCCAAATTTCTTATATTTTTACTTCATTTGAAATTAGTTTATTATTCTGAACAACTTTTTAGGATTTAATTGAAGATATGTAGTAAAGTGAAACATACTCCGGAGTATTTACTATGATGAAACAAAATTGGTTATTGTAAATTTATTTGAGAGTTCCTGTGTCTATTTAATGCATTAATATGACTTGGAATTTTCTTTGTCTATTTCTATAATGATTTATTTTATACAGGATGTGAACGTTCATTTAATTTGATTAAATAACAAAACTGTTCTCAACCATGCTCATGCATCATTAGGTTTTCTCAACTATGTTCATGCATCATTAGTTTTTTTTTTAAACTTTTCCACCAAGGAAACTATGTATTTGTCCTTCCAAGAACAAGGGAGAGGCAGGAATTCTTACCACTAACATCAGATTATAAAAGGAGTTTAAAAAACAAAACGAAACTTCTGATTCAATCAAAACTTAAATAATGAATAGCAAAGTGGGTATATCTCTCAAGTCTCAAGAACACAAAACATTTACTTTTAATTTCATATTTCCTCCTTTATAAAAACAAAAACTTTTGTTGGAAAAGTAAAAGTTCATTTCACACGTTGGACTCATGACTTACTAGTATTTCACCCGTGCGATGCACGGTATAATATATTTTCCAAAATAATAATATGGTATTAATAGTTTTTATAACTAAAATGTTATTATTGGAAGTAAATAAATATAAACACGATTATTATTCAAAATATTTTACCTTTTTATATATATTCTAATTTTTACAAAAAAAATATTAAAATTCGTAACTTTTTATAATCTTTCATATGACACCATATTGGATATATATAGTTTTAAAATTAAAGTTTCAACTGGAGGAGGTTTTCAAAAAAAAAAGTTAAAATTTGTGGATTTAATATTGGTGTTGTATAAAAGCTCATAAAAAGTTATGATTTTTGATATATATATATATATATATATATATATATATATATTTATAAAAATGAGAATACAGGTAAGAAAATTAGAACAATTTAAAGAAAAATGGGGTTCTTAGTTTTTGTTTGGCCCCCACCCCTTTCAAAGTTGGGTTGGAATAGGGCTTTCCGGGTCGATTTTTTTTCATACTCCCTTCATTTTTTAATATTTGTCTTTTATTCCGAGGTCGTTTGACAACAGTGTTTTTGGCTTATCGGGCTTATAAGCCAACTTTTTCGCGCACTGAATTGTGTAATAAGCAGAAAAAGTAAGATTGAAGTTACTTTTCTGACTGTATTGGCTGAAGTTACTGTAGATGACCATTTTAGCTATTTTACATAAAAAAATCTTTATTTTATTAATAAAATATATTTCACTTTTTTGGTTAAGTCACCAGAATCGGCCAATGCAGTCACTTCAGCCAAAACTTCCTAAGTTTTAGCAAAATCAGTCAAATCAGCTGATTTTCATGCTACCAAATGGGTTCTCCATTTTCATCTGTTTTTTTTATTATATATCCTTCTTTTTGTTTTAGGAATGTTTTTTTATAAAATACCCTTACTTTTATTACTTTTATCCTTCTTACATTTTAAAAATTACTTTCTCTTTCCTACTTTATCATCATTTTACTCTACTTCATATACGGAGTACTATCTTTTCTACTATATCATCATTTAACTCTTTTTAATATATCTTTTCCTACTTTATCATTTACTCTACACACTTTATACTTACCCTATTATTTTTTTCATAAATATTGTGTCAAAGATTAGAGGGAGAAATAACGGACGGAGTATAATAAATCAGCCCCTGTTTTGAGAAGGACGGCATGAAAACCCGTAAATCCGTCATTTCCTTGGTGCATAGAATAGGATAATTCAACACTATAAATAAATTAATAACTAATAATTGCCCTATGTACAATTATTATTATAGATTTATAGAGCAACACAAATCACCGCTAAACAAAAAACAAATTGAATACAGTAAAATAGAACATTAAACGTTTTGGAATTATGCAATCGATGCATTTATGTTTCAATCACATGAACTCTCATAATTATCCATCACGTAAGCCATAACAATAAAAAAATATGTGTGAAGAAACAAAATTAAATAGAAATATTTTTTCAATTTACTAATATTTATCATTTGCTCAAAGGGAGATGCGTGGAAATGCTTTCAAATAAAAGCCAATTCCTAATTTATTTATTTATGCATCTAATTGTTTGACTGTTTGAAATTATAAATATTCATATTTTTTTGAAATATACTATCTCATTAAAAGCTGTAAAATGTTATTAAATTTTCAAAATATTAACTTTTTCTAACTTTTACTAATACGTAATTAAATATAATTACGATTAAAGTTGCGTGTCGACAAACACGAAAGTCAACTGTTGTAACTATTAAAGAACAGAAGAAATATACTCCCTCCGTAATAAAAAAAATCTTCTCACTTCCCTTTTTCGTCCGTAACAAAAAAATCTTCTCATTTCTAAATCTTCCCATCATACCCTCACTAATTCTAAAAATAATACACTATTACAACTACTTTTTTGGATTTATCCTACATTCCATCACATTATTCTCTTATATTCCCATCATACCCCCAATAATTCATATACTCTTTCACTATTCTTTATCTACCTACTTTTAAAATGAGAAGATTTTTAAGCTAGGGAGATAGTATAATACTAAAGCTAAGGGTTTAATTTATGTACAGAGTATTACATTTCAAAAGAATTGTACTTTCGTACATATCACGGTTGCAAATTTGCAATATGAAAGGATGACACCCCCATTTGAAGTACTGAATACTGATCTTTTTCTTTAATTGATGGAGTATGATTGCACATAGTCTAACTACGGAGTAAGGTATAATACTCGTATGAGATAATGAAGGAACTTTTTTTTGAATGAAAAGATAATGAAGGAGCTTGGGAACGATTATTTTAACTAATACGTAGTTTAAAAGAAATAAATCCAATGTACTGATAATAAGATACTCATTCTAGCCATGAACTCAAGAAATAAAAATTGAAGTTCCTAATTACACCTACAAAATTCTAGAATAGCTTTCAACATTGTTTCTCCCCAATCTTCACCGATCATCTAGCGGAGAGGTATAATCTTTCACGTTCTTGAATTGCTAGGTCCACATCCCTTTCATCCCAAACTTTAGCACAATAGCACCTACCGACTCCAGCCTTAAATTAATGGATCTTCTAACAGCGCCGATTTCTCCGGCGATTGAGAGCTTGAGGGAGAAGAAAAGCATGAGCCTTTTGGGTTGTGATTATTAGCCGGAGGCTATTTATAGGGGAATTGAGACTTGGGCGTGAGCTGTGTATTATTGTACTATCTAATTTAATACTCCATAATACTGCGCAACACACTATTATTACGTAGATAATAGATACCGAGTACATGCTAGATAATCCACAGGCTGGCAGCACATGTTTTCAAATTTTGAAAAGTCAAGTAGCGTATTGTAGAAGCTGGCAATAGCGAGTTCCAAGATAATTATTCTCCCAATGTACATCTGTTCAATTGCTAGTGCCGCAGCATCCATGACCCGATTGTGATCCATATGTGACCCGTATCTTTTGGAGGGAAAATGACCAGTTTTTCCACCTCTTTTTATATAGAGTAAGATTGTGTTTTTGTATTAGTGATAATGGATTAAGAGCTATTGCCAAAAAAAAATGGATTAAGAGGTAATATATATACTTATGTAATACACATCAAAATGTTGTATATACAATGGATTTAAATCGTGCAGAATCTAAAATTGCATCTGGTTTGCATGACAAGGAATTTTTTATACAAAAAAAAGGGATTGCAAAAAATTTATGGTCTTAAGAGGGCACAAAAATGTTGTTCTAAAGGTCCATCTTAATATTTGTAAACCATATCAAGACACTTAGAGCTTGGGATTTGAAAAATCCTACAATATCGGTCCCTATAGTAGTGACAAGCAGATCTAGCATGGTGAGTTTTGAGTACTCCAAAGTTGCTCTTGAACATGTAAGTAGGGGTGGACCCAGTTCGGCGGTCTGGTCCGGCCTAGGACCGGGTGAGGCACTGTTTTGGAACAGATCAGGTCCGGAATTTCTGGTTTCGGTCCTGAGACTAGCCATGTCCGCCCAAGAGTGGTACCCAATCTCGGTTCAACAATTTGAGGACCAAATTAGGCGGTTCCGGTCCTGGACCAGCCAATTTTTTAAAGCTTGAAACTAGATAAAAAAATATAAAAAGTCTCGGTACGGGACCGGAACCGGCCCAAACCCAGAAAATAGCGGATCGATCCCGTGTTGTTCCAAAATATTGCTAGGACCAGGCTGTCTCGGCTCGAAACCGGGACCAGACCAACCTGGGTCCTCCCATCCCTAAAAGACACAAATCAAGAATTAAGATTGAATTTCCTTTTCCTTAGTTGGAATTAGTTTTCCTTAGCTGGAATTAACTTTTCTTGCGAGAGCATGATTTTATCTGGCAATGACAAAAATGTTTGTTCAACTTTGATATGCTTTCAAAAGATCTCTCAATTGGATGTTATTGTTCCAATATACGTTTGGTGTGTGTTAAGTTGAACATTGACATAATTCAATGTAGGATTATTTGCATGTGAAAATTATAGGTATCAAATAATCTCCTTAAGTACACCATACATGTAAAAATATTTCATGGGTGATAGCGTGAATCAAACTCTATATTACAAAGTAAACATGGCAATATATTTTGGTCTAAATTCTCTATTACAGATTTACAGGATCATACAATATTTTATACCCAATTACGAGATTAATAGTGGACAAGACAAAATATGAGGGACTAGATTCTAAGCCTCTTCTAATGTTCTTAATCATGCTATATATGAGTTTGAATAAAATCGCTTGATCCTCTCAAATATTAACCCAGGTGCTCTTTAGGGTTAATGGCACGCGTGTAGTTTTAACACCTTTGAAATATTAGACTGAGTGGTGTTTATTTTCTCGCCATTTGTATGAGATGATGACTTTTTATTTGATTTGTATATACTAGTTGTATGTGAAATGGTAGCACTGAATTCGAACAAAACTATGCAAGTATTATGCAAATCCCGCACAACAGACAGAGCCATGGGGAGGGAGCTGGTGGTCGCATCTTCCCTAACAAATAATTATGGAAATTTAAGCATTCTTCCCGATGAATTTCAATAAACTTTGGAATTTTACACCCCGGATAATAAAGAGTTTACTCCACTATAACAAACAGTGAGAAACCAAAGCTTCATAGTAATCACATTCCCAAACTCAAAGGGAATTGAATATGTCAGATGCCAGAGAAAAAAAGGCACTTATGGAAAAACAATACGGAGTATTATGATGCAGACATGTTTGATTAATGATTTCAATAATCTCTTCCAAGTAAATCCTAACAAGGATTTCATTTTTTTTCAACATATTTAGATATTATCTGTATGAATACTGTTATCTTTTTGCTCAAATTGCACTTCATCACACGCTAAGACTAGCGTCAGACCAAAAAAATCCATTAGTCTATTCATGTAATGCAAGAATAACAGGTAAATACTATCACGTAATAGGGTAGTATACCGAAAAGAGACTATCGCGTAATAGGGTAGTATACCGAAACAAATCCATTAGTCTATTCATGTAATGCAAGAATATGTTTAAACTAGTAATCGAAGTAAAGGTAATTAAAAACACCACAGAAAAGAGACTAAATAATGGATACATATAACGTATTAACGTGAACAACTCAATTCAATTTAACAAAGTAGCCGGAATTTTGAGACCTGAGTGCCATCTCAATTCTCAAGGGACGGTGACAGCTTGCACTTTAGGACCTAAGTTTTCCTTGGATTTATTGCCGGAAAAATCTTCATGGTTGTAGATGACAGTGATGAAAAGAGAACAGCTTGGGCAAGTAGCAATCTCCTCACCTACCTTCAGTTCGTCCATTGTAATCCGGAACAGGTCTCCACATGGGCAAGGGTATGTATACGCCTGAAGTTCTTTGTTCCACTGCATATCCTCAATCTCCACATCATCGTAAGCCGCCATTGTTTGACCTTGTTTCCTTCTTTATATTAAGTTTGTTGTTTATGTCTTCTTTTTTCCTTGTAGCCCAACTATTTCTAGGTTTCTCTGGGAATTTAAGAGTTTTCCTCCGTCTTGCTCAATTTCAAAGCCTGTTTCATAAATAAAAGTAAAAAGTTATACCAACTGATTGATGCAATGTTCGAAATTGTGGATTGCATATTTGAGGCGGTTTCTTGGCATTGCCTATTGCGTAAGCCTCATTGCACAATAAGGCGTAAGCCTTGAATTTTTACTCAATTTATATAAAAATAAAAATATTATAATAAAAAATATACTACTAATACCATAATCATTAAAAGTCAACAAATATCGTAATCAAAACCTGGAGTCATAAACCTGTCAAAATATGATGTTCAAACATCACATAAAGCAAATATTTTCTGACAATTTAAAGAGCGAAGACAATTAGATTGAAGAGTACGAAAGTGAATCTTTAGTGTCTAATCATTAGTATCTAGTGGTTCGAAATAGAGATCAAATTTCATATTTTGTAACAAGAACTATTACAATTAACAAAAAAGAGTTAATAAACCATTAATTAGTGTGTCAATTTATATTTAATTATCTACCTTTTCACAATCTTTATACTCAGTGTGTTAAAAATTAAATTAGAACAATCAAGAATATCATATTTAAAATTATAAACCAGTTGTTCAACGCATATACATGTATAGGAAAAGAATTTTAAAAAGTTAAAACCAGTTGGTTAGTACTTAGTGGCCAATGTCGTCAGGATCTCCAGTATATTCTGCAATTTGCTCAAGCCGCACATTAAGCAGCTCATGTGTATCTGCATTTCGGACAACCCCTGTCTCCGTCTCACTATCTCTCTCCACAAGGTTTCCAAACACACCCTTATTCCTTCCATACAAAACAAGGACAGGACCGCCACGTTTTGGGAAGGCAGTCTCAAGCTGATCCTGATTCACACCTTGGATCAACTCCCGACTGTCATCCACTGATATATCACACATTGATGGTCCGACCACATCCAGGACTTCCCCTTTCTTTAAATATAACCCCCCCCCCCTTTTCAAATCCTTACTTATAATCCTAACTCTTATATGACTGGTTAGCCAAGAAATTTGTTCAGCTCTCTTTCCATTTGACTCGTCTCCACTTTGCTTGTTCTCCTTTCTCCTGTCTGTTGGTCTATCATCCCTAACTTTCCTATCCCTACTAGGTTCTTCCCTTGGTTCACTCCAATGTCTAATGCGTAATGAATCTTCATTGCTTTCTTGAATCTTAAGTTCCATCAACTTCCTCATACATTTCGCCTCTTCTACAGAACCAAACTCAGCAACATCAGAAGCTTGAACAATCACCTCCCTGTCATCACTGGAAAGCCTTATCCCCATTTCCCTACCTCCAACTATCCTCACGTGCTTACCGACAAACAGTTCTTTATCTTCTTTTTCCCTTCTTTCTTCCTTCCCATTTGGATTTTTGGTCTCTCTTTTTTCATCACTGCCATTCTTCTGGGCTTTATTACCCCGTCAGTCTTTGGTAATGCAGCAGCAAAACCAATCCCTTCCTTTGCGGACCATTTTTTTACTTCTACCACTTTCACGTCCTCTTTCGCATTCCGGCCAACACCTCTGCCTTCATACCAACCATACCCCTTGAGCAAAGCTGTTGCAAAGTTCTCCACGGGCATTTCATCATACACATCCATACTATTACCATCAGGAAGCCTCTTCAGATCCTCTTTTAGTCTACGTAACGTGTGGTCGGGATTAGGTTTTTGTGGCCCATCCGAGTTCACATTATCGGCACTTTTTCCGATTGACTTGCGGATATTTAAGCCGTAGCACACAGATTCAGATGAGGGTTCAACAGACGAGCCGGTGTCTACCTCAAATAGCAACGGCTGATCGTCAGCCGATCTGAGTGAAGGTAGGTCGAGATTCTTCATCCGTTAGCGAGGCTCCCATTCGTTTGCAATGGGAGGGATTACAACATTGGAGTAATAGTCCGCTTTGGCCGGAGCTTTTGAGGAATCGAACTCCGTCACAAACTCTTTGGCGGTGGACGCTGCAACTTCTGGGTCTTCAACAATGATGGACCGAGATGATTTTTTTACGCTTGAAGAGGCCTTTGATGGGAGAGTAAAGGAGAGCTTCATCGTGCGTGAGAGTACACACTTGAAAGTACAAAGCGGGTTGATCGGCGAGTTAAGGAAGCTCTTTCTTAAAAATTAAAATTGCAGTAATAATTGGAAATGGAAGAGGCCAAGAGGGTGGCGTCCCGAACTGGCGGCTAGTGCGCTGCGTGACCTGGGTTCAGCGTCACCGGCGTCGCCGGCGTCGGTGATTCACCCGAGTCTCGGATCTCTTGAATCGAAAATTGAGATTGTCGACAACGTTGAGACTTTGAGTATGCCCACCCGTATGTCTATCCGCCTGGAACTAAGTTAAAACCAGTTGTCCAACACATAAACAAACATGAAAAAATCAATAATTTTCATCCAACACACATATGAAGAAAATTGAAAACTTTAAAAATAAAGCAGTTGCTCTTAAATTTGAAACCATACCTACTTGGCTACATTATTATTAAAAACATGAAACTGCTCAAATTGGCATCATATAAAAAGAGAAATTAAAATAATTTAAAACCATTAGTTGTTGTCCTAAAGTGTAAAGATAAAAAACAAATGCAGGCTTCCCGTAACCCTTGCGCAGAAATGCTAAAACGGAGAACTCACACTCGTCTTCACTAGATGAGAGAAGCAAATCTGGAGGAGACCTTACATGTAACATTTAAAACATATCTCGGCTTAATTTCAGACCTGGGCCCAACTTGTTGTCTACACGACTACACCCACAGAGAACATCACGATAAGGTGCACCTCACTAAATGCCCTATTGCACACGCAATAGGCGTATGCCTCACCTACAATTGCGCAAGTTTCTACAATGCTTAAATTGGGATACTCCTCCCATAATAAATAGACCAAAAATGTCAAGGCACGCCTCGAGGCGGTAAGGCATTGTGCATTTTAAAACAATGGATTGATGTCATTTCAACTTTTCACCGTCTCCTATTTACATTGTCTCAATTAGTTATTGCAGTGCTATTTAACTTGACATTTTCTAAATTTACTGCTTTTGAATATTGACACATATAACCTTTACTTTAATTTGGTACTAGCTCCGTCCCTTTTTTATTGGGACGGAAGAGGGTGGCACGAGTTTTAAGAAACGTAGGTTTGTGTGGTTGATATTAATTGATAAAGTAAAAATAAAGTAAGAATGATTTTGAGCCACACAAACTTTACCAAATAAGGTATGGGACAATTAGATAAGGACATCCCAGTATGGTAAAACGGGACATTAAAAAGGGGACAGAGGGAGTAATATTTACTTTCACAACAGTTGAAATTAATCCCCAAAAGTAGTTGTTCTGGTAAGAATGAATGGTAGACATATTTAGAGTAGAGTTTCCTTGAAATAAGCAACTTCAAAAGCCACTACAATTTACAAGGGTATGTCTTCTGTTAGATGTTGAGACAAATAATTTTTTCAAATTACAATGCACTACATATTCATTTGCACCGTGCTCCTAAATAAAGAATTAGCATTGAAATTTTCAAAATATTAGCAATACTCTTTAATTGCAGATTTACAAATTACAATATTTGTCAACCCTTCCACCAACAATAATAGTTTATGTTATTCTGTTTACAGTTTGTGTTTTATTGGTTTCAGTTCAGTTTTGATTTATTCGGTTTGAGGGAAATAGTAACAAAATGAAACCAAATGTAATTCGGTTTAGTTTTGGTTCGGTTTGGAAATGATTAGGCTTAGTTTGGCAAGTTGTTTGGTTTATAAAATTTATTACCATTTATAAAATTCAAAACAGTTTAAATCATTTAGTTCGGTTTAAATCTAAATCAAACAAATTAAAGTAAGACCAAAAAAGACAGGACATAGGGCATAGTAGTGAAGTTCTAACTAGAAGTGAACTTAGATACGCTTCCAGTTCACACACAGTAGTAGAAGTATTATATTATAGTAAACATAACATTGAAGAAACATTTCTGGAAACATGACAGTACCTAATATATAAACAAAACATATTGTTTGCCAGCCATACGTTAAATCATTTATATCCTTTCATGGTTTCACTTTCATTCCTCTCCTTTCCTAGTAACTACATTTTAGTTAAATCATGTATATCCAAATGAATTTTTAAGTCCACTTTAATTTATTTTAAATGATATGGTTCACTTTACATCCAAAGGTTTCAACCTTACAAGTAATAAAATTGTTTCAATAAGATTTTGATGCTCTAAAAAATCTGTTGGATGCAAAATGGAAAAGATCTTATCAAAACCAACCTCCTGCTTAAGTTCCTGACAATCTTCGAAAAGCAGACCATATTTTCAAGTTTCAACTATCAATTGGAAAAGAAAACGATCATGTGAGCATTCCACGATTTTAAAAATGATTCTGCAATATGCAGAATGAGGTTAATCATCTAAGATTTGAAAAACATCAAGGGGGAGCTTAAAGTAGTGCCTAAATCCCCTAAAGATAGTAAATACAAAATGATAAAATAATATTAAAATGCTCAAAACAAATTAGTGTGGGATTATTAAGAACCGCCAACTTACTGTGTTACTCCGTACAAAACTCTATGAATTACCAGTATGAAGAGAAGACGTGCAATTGGGTGTAGGTGCCAATAAGAAACCACTGAACAACAAACCATGGTGATTGGTGAGGACAAATTTTTTAAAGCGAAAAGCTTAAAAAGCGAAAGCGCTAAGCGAAGCGTAGCTTTCTCACAAAAAGCAAAGCATTAAAGAAAATATAATATACGTAGTATAATGTATACAAGTGTAAATATTTATATATTTACAGTTTACAACATATTGTCTACCCTTTTTACCAAGTATTAGTAATATACTACCTCCGCCCCGTTGAAATGTTCCCGTTCGGTTTACGATGTTTGACTGACGATAAAGCAACTCGATCCCTGTTCACACTCCGCTTATTTTTAGTAAATAAAATTTACATATTCAGAAACTACATTAAAACCGCTACAAAGTCTGATCAAGAAAAGTTCAATTTGATAAAAATTTGATATATAAAGTAAAAGATTAAGAGTGACCTAAGTTGACCAATGAATAGTGAACGAGAACATTCCAACGGGACGGAGGGAGTACTATCTTAAGCTCATTAAAACACACACTGAAAAACACAAAATTAATACAAATCAACCACAAAATTTAAAGTGAAGAAGAGTATACAACTGTGAAAAATCTAAAAAGACAGAATATAGAACATTTAAACTACACAAAATTAAAACAAATCAAACACAAAATTCGAAGAGTATAAACTGTAGGAATGCTTAAAGACAAAATTAAAAGTGAAAGTGTAAACATATATCATCGTTGATCATTCTTATAGGAGATATAGCTATTTGGATTACCATATAAAAACCTCAGTAGTAAAAACGAAGACTACCTCAGCATATATAAACGAAGATTGAATAAAAACTAAACGAAGACTACCTCAGCAAGATTTGATGGAGAAGGGCTGAAGGGTCGAAGGGATACTCTTCTCGTTGTCGAAGTTCTGGAGAAATCCTCTGGCGCAGCTCTGGCCTCTGAAGAAGTCCTCTGGTTTGTCGCAGCTCTGGAGAAGAGTAGAAGACCCGGAGAAGTCTTCGAACGAATGGGAACGGAAGATACTTCAAACTAATGGGACCGATGTGTCTATCTTAACCCTAGGTGAAGTAAAAATGTAAAATTAAAAAAAAAAATCTTCTGGCAATTGTTGACCGGTCGCCTTTTGTGAGAAGCCGTGAAAAGCGATCGCTTTCGCGCTGCGAAGCTTTCTCACAGGGCAGCGCCTTTGGAAAGCTTAGCGATAATCCATCGCTTGCCTTCGGAAAGCTTTTTTACGCTTTTTCTTGCTTTTAATAAGTTTGGGTGAGGATAGCGATACCGCACTAGCCTACTCAAGAAAATGGTCACGATTTTTGAAATAGCTTGAATAAGATGAGCTGATTAGGTCTCAAAGTCGGCGCTAAAATAATGATTTTGGATATAATGATTTCATTGTAAAGAGAGATTCATTGCTCAACGATAATGTTCCTACAAGAATTTGGGCGTGTCTTTTTCTTTATATCAATAGGCACTGTTTTTGAATTAATAAAAAACACATGGAAATACCGCTTCTATCCCACTAATTCTGTCCCAAGTTTGTGACATGCCATATTTTGTATTATGATTCATTCTTATTTTATTTATCTTAAAATATTTTATTACTTTAATACCAACCACAAAAATTCATTTTTCTTAAGTATCTTTTAAAGTCCCAGACTAGCAGCACTTATTGAAACAATTATATGTCTTTGAATATAATGATTTCATTGAAAAGAGAGATTCATTGCTTTCAGATATTCTAAAACATGCAAGCAAAGTTATCACAAATAAATAAAATAAATAATTTCTAGATCAGCTTTTCCCTTATGCTTCTCGGTGAGTGGCTACTGGCTACTTTCTAACTCAACAAAAACCAAGAAAAGTAGTACTCTACTACCTCCGTCCCTTAAAACTTTGCCATGTTTGACCGACACGAGGATTAATAAAGTAAAAACTGTATGGTTGAGGTTTGTGCAGAGGAGAGAGAATTAACTAGAACCATAAATTATTTACCTAAAAGGAAAAATGGCAAAGTTAGTGGGACATCCAAAAAAGGAAAGTTGGCAAAGTTAAGGGACGGAGGGAGTATATTTATAAAATGGAGAAAGCCATACTTAAGAGGTCATACACCTATACCCCAGAGCATGAAGGAAAATCAATCAGAAATTATTATATTGCATTCGGGGCTAGATAGAAAACATGATTGGATTAAATGCGTGAAAACACAATTCGCACAATGCTACACTTGAGGAATTGAAGAGACTGCGTATTCGACTAGGGACGGCCACTAGCCAGCCCAGCCCAGCCCGGTTATCTATGAATTTTAAGGAAACATAGGTTCTTTTAACAGTAGTGTGATATATCTACACACACCCACACATACACACACGTCTTGGTACATCCAAATAAAGAACGGTCAAATTTAATTCCTTAGTTTGTAGTCACACCTGCAACTTGCAGGCTGCAAGCACTTGAGTAAAATTTTAGATGTTTGGAAAAGTAAAATTCGTTAGCTCTAAGTCCAGGAGAATCTAATAAGTTTAAGAGGCCTTATTCTTAATGTCATATTGAGGCCTCACATTAGAAGCAAAAATAATAACTGCATAATAAAGTAATAAAGGATAGAGTAAAAAAAAATAATTCAAATGATTAATAAAAATGATATATGTAGTATGCAACTCAAAAAGTAACATTCTTTCCTTTTTCTCTGCTAAATTCAATTTACTACTGTAATTTACTAAAATTTAATACATCTTTGTTTCTTTCATAAGAGAATAACTCAGGAAACACCACTAGTGTAGATTACATGTTTGAAAATGGCCTAATTCATAGTTTAGGAATTAGGAGTAGACAAGCAATCAATGCATCAATGAAATACCTAAGGAACCAGTGTAATTTGAGAAACAACATAATCCATATTTTGATTACTTTTGGATTTTTATACATTTTGAGAACCAGTGTCCAGTGTAGTTCATATTTAAATTGATTTCGGGCTTTGATTCATATCCATATTTTGATACAATAACTAATAAACTTACTTCATCGTAGATGGGAGCCTTTGCGGCACTGGGGTAATGATGATGATGAACTAATAAACTTACTTCATCTTATGATCCTAGCAATCAATAAAAAGATTAAAATCCAATGTGAAATACTACCAGATTTTATAGAATTACTCGCTATAAGGTTATTCACTCACTGCCAGATTATACATTTATACAGAAATTACAGACTTTAAAATCAATCTACGGGAAATCGTAAAAATGCTTTCCGGATTGTTCATGGTAAAATAAACAAAAACAGTACAACGCTAGTTGTCTAAACAATTAAACAAATAAACCCCAACACATAGCCACATACATAAGAATCGCGAAGAAGTCGCGTGGTTGTGTGGAGAGCACGTGTGAAAGTTACGGGGAGTCTGGGTCGCGGATTGGTACACTTGCAAAGAACAGTTCATCACTCGGGTTAATTCATTAACTCCTTTGAGTGGAGTCATGGAGAGTATGAAGGGTTTTCATGAAGATAAGAACTCATGGTATGAAGATACTGATTACTAATGGAAGAATTCGAAATAATTCGTGAAGAGGAAGTGTCGGATTTGACAATTGCAAGCGTCACCAACTGGCAAAAAAAATGTGTTTAAAGCTATTTGCGCCTTGGAGCCGTGATATGATGTATTTGCATTTGCTGCAGTTTGTTTAGGTTCCATAAATTGTTGTGTCTTTGCTTATTCATATATGTTTCTTGAAAAATTTCAAAGTGTGTGTTTGAAAATACATTGCAGGTCACAATTGTTTATGAAGTTTGCAATTTTTTCACCATGTAAAGCTTATAATGATTCACCCCAATGCCCCACTATTCATACTAATCAGATGAAGATGGTATGATTCATGAAAAAACGTCGCCAATTAATTTATCCATTAAAATAACGATGAAACTATATGATAAAGGCAAAAGCCGAAGCTAAAAAACAAAAATAAAGAAACTGAAAGTGACCTGAAGAACTAGCGCAGTAGCGTGGATGTTGCGCTGAGATTGTAGCGGCGGCAGAGACAAAGGTGCAGACGACGGGAGGTGCCGCGCATCCGAGGACTATGGCGGCGTGGTGCGGACGGTTGTGAATCGTCCACTGCACTCTTGCGGAGGAGGATGGTCGATGGACAAATAGGTTCGAAGAGAGAGCGTATGTTAGCGAGCTGACAAGTGTTCGGACCTTTTCGGCGCACCCTAAAATTACTATGCGCGCCCCTTTTTTCCTATTGTTGGACAAATTTGTCCACTTTCAAATCTGAACTTGTACGTAATTTGCCCAAGATCAGACCAGACCAGTTCAGACCAGACTTGGATAGTTATGAAAATACAAAGAAACCAGACCTTACCAGACCAGACCAGACCAGCAAATTACAGTCCAAGTAAAAACATCCTTAGCGCACAACTGATTCCTATTTCCTAGTACACTAGTTTAGTACACGTGCGATGCACGGGAAAATATATTTTGCATATAGAATAGTAATTTTTTAAATAATATGAATAATGCATGCTTTATTCTTGTAAAATTCGGCCAAGTTTAATATGCCCATAAAATAATGAAGTAAAAATTGTGTAATTGAGATTTGTAGAGAAAAGAAAAATCGATTTACCACACATTTAATTTATCACTTAAAATGGATTTCCATCTCTTATTACCCACCACCTTTTAGCAAAAATTTGGCATACTTCTGCCAAATCCTGTATGAATTTTGACAAATCTCTGGAAAAAATCATTGTTAATCCCATATTTTTTTATAGTAGAGGATTTTTAGTAAATCATATAGCTCTAGAAAATAATTAATTAACATAAATAAATTAAAAGTGCACTTCAGCTCTTAAACACATCCCACCTCATAGACTTGTACAAATAAATTATTCGATTCTACGTTTCCTTTTATGAATATCACGAAAATATAATTTTATGACCAGGAGATATTTTCTTGCTTGATAACACTTTATAATATACACACATTATTAAGCGGTCCGGATAAGTTGGTCGCCGACTAACTTTCCCAGCGGCGGATGTAGAGAGGAGGTCAATCGGGCCTCGGCTCACCCCAAATTTGGGATTTCTTTGTATTTTTAATGGAAATTTTATGTGTAAAAAATTATTTGAAAAATGAATTTTTCAATGGGTTTTTCAATGGGGGATTGATACCAGTTTACTCTTATGTGAGGTCCCAAGTTCAATTCTCAGTGAAGTAAGATCGATATCAGTTTATCCCAGGTCCCCCAATCCCTGCAGTTAAAAAACACATTATTAAGCACCGACATTGATAATTGTGGAGATATAGTTATTTTTTTACTGAAGTTGAATATAATAACAATAATGCTGAGAAGTGTAATCGATTCTTCCACCAACATATTCAAATTTTTGTTTGTTTTACAAACATTCAATTAATTCACCTAAGTATAATTATGCAACTGATTTAATAAATCATTTTATCATATCAAGTAAAAAAACATTACATGTAATCAATACTCCCTCCGTTCTCAAAAATACTTCCCACTTTCCTTTTTGGACAATTTGTGTTGACACGTTCATTTTACCATTTTCTTACATATCCACAACCATACATTTTCATTTTATTCTACTTTCTTAATAAGCGTGCCAAATCAAACTGGAAATGATTTTTAGGAAAGGGGTAGTATGTTTTATGTTATTCTAGGCATACACACATCATGCAGCAGGATGCATCATTGTGGAAATTTGTCCAAAGTACTGTATTATACTCCGTATAAAAGTAAAACTCGTATCTCTTCAATTATACTCGTAATCAAGACTAAACTACAATTATAGGATTTAAACAATTCCACCCCGACAAATACTTGTATAATTGTGTTTTAGGAAATGTTGTTTGATTTATGAGAAATAAAAAAAGTCATAGAATTTCGACAAATTGTATTTGAGTCTGCTCATTCAAAGACCTGTTTATGTTTGTGATTCATAACATGTTTACTACAAAGAGAGGTGAAATTTAGCTCAATAAGTATCTTCAGTGAAACATAAAAGAATAAAAATGGAGAAGATAATGACTAAATTAATCATCACTCTTTGAGCGTTTGAGTGGCAACGTGATTAATCAAGAAGTCAAATGGGAAAAGGCAACCCCGGTAGCAAAATAATCTGGCTTGACTTTCAGTTCTTTAATTTCTTTTCCCATTCCCAACAAACACCTTGTCGTTCCTCATTCCATCGCCCTCCCAAATGCCATCAGTGAACGAAATACTGGCTGGTTACTGGACTTACTGCTCTCTCAAACCTCATCAATGACTGCAACGTCAACCTCCTTAATTAGATTACCAAACCCAGTGGTCATCGAAACCCTCCACCGATCTTGCTAATACATCTGCGACAAAACCACAACACCACCATTTCGCTCGATCAGGGATCCAACAACTACCATCTTTATATATATATAGGGCATGCAGTGATTTACAATCAAAAACCTCCAGAAGTTCAAACATCACTCCGATCCATGCGCTATTTAATGAATGAGTTACTTTGGAATTGCAAAATGCCTTTACCGTCCAATTAATTACACCACCTTTTGGAATTACGGGATATATTCAATTTGTTTAAAGAACAATTAATTACACGTACATACACTTAAGTGGTTAGTGGTATGCCAAATCATTTTATTTTACGAAGTATTGCGTTGCCTATCATCCAATTGCAGCCGAGTGCATTTAATGCTTTGTCGCTTTTTATTGTATTATTATATACTCCGTAATTTACAAAGCTTTTTTTCCAAATTATCAAAAACATTTAGGTCAACTGCTTCCTTTTGCACTTCCCGCCCAAACTCCTCTATACTTTTGTGTTTTAATATAATAATAATATAGATATGTGATGTGAGTTTTCTCGCACTTAAAATAGATTGTAATATAGTGGTGTAAGTACGAGTATCGTCTCCACAGGGACGGACAAAAGGGAATCAAGAATTAATTAAATTCAGCGATTAAAAAGAAAATAAAATAAAAGCGTCGTGCGAGATTGGTTGGTTTGGAAAAATAAAACTAATGCGAACAATTAAACTAGGGGGTTCTTTCTAATTAATGACGAAGGGAACATGGATCGATTCCGAGGTAACCAGATTTATGGCAGATCAGGCCTAATTACATGAAATTAATTTAATTGAGCCTAGCTCATCATTACTAAGTTCTTACCGCTCTCGCGGCGTAGAGTACAATAATTTAGGGGACCAGGCTGATCTCTCATGCGACATGATCCTAAATTATTGCCAAGACGAGCGAGCTTACGGCCCCTTAATCGCTACTAATCTCTTAGCGAACGATTAAGTCTGTGTGAATGTGTCCTAGAACAAATTAGATCTCTCTTAATTTATTCTACATGCAATTGTAATTCTAGTCGCGATTCTAGGTTACAAAAGATATCAATTAAATTATTCAAACATAAATTAAACGGCATTCATGCAATTAAACCGAAAAGAATCTAGTCATACATCATGATTAACCCCTTCATCAATCCCAAATCCCTAATTAAAACTACTCACAATTCATAATTGAAGAATCAATAGAATTGGAATGAAAAGAATTAATTGTCATTAATTAAAAAGGTGGAACTTACAAAGAATCCCAAAAGATTGATGAACAAGGCTTAAAAGCCCTCTAAAATTCGTGCTAGGCACTCTCTCTAAGCCCCCCCCTTGAAAACGGGGGTTTACATGTTGTTTTCATAGAAAAATCGGGTGAAATTTGAGCTGAATTAGGATTTTCGGAGCCAGACACGATGCCAGGCACGATCGTGCCTTCGATCGTGCTCCGGAGAAAAAACGCGCATTTTGGGCATGCACGATCGTGCCTCCCTCCAGGCACGATCGTGCCTGGCAGGCAGTAACTTTGCGGTGCTTTTTTTCTTCAGGCACGATCGTGTCTGACTTTGAGGGCACGATCGTGCCTACTTAACTTCCGAATTTGACAAAACTTCCTTCATGAAAGTTGTAGATAATGAAGTCCTCTATCCACCCCAATTTGCCGAATGTGATTTGAATCATCCAATCAAGAGATATGATCAAAATGGTGGAAGGTGTCTTTCTGAAATCGCAGCAGAGATCATCTGACTTCATCGTCTGTTTTACCTTCTTCCTCTCAGATTCTCGCAAAGGTGTCTTCATATGATTTGTAGCCCTTGAAGTTGGCTTTCATATGGAACTTGAATCGTGTACATTGGTTGTTCCTACAAAGAGATAAGCTTGAACGATTGACAGAAGGTCATTCTGATTGTCGTTTTCAAGCTTCATTCATCTTCTTTTGATCCCGAAGTCAATCCTAGAGCTCTTTTTCCTTCAAATCTTCATCGCGAATCTTCCGGTGACCTCCAAAGCTATCAAATTATTCTCAAATGCTTCTCAAATCATCCCGATTGTTCCTCAAGTGCCGGTGCCGGGCTCAAATTCCCTGATTTTGACTATAAACAACACAAAACTCGAACCAACGCCCGGTAAACATAACTTGAGCTAAAATTGAGACTTGTAACACCTTAAAACTAGGAAAATCATCAAAAGTCGATCTCAACACGCATCAAATACGTGTCAAAATACGGACTTATCAAATTCCCCCACACTTAAGCCTTTGCTTGTCCTCAAGCAAACTGAACAACGGGACTTACGATAATCACCACACGGAATCAAAACAATTAGCATGCACACGTAGTTAAAGGGATATTCACAGAACAGAGAGTCTAAACCAAGAAAATTCTTCCCTAAACTACATCTTTGTACTCTAGCTAACATATTTGACAAAATTATTCACAACATCCTCAAAGTAGTGACAGCACACACAAATAAACTAGCTATTGATCAGAAGGACTTGTGAAGGTGGTGGTGAATGGTTCATGGATAACAAAAATAGTCCCTTTCTTTTGAGAGATTGGAATATTCTAACAAAGACTCAATGTATTCAGGAACTTCAGGGCTATTCTTAGGAACAAGGAACTTAGTAGGCCACAATTTAGGAACAATCCTTTAAACCTATGCAAAGAGTAGACATGGTGTACAACTAAGCTAAACCGTCTCAGCACATTTGTGCTTTGACGTATACTTGAAGTACATGGAGGACTAAAGCTAAATTTCAATAGCCTCCAAGTTCATTAATTATGTTTAGTTTTCCTTGTCATGTTGGCACGAGAATGCCATTTCTTTCGAAAGATACCCAAGTCTCATCTTACGCTTTTTGATTGGGGCTCCCATTCTCTTTTTCGAAAAGTAAGAGGTCTAGCTATATTAATTTTTCACCTTTCGGATTCTCACTAGACATTACCCCATTCTAATCTCGGTCTCACCAAGGAAAAATTGCAATTAATGTTCATTAATTTAAAGTGAATCCATGCCTACAATGCAATCCTCGAAAGTATCAAATTCCTAAAAGATGACTGCTCTTACCCCATTTGGGGCATAGGAACAGTGCCAAAATTGGCTCCTACACAAATTCCCTAAACTTAGCAAATTAATCCCTTAATTCCCTAAACATCAAGACTAAGCCAGAAATATTCACAGGTAAGGAAACAGGCCATTTGGCTATGGAGCTTAATTAATTGGGTAACGAAGAACGGTCAGGCTCAAAATGGCTTCTCCTAAAGGGTTCTTTCAGGTGGGGGTGGATGATTAATGAAATAATTCAATAGGTGACTAAAGCCTTCATCCTTTCAACAACTAGATTACCATGCAAGCAATTTAAGCCTAAACACTTCAAAGATGTTCTAAAAGCATAGTCAAAACGTTAGCCAGCTCACAAAGACACAGTTTAAAGAAAAATTTTCAAAAATTTTGCATGAATTTTTTATGAATATACAACTAACACCTGCGCATGCTAACTCTAATAAATCTCATGTAACAACCACTGCCCGAATGCCCAATTCACTCCCCTACACTTAAACTTTGGCATCGTCCTCGATGACCAAATATGCATTATGTACTAGGGGGTAAAGAGGATAGGGTCACACATGCTCAACTTAACTCAAGTCAATATTTCAACATGCGAGTAAAAGAGTCAAAGAAACTTCCCTAAGGCGTTGGTCGATGCAGAACTAAACTGAGTCAAGTGATCCTCGGCACATCAACCCCAAAGCAAGACCCTGAGCTGCAAAAACAAAAAAAACACAAGCACAAAAACAAACCCAAAAAACACCCCGGATTTTTTTTTTTGGTTCTTTTTTTTGGTGTTTTCTGAAAGCAAACAAACAAACAAACAAACAAACAAACAAACAAACAAACAAACAAACAAACAAACAAACAAACAAACAAACAAACAAACAAACAAACAAAAATGCAGAAATAAGCTTGGGTTGCCTCCCAAGAAGCGCTATTTTTAACGTCGTTTGCCCGACAATACCTCGTAAGCTCTTAAATAGCAAAGACTGGAGTGGTGCACTTATAGTCAACGTCTCCAGTTTCCTCTCAACAAATGCCATTAGGTGTCGCGGATCTTTAAACTCTTTAGTCCACGTAGGCAACATATGGTCTTCATAACCCTCATTAGTGCAGAAGTGAAGTATGAAACTCTCATCCTCTTCAGGTGGATAGGGAACATGAGTGAAAACTTTGATTACTCTAGGCATCACCGGAAGCTCAAAACATGTCTTCAAGCAAGGAGTAGGAGCAACACCGTAATCAAACTGCAACATAGAAAAGTCTTCTTCTTCCTCACAAATATCACGAACATTCACAACCTCTCCTCCGGACTCTGTATCACTCCCCATGAAGGCATCCCAACTCTCGTTAACATCGTTCTCATCAGGGTCTTCTTGGATGATGTTGTCACTCTTCGTACAAAAAGGAATATCATCAAGTAGTGAATCAAAGAAATCCAAATCTGAAACCACGTAAGAGTGGATCGGTGCAGGTGTACAAGAAGGGTAGTCTTGCTTGTGGAGCGGGACTTCTTCATTACGGACATTATCTACCTCACCCCCACTCTCTTGGAGCATGTAATCATCTTTTCCCAACTCATCTTCAATACCCAAACCTACCTCAGTAGCTCCATCATCATGACTGATCTGCTTCTTTCCCTCATCAGGTGTTGAGACTAATGGTAAATCAAACGGCTGGGGAGTTTCTGTATGAAAATCACAATGATTTGTGACTTCATCAGTTACAGCTTGTACCGTTTCAAACTTTTTCCTGTATTCTTGGAAAAACAACTTGACACTACTATCTTCTTCTTCATCTTCAAACATAGGAGGGTCTTCAAAAACATCTAGGAGGGTATCATCCATCATATTTCCACCTTCACAGTCCGACTCACTCACATGATCATCCATATTGGTCTCCTCAGGTTGGGCTTTTGTGTCGCTATGATGGGATCTCTCGGACTCCTCAGATAAAGCCTTTGCAATCTGCCCCAATTGATTCTCCATGTTCTGCATCCTTGTCTCAATCATTTGCATCCTTGAGTCTGCTCTTAGCTGATTTTGTGCTAATTTGTTGAGTACTTCTTCCAAGCTAGAAAGTCTCTGTAAATCTGCCTCCTCCAGATCCTCTTGTTGATTATCAAGCTCATTACTCGGGAAGTATGTAGGAGTGACTGAAACATTTGTGTCCGTAAATTGTGGGGAGGAAGACGTGGGGTATGCAGTTGCCCAGTAAGGATGGTCGTATGGAGGAATGGGGCAAAGACATGAATGGTGACCACCTCCACAGAAGTTACAAATGCTATTTTTAGGAAAGCAATCAACCAATTCCTCAGGACTTTTAGTTCGAATGAGGAATTCCATAATGGAGCCTGGTTTTGTCCGAGGATATTGTGGATAAGGATACTGATTAGAAGAATGAGATTGGGAGTATTGCGTATTTGGAAGAGGGTAAGAATAGGAAGATGGGAAATTTTGTGGTGTAGGAGAATAATTTTGATGAGATGTGTAATATTGAGGAGGAGGAGGAGGAGGAGTGTAAGGAGGGTATGGCGTATATGGTGAATATTCCATGGAGGTTTGAGGGTAAGGAATTCCTCCAGGAATTTGGCTGAATAGGTTCATCTCATGCCTCTTAGAAATTACCTGAAAGGTTAGCACAGAAAAATCCTACAGAAAAACTAAAAGAAAACTAACTAAAAAAATCTCGTTGAAATTAATTAACCCTTAAAACCGACACCGTCCCCGGCAACGGCGCCAAAAACTGATGTGAGTTTTCTCGCACTTAAAATAGATTGTAATATAGTGGTGTAAGTACGAGTATCGTCTCCACAGGGACGGACAAAAGGGAATCAAGAATTAATTAAATTCAGCGATTAAAAAGAAAATAAAATAAAAGCGTCGTGCGAGATTGGTTGGTTTGGAAAAATAAAACTAATGCGAACAATTAAACTAGGGGGTTCTTTCTAATTAATGACGAAGGGAACATGGATCGATTCCGAGGTAACCAGATTTATGGCAGATCAGGCCTAATTACATGAAATTAATTTAATTGAGCCTAGCTCATCATTACTAAGTTCTTACCGCTCTCGCGGCGTAGAGTACAATAATTTAGGGGACCAGGCTGATCTCTCATGCGACATGATCCTAAATTATTGCCAAGACGAGCGAGCTTACGGCCCCTTAATCGCTACTAATCTCTTAGCGAACGATTAAGTCTGTGTGAATGTGTCCTAGAACAAATTAGATCTCTCTTAATTTATTCTACATGCAATTGTAATTCTAGTCGCGATTCTAGGTTACAAAAGATATCAATTAAATTATTCAAACACAAATTAAACGGCATTCATGCAATTAAACCGAAAAGAATCTAGTCATACATCATGATTAACCCCTTCATCAATCCCAAATCCCTAATTAAAACTACTCACAATTCATAATTGAAGAATCAATAGAATTGGAATGAAAAGAATTAATTGTCATTAATTAAAAAGGTGGAACTTACAAAGAATCCCAAAAGATTGATGAACAAGGCTTAAAAGCCCTCTAAAATTCGTGCTAGGCACTCTCTCTAAGCCCCCCCCTTGAAAACGGGGGTTTACATGTTGTTTTCATAGAAAAATCGGGTGAAATTTGAGCTGAATTAGGATTTTCGGAGCCAGACACGATGCCAGGCACGATCGTGCCTTCGATCGTGCTCCGGAGAAAAAACGCGCATTTTGGGCATGCACGATCGTGCCTCCCTCCAGGCACGATCGTGCCTGGCAGGCAGTAACTTTGCGGTGCTTTTTTTCTTCAGGCACGATCGTGTCTGACTTTGAGGGCACGATCGTGCCTACTTAACTTCCGAATTTGACAAAACTTCCTTCATGAAAGTTGTAGATAATGAAGTCCTCTATCCACCCCAATTTGCCGAATGTGATTTGAATCATCCAATCAAGAGATATGATCAAAATGGTGGAAGGTGTCTTTCTGAAATCGCAGCAGAGATCATCTGACTTCATCGTCTGTTTTACCTTCTTCCTCTCAGATTCTCGCAAAGGTGTCTTCATATGATTTGTAGCCCTTGAAGTTGGCTTTCATATGGAACTTGAATCGTGTACATTGGTTGTTCCTACAAAGAGATAAGCTTGAACGATTGACAGAAGGTCATTCTGATTGTCGTTTTCAAGCTTCATTCATCTTCTTTTGATCCCGAAGTCAATCCTAGAGCTCTTTTTCCTTCAAATCTTCATCGCGAATCTTCCGGTGACCTCCAAAGCTATCAAATTATTCTCAAATGCTTCTCAAATCATCCCGATTGTTCCTCAAGTGCCGGTGCCGGGCTCAAATTCCCTGATTTTGACTACAAACAACACAAAACTCGAACCAACGCCCGGTAAACATAACTTGAGCTAAAATTGAGACTTGTAACACCTTAAAACTAGGAAAATCATCAAAAGTCGATCTCAACACGCATCAAATACGTGTCAAAATACGGACTTATCAATATGCTACGTAGAGGCGGTAGAGTACCAAACTCCGTATTGCTTTTTATTTTTTTTATATGAATTTCTTTTTAAATTAAAATCGGTTTTTATATTTCCCTAAATTTGTTTAACTTCATTTTTTAAAAATGACTCTCTTAAAAATATACTCAAAATATACTGATAGTTACATTGCAGTGATTATAGTGATATACTTGTAGTGACTTAAGTCACATTTTATCTATAGTAATATTTAATGAAAAATCTATTAAATAAAGATCTAAAAAAATACAACAACGACATCTAAACTTTAGTCCCAAAAATTTTTGGGGTTAGCTAAAATGAATCAATACATGAATTCAGAGCCAAAATGAAAACAAAGATAAAAATAAAATCAAAAGGTAAGATATGTTAAAAATAATTAAAATACCTCAAACTTTGAAGTGGTGTGAGGTAAGCACCCCAAACTTGGATACGTAATTTAAATACCAAAAAATTTATATAAAAAGTTATTTCCTAGTTAGTTTTTGGTGTTAATTTCATAAATTAAAATATTTTAGCATTCATGATGATACAATTAACATTCAAACTTCCATTATAAAATAAATAATACTACCCCCACTCTATATAATTGCATCATTTTTAATTTGCTATTTTAAATTATGCAATTAACATCATAAATATACATTTTTGAAAAATATAATATATGTCCATGGTGCTAAAATAATTTTTTATATAAAATTTGGGGTATTTAAATTACATATGAAAGTTTGGGGTGTTTATCTCACACTTTTCCAAAGTTTGGGAAATTTTAATCAATTTTCCCATAAAAAAGATAAACAATATAAAATAGAGATAATATATATGTATATTAATGATAATAAAAGGGAATATTTTTTCAAAAAGCAATATAGGTGTCATACGAAACATCATAAAAAGTTGTTCAATTCAATATATTTTTTTCAAAATCGGAGAAAAAATTAAAATAGTATTATATTTTATAAAAAAATAATTGTTCGACACATGTTTTTATTTGGAAGATGTTCGACACATTTTATAAAAATGTTAATTTGCACTTCATATTAATTGGATCAATTTTGAGTCATCCAACAAAATTATTAAAAGTGACAACCAAATGGGGTTTGTTGCTACTTTTAAGGACTAATTATACGGTCCTAATATAAACTTTGGATAACAATAAAACAAAGGGGCAATTGAGTCTAGTTAGGGTTACGTAAAGCAACATTGGGGTGCGCCTAGCAACCCCTAATGCTCTGTTTGGATGAAGTGATCTTAAGTAAACCTAGTGTAATAAAGTAAACTTAAGTTTTAATAAAAAAAATGGGTTAAACTAAGTGAATTCAGGTTCATGCGTAAAATGGTGTTTGGAAATAAATAAGGTGAACCTAGGTTAATGTCATAAATGTTGTTTGGGTGAAGGTACTCTAGTTTATTTTATGCTGAACGGGAACTTAACCTCCGAAACCCCCGATTCGGAGGTTCTCCAATTTGAGGTGTTTTGAGGTTCTCGGGAGTTATGTGAGGTTAAGTCATAACCTAGGTTCTTGTTGCAAAAACACAAACAAACGGGGTTAACTAAAAATTGAACCTTCAATAACCTAGGTTAACCCCCAAACAAACATGTCATAAGTGTTCTGTCGATTTCAAATTTTTTTGTTAACATGGGATCTCTAATCGGCCTAATTTGAAATACGCAAGTTCGAATCCCACCGCGAACAAGTAGATGTTACCCTCTCTGAATGGCATGGATCTCTGACGCGAACGAGTATATAAACTTACTACCACTTCACTCAATGAGTCATCGTGATTTACATCTTCACATATACTTAGGGTTGTAAACGAATCAAATAATTTGTACTCGATTCGCGATTCAAGTTCGTATAAGACGATTCGAATTCAGAAAATTTAAATACAAATACAAATAAGAATATTAAATTTGATTCGAGTTGTTATCAAATACAAATAAGAATATCATTGTATTCGATTTGAATATTAATCAAATATATTTGATTAATAATAATGGTAATATTAATATCAATAATAATAATAGTAGTAGTAGTAATAACACTATAATAACTTTTAAAAGATAGCGATACCCTCAAAGTGTAGCCGATATATACATTTTTGCGTACAGATCCCAAGCTCATTTGTAATAAACTAGAATATAATTACGAATACAAATCAATTTTTTGGTTCAAATGACTTTTAAATACAATACAAATAATTAGAATGAAGTTATGAGTTGTTTGACTTTGGTATATACAATTAACAACTTATTTCACACATTATAATATAATATCTAACATGTGTGTGTGTGTTAGTGTTTATTTCAAAAAGTTTGAAATAGATTTCTATTTATTAATCATAAAATTAATTCAGTTTAGTATATTGTGCACCATATAAAAATCATCGATCCATTAAATTTAAATCCTAAAAACACATATTAAGTCATATCATGCATTTATAACATAAACAATACGGAGTATGAGAAAAGTTATTTTAAAGTGATATTTGACTAATATTTAACTCATGCTCAAATTGATTGGATATTCGTATATGATTCGTTAACTATTTGTATTGTTAAACAAATACAAATACAAATCGAAATTAATATTCGTTTCATATTTGAATTCGAATTTGTATTCGAAAAAATTAAACAAATACAAAATCTCATTATTCGACTCGATTCGGTTCGTTTACAACCCTACATATACTTTGTCAGGTCGGGGCGTGGGGGGTTCCGGGGTGGGAGATTTCACCTTTTTAGGATCATTGAAATAGTGAAAGGGTTGTTTTTTCAGTACGGCCTTTGTTGTTTCCACGTAGGGCTGTTAACGAATCGAACCGAGCCCGAACATCCAAAGCTCGAATTCGGTTCAATAAGGAATTAGTGGTGTTCGAGTTCGAGCTCGAAGCTCGACGAGCTTTACAAATGAGGCTCGTGTTCGGCTCGATAGACGTTCGATGTTCGAACCGAGTGCTCGATAAGCTCAATAAATATGCCCGAATTTAAAATTTTAAGTGATGCTCGTTAATAGGCTCGTGCTCGAATGATTCGAAAAGTATTCAGTTCGTTAATAATCATATTCAAATTCATTAAATCATACTAATTAAATTTAAATTTTGACATATATATAAATTATATTTATAATTTTAGGGTGTTCGATAGGCTCGAGTTCGAACCGAGCCGAATACTACAATGTTCGAGCTCGGCTCGATTAATTTTTTCGAACATAAAACTCAGCTCGGGTTCAAGTTCGAAAGCTTGTTAAGCTCGGCTTGTTAGGTTCGAAACCGAGCTCGAACTCGAATAATTCGATAAAAATTCGGTTCGTTAACAGCCCTAGTTCCACTTCCACGGTTCCACCTCTAGGTTCTAGACTTTTCACTTTGAATGGAACACCAGTAGCATTCTGGTACATGCCGCCTCTTTAATTTTGTTATCCACAACTCAACCCGTTAATAAATCTAATATCCTCCAGTTTATACGTATTTACTCAGTCAATTCAATTTTTCTCTGCAACCCTGCACCGTCAATATATTCACTCAGAACTTCTTTTTTCAATGAAATCCTTACTTTTATTATTATACATTATTCTTTTACCAATTCTTTTTCATGAATAATTATTATTTCAAAAGTAAAACATTTCGATGCAAAAACAAATAAATTTGGAGTTTAATTTTTTTTTTATAACTTCAGACCTATTTTATAAAAAAATTATAGAAAAATGTCAAAAAAAAATTGCATCTAAATTTTAACTTTCGGATAAATTCAAGAAAAATGTTGTGCATGATAATTTCAAATAATTGAAATTGGGTTTTTTTAAGTTTTATATATGAAAAATTGGTGTCATTTGAAATATCAAAAAAATTTTATGAATTTTGATATATAGTTTTTATAAAAATCTGATTACAAACAAAAAGTTATGATAATTTAAAATAAATTGAGATTTTTGTTTCAATGGGTCCTACCTTTAAGCTATGTGGCGCATCAACTCCGGCTGCCAAATCCTCTCTCTTTGAGTGAACAAGGTCTTACCTCCCCCAACCCAATCTAGGGCACTCTAATACAAAAAAATAAAAAATAGTTTGGGTTGCACCACATTTTGGATGAAAAGCTTACATTTGGGAATTCACCTCTCCCCATTGAGGATAGTCTTAGTCCACCCTTCCTACACATCATTTATACGTCGGTAGAATCATCACAATTTTTTCGTTCTGTGAAGGTCATTATTTTTGCATTAATAAGATTGGTGGCAAAGACAAAAAATTGTCAATGCAAAAAAGTATCGATTCTCTGCACAAAATGAAAATAAATTGTTTGTGCACAGACAATTTAATAGACGTGTAAAACGGCGCACACAAAAAATATGCACAAACTGAATTTCCCCTATTGGAATGAGCATATTTTTTTCTTTTTGGTTGATGTCGAAATTTGAATACATTGCCCATCACTCAGCTATTTATCGAAAAATTGAACAGCAAGCGATGTAGTTATATTTTGTGCACTTTTTGAACCCGTTTGGATAACTTTGTTTTCGGCTTATCAGGCTTATCAGCCAGCTTTTTCACCAAACACGTAACTTTTACTTTCACGCGCTGAATTGTGTAATAAGCCGGAAAAGTAAGGTTGGAGTTACTTTTCTGGCTGTATTGGCTGAAGTTACTGTAGAGGACCATTTTAGCTATTTTTACATATAATTTTTTCTTTAATTTATTAATAAAATATATTTTTAAAATATTTTTTTCTTAAATCAGCAGAATGAGCCAAAACAGCCACTCCAGCCAGAATATCATAAATTTCAGCAGAATCAGCCAAAACAGCCGATTTTGGTGCTACCAAACGGGCTCTTTATGTTTAGATTTTTGATAATTTTAGTTATTGAAATTGTATATGTGGACATATTTTTTAACCTTTTTTTATTCCGAATTAGTACTATTGATGCTATTTGAACACATTCGAGTATGAATACAAGAATAAACTAATATTTGAAGTAGAAATTAAGGGTAAAATGCACCAAAACTCCTCGTAAATTATAAATTTGATTCACTAGTCTCATGTGATTTAATAAATGCGTCACACCGGTTGCGTTATAGTTATTCCTGCACAAAACCTCTTCTATAAAAAAATTTAATTTTCATATAAATGAAAAATGATCAGTATAATACACTGCGATATTCATTAAACAATTGGCACACATTGATGAGTTGTAAATTTGTAATATCTTCCTCTCTCATATTCATAGAATTCATATGGAAAGATTCGCGAAATAGGAGCAAAAATGTTACAAATTCCAAAATGTGATTGCCGTGTTTTTATTCCCTAAATATGAGTAAATACTGTAAAGTTTAGAAATACTGTCATGTTTAAAGTCTGGTAGTGCCAAAACATGACATTAATTAGTTTTATTTAGCGAATAAAAACATGACACTCCTATTTTGAAATACACAAACTTTTTAGTTCTCAAGGCAATTCCCCAATTCACATTCTTACACTCTTTTTATTATCCTTTTTTATTTATTAAATTGAGGTAAGGGTCAGATTGATACTCGAAGTTGCATAAAAAGGGTCGAATAAGTCCTTATATAGGAGGCTCTGTCCGGCCGTCGCCATTTGAGGCGGTTCCCAGTGGAATTTTTTGACGAAATATTTTGAGCATCTTATTCATTAAGGCTAGTTTACTCATACCAAATTTAAGTTAAAAATTCAACCGGGAAGGCATTCAAATGAATTCTTGAAGACAATTGCGCAGTTAAAAGCGCAATTATCTTCAAGAATTCATTTGAATGCCTTCTCGATTGAAGTTTTAGCTGAAATTTGGTATGAGTAAACTAGACTTAATGAATAAGATGCTCAGAAAATTTCATTAAAAAATTCCACTGGGAAACGCCTCAAATGGCGACGGCCGGACAGTAAGGACTTAATTGACCCTTTTTCTGCAACTTCGAGTACCAATCTGACTCATACCTCTTATTAAATTCAAGTACCAAACATGACTCTATATTTAGAAATTAATAAATTAAAATCAAATTATATGTGAATGTCCTAATTTGCACTTGTTTATGTTAAGTCTTCGCGGTCCAAAGACTCAATACAATCTCTTGGGCTTTCATAAGATTCTTTTTTGTGGATGAGTTTGTAAGTGTTAAAGGCAAGAGTGAGGCAGAAATAAGAAAATACTTAACAAGGAAATTAGAGACAAATTGGACTCAGCTCTATTAGACACTTAAAACGATTATAACACTTGTGCCGAGCCCGAGTCCCGAGCCTAGATCAAGCTAAATATTACAGGATAAATAGACAAAACTTTATTGCTAAATATACAAGTTTGTCAACTCTTTACAATAAAATAAATGTTGTTATTTATACTACAAGGTAACAGGCGGGGTTGGTGTATTCAACCCTGAGTGGGTAGCCGCCAACCATAAAATATTCTATATTTGGTGCATTAAATGTGTTTCCCACCGATTTCAACTTCCCACCAAATACTTGGAGGAGTTCCTCTAAGGAAAGTTGATGGACCTAGTGAAGAAGCCGAAGTGAACGGATCGGCCTGAGTGGTGTGTTCCGTTCATATATGCCGTGCGAGCGTCTCGATAAGTCTGAGCTGCAATTGGGTCAGTATGCGAGTTGGGCCTCTTGAGGTATTTGAGCTTGGGGCTAATAACCCAACAACACTTAGTGTAATCATTTTGAATAACTTTGCTAATATAGACCTTGATGAATCTATTTAGGAATTTTTTTATTTTAAAATAAGTATTTAAAGAAAAATGTTTTCATTCTATGAATTATGTCTTGTTATATTCACAAACTTTAAACCCGAAAAAGTAATATTTTAGTCTTATTTACTAGTGAGCAGTATTCCTGTCCGGCCGGGCCGGATAGGATGGTGGTCCGGCCACTTCAATTTGAGGTGGTTCCCGGGGATATTTTCTGCCGAATTTTTTTGTCTATGTTCTTCATTAAGTCTAGCTCATCTATACCAAATTTGAGCAAAAAAATTCAATCAGGAAGGTAGTCAAATGATTTTTGGAAGTTCACTGCGCCAGAATATACATATAAAATGCAGTTATCTTTTTTGGAAACACGTCCTAGTTGCCTTGGGGTTACGTTTTAATTCTCTATAAATACAAGATCTCTCCCTTGTAATCATGAGATCCAAAAATTAATAACATTCCTGATTTGGTAGCGAACTAAGTTACCAAATTTCGTGTGTTCTTTAATTGTTCTTCCGGTTGCGTAAATTAATTTCTAACAATATTCAAAGCTGCTTTCAAAGCTTGCATGCTTTCTACCCTTTTCTATAGCCTAACATTTCTACACTTTTTTTTTGAATGAACATTTCTACACTTATGTAATGTATAAAGAGGTCCTCATAATTTTAACCTGGTTATGTGCCTTGTATGATCTATTTATTTTCTAAATTAAATTCAAACCAACTATATTAAAACTAAAAATTAAGCCATTTTATTGTGATTTAGGCCATTTTTTTACATTTTTAAATTAAAAAAGGCTGGACCACACAAGCAAAAGAGGCATATATCAAAAGAAAAAAGTGGTTTTGTACACTTGTTGTATTCACACAAGTTATTACTATCATGTATCTAAACAAACAAGTGTATACAAAGTGTACAAAAATTACCATAATGACAGCAAAACATTTCAAGGACTTCGGATTGAGAGCCATTCCAGAGTCCAGCTCTTGCTATCACCAAAGCAACATCTCAACAACAGACTGACTGGAATTGGGAGAACCGAAAATACACAAGTACGAGCAGTAGTTAAGCTAAATGAAAGATGCAAAATTAAGCATTCGAATATATATAATTGATGGAGTAGAAGGCGGTAATCTTTGATTAATTAGAAGCATACAATGATCGAACCATCTCATCACTCGGATTCCTCTATGAAAGCCTCGACGCGGAGGAGGGCGAAGCCGACGGCAACCCCGATCAGAACAAGTCCCGGGATTATGGCCCCGATCTTGAAAATCTCAGCGGTGGCGCTGCAGGTAGAAGACAGAGCTCCACCGCATCCCCCTCCGCTCCGCGACGGCTCTCTCAAAGCTCCAACAATTTTCGCGAAAGACTCCTCTGCGCTGACGGGGAGGCCGAGCCTGGTCACCTGGTTCTGCGCCTTGAGCCCTACAAATGAGTTCAATCCGGTAATGTGATTCACTTTGGCAGTTCTTCTCCGGGAAGGCCTGAAGCTGGTTCCGGTAACTGCTATCGCCGGAGATAGCGATGTCGAAGCCATTGATCGCTCACCTAAAACTATCAAAGCAGAAGGTGAAATGGAAGTTGAGAAATTGAGATTTCGCATAAACTTGTAAAGGTCTTTGGTTGTGTAATGGTTTACCTGACAGAAAGTGGAGATGATGGAGGAGAAATTGCCAATTTGGAGTGTGTGGATGATAATAATATGAGCAGATAGGGAAAGGATAGGGGGTGAGAAGGTGTTTCAATTGGAGTGTTGATTGGCTATGGTGAGCCAATGTTGATTGTGTTATCACCAAATAATTTTGTAAAGATATTACAAATAATTACATTTTTATAAATTATAACGAAAATAAAGATTATTTACATAAACGTGACTAAGGATTAGAATAGTAATGCAATTCTAATAATACGTAGTACTTTGTATATGTTAAATTTTAAACTTAAATTACCATGATAGTATATTATACTCCGTACGTAGTAATAACTATTAGTCATATTTATGTAAATACGTTTTATTTTAATAATATTTTTGAAATAAAATCATACAGAGTACTTTATTCCTCAAAAAATCTTGTTTAGAACTTTCTATTTTATGAATTCCAAAAAACCATATGATTTGATTATTAAGAAAATTAAAGTTATTTAACTAGTGTTTTACCCGGGCGTTGCCCCAGGTGTATGTTTTAGATTCGTTTGATAACGTAGGATATGTGCTTTCAACTATTGTTATGCTACCAATATATTATACCTTACAAAAACGTTCATGATCCTCACGTCTAAAAACCCATCATTTCTACTCTAATATCATCGTCTCTTACCTTAACAACTCATCACTTAGCAATAACTGTTCAATTATTTGTTTTCTATAACCATTTTGATACGAAGTATGTCATTAGTCTCATATTTTTTTGTGAGAAGAAGAACTGAGCAGTTATCTCAAAGATGTGAAGAGTTAACCATCACCATAATCACATTAACTCTCCCTAACTCCCTTCAAGACGATATACACTCTTTGTCTAAAGTCTTCCCACCCCCAAAACAACAATCTTGCTTTTGAACAATATATATGTTCATTACACAAAAAAAAACACACACATTACCCAGGGGGTTGGGGGTGGGGGCCTGTGGTAAACTGAGTTCAAACTCTAAGGAGTATTGAACCTAGGACCTCCCATGCGTGAGAGTGAGTCGGTGATCAGTTGAGCTAAACCGCTTCCTCAATCGTAGAGTGTTCGGTAATATTTATGGGAATAGAAAATCAAATGATAAGTTGAAATTATCTTTGAAAGAAAAAGACATGGATGGATTTTATTTAATATACATGACCAATAACTTTAGACCTCAACATACTTTTGTGATTCCATATATTGGAACAGAATGGTACAAAGTCAAATAGTCAATATATATACTACCACAGTTCATATATAATTCCAACATGTGTAATTTTACTCTAATTGAGTTGCAGGGGCGGACCGTAGTAGAGACCCAGGGGGCTACCGCCCCTCCAACAAAATTTATTTTTATTGTATATATATAAGAAAAATAATTTTCGCCCCTTCCAAAAATAATTTTCGCCCCCCAAAAAATATTTTGAACCCCCCAACATGAATTTCCTGGGTCTGCCACTGTTGGGTTGCATGCCCTACTTTGACTATATCGTATTTATTAATGCATTAGTTTTTTTTAAATATTGCTTTATTCGTTAAATTTGATTTTTCAAAAATCCTTTTTTATAAAATTTTTACTTACAACGAATTATATATTAATAACCAAAGTAGGGAGCATTGGCAAATTAAACGTAAAAATGGATGTGGTATAACTAAAAATGAATGTGAGGAGTATAAAAAAATGAACTTTTCGGAAACATACAATGCTCCATAAGCATGATATGTCATTATTATTTACCTCTGCTGATTGCAATTAGTTATTATAATGTATTAGGAAATAAAAGTCTGGATTCTTGGGATGTTTTTACTTTGACTGCAATTTGCTGGTCTGATTTATTTAAGTTTGGTCTGCTCTGATCTAGTCTGTTTATGTCTAGACGTGATAGACATTTTTGTTTGATAAATATAATTGAGGTTGATATGAAGTATTTGAATAATACTTTGTAGAATAATTTCAGTGGGTTTAAGAGCTTATGGTTTTAAAAAATTTATCACAGGTATATTTTATATATTTGTGGTTATACTTTTTGTTGGTACCTTGAAAAATAATTTGTGGTTGAATTATATGTTCTTAAAAACTTTCTATACATAAACAAATTTTGCATCTATGAGCACATTTACACGGAATCAATGGAATTAAGTACCCCCTCCATCCCGTTAGAAGGTTCCTGTGAACGGTTTACGATGCTTGACCGACGATAAAGCAACTTACAACCATGTTCACACTCTGAATTTTTTAGTTAATAAAAATTTATATATTCAGAAACTACATTAAAATCACTACAAAGCCTGATAAAAAAATGTAAATTTGATATATGAAGCAAAATATTAAAAATGATTTAAGTTGTTCATGAGAATGGTGGACGGAAATTTATCCTTATATTTTTCTGTAGTACATGAATTTGTGCACTTTGTGATCAAATATATTAATGTGTTTACGTTAACATGCATAAATATATTTAACCTTACCTTTGCAAAAATTGGATTGGAATGAGGTAGAATATGTAATATTCCATATTTCAAACTATACTGTATATGGAATGAGATATAAATATACGTAGTATAATTTACGTAGTATATGGAATGTAAAATAAGGCATTATTGATGAGTAATGAATGTGTGTTGAAACGTTTTTTTGTACTTAATAGCAAATATATAACTCATCAATTGTACTCAATAGCAATTAGATAATTGATAAATTGTACTCAATAGCAATTAGTATGAAGGTTGTACTTTATTATTAAGTAAGTAGATTGGTATTAAATTGATAAAACGAGAATGATTGTAGAATCATAATATTATTCAATACAAGATGTGACAAACTTAATGTAGGATCACTAGGATGAAGGAAAAAGAGACAAAGATAGTGTGATAGAAATAATAATACTTGCTATAACTAATGAAAAATATACAACTACAATTAATATAGTTAATAAAATGGTATTCGTATGGAGTACACATTTTTACTTTAATATAGACAAAAACAGATGGACGTAAAAGTAAAAAAAAAATTGTATATATGCAATGTTGTAAAATGTGTGAGACGTGGCAAGGCATCAAGTCAAACTTCAAGTATTTGGAGCCTTAATAAGAATATGCGCAAAACCGTGATAATTACTACTCCATAGTGATATATGGAGTATGAAGAAAGGGGAAAATGTCCTAAATATTATACAAAATTAAGCCTAATTATTACTGTTGGGATATTGGGCTTCGGCCCAATATCCAGCCCAGAATAGGTAAGGGCATAAGGGAGAGAACAAGTCCAGAGAGGAACTTGGTCCAGACTTATGAGAGCCCGAACGGGTAATCAGCCACCAAAGGAAGGACGCTGTTCGGCAAGGCCTGAACGGCCCAATTATCCTACTTGGAACAAATAACAAACATCATCTCTGTCCATCAGTCTGTGGAGTCTAGAGACCGATCGGGGAGTGCGCAAGTGGCAAACTGCATTAAATGCTAGAGTATGACGGTAGAAAGTGGAAGCATGAGTGCTCAAGTGGCAAGACAGCAATCATTCGGATTCGGTCACATCATCACCCCACCTACCCCCTTCTAGTATAAATATGCACATTAATTACATTGTAAAGAGTTAGCATTTTGATACTCAGAGTCTTAAATTATCTCTCTTAGTCTTGTATTAGCTACTGTTCCGAAGCGCCATTCGGCCTATTCTGTGTAATCACCGTTATTACTCTAATACAAGGAGGTTGTTGAGTACGTGCATCTTATTCACATTTTATATTTTACACACCTTTAACACTTAACTCATCGTCCTTGATATGTACAGAGTACTATGTATATAATTTATGCATATATTATATGTATAATTTATTTATAAAAAGTGAAAATATAAATGTATTTCTTTTAACTACTCTGTATTAACTTTATTTATTTTCATTTTTGGTTGTCTCATTAATTTTGTCACTTTTTTTAATTAAGAGTTTGTTGTTCAATTTGATTCTCTTTTCAGTGCACAAATCTCAATCAAACAAGTTTTACTTTACTTTATTAATTAATTATTGTGCTGCTCAAACTTGGGCAAATTTTAAGGACATGAGTATATAATACATTTATAAAAATATTTAAATATGTTTTTAATCCCTACGAATATAGTAAATTTTGTTTTACATTCTTGTAAAATTATATTTTTGTTTTTTCATCCTTGTAATTTATGTTGATTTTCTTTTTAGTCTATCACCGATGATAACAGCCTCCACTTGACTTCAAAATAACTTTGACTAATAGATTTTCTCCCATTCTTTGTCATGTTATTTCAAGAGTATTTAATTGTATTTTTTTTTTACAGAAATTGTATTTTTAGAAGGTTCTTAATATATATATATATATATATATATATATATATATATAATAAAAATATTTAGTTTTGAATTATTTTAATCCTCATATTAGCCTCAAAATAATTATAAAAGGACAATTTTAAATATTTCTAATAGATTTATGTAGTTTACAATAACTTTTTTTCTAAGTAGAACGGTTTCAGAATTAAAGACGGATAAAAGAAAATAGTAAATATTATAGGGATGAAAAATAAAAATAAAAAATTGCAAGAACCTAAATAAAGTGTGTCATATATACAAATATTAAAAATGTGTCATATTTATAAAGATTAAAAATACATTTTGTAGCTCACATCCAAATTGCAAAATAATCTGAAAAAAAGGATGACACCCCATTCCTGAGGGCCCCCAACACCGACCGGACAGGGGAGGATGTAAGTTGGACTATAATCATAGAGTCTCTATGCATTTTTTCGAAGACTCTCCGTCTACCATTGAGCTACGCCCACTGCAAAATAATCTTCTGGTCTAGGCAAAGGGGGCCTCAAAGAAAAAAAGATAAAAGAAGAAGTATAGTAATTTTCTGGAGTACGGACTAACGGAGAAACAGCAACCGGCAACCGGCTTCACAAGCAGCGTCCGCGAGCCACCGCGCACCGTACGAACGCATCGTCGGACTCGCCGCCCGACGCCGACCCGGGTGAACTGTGAGTGAATCTCTGACATCTCTACTTCAGTACTTCTCTCCTTCGTCCTTCTCTTAATATCTTACGGAGTATTACTCTGTCTCGTTCATTTAAATGATGTTCTATCTCTCTTTAGAATTTAGATACTAAACTAAATAGGGAAATACATAAGTCTAAAGATAAAAGCCAGAAGGCCTAAAGCCTTCAGTAGACGGCGGACAAGCACAGAAGCACTCAAGCAGTAAAGGGCAATTTTTTTACTATTCAAGTTAAATTCCTAAATTGTAAAATGTTAAATACAAGTGAATAATTAATTTAAATGATAAAATACATGAAATAATTAATTTGATGGTATTGGTACAAGTAAAGTAGCTTTTTTTTGTTTGAATTGTCTTTGTATTTAGAAGTTTCGGTTTTTTGTTAATTGATTTGTTTGTGATTTTTGTATTATTTATAAATATGTAGGTATTATCTATAAAGTGATATTATTACTGATTTTACACTTCAAATGGTAAGAAGAATGGGCCAATAAGGCGTTACAAGTACAAGTTTGTCATTTGTAGTGTAGTATACACATGTTTGTATTTTAAAACCTATCCTTTTGAATATTAAAAACATTATATCTTGCACTTTGATTATGTTTTTTTTTTCTATATGGTGTTTTTTTATCTGGGGCCTTTGAGTATGTTTTTAAATTTATCCTTTTTAATATTAAAAATATGATTCCTGCATAATAAGTATTTTTCTATTTAGAGCCTCCAAAATGCTTTAGACACCCCTGGTCTCTGTGCATGAGCATTGTCAGGAAGCCAATCTAGGCAACGACCCAGCCCAAATTTAAAAAATGTCTCAAATATTAGTATAAAATATTTTGTGTTAAAGTTTTCAAAAAAAAACTTTGTACTGGCCCTCTGTATGTGTGTCTGTTATTGAGGCTTATCAGGATCTAATTGCTCGTTGGAGCTTAATTGACTCTAATCAAGGTAGTCAAAAGCGAGCGCCTGAGCGCTTAAGCGCACCAGGTGCAGTGCAAATGAGGTTTAGCGACTGAAGACTGGCCACATGCAGCTCCCTGTCTAAAGCGCAGTTTAGGCGCAGAAGCGCTGAAGTGCAAGAGCTGAGAAATGCGCACCTGGGCTGGGAAAGGCTTATCAGCCTATTTTTTGTTTGATCTTACTTTAAACAATAAGCCCATACTGATAATAAGATTTAGCCCGGTCCAAATAATAGGTAAAAACAACTTAAACCCATATTAAACCCTTCTTAGTCATGGGAAAAGTCTTCTATCTTGAGTCTTGACTTCATCGTGACTCTCCTATGCTGCTATGGGCTCTACTTGCGCGACATGTTCAGCACTGAAAGTCTGAAACACATTCAACGAACCCACAGAAGCCAGAAACCCATAAGGTGTCTTCTTCATCATCATCTTCCCATGTTCTTTCTTCTTTCTTTTTCAGCTTGTAGTTTTCATTTATTATGTCATCTTCTTGGTGACCCTTTCATTTGAAATTATGTGGTTGATATGAATTGATAAAATATTAATAAATTTTATAAAATAAGAATGAATGAGAATCACACAAGTAACACCAAATATGGCAAGACACAAACTTAGCAAGACGGATAAAAAAGGAAAATTAGCTGGATATCACACAGGTAATACATGCAATGATACAATGTTCATCGTATGCATGAGTAACTTCTGCCCCTACTCTAACGCTCCCATATAGAGCATAGTGTTTTTGTATTTGGCACCATATTCTTTATCCAATTTGGCATTTTTCTCTTCTCTTTCCTCAGTGTTACACCATAGATCATGACATTGTATACATTATTTTCTCTTGCTCAATAGAAACTCTTGCGTAGCCTGACCTATTAAAGTTGATAAGAAACATTTACATTTACTTGCAGGCTGAAGGTAACATGGCAGGAGTCATAACAAATTTCTTTATCGCATCTTTGTTTATGTGGGCAGTTCCTATTGCAATTCTTTATGGTTTCAATCATAATTTATTTCCTGGTAAGCTTTCTTCATATTTATGCTGTAGGCCATTATAAATAGATGCTATTTAGATTTAATTTATTAGTTTGGAAAATATCGATTATAGCTTCTTTGCATTACTTTTAATTTATTAAAAATCCAATGAGAGCCATCTTTGGTCATTGTGGCATCAGCTTAGTTTTTGTTTCATATGGAACAGGTATGACTGACTTCTCTCCGTACTCTGTAACGCTGCTCAGTGGGTTTCTAGCTGTCATTTCTGTCAACGTTGTTATAGCATTTTACATTTACATGGCAATGAGAGAAAGCTCAGAGAAGCATGAACCGGATCCTAAATTCCTTGCAGATGCCAAGGCTAGTAGTGTCAGCCTCAGACAGGATGGTCAGGGTGATACAAATGATTCATCAGCAACACACTCAAAAAATGAATAGGTAACTTAATCAAAACCCACTACTAACTTTAGTTCCCTGTTCCTAAAGTCCTGAATTGCAACACTGATAAATGATGGATCTTAAAAAAATGCTGTATAGTTGTAGGTTCTTGTTCAATACTTCTAGTGTGGAAAGTGTTGATTACAATCAAACTTGTGAACTTGTGGTTAGGTTCCATGCTCCACTCACTGTGCCACCACTTCTAGAGAATCTGGGGAGTGGTTCTTATGAGAGCACCTGTTATGATGTTATCATAAGCACATTTTCATAAATGTGAACTTTCAATCCCCATCCAGTGTTCTAGAACTCGCTAGGCGCTAGTCGGACGGATGAGGGGCACCTAGAACCTAGACATCGACTAGGGGCCGATTAGGCCGGTTTTTTGGCTGATTAGTCCTCCACAGTTATGTAATGCTTAGCGCCTAGGTGCCGATTAATCGGACCGACTAGGCTGATTTTTAGAACAATGTCCCCACCTATCATTTATTAACCTTGTTTATGTATTTCTTTATCCATTTACCTTGTAGTTATTTTAGAATGATTGCAAACAAACTTCCATATGAGTTTAGAAATAGTTACAGAAATGCCACTCTATGAATGTGAGCCATTGACTAAAAAATGAAAGGTGGAGATTAAAAGTTTCCATTATAAGATGTGGTTATGGTTAAAGTTGTTCTCATTGCCAGTGACAATTGCCATTACCTGCTATGGTGCTGTATGATTTTGGATGCTTGTAATGGGGGGAGGGGGTGAACCCTGATTGGAGTGCTATTTCCAGGCACAACCTTTGCCAACTAGACCACCTCATTCATTATTGTGCTTTAGTACAAGGGTAAGTCTGCGTACATCCGACCCTCCTTACCCCACCGTAGGTGGGACTGTGGGAGCCTTTGCGGCACTGGGGTAATGGTGTGATGATGATGTTGTCATTTTTTTTGTTCTTTTACATTCTATATGGTGTTATTATACAAATTTAATTAGAAAGACATACTTTGTTTCTATTTATGTGATAGTCTGAAGTCTTCAACACACCTACTTTGTGTTAATTTATTGACACGTAGAATAAGGAATCCATATTCTTTGATAACTTTTTCCATCCGGCCTGCAAGTCCATAGATGGAGATTGGAGGAATATTCTTATTTCTTACAAACATAAATTTACCTTAGTTCTTGTGATATATGCTCAGGTATTCAGGTGTATATTATATACTGAGCGCAGTTCCTATTCTTTTCATTTTAAGACTGATATTAATTATTCTTTTGAGTAATCAATTAAGTTAATCACAGAAAGAAGAAAAGCATATAACTTTAGCCATTAAATGCCAGAGTAATATTGCACCTGTTCAGTATATATATATATGTCAGTAATCAAGATAACCTTCCCTTTCTGTTGATATATACAAATCTCTCCCTCTCTCTCTCTCTCTCTCTCTCTCTCTATCTATCTATTACACACTGACATATTTTGTTGCCATGTATGATATATGACATGTTCGTTTGCCATATAATAGGTTGACATTATGAACAACGAATATTAAGGACAAGGGATAAGGGGTGCTACTGCAGTGTTGGTTGGATCTATTGTACTGTGTTCAGTGTGTTGATTTCTGAGGGATTCGCAAAGCCGTGCACGAAGAGTTTGGAGAGCTGTGTTTTTCAAATTTCAACATGACTGACGACTGCAGCTTTATTCATCATATTGATTTCGTGTATGAAGATTGTCCTAGAAAGAACCACTTTGTTTTTTAACATAAATTGTGCCCCCGTGCAAAGTTTTTGAACAAAGAAAGATGATTAAAAACCAGTGCTTCCCTTCCAAAAAAGAAATCATTATTTGAGGTCCTGTGTATGTCATCTTTTAGGTTGTTGCTTATGAATGGTGATGAACGTGTAGCTCTTCTTACAGTTTATATTATTAAATGAATGAAATAGTTATTAATATTATTATAATTGTGGTTTCTATACATTGATCTTAACAGTAGTCCATAAAGCATATCCATACATGTCTATCCCACCGCAAGACCTATGAAATTGAGGAAATGCAAAAGTGAATAAGTAGTAGCCTAGTAGGTGTTTACAATATTGAGCATCCCTTCAAGATGGATGATGGATGCAGGATGACAAGCCAGGTAGAAACTTGAGATCTGAGCATGTAGAATACCGATTGATCGATTCAGAACCAGACCCCCATGTGTATCTTACCAGACAAACATTCTAACACTAAATAACTCCCACAGTGATGGAGACATCAAAAGGGACTCGAACCACTCAATGTCAATGTGCCAGAGGAAAAACAAATGAACTTCATCCCAACCGACTGGACACTGAGGAGTGAGGACTAACATTTTATTTCATTCTAGGTGGAAGGAAACTAAGACATGGGTATGTCGGTGGGTAAATCAGTAACTACAAAGTACAAACACGACCATCAACTTCATATTATCATGCCATCATTGATAGAAATAAAAAAGAAGAATTGAATGCTTCAAACATCAAACCCCAAGTGAAACATTTAGTGGTTGTTTGCAGGCCCTTTTTCCTACTTGCAATTCAGTTTCTCTGTTAGCTGTTAACTGATCTTCCCAATTTTTCTGTCACGTTTTGAAAGTTTGGACAAGGGAAGAGCTAGAAGGGCTATGTTTTTCAACAATCTTAGGGTATGTTTGGTTTGGGGTAATCCCACACGAAGGCCGGAATGTGATGCACGGAATGTCAGATATCCAAGTTTGGTCCACGGGTTTGAGAAAAAATCGGGAAAGTTACATTCCCGGGAATGTAATATGGAGGGGAATCTTATAACCACCCATCCCTTAGGTTATTTTACATTCCCGATGATGGTCTAATTTTCTTCCGAAAATACCCTCAATTAATTATCTTCTTTCATTTAATTTCTTTATATAGTGCGATTTTATAAAACTTTTAATGTAGTTTCTAAATATGTAAATTATATTTACTAAAAAATAATCTTATTATTGAAAGAGATCAGTTAATTTTATGGTCAGTCGATCGTAGATTGTGTGACAACCATTTAAGCAGGACATATGGAGTATGTTTATTTAATTATATTCGAATGTCTATTCTTGTTATTTTCATAATTCTTTTTTCCGTAACATTTAAATTTTTTAAGGTATTTATTTTATAAGACTTGTAGATTATTTAAGTTTTTGGTGAGTGGATTTCAAAATTTAATGGCAAAATTGATCATTTTTTCTTTAATTTGAAAAGAAGTTTTATGAATAACTTGTACATTTTTTAAATTTAACTTTTTTGAAATAATAATAAATATATTTAGATTGAACAAAGTTTTTTTCACTTTTGAATTGTACCTACAACTTTTAAAAATTAAACATAGTTTACTTAAAAATAATTCAATTAGGTTTGATTTTATTTATTATTCAGATATTTCATTATTTCTTTAATTTTAATTACTTTCGATGTAGGTTGTAATAGATTTATTGTGTTAAGATAAAATATTTAAAGGACATTGAAGTAATTCACCATATCTCTGCAATATAAGATATCTCATACCAGCCGGTTGCCCACATCAAGTTAGAAATTTAAAGTCATGATATGCATTAAAGTTGCTGCTGACTTTGTTTCTCCTGAAAGTATTCCTGAATGCATTAGATTGACTGAGGAATACCATACTCTTCCCCAGAATCGTTGGGCCAAGAAAGATAAACTGGAGGTAAAAAAAAAGATCATTTATGCAGTGAAAGAAGCTCTGGATGATCTTTGGGAAGGTATTTTATAGGGTCGATGAGTAATAGATGATGTAGATAAGGAAGAAGCAACAAAGCATTTTCTGTCTGGAGATGGCTTTCTTTGTTGGTCAGCTGCTAATCATTTTCTTTGTTTAATGACAACTTATCGAAGGAGAGCTCAGATGTTTTTCTACCATGCTGGAGTGTCCTTTATTCTTTTTTAGCATTGTTAAATAAGAACGGGTCAATTTATTGCATACATTCATAACAAATGAATACATGATGTCAAGCAAAATAATGGTGAAATAGCCACTGCAATTTCTTATGTAGATATTCGGAAAATGAATTAATAAATTACCATTAGTTTATGGATCTCATTATGCTTTAATTTTCCACAAAAGTGAGGTCGACCATTGGCATGGACATTTCCCATCTCTTCGGATTCTTTACTTAACAGCTTGTCCACATAATACCAGTTGGGTGGCTGATCTCTTATAACTCAAAAAGCGATCCCCATCTTTGGAATGGAACGAAATTCGACATTTAACATTTTCTTGCGGACTACACGAAAGTGGACTAACTTTTATGTTTTTGCAAATTTTATTAGAGATGCTTAAATAATCACATAAAAAGAAAAAGATAAGATCTTCCATAGTTGAGCAAAGCCTGCTCGACACTTGCGCGTAGCCTGCTCGGTACTTGCACGAAAAGCAAGGTTGGGTATGTGTATTTTCTCTCTAAGGAATTTTGTAGACACGATTGAGAATGAGAATGTGCTTTAATATGGTAAAATAGCGTCAAATGTTTTTTATATAAAAACGAGGAAAATGCAATTATATACTACTAGTCTTTGTTTGTTCTCGTCATGTCCTGTAGTTCCAAAGAAGTGAGAAAGACGGACGAATTACTTTGACCTTCCCTATCTCTTTGAATGCTTTGTTCAACGGCTTGTCAATGTGAAGGTGCTTTAATATGGTGTAATAGCCTTACTTGACTGCTGAGCATAAAAGGAGGCTAAAGGAAGAATACGGGATTGAACCATGGACCTTCGTTCAAAAATTAGGAGATGCTGTTCTCCTACCAGCCGGCTGCCCACATCAAGTTAGAAATTTAAAGTCATGCATTAAAGTTGCTGCTGACTTTGTTTCTCCTGAAAGTATTCCTGAATGCATTAGATTGACTGAGGAATTCCGTACTCTTCCCCAGAATCGTAGGGCTAAGGAAGATAAACTGGAGGGAAAAAATAGATCATTTATGCAGTGATAGAAGCTCTGGATGATCTTTGGGGATGTATTTTATAGGGTTGATAAGTAATAGATGATGTAGACAAGGAAGAAGCAACAAAGCATTTTCTGTCTGGAGATGGCTTTCTTTGTTGGTCAGCTGCTAATCATTTTCTTTGTTGAATGACGACTTCTCGAAGGAGAGCTCAGATGTTTTTCTACCATGCTGGAGTGTCCTTTATTCATTTTTAGCATTGTTGAATAAGAACGGGTCGATTTATTGCATACATTCATAACAAATGAATACATGATGTCAAGCAAAATAATGGTGAAATAGCCACTGCAATTTCTTATGTAGATATTTGGAAAATGAATTAACAAATTACCATTAGTTCATCTTGCAAAAAAAAAAAAAAATTACCATTAGTTCATGGATCTCATCATGCTTTAATTTTCCACAAAAGTGAGGTCGACCATTGACATGGACCTTTCCCATCTCTTCGGATTTTTTATTTAACAGCTTGTCCACATAATACCAGTTGGGTGGCTGATCTCTTATAACTTAAAAATCGATCCCCGTCTTTGGAATGGAACGAAATTCGACTATTAACATTTTCTGTGGACTACACGAAAGGGGACTAACTTCTAAGTTTTTGCGTAATTTATTAGAGATGCTTAAATAATCACATAAAAAGAAAGAGATAAGATCTTCCATACTTGAAACAGTAATTGAGCAAAGCCCGCTCGACACTTGCGCGTAACCTGCTCGCAGGGGCGGATCTAGGATTTCATGTTGGACTGGGCTGAAAAACTTAATTTAAAAATTTTCAAAATAAGCAAATATATATATATATATATATATATATATATATATATATATATATATATATATATATATAAGAGTTCTCCACTAAATTTGTTCTCGACGAAGCTTTGAAACAAAAAAACTCGTCAATCATAGAGTCTACATCTATACTAAGAGTATGACCTTTTTCAATATAAAGTGTATTGCAATTAACAAAAAAGTCATCATCCATTTTGTCGCGGAGTGTTGTCTTTAAAAGTTTCACGGCAGAAAATGATCATTCTATTGTTGTAGTGAAAACAATTAGATCAATACAAAGCGAATCAATATGCTGATCATAACATATGAAACAGATCTTTTGCTCTTAGTCAACTGCTCACATAATTCAACAGGTGTAGATACTCGAAACTTTGTATCATGAATCACATCATGAGCATAGTGTTGTTGCTCGAATTCAAAAGCATTAATAAAACCTTCGGGATAGAACTTCCTTGCAAGAGATTACAAATAGCATCGACATTGAATGACACATGTGAACTTTCGGGATCCAATGAAGCACTCAAAGAAAGGAGTTTGATCCATTGATTTATCATCAAACCGAATCCTTAACTTCAACAATACAAAGTCTATTGCCTCATTGAAAACATCAAAGTGATAATGAATGCTCAACTGCAGTTTCTTTTCGGCAATGACCAACCATATATTTAGAATTCAATTTCGGTACAAGAATTTCTTTTTTGAGCAAAACTCCTTTGCTTCTTCAAGAAAGCCTTCACATCCATTTTATGTCACTTCCCCGAGAATGAGTTGTGTAGTAGAAACATGTCTCATTGCTATCAAGATATCCAATAATTTTTTGAAGTTCTTGACAAAGAATACTCGTTATATCAAAAGTGAATTGAATACAAATTCAAAACATGGAAAATGTCTATATACACTATGAACTTCTGCCCAAAAACTCACTTTTGGGCAATGTTCTTGAATATACTCAAACACTTTACAAGTTGATGTGAATCATAGTTGAATCATATTTTATTTTATTTATTACATTTATTCCTTTTGGGCTTTACGGCCCTTATACGATGTACAAAAGTGCCTCTTGTTAAGTGGGAGGTAATTCGTATAACATTTAGATTAGATTTTTAGATGGAATGATTTTGTTTTATGGGTTGGGCTGAAAAATTGGATTGGGCTATAGAAAAATTTGGGCTGGGCTGGATAGAATTTTGTGAAAATAATACCTTAAAAAAATTAATTTTTTTTAGTTTGCCCTGGGCTTCAGCCCACCATAGCCCTAACATAGATCCTCCCCTGCCTGCTCGGTACTTGCACAAAAATCAAGGTTTGGTATGTGTATTTTCTCTCTAAGGAATTTTGTAGACATGATTGACAATGAATGTGATTTAATATTGTAAAATAGCGTAAAAAAGTTTTATATAAAAATGAGGAAAATGCAATCATACACTACTAGTCTTTGTTTGTTCTCGTCATGTCCTGTAGTTCCAAAGAAGTGAGAAAGACAGACGAATCACTTTGACCTTCCCTATCTCTTTGAATTCTTTGTTCAACGGCTTGTCAATGTGAAGGTGCTTTAATATGGTGAAATAGCCTTACTTGACTGCTGAGCATAAAAGGAGACTAAAGGAAGAATACGGGATTGAAGCATGGACCTTGGTTCAAAAATTAGGACATGCTGTTCTCATACCAGCCGGCTGCCCACACCAGTTCTTAAATTCAGTCAATTTTTATAAAAATAGCACTGTTTGGATTATTATATGAATAAGGCTTAGTCTGAAATAAATCTACTGAAACAAAACACTGAGATATTTAACGTTTATATTCAGCTATCCGCACAACAACTTGCAATCCCTTAATTAACCCTCCGATTTACCGCTTTACCGATTTCCTTCCGTGCAGTTATAACTTATAATCTCAACCCACAACTCATTTTTTCACTGCTTTAAATCATCTTTTCACCATACATATCTTCTCTTATGGTTTCTCCTACTACAGTTTCTACTTCGCGTGGTTTCTCCTTCGCTATTCCATCACTATTTTTTGGTTTGGGAATATGATGTAATAAAGCAAAATAGCTCAATAAACTATCCATCATATTCATCTGTACTTGGGAATATGATGGAATAAAGCAAAATGTGTCACTAAACTATAATAGGAAGAAACTGTAGTAGTAGCAATCAGTAGAGCTCTCAACAATAGTGGGAGTGGCTGAGTTGGCACGTCCAGCACTAGTTCCACGTCTGCCCCTGCCTTTTCTTTCTGCAGATGAGGATAAAGTTTCCAGCATGTATCCACATTATGATTAGACCGCTTGCAATGATCACACCATCTTCCTCCCTTGCTACCATTAGTTTCCTTAACATCTGAAGAAGTAGATCTGGCAGCAAGGGCCGTACTGTCAATTAGCTTTGTATTCATCATTATATTGCGTCTACTCTCTTCATGTTTGATAGTGGCAATGGCAGAAGATAGGGCAGGCAGAGGAGTAATGCCCAGAATTTGAGCCTGAGTCTGATCGTATTCGGGATTTGAACCAGACAAGAAGCAACATAGACGTTGTTGATTTATATAGTTCTTGTGAAGAGTTGCATCTGCAGCATTCGACCACTTCATTGTTTTTTATACTGGTCAAGTTCAGACCATCATCATTGGAGGTCAGTAGCATATTTTGTGACAGATCGTGAATCTTGCTTAAGATTCGTTGTTTGGAGCCATAACTCATAGACAAAAGCGCCATCTTTAGCAACGTAGTAGGACTGCTTTATGAAATCCCACATAACCAGACCCATATGTTGGCATTGGTTTTCTCTCAAATAACAGCATCAATATCTCCTTCTGGTGTAGAGACAGTGAGATAAACTTCAAGATCTTTGCCACGTAGGAGAGTGTAAACCAGCTTTGACCATCCAGGATAGTTCCTGCCATTGAGACAGTAAGATGGCGGGATAGAAGGGAGATCAAATTTCTGGTTTCGAAGAGCAAATGCAGCTGCAGTAGCAGCTGAAACGATGGTTGAGTGGTCAAGGTGACTTGAGGTTGATTCAGTTTCTTTAGACATGTTAGAACCCTTGGTGAGAGACTCACACCAGAAGATTAAACAGATAGGCGGGTAGAGACACACAAGAAGATTGCTGGAGAGATGATGAACTGTGAAAAGACTTATACGAGATTCAGCTTTGACACCATGAAGTTTTCTGTATATTATTATTGATTGATCTACCTTTTACAAGAAGTAGACCTATATATACTGACTCAAGCCTGGAAGTGTCTACTCAGTACCCTAGGTAATTGTCTCAATACTAAACATAAATGAATACAAACTGAAAAGACAACAAGTATAAGTTACAACCTGAAGCACTAAAGACTCAGAATTACAGTAATAATATGGAAAGTAAATCCTAGACTAATAATGTCTCTTCGTTTTATCAACACTTAAATGTATAAATTTGGTAAGCGCACATCTACAACTTACAGGACAAATATAAATATGGAACTAGAGCAAATGATTTTATCCGCTATGCTTCACTTAATTCTTCGCACTGAATCCACACAAAGCTCGCACAAAGCCCGTGTATGGTATGTGAGTTTTCTATTAAAAGGGATTTAATAGATACAGTCTATTAAACTAATTATAAAATCCTAGATGATTTTCAACAAACGATATTCAGACAACTAAGCACATCAAAACAGATAAATCTTAGATATAAATCATTGAATTAATTTACAGGAAATCATTAAATCTTAGATATAAATCATTGAATTGTAAGCATAAAACCACCTGTAAAAGCCAAGTATTCTCTTCTGTCAAACTAGGCTCATGTGTAAACAAACCAGAAGTCCTAAAGAGAGCAGATGTAAAACCTCTGAATCATACGTTTAACATCTGAGGGCTGTCAAGGACCATGTGACGGCTGTCATGTTTTACCGCTAAGGTGGAGGAGAGGCTTACTTTGTTCTGTTTATAACTTTTTACTTTTTGTTTCATAACTTGGAGCACGGTTAGGCTCCCCTCTAGTCTACGGGTGAATACCGTTAAATACAGATATACCCCACTTCGTAGTTTCACACACCAAATATGTTTAACTATTTCGTTTTATGTATTTCTTTTTGGGTCAAATTCATTCTAGGTTAGCTCATCATATAAATATAAACAGTCAAGTATATAACCGATAGATGCACCACAGTCATTGGAAGAAGGATATTTTGTACTAAATCTTTTAAATTCTTTATCTCTACTGCATGATCTGAGGTGTAAAACTTAACTCTCAGCGATACTGTGTTATTCAAAAATATGAAAAGAAAAGTAAACGATCATTTTTGGCACAAAAGTTGATATGGAAAAAAGGAAAAAGATCTGATATGATTTGCTTGACCACATTCTGCAAGGAGTCCGCACGTGTAGAATCCGAGAATGGAATGGGATTTTCTTATTGAAATAGACTCCATTTTGTTAAGCTAGTGGAAAATAACGAATACTGGTAACTTTGAGGGAACAGCTCTAGCAAAGGAGAGGCTGATCCTTAAACATCTTTTTTTATCAAGCAAACTAAGATTTAGAGGTTCTCCCATAGAAAATGATGACATTCCATCCCTGAGAGCCCTAGAACTGGCTGGGCAGTTATCTGGGAGGATGTAAATTGATCTTAAATCACAAATGAGTGGAAAGAGAGTGAGGTTCAAGCCCAAGTCTTTGCTTCAAGTTGAACCTGAGACCTCTCCTTTGTGGCACCCTCTTGCGATCAGGTGAGCTACGCCCCCGGCAATTGAAAGAGGAGTACCTGCAAGATCTTATGAACTTGATCCTGCTTGTTTACCCAAAAATCCTGACAATCTTTGGTAAACGGTACCTACGCGAAGGTGTGAACACATATTTTGACCTAGACGAAAGTTCAAGGGCTATGGCAAAACTATAAACCTAGGACCCCCTATAAGTATTGCTACATTCTTGCTTAAAGCATCACCAAACTAATTCATATGAAAATACATCATCAAATTAATTCATACAAAACACATATGGAAGAAGATTTTTAAAACTGTAGGAAGCGAAGTGACTAAGCTAACCCTGGCTTCCACCTACTCTGCACATGCTACCAATATTTTGCATAATTGCCAAAGTTGAATTGGATTCCCATTAATACCCGAAATCGGTTACTACAGTAGAACATTCACCAGAATGCTTTCTAACGTAACTATTGCAATCATCATTGATAATAAAAGCAGATAGTTTTTTTTTGAATAAAAAAAGCAGATAGTTTATGCCTCATGGTTATAGTAATAAATTGAAATAAAAATTAAAATCCTTAAAAAACTATTGTTATGAACCTTCATTACTTTTTCAAGATATGTCTAAATTAAAGATTCAAAGCACACGAATCTACAGTTTTTAAGCCTTTTATTATGTTGAATGGGACTATGGAAGTAAACAACTTCAACTTGCATTGAGAAAAGCACTTACCCGAGTGTTTTCTTCAATGGTGTGTGCAATCATTCATGGTGTTGCTGAAAACTGAAGTCTTTCTTCACTGCAGGCTGAAAGATCAAAGATGTTGACTCTTCTCTCCTGCATCTGCGTGTTACTATCTTCTATGATGGAATTCTTCTTCTCAGAGCATGAGCCAGCAAGCCCAATTCGCCCTACTATCCCCTCTTCTCCCACCTCATCTATTTATTGCAAACGATTTTTCAACTACTTGTTCATTCTGTGACTGTGACGTGTTCATCTGTTGGCTCACCTTATTTAACTACACTTTCCTTATATAATGCGGTGAATTCAAAGTTTCTTCATAATAAGGTGAAGCAAAGTAGGAGGAGGAATAAGTTGGAAGTGTTTAGGCCGGAGGGACGGAGATGGGTAAAGGACAGGGTTCAGGTTTGGGAGATAATTACGGCATATTGTTCAAATTTTTTCTGTTTTGAGCAGGGATAGATCTTAAATTCTTAACCCAGTTTTACAGGGAATTGCCCATAATCATGGGCATGAACACAAGAATTTTTGTAAAATAAAATACGGAGTATATATAGCTCAGGCATTTTATTTTGGGAAAAAGGACAAATAAGCTCTTGAACTAACTAAAAAGTGCAAATCACCTCTTATTAGGAGGTTATGTCCGGTCGTTGTCGTTTGGAGCGGTTTCCGGTGGAATTTGTTGATGAAATTTTTTGAGCATCTTCTTCATTATGTCTAGCTTACCCATACCAAATTTCAACTAAAAATAAAATCAGGAAGGAAGTCAAATGATTTTCTGAAATATACTGGGCTGTTTAACTTCATTTGTCTTCCCTTTTATTTTAGGCAGAGAGGGACACAGTTCCCACTTCCCACCAAAACTAACCAAACCGATTTCTTTGTTTTTGCTGTAATAAGGGAGGATGATTCGACCTCCTACTGGCACTAACAGTTGCATTTCCCGGCAACATAGCTCCAACGTAAGATTTGGTGTTCCTTGCGAGTCCAATCTTAACAACCGTTCATATGCTTCAATCCTGAAAGGGCTGAAGCAGCGAAAACATATCCTACAAATACACGCCAACCTACTGACCTCAGGCCTTTGCAGGAACATCTTCCTTTGCAATAGCTTATTGAACTCGTATGTTAGTTCTGGACATGTAGGGGATGCGCAGAAACTGTTTCCTCGAGTCGTGGGTAAAAATATATTTTCTTGGACAATATTGATCTCGGGGTTGGTAAGAAATGATCGTTTTCTCGAAGCCACCGTGGCTTTTTTTGAGATGTTTAATTATGGGATAAGGCCTAATGAAATTACGATATCCAGTATTTTGCCTGCTTTTGGGGAACTGGGATCGACTCTGGTGGGAAAATCAGTTCATTGTTATTGGATTAGGCAAAATTTTGAAAATAACGTTTATGTGCAAACAGCATTGGTAGACATGTATTCAAAATTTGGGTGTGCTGTTAGTGCAAGAAACACGTTCGATAAAATGTCAGAAAGGAACATCATTTCCTGGAATGCCATGCTTTCTGCTTATTCAGACAATGGATTTGGCGAGGAGGCCCTTCAACTGTTTAGTTTGATGAGAAGGGAGATGGTATCTCCGGATGCCCTAACAATCATGAGCTTAATATCATCATCCTTGTTTATCTCAGGAAAAATAAGTGGAGTCCATGCTATAGCAGTTAGACTTGGGTGTGATGATGATCTTCTCAAAACTGCTTTAATGGATGTGTATGTAAACCTTAACTATATTGCGGAAGCTTACTCTTTATTTCTTGAATTGTGTAAGCGGGACATAGTTGCATGGACATTGATGTTAACAGGCTTTTCAAGAATGGGAAACTGGAGTACCACCATTCAATACTTCAACATGATGATGGCTTCTCAAGATGAAATGGTTCTTGATTCCGTTTGTTTAACTAGCATCATTTCTTGCTGCAGTCGTTGGGCAGCTCTCCAACAGGGCAGGCGAGTGCATGGGCTAGCAATAAAAACTGGCTTTGAAGCTGATGTATTTGTTGGATCAGCCATCATAGACATGTATGCCAACTGTTCCAAATTGAACGATGCGAGAAGTTTTTTCGAAATGATGGAAAGAAAGGATGATGTCACTTGCTGGAATGCATTGATTTCTGGAAACGCGATGCATGGCTATGGAAATGAAGCAATCAAGCTCTTCATGAAGATGGAGATTTCAGGTGTGACTCCAAACGGTTCAACCTTAGTCTCTGTCTTGTGTGCTTGTAGTCATGCCAGGATGGTTGACCAGGGCCTTCAGATTTTCAACAGTATGGTTGAGAGTTTGAACATTGTTCCCAACCATAAGCACTATGCATGTGTTGTTGACCTTCTTGGTCGTGCAGGCCGGTTGAACGATGCTTATTCGATGATTAATAACAACATGCATTTGCAGCCCAGTCTTGAAGTTTATGGCGCTTTATTAGCTGCTTGTAAGATCCATGGAAATATTGAAATAGGGATTAAGATCTCAGAGAGGCTTTTTGAGCTGAACCCAGACGATGCAGGTTATTACGTGCTTCTGTCAAATATATATGCCTTTCTGGGGAACCAAAATGGTGTAAAGATGACCAGATTGGTACTCAGATCAAAAAATCTGAAGAAAGAACCAGGTATGAGTTTGATTGAGATAAATGGAGAAGTATACAGGTTTCTTGCAAGTGAGAAGGATCATCCTTTATATCCTGAGATATCCGATTCCCTGAAGGATATGATGTTGAGAATAGAAGCAGAAGGTCATGTTCCTGACATGAACTGTGTGTTTCAGGATGTAGAAGGTTTTGTTAAAAAGGACATATTGAATCACCACAGTGAAAAGTTAGCTATCGCTTTAGGATTAACAAGAACAAAGACTGGTACAATGTTAAGGGTGACGAAGAATCTTCGCATCTGCAATGATTGCCACTCTACATTCAGGTTCGTTTCCAAGGTTTTTGGAAGGGAAATCATAATTAAGGATTCAAATTTCTTCCATGTGTTCCGAGATGGCATTTGTTCATGCATGGACTTCTGGTAAAACAGAGTTTGGCAAAGTTTATAGTCTAGAGCCTGTAAATTATTAGGGTTCCATGTGGTATCCATCTCTGGATTATTTTGCATGTGAGCAACAGAATAAGCAATATAAGTAGCCTTTGAATTAGATGTGGCTCAAATAGATGTTACCAAACATTTTCCTTCTTTTTAGCAGTTTCTGCTATTTTAATCAAACAGGCTCCTATTGTGTATAAATGCATTTACAGCCAAATGAAAGTACTCCATACTACAAAAAATGAATTTTATATGTACTTGTAATACAGGCTCTAATTTGGATCATGTAGCCAACCGTGTTGATTTGTGCCTAATTTACATTTGTACAAGATGTGAGCAGGTATAGAAAACTCTTATCTCACACCCAAGAAAGAATTTTGGTGTAAAAATCCTGTTTCTGACCTAAGGAGTTGGATGGTCCACTGGTTTACAACAGCAGTCTTGTAACTTTATCCACTGGTTTACAATAGCAGTCTTGTAGCTTTGATTTGCATTGCTTCTCTAGGGATATTCACAAAGACAACAATCTCTTGGTCAAATATGTTATTATCACCTTCACAAAAGGTTGGTCATAGTTGCCATTTTTTCGTTTAGTAAAAACTAAACTAATGAAACTATGGCAGTATGATCCTTATGCAGGTTGAGAATGCATCTTTTCATGGATATCCTTCACAATATCTCGTAACTCTGGAAAGATTGACACGAGCACAAGTTCAAGAATTGCATAAGCCACTTGTTTTAAGCATATGGTAGACTGCAATTCAAAATTTAGTTTACGAGTAGTCAGTTCTAACAAAACCAAAAGGAAGAAAAGTTTATCCAATAAAACAGCAATGCTCTGTTTGGAGCTCAGAAAATGATTTTTCCTTTTTTTGTTTTAACTAGGAAAACTAAACAATGTAAAAACTCTTTAAAATGTTACACAAATTTAGATCTCTTAGTCTTTATATAATAGAAATATATAAATAAAATGAGTTTGAACGAATATCTAAAAATAATAAAATTGATTTTGAAGCAATCTATTAACAGTATCTTTCCATTGCATTTTACCCTAATTTTTTACACTACCATTTTCCAAGTTCCAAATAGACCCTAATAGTTCTTTAGAGACAAGAAGTTAGGCGAAGGAAATCATACCTGAAGGAAGTAGTAGATATCTCTAGCACTACGTCTGTACTGCTTTTTCCCAATCAAGCTGACTAAAGCACTAGGGGCAGTATCTGGAATTAGTATTAGATCATTTAAAATAACATTAGCCACGATGGACACTCAATAGGTTGTCTACTTTCTAAAGGTAGAAGGGAGAGAAGTATTCTACATTTGGATTGTCATTACGGCCCACGGCTATTTAATAAATCGACTTCACACTTCACTATGGCCATTTAAGTGGGAATCAATTTTGTTCACCCCTCGACCTCAAAGGAGGGTGATGTTCAACCCTCCATGGTTGCCTGACATGTGTGGCATGGCAACTCTTTTTTTTGGCAATTGTTATAACATTATTGTTCATAGTCCAATTTTAAAAAAATATCAAATTTTATAATTTTTTACTCTGTCTATCCGTCAAAACTTTGTCAAGTTCGATAAAACAGAGAATAATAAAGTAAAAACTGTGTGATTAAGGTTCGTTAAGAGAAGAGAGAAATAATAGGAATCACAAACTAATTAATTAAAAGGGAAAGTGACAAAGTTTTTGGGACAACAAAAAAGGGAAAGATGACAAAGTAATAATGGACGGAGGGAGTATGATCTTTCATATGGTACCAATATTGCACATGTAAAATTTAAAAAAAATAGCTAAAAATAGAAATTTAGAAAAAAAGAGTTTTTATTCAATCTTTTATATGCAATATTGGTACCATTCGACAGATCATGAAAGATTATTAAATATGATATATTCTTTTAAAAAAATGGACCATAAATAAAAAAGTTATATGATATGAAGCGGGAAGAGCATGGGGCGGGACCGGGCTTGGGCCCACTCCCGTGGGCCGGTTACGGGCTGTCCTTATAGTTATTTATTATTTTTAAATTAATGTTATGTTCTGTTTTGGGCCTTTTATTAGTAGAGTACTTAGTAGAGTTAGTATGGGCCTAATTAGGATTTAATTAATTTGGGCTTGATTAGGGTTGCTTGTAGAAGGCTATTTATACTCCTCGCCAGGGTTCATTCTTATTATCTTGGAATAAAAGTTGGTTTAGCCTTTTGGCTCTGGGCAACGGTATTTATTTATTGTTGATTATCTAGGCAACGGTTCACCCCGTTGATTTTATTTTTCTGTTCACAACATTATAACAATTAAAAAACAGAATTGACATGCCACATAGCAAGCAGGGAGGGGGGTGAGCATCACCTTCCTTGAAGGGGTAAACAAAATTGGACTCATTTAAGTGCAAGTGGTGACGGGTGGAATAATAGATGTTTCTCTTTCATTGGCACAAAACTCACAACTGTACAGTTTTTACTTTATTATTCAATGTGCCGGTCAATCTGGGTAAAACTAAATAACTAATAAACTATAACCTTTTTTTACTCTCAACCGTGACTAAAGCATTTAGAATAAGATGGATAAACTCACTGAATATCATCTTTTTCACATTACTAGCTCTGCGAGCAGCCTCAAGCTGTTGCTCAAAAGATCCCACTTTAGATGCCCGACCCATTGAAAACTGTCTGGTGGGATTCCCGTATAGCTGCTTTGGTTGAGCGTCATTCGTCTCACTTTGAGTGGTTGGTTTCAGGAAGAAAGTGCCATCAGGCCAAAGAATCTGCGGGGAGGGGGGTCAGTAACAGCAGAAACATTGGTATCTGAAATGCCTAACTAATTGTTTTGTAACATGTCAGTTCCAATTGAAGTGCTTTTGGTAATGGAAAATATGATAAGCAAAGAAGTTTACATCTTGGATCCATCGAATTCCTTGGGCAATTACATCCTCTCTTCGAAGCCAATGGATTTGCCTTAACAACCAGTCATCGATAGCGTCTTCCATCATCAACTGCAATATTTGCTTTGATATCCAAAATACTTGTCTTCTGCATGAGTAATAGTAACAGACATTTATTACCTAGCTAACAATAACCCTTAATATATATGTGGATTTTATTTAAATGAAATAAAATAAAAAAATATGCACACACTTTCACAGAAGCTTTGAGGCCCTTATCTATTTGCTCACTTTCACAAAATACCCTTTGTGCCCCCTTATCTAAGATGTCCTTTATGCCCCCTTAATTAAATTGTACAAGAGAATAGACTTGGATCTTTTGAAAATATGAAGAAGTGATAAATGAAAAGTAAATTTACCTTAACCATCCTCTTTTGTTGAGTTGAAATACATTGTCTACTAAATTCAGAACAGGAACACTTAAATTTGGAGGAGTCCACTGCAAGGAAATATCAGCAAGGATGGGGTAAATATAGATGGAACACTTCGTTTGGTGAATGAGTAACATAAAACCTGCAAGCACTGTATGTTTAATTGTTTATCATGAATATAGTCTGCATATTTTCATTGGCTTCCAATGGGTTTTCCTTAACTTTTTTATTAAACTTATGGACTTGCAAGAAGTGATAATGCCACAAGCAATTGTTTCTGCTTGATCTGTACTTCAAATAATCAACATAGTCATATTAATCACTTAACTACGGTAATTTCATACTTAGTAATGGATCGAAGGGTGATTAGTCGTGCGATCTATGCCCAACAGTATCAGCTGGCCAAATATAGCAATATATATGTATACACGGAAGTTTTTCTATCAGTCCTTCCTGACAACATTTCAACCATTTGATTGCCTTTACAATCCAGACATCCTATCTGAACCATTAAATGCTACGCAAAAGCAATCCAGCAGTGGATTGGGAGTACTTTTAAACCAAAGCCGTCATGAAGGAGTGATATGGATATTTTCCACACACACAAACACATATGCTCCTATACCCTTTTTATCTTCATTCTTCCCTTTTTTGTCTGTCCCAAAATTACCTTCACTCTCCTATTTAAGGAAAGCATAATGTGGCAGTAATATACACTCTATTCTAAACATATATCAATCGCACAGTTTCAACTAACTTAAAAGTTGTGCCAAATCAAAAGGAGTTGAATAAAGGACAGAGGGAGTATAAAAAATCAAGGCCCCCAACCATATTCATTTCTCACCCTACTCAGGTAAGTAGGCTAACAACATTAATCCAGAGAATCATAATGATCAAAATCCTAATATCTTATTGAAAGAAAATTCAGTTAGGAAAAGCCCATGGATATAGGGCCATTATCATACCTCTGGTGGCACATCAATTTGCCCCTCTTGTTGACCCGAGACAATTGCAAAATTTGCTTCTGGACATACAGTAGCACTAATGGCCTCATAATGTGGTCTGGGACCACTCTTGATGTTAGGCCCAAAGCCTTTAAAATCTTGACCATGGTTAATGGCTTGATATGGGAACTCCTTTGAGTTGATTTCATTGTCTGAATTCCACCCGTTGGCTTGTGGACTGAATCCTCCATCATCTTTATCAGAACAACTGTTTAGCAGCTCTGAACTGTTCTGTCTCAATGCAATTTTATTAGTGATGCCATCGTCATTCCAGGACAACTTTTTGTCCAAAAGTGCAGTATAAGAAGATGCAGTAGGGGAGGTAACAGCTTTTCGAACTAAACCATCAGAGACTCCTTTAAATTGGCGTACTATATCATCCACAGCATCATCCACTTTTACTGTTTAGTTAAACAAAATAAAATTAAAAACTATAATTGGTTGTCATAGATGACAAAACGAAAACATATCGGTTTTGTAAAGATTATTTTGCACATAATTTCTGCTTCTATATCAAAAGAGAACAAACTTTAATTCATCCCCTCACCAATGGAATTGTAATTCAGGATATACATTTGAGTCCTATAGACCTGTGTTGTAAGAACCGAACCGGACCGCCCGGTCCGACCCGGAACCCGCCGACCCGGCCATGAATCCGGTTCGGTTGGCCAGTAAACCGCTACTAGACCCGGAAAATAGAAAAAGCGGAGGAGGGAATCGAACTCGCGCCTAATGCTGCTCTGCAACATTCAACATAGAAACCACCGAACTACTCTAGTCAGTTGTTCATTGTCGTTGTTTATGTGTCCTTATAACTTGTAAGCCTGAATTTGTTTGTTAAATCTCAATTAAATACTACGAGAACTAGTTAATAAAGCAATTAATTAATAATCAAAATGATACGTACTAATAAATAAAAATCAATGCTATTACGGAGTATTATAGTTCCTAATTATGTGTATCATATTTTAATTATTGTTTTAAAATTTGTAAATGGAATTATGTTCATAGTAGTATTTATTATTCATCTAAATCCAAATGTATTTTAAATTATGTTAAAATCAATACGTACTGTAATACAATATTTTTCGACATTGCTTATATCGCATTGTTATAATTTTTAAATTATGAAGGGATGTGGTTTTTCTATTTATGTATTTATTCTTTTATATAATTAATTAATTATATATAATAGTGTTGACCGGGCTTACCGGTTATTGACCGGGCTGACCCGTGACCCACTAATCTTTCCGGGTCACTCTCCGGTCCGGTTCTTACAACATAGCTATAGACACTTTAATTCAGGATATACATTTGAGTCCTATAGACAGTGTTTGAAAAGAAGTTTGAAGTAAAGAGGAATTTTGCTTATGAGGTGAGGCATAAGCCTCGAGGCGATCTTAAACATTCAAAATACAAGTCTGTTGAACAAGAAGAAAACAAAAAAGTCATTAATTTAAAAGTATATAAGCTAGTTAGACAGAAAACAAAGTTTAGACTTAGCCACTTAAGATAACCAAATGGTCAGCCAACATTCACAACACTACAACTCCAAAACAGTAAGCACAAGTTATATTTAGATGTAGAGTTAGTTGAGTCATACTCCCTCCGTATTTTATTGTTTGCTATAATAGGGTTTGGCACAATATCTAAGGGAAAAATAGTAGGGGTGGTGAATAGTGTAGAAAAAGTAGGAAAGAGGGTGGAAAAGTATGAAAGAGAATATGAAAAGTGGAAAATAAGGGTAATTGAGTATTTTTTAAAAGGAAAACTTACCAAAAAAGGAAAGAGTAGCAAACAAAAAAATACTTCCCAAAAAGGAAAGTGTAGTAAACAAAAGTATACGGAGGGAGTAGTATGTAACCAGTCCCATAAAACGCAAACAGGATAGACAAAAAATATCAGTTGAAGGCCACCATCCATCTCTTCTTCACATAGAGATTCATAAGAAGAATCAACATATTTGACGTTGATGGGTGCATCACTTGACAGCTAAGATGGTAGGGTGTGGGTGTCACAGAAACTGAGTAGGTATACTGTGGTGTTCCGTAAAATTACTCAGGCCCTGAATAAAGTATAATGAAGATAAGCTAAGAAAGAAACTAATACCTGCCAAGGTTCTCATCACAGAAGAAGATTTTCCGAAGGAGTAGCTCTGCATGCATTCCATAAAAAACAAAAGCCATTTAGCTTAAATCAACACAAGTACATACAAATATATAGTATGTATACACACACGCGCATATATATATCCATCTCTATGAACAAAACAAAACTACGCACCTTTGAGTTAGTACTTAGAAAATCCCACACTTCATGTTGCTCAGCAACATTAGCAATGGACAAGAGATCCTGTCAAAAAGAGAAGGTGTAGAAAGCAGCTAAAAATATTCATTTTTAAAAGTGCATTAAGAAGTCATAGAGAGCAGTGTGGGATATACTTGCAAATACTTGTCAAGTAGAATACATCGCTGATGAACAAAAGCATCTTCTGTGCTCGAAGAAAAAATCCTTTTAGGAGGCAGATGTAAGATGTAATTTGGAATCTCCTTTAGGTGTCGATGCAATCTCTCAAAGTTCTTATACCTGATTAAGACAACAAGACATGATAGCATTTAATGAACAAAGCCATCGGATAGCCCAGCAATAGAAACACCTCAAGAATCATTTCAGTAAATGAAAATAAAGTTGCTCTCAAGGTACCATGCAACTTTGACCAATAATGATGTGGCAAGTAATATAATACTACCTCCGTCCCCCTAACAAAATCTGATTTCATCAAGAAATTTTGATGACAACTCTTGTAATATATCAATCCTACTTATATTTTTTATTTTTTTTTGTTTGTTCAACTTAATTTAATGTACCTAACTTATTTGATTTTTTAAAATATATTACATTAAATTCGAATTCAATAAAATTATATTCTTTTGTTGAAGAGCTTTTTAGAATAGAGGGAGTTGAAGATAAAGATGAAAACACGACCTTCTCTTCACAAACCAAGTGTTATTATCCATATCTGTCACTGCAACTGAATAGACTGCAAAAGATTGTGACCCTAGTTTCTCAAAATATGCTCCTAAAACCTGCAGAGCATCAAGGGCTTAGGTATCACCAGAAGACGTAGAGATTGACAGCAAACCTTGCTTACTGTATACATCAGTAAAAGCAATAAATTCTTAAACTAACTATGCCAAAACATATTGAAACCATAACATATACAAAGGTTATTACGAGCAAGAGGTAAAATAATTCTCATACCCGGCACTTGAGCTTTGGAACTAGTTGGTTGTCCTTGTGTAATATCATTTCTGCATTATTAGTTTTTGAAACAGCAAGTCCACCTTTACTAGCCAACTGATCTTCCATCTCTAGTAAGATATTCAAATCAGAGGTGCTGTTTGATTTCCTAAACTTATTTTTACTTTCAGAGGTTATAATGGCAGCAGCATCTTCAGCTTCCTGCATTCAAAGGCTTTGGATTTAGGATATAAAGATGGCTATCATAGTTATAAGAAATGAGTACTGTGATCACTAGGGGTAGAATTGAGATCTAATGAAATACTACCAGAGCCTTATCTTCCTGCCCTGAAAATACTTCGGGCTTCTGAGTTTTCATCTCCTTAACTATATGATGTGAATCATAAATAGCACCACATTCTCCAGGATCTTGAGAGGAATCAATAGAAGCACGTTTCCTGAATTTCTTTTTATAATTTTTCCCTATCGCCCACATGTTCTCCAGGTTTTCTGGCATTAGAACTTCTGTTCTTTTCAGGTTTGCTGCTTCAAAGGCACGAGCCCATTCAGCAGATCGTGGATGGATGGGCTCATCTTGAAGATTTAGATTAGACGTAGAGTTTCCGGAAACATCAGATGCAGTTCTTGTGAAGGAAGAAGATTCACTGCTCTGCACATTTTCTGTAGGAGAAGCATGATCATGATCATGATCATGACCCTCCAAATTCGTAGAGAAATCTTTGATAAAATCCTTTATCACAGAAAAAATATATTCAATCAACTCATTGATGTACCTGCAAGGATGGTGTTTAAAAATGACTATCAAAGAGTGGAAGGCGATATACATCAATAAAACAAAGAAGAAATAAAGTGAATACTTTTTTATTCTTACTCTTATGACAATTAAGAGAAGCATGAGAGTGGTTTAGAGCCTGTTTGGAATGCTTCAAGCAATAAATGATTTTATAAGAAGCATTTACTGATTTAAGCACAAAAATTGCTTTTTCTGAAACACTCCAATCCATTGCTTTCTTAAATAAGCACAGAAGGTGTTTTTAGAATAGAAATACCTTATGCCTCCCAACAAATACTTTGTGCACCTCATTTAGACAAAAAGCCCTTGTGAATTATTTTTATTGCAAGACTTGCTCATAAATTATTTACATTTCTCCTCTTCCTGGATGTGTACTTGACACAGTAATCCAGCAGGTTTCCCATGGCATATTTCTATATTCAATCCAAAGTTTCCATAACTTTAACCTTTGATAGTGATCCAAAATTATATGTGATCCTCATGGCACAAGCAAACATGTTCATATTTTTGCTCCCTGGATTAGAAATTTTAGGTGCATGCAAGCCGGGTGTTTTAGAAATAAAAGCACTTTTTTCGAGTTTTTTTTAAGTAAAAGTGGTTTTCCTATAAAAGAAAGTGTTTTTGAAAATAAACCATCCATTCACACTCTATCCCTTGCAAATTGCAATGATTAGAAATTATAGGACCACATTCAGATATTAAAGGAATGCAGGCTTTAGAGAATTCCTCTTAATCGAATCATAACTTATAATTTGCGATGAAGAGTAAACTGTGAAATATGACACAAGTGAAGGCACCCACTAAAAGACTTGAACTAACTTCAGAGGATGTAATCCATAATGACTTAAATATACAGAGAACATTACACACACTCACAACATACAGTCATCAAAACATAAATCTCAAAAAGAACACATTAATTTAAAAAATTGCTCACCATGGACTTGCAAAACTCATTATAGGTTGAATTACCAAACAAACAACAATTTCTCGAGCAAAGCATCGAACCAAAGGGGATTGGGCTTCCTTTGGTCTTAGCACTATAGCTAGGATTCCGGTCACAAGCCGCTGAAGAACCTATTTCAACAAAGCATTAGGTGATATTCTAAAACAATATAAATTCAAGTGAATGAAAATTACTTCATGAGGGCACTCCACTCACACCTTGTACTCACACTCTGCAGATATCAGAGCTGGGTGGAGTTCTTTAGAGGCCAATAAATGGTGTTTCAATCTCTCGTCCCTTTCTTCAGAAGACAATGTCCCCATCACTTCCCTGCCAATTCCAGCCTGGGTTTTTCGAAAAAGATCCAAATGATCCCCTATCAGGTCCACTACATCCCTTAGTAAATAAAATACATCTGGTTTAGTATCAATAATGTAACTATTCCTAAAAAAAGAAAATGAAATTACATAAAGGTATCACTAAGGTTAACTGGAAAAATGGCAAGATGTAAAATAAAGTTCTCGTTTGAGATTTTAGAGTTAAATAATGATAACTTTGGCCATTAATCATTCAAAAAGTATACTAATCTATAACACGAAAAAACTCTTGAATGGTTTTTCAACTTTTAACATGTGTCATTGAAATAATAATTTATTATAGATCTTATTAGAACATATTTGTAAATAATAATGGTCAAAGTACGACTTTAAGACTATGAAAGTCAAAGTGATTTCATTTAGGGACAGATGTAGTATTTGATTGCATTGCATTGTGTTATGGCTAATTGAGCATGAGCTAATGATAAATTGTATAATAGTGAAATAGAGAATAACACATGATACCTCGTCAAGAGGTCAACAATGTTTATTTCTTTGACTCTTTGAGATATTTCAGCAAGGGCATCCATGATGACATCATGAATTAACTCAGGTGCTTCCTTGTCTGGCGTAATATCTGAATACCACAAATCTTTTACAAAATCCTGTAAGATCTTGTTCACAAAATCCTCTGTGGCGGCTTCCACTAGAGGAGCATCAAATTTCCTCTTCCATTTTGGCGGGGGCAGTGATGTGGAGAGGCGGGAATCATTCACTGATAGCTGCTTGCTTTCCAGGCGTGACAAGTATGTCTGACGTCTTACATTTTGATGTTTCCAATGAAACTCCACCTCATTCAGCAGCAATCTTAACACAGACACCAAGAGCACAGCGATTGGCAAATTCATCCACATTGATTTACTAGTGTCTGCAGAAAATATAGAGAACCTTGAAAAAAGACTGCAAAGTGGAGCCAAAATAGAACCTTGAAGATTTCTCAGCTATATATTGAACCAAACTACCTTACTACCCCATACTTCACATTCACAACCTCACATGACAAGTCTCTTTGAAGTCTATAGTAAAGAAGGCTTCTTTAGTACAGGTAAAGAATGATAAAATTTTGCTTAAATTGTGTCCAAAATGGATGAGTTTGCTAAACGGATTGATTTTGTACAAATATATTTATCTAAGGCATGTTTTTAAAAAATTAAGGAAATTAAATGAAATTTTTGGTGTTCGGGATCGGTTCTGCTTCTGATTCTTTTTAAAAAGCAGAATCAGGAACCGATTTTCAAGAATTTGGATAAGGAAGTGATGGGGATATTTAGGGAATCAAAAATTTAGAATCAAATTCAATCTTAGATAAGCTAGTAGCCCGAGCTTCTCTAGAGCTGAGTTCTTAATCCTCAAAAAGTGATTCTAAACTTATAACAAAACACTAATCAAATTGATTATCCTTATATGTGTTCCTTACAGAAGCAAATTTAATAATTAAGAAGCTCAAAATCAGTTCCAAACACCCCTAAAAGTGTCATTACTTTTGTATAGTCATTGGGGGGGACTTATGCAGCTTGTTTCATTGTAAAGATTCAATTAGAAAAGTGAATGCTTGGTAGAAATATTGGCTTACGAGACTCACAATTAGAAAACCCAAGCTACCAAAAGATCACATATTTAATTTCAAATGCACTAAATGTTAATTTCTGGAAACGGCCCGTGGTGTACTCACGTACCCATGACTAAGATGCTCTAATCAGCATTGAAATATTTAAAATTACTCATTTCCCCAGATCATGGATTCATGGTGATATTTGTTATTGTTATTCATATAAAGAACCAAATACAGCAATGTAATGAAGCTAAGAAATATTCTATATATCTTTTAAAAACATATAAATTATTTAAAAATCTTAAACTTACGCGTGAGGAAGTAGCAAACAGCAAATATACATAAAGCCCACCACACGGTTCGAAGCTTGGCTTCTTCGATCAGATCCTGCAGAGTCCCCATGGGCATTATCTACATGAAACCCTATAACTTCTAGATTGATTTTTATTTTTGAGCGGGATAGCAAAAAATCCCACGAAGAGAGGTCGATGGGCTCTGAATAATTGATTGTGCGGAAAAGATTCCAGCTTTTCACAAGTGAAACTAGGGCTTCGTTTCAAATTTACAACATTAAAGTTGATGGATGATTAACGATAGCACGAATACAATTTTCAGAAGATGGCTGGGGCAGCGCGGCGGAGAGAGAAAAAACGTGGGAAATAAAACGTCTTTGTCATCTATGGCATTTTGGTTGGTTACGGAGGAAATTGTATCGTTGAAGTTTAAAAATGACTCGAACTGCGGTTCTCATTTAACCATAACAATTTCCATTTCTATTTTTTTGAATGTAAAAATATATTAACATCCACAAAAACTATACAACACATATCTTAGATCTCCTAAAACCTCCTCCACCCTCACATAAAGTAGGGGTGAAAGGAGGTTTTTATTCAATCTATTCTATGCCAAAATAACCAGGTATAAAATCGGGCCTATCAAGAGGTTCAAAAAATACATCGGTGTTGCACATGCACGCACACAGATCAGAGGCTAAAAATCAAAACAAAATACAAAGATGTTGCAAGATGCACACACCCAAAATTCCAAGACCTGCTCCATGACGCGGCATCCATGATGTCCATGTCGCGGTGTCCTGCGTGCCCAAGCCGCAACATCCAATATATCCATGTCTCGGCACACCAAACAGTCATGTAGCAGTCTATTCATACCGCGACATCCATAATATCCATGTCACGACCTTCACCTCAAAACTTGATCAACTCTTGTGGATAGATACTAAAGAGTATCTTATAAACCATCTTAGCAACGATGTCTTCCTCATTCTTCGTTACTTCATCGAACCTAGCCTCGCTCCTTGCTCTCCAGATGTAGTATACCGAGGCACAGAATGCCAATCTCACCGCTCTGCCCTTCAGCTTCGAGCCCTTGTGCATCTTTAGGACCCATTTGACCGAGCTCGCTAGCGTAGTCATTTGGTGGCTAAGTCTCATCCAGTCTCTAATTCGTTGACATACCCTACATGTAAAAGGGCACTGGAAGAACAGGTGTGGTATTGTTTCCAAACCACCCTTACATAGGTCACATCTATTCACAATATGTAGATAACCGAGGCTATCCTGAGTAGGAAGCCGGTTTAGTAGGGCCAACCATACATTGAATGAAAATTTTGGGGGGATATAGGACTTCCAAATGAAGCTCATCGTAGTCCTAGTCTCGCCCTTAATCCTTAATAGCTCATACACCTTGGCCGAGATTAATTTCCCATTGATGGCCCTCGAATTAAGGCCCAAGATGGTGTATAGATTAATTCTATACACAGCCATTCATTTACTAAGTACAACCACAATAAAATTAAATTCCTTATATACCCTTTCCGTCCAAAACTTGGTGTTGCGCAAGAGTTATGGGTTTCCCTGCGTGAGTTACGAGTGGATATAGTCTGTTGCTGAACCACGCCGGAAAACCCATCTTCGTGGCCATCGCTGTCACCGAAGCAGAGGAACCAGAACCAATTACGACGTGGAGTCGCTTTTTCCCTCACCATCAGTACCTTGTTTCATCCCTGCTAAGGGGTGTTTTCTCAGATGTGCTAGCACTTTTCGTCCCTCGATGAAGCCACGCCACTATGCGAGTCCTAGATCCGCAAGGAAACATACTTGTTTCGCACCTGAGGAGTCTGCCAAGCCTTGGAGCTGCTGCGGAAGAGGAGTTGCGGCTGATGCTTCTTTATTTGGAGATGTTTCTGGGTCCCTGCATCACCCTTATTTGGCTGCTGCACCGGAGTAGTCGCCGGCCATCCCAAGAGTCGCCGGAGCTCCCCAATTTGGCTGCTTTTCTCGTCGGAGCGTGTTCACCGATAGAGCTCCCTAATTCTCCCCCAATTCGGGCTTTGTTGGAGCGGGTTTACCCAATTCTCTCTCCATGGAGAAGAACATAAACCAGAAGAAAAATGGTGTTTAGTGGCTGTGAAAAATGGTAGACTCCACTTCGTTGTTGGAGCCGACTTTGTTTAAGGGTAATTTAGAAATTTTATTCATTTTAGTGGTTGTGAATAGCAATTTGAGGGCTGTGAATAGAACTTCCCTTCAGATTATTAAAACTCCCTCTCAATTTGTCCCGAATGAGACTTATTCGCTTCATGAGCTGAGAGTCTCAGTTGTGTGGGATAAAATCCCACACATCTAGGTGCACACCTTTCGTACATTCATTTGTTTCGTGCACAAATAAATGTCTGTCCACAAACAATTTTGTAGAGTTGTTTATGGATAGACAATTCTATACATGTGAGACAGACGAGTGTACAAAATGTGTACACGAAAATGTGTACACCAAGAATTTTTGTATTCCAAAAGGTCGAATCACCAATCATCAACCCAGTGGGGATCCACACCCCGATCTCATAACGCATTTGGGAGGTTGTAAGTCACGGTTCTAAACTCCATTAAAATCCATGTTGGGGACACCCCCCTTAGCCAGCACAATGATGGTAGATCTTTTACTCATGCGCATCAGATGTCCAGTCCAGCACACAACAACGGTAACTTCCACATGGCCGCTACAGATTTTGATCTTTCATCAATGTTGCAACTTTCTCACCACTCAACCAACTAAGCTACCCGTGCGGGTAACAATTTTCATTTCTATAGATACATTCAACGAGCACTTCTAACTATGTTAGCAAATCGAACCGTCCGGATCGACTAGAAACTCGTTGATGTGGTCAATTCACCGCTCATGTACATGCTTTAAATGAAATAAGGAAAAATTGATAAGAATAATCCCACTTTTCACTGGTTTTCTCATAATAATCCCACCTTTATATAATCCCAAAATAATCCCACCTTTGTACCCCATCTTCTTTCATTAGACCCTGACCAAGTTTATTACCTTTCTTTGAAAATCTTATATAAATAATCTCACATTTATAAAGATATAATAAAAAAGTGAAAGGTGATATTTTTTATATGATTTTCAAAAAAAGAGGAAAAAACTTGGTCAGGGTCCAATGAAAGAAGATAGGGTGCAAAGGTGAGACTATTCTAGGATTACTTAAAGGTGGGATTATTATGAGAAGACCAATGAAAGGTGAGATTATTCTTGTCAATTTTTCCATGAAATAATACCAAACCCCATAAACTCCTATCTAAATCAAGTAGAACTGGGCAAAACCGGTCAAATTTAAGATTAATTTAGACCATTTGTATGAGACACTTTTTAAAAATAACCAAAAACATGTTGAAATTAGGAGGCTACCCTTAGAATAGAGCATATGTATCTATTTTCTTTACTGCCTTTCTCTTTGTCCTTTATAGTCGTGAGTTTATCCAAATAAAAATAAAACGAAGTTTTCTTATGTCCATCATCTTCTTGCTTGCGCCTCTTGAGTCTGATGTCCTTGTTTTCCATCATCTTCGCTAGTCAACATTATGTAGCTGAAGAAGTGTATATTCATTAAGTATTGATTGGCACTAAAAGATATTGAAGATGTTTTGTATTTCAGCTCATAACTTTACATCGCTCTATACCTATTTGGACATACACAACTCACTTATTGGTACTCATACTTTATCAAGTTGTTCAACTCATACTCAAATAGGACTATATGTTATACCTACTCAGTTAACCCATTCTCCCAACCTTTTTAACACATGACATATCACAACATACATTTTTCAACCCAACTTACCATTTTCCACCCATTATATACTCTTTTCAACCCATACTCTACCCTATTTGACCCCATTTTACCCATATTTAACAAATCCATTTCATCTCATTTAAGCATATATAAGTTGTCTATATTCATGTATTTTCTTACCTACCATATTTAATCACATTCTTTTACCAAAAACATTAATGATAATCTTTATTTTATACAGATTTGGCTCTTATACAGTTGTATGTTATGTACGGTGGACAATGGAAGATGAATGAAAAGGATGAGTATTACTTTCAAGGAGATCATAACAAGATTACATCATTTGAATGGGATGACTTGAAGCATGAGTTTGATTTATTATGTAAATGCATATATGAAGAGGTTGGATTTAGTCCGTAGTCACATAAATTACAGGCGTCATTTCAAATTCCACATTTTGGCATAAAAAGATAGTACCTCCACATTACAGGTTTCAAGTACCTTTTAAAAGATAAGGAAGCGCAAAGTATGTTGTTGAATGTCTAGGTTAATCAAGTAGAAATGGCACTTGAAAATAAAAAAGTGACATTGGATTAAGGATCTACATGAACCATGTAAAGTTGGTCTAAAAGTAGTGTTTGATGACTCCTTTGATGGTAATATTGTTGAAGACTATAAAGCTTCAGGACATGATCAATAAGACATTGCCCTTAGTAGAACCCCAACATATTGTAGCAAAGAATGGTTTGTGAGGAGTCTGAAACACTTCTAAAGAGAGTGTTTCTAATTGTGAGCATTGGGACAATGATTATCAAGGGACAAGTGTGGACATTCAAAAACTTGCACTTGAGGATGATATAATTTGTAATGGAACCTTTAAGGATAACTTGAATTTTGAAAATGGTGTTGATTCGGGGTAATTTTGAAACCAAAACATAAAATGCGAAAGGACAAGGTAATGTCCTTAAATGTTTAAATGGCAGTTGTGATTGGATGATGCATGCATCAAATACAAATAACTCATCCAAATTTGTGATCGAAGATATAACAAGGTTCACAACTGCTCGACTGGAAGTCGCAATAGACTTGTAGGGGATACAATTTTGTCTATTCTAAGTGGTTCACAATATACCATAACCTATGCAAATACATAGTTAGGTAGAAAGCACGCTACTGAAAAAGTGTTTAAAGGGCCCAAGGACAGTTACAAGCTATTATCCTTATATTTGCACATGTTAAACAAATGTATTGATGAGACTGTTATCGGACACTTGGAGGTTGATAAGGACCAAAAGTTCAAGTGTCTCTTTGTGCATTTTTTGCATGCATCAGTGGTTTTCGAGCGGTGAGGAAGGTTGTTGCTATCGATGTATGGTACATTCTTACAGGTGTCTTGTAATACATAAGATTAGTTTAAACGGATTAATTAATAGTAATATTTGCACCAATAAGGTGCATATTCTTTTAAGGGAGCTCGTATGTAAGAACTTCAAATTAAGTGTGATCGCACAAGAGCAATCTTAGGATGGGTGACAGCAGGAGGTTTTCCAGGGTACGCATGAGTGAGGACAAAGTGCGCAGTGAAAACATGCATATTCATGATTTGTGAGGATAGTACTAGGATAGTACAAGGTCTGGAGAGTATTCAACAGTAACGACCTTGGACCTCGTGGGAAGAATATCACCAACGTGATGACCGAAAATGTTATTTATGCTTTGATACATAAGCTTGTGTGAAAATATCTAAAAGTAAATACACATCCACATAATATACATGAAAGTGTAATTAAATCAAATATGATTAATTTTTTATTCACAAGTGCAGATAGGAGGGTTTACCCCTCATGATCAAGTGTAGATACAGGGCAAATTTAGGTTGGAATATCATTTATATAGATCTTTATTATCTTGAGTGGATGTGTATCAAGTGTTTAACAATGTAAGTTTATTAAACAATTACAAGATATTTGGTCCCAAAAAAACAATTACAAGATATAGAGATAATACTAAAATATTATTTAGATTTTATAATTAGCATATAATCAAACATTCTATCATGAGGGGAGTACAATTTTTTTACCATCATATTGGTGATATCTATTCATTATATACTAGATTTTACTTCATAAAAAAACATAAAAATGTCTTCAACCATCATGCTCATGATATTCAACCCATTACATACTCATTTCTTTGTATTCTACACCATATTTTAACCATTCTACACTAATTCTACCTGTAATCAAAAATATAAAACATCTTCGATCATCATACTCTAGATTCTGCCTGTAATAAAAAACATAAATAACATTTTCGCCCATCATGTTGATGGTCTTCAACCCATCCTATACGTACCTCTTTTCATTTTACGTCATATTCCACTCATTCTACACTAGATTATATCCATAATAAAGAAGCATAATTAACATTTTCGACCATTATATTGATAGTCTTCAACTTATTCTATACTTACTTCTTTCCATACCACACCATATTCTACTCGTTACACTAGTCTTAGGGAGTGTTTGCAACTGCTTAAAAGACGTTTCTCAACTTTTGGCTTAAAAATGTTAGAATTAATGTTTTCAAGTGACAACTTCTACTTTAAAAAGCGTTTCTCGGCTTTTGTGCGAAAAATGTTTTTTACTTTTTCTATTACACAAAAAGCACTTATTTACCAAACACTATCAACTTTTACTGTTGTCAAACACTCAACTTTTGCAACTAATCACTTTTTCCAAAATCACTTCCAAAAGTGTTTTTTAAAAGTGCTTTTAATTAGACTACTTAGGGAGTGTTTGTCATTGCTTCTATTTTTAAAAAATGATTTTTTGAAGTGATTTTGGAAAAAGTGATTAATAGTAAAAAGTGGTAACGTTTGAAAAAAAAAGTGATTTTAAAAAAGTAAAAGTTGGTAGCGGTTGATGAAATACGTGCTTTTTGTGTAATAGAAAAAGTGAAAATCAGTTTAAAACACCCCCCAACCCCTTTCAACTTTTAGATGTTAAGTACTTAATTTAAGTAAAAGATGTCACTTGAAAACACTTGTTTCAATTTTTTTTTAAGTCAAAAGCTGAAAAACACTTTTTATTTTTTTTGCAAACACTCCCTTGATGAAGATGAAGGGTGTTTTCTTTTGGATTATTTTCCTTTCAAGATCAGACTAGACTAGACCTGATCAGATCAGACTAGACCAGACTTTCATAGTTATAAAATGGGTAGGGAAAAATAATTAAAATACCCCAAACTTTGAAGAGGTGTGAGATAAATATCCCAAACTTTCATATGTCATTTAAATACCCTAAACTTTATATAAAAAGTTATTTTAACACCATGGTCATATATAATTTTTTTCAAAAATATATATTTATGTTGTTAATTGAATAATTTAGAATAAAAAATTAAAAACACTCCAATTATATAGAGTGGGAGTAGTATTATTTATTTTACAATGGAAGTTTATAATGTTAATTGTATCTTCATGAATGCTAAAATATTTTAAATTATGAAATTAACACCAAAAACTGACATTTTTGAAAGAAATAATACATTACCATAGTGCTAAAATAACTCTTTATATAAAGTTTATGGTATTTAAATTACATATGCAAGTTTGGGGTGCTTACCTCACACCCCTTCAAAGTTTGAGGTATTTTTAATTATTTTTCCCTTATAAAATACACAGAGACTGGACATTTACCGGACCAGACCAGACCAGACCATCAAATTCTAGTCCACAAGAAAACATCCGAAGTTTGAATGGGACAACGTCGAGGAGACCGTCTAGATATTGACATTGCATGGAAAAACATACCAAAATTCTATACTGTTATAGATTATATTCAGTTATCACTTCTATTTTGAGAATGAAAATATGGCTGTCGTATTTTAAAAATTTCAAATTTTTTTACTCCAATTTCAGAATTTTTTTCAAAATTTTACTTTATTAATAAAAATTAAAGGGAAACGTTACGAAAAGGATAATATTCTGTTTTTTGGCAAGGATCAATGGCGGCCAGGCCTCTCTCTTCTATGACTCTATACACTCCATTCGGCCTTCTCTTTCTGTGGCCCTACAAAAAATCAATAAAAAAACATCTCATGCTTATCCATATGCATCTATGAGTCATATCGTACAAATTCTCCTTAAAACGATCGATGACAGAATATCCTAAATCCTACAGCGTTTCATGAGCGAATAAAAAATGCTGAGATCGGTTGTTTTGAACCCTCTTCCGCCATTGCCGTCTTATTTAACTGTTTATTCTGAAGATGTGAATAAAAGCAACGGCTCGAGAGCAGTCATAATTCCGTCGACAATCCGATGTGTTTCCCGAAGCAACGGTTCTATACCTAAGCGCGAGCCTTTTAGCAGGAGCAAGTTCGACAGAATCGTTAAAGACCCTCCTCTCATTCAGAAGTGCGAAAGCGAAATCGCAGGTGCGACAGATTATTGGGTGTATTCTTTTAAATTTTTTGGTTGTTCGGCCATGTGTAGGAAACTGAGTTTGTATTTTTTGTTATTATGTAATCTTCAGATTATTGCTCTGCTCTTGAAGGGGATGCTTCGTATAGCTGCTGGAGGGCCTATTTTGAACTTAAGGATCTTGAAGTAAGCCAGTGCTCTTTTTTGTCTCAAAACAGTTTAAACAAAATTTTTCTTGCTTGTTTATGAAAAGCCCGGAAAGGTATGTTTGTCGCAACTAGCTGAAAGATATTTTTGTGAGCTTTTTAATAACTGTTAGCTTTTAGTGACCGTTAGCTTTTAGTGACTGAAAAGATCTTAAAAAGAAAAGGTGTTAACTGCTCGGTAAAAAGCTGACTGTTTGATTTTGTTCGGAATGATATACAAGCTGTTGGGATTAATTAATACTAAAAGTCACGAGCTTTTCTCAGATACTACTCCCTGTAGCATCTCAAAAAAATCTTTTAATTTTTGAAAAGCTCTTAAAATTTGTCATGCCAAACATACAACTAAAAGCTTTAAGAGACTTTTTGAACAGTCAGGGGCGGAGCCAGGGGACTGGGCCGATACAAAGAATATTTTCAGAAAAAAATTCACGAAATTTTTTACCTTAAAAAATAAGCCAATTTTAAAATTTGGGGTGGGTCATGGCCTAGGTTGGCCTACCCCTAGCTCCGCCCATGTGAACAGTACAAAAGCTAGAAGACGGAGACTTATGTCTGCCAAACATAACCTTAATGAGAATAGATTAATGAGATAAGCATAGGGCCCGCTTGACAATCCCCTATTTTTTTAATACAACAATTTTAATTGTGGAACCATTAAAAATACTTTTTAAGTAAGATTTGAATGTACTTTAATGGCTGAAATTGCTTAGGAGGACTGTTTTATCGATGTTTTTTTATATAGTTTTTTCTTTATTTTATTAACTTTGCCAACTTTGTATTGGAATGAAATTAGAAAAAAACTGTGTGTTTGGGCACGAGAGAGAGAAATGAACAAAGCCACAAATTCATTGTTTTAAAAGGAAAATAGTAAAGGTTTTTGGGATAATTTGATTTGCATCCCATTTTATAGTCCAAATTAGATTTTACACCCCGTTTTAAAAAAAACTTTGTATTTGCACCCGACCCCGTATGAAAAGACAAAATGCCCCCCATTAACAATTCTGTTGGTCTTTAACATAAACGAGGTACTTTTTTGTCTTTTTCATATGGGATTGGGTGCAAATATAAAGCTTTTTTAAAAACGAGGTGCAAAGTTTAATTTGAACAATAAAATGAGGTGCAAACTCAAATTACCCCAAGTTTTTTGGACAGACGAAAAAAGAAAGTTGACGAAGTCCGGTGTATGAAGGGTGCATTTTTTTCACATTCCTACTGCTTATCCTGAATATCATTAATATCAATTTTAGGTTAAGTTGATTCATCAATTTCACCCAAATTCAGTGTTATCCAATAGTCTCTTAAATACTACCTCCTTCTCATTCAAAAGGTCCCGTCCACTATTCACATGGTTAACTTAAATCATTCTTAATCTTTTGCTTTAGATATCAAATTTTTATCAAATTGACATATTTTTATCAGGCTTTGTAGTGGTTTTAATGTAGTTTCTGAATATGTAAATTTTATTTACTAAAAATCATCATAGTGTGCGCAGGTATTAAGTTGCTTTATCGTCAGTGAAGCATCGTAAACCGTAATGAGAATCTCTCTATGGGACAGAGAGAGTAATTTGTAATAAAATACACATAATAACAAAACAATATAAGCAAAGGTAAACCTGATTTAAATTGACGAGTCTAAAGCATAGCGATTTTTAGCCCAATTGAAATGAAAACCAAGAACTATACTGTGGCTCTTGGTTTAGGGGTCTTTAAAATAATGTTATAAACAAGTGTAGTATAACTCTGACAAGGACTCTTGTTCAACTCTATAAAATTAAATTTAGTTAAATAGAATAAAGTTTTAAAAATACACTCCCTTCAATCCCATGTTTAGATGCCCACCTCTTATCACTTCTTACTCATGGTAATAAGTTTGAGAAAACTTTGACCTCTATTTAAGACATATTCTCTTGGATTGAATTTTGTTGCTCTTGGTCCGGTCTATGTTTAGGTCCGGTCTATTTTGACATTTTGTTTAAGTGGCTTGGCTTGGTTTGGTAACTTTTGTTACTCACTACTTGCTTCGTATTATGTGATGTTGATCTGGTTTGATTTGTTTGAATCTATCAATTTTGTCTCTTTGAACTTTGGTCGGATTTTAGACTCAAATAAGTTCAAGTGAAGTCCTTATTTGTAAGGGAGGAATGCTTACTATCAAGTGGGTTCTTGTTATAAAATTTTCTGAAGTGTTTGAAGTTCAAGAGAACTCCAAGTTGTTTGAAGTTCCACAATCAAATCTATAAATAGTGTTTACGTATTTCCAAAGAATCAAGATAAATGGTTGTGTTTTGTAATGGATCAGAAAGAAGAACCCAAGGAGGACGTGGAGAGGCTAATCCTGCAAGCGGGTGGAGTGAAATCCCTGATTGGATGCCTGCATGGAATCGCAGCCATGCAGAAACCCGTGAAAGGAAGGCATGAAGCCGAAAAGCCTACATACAGTGTAAAGAAAGAAGAGGAGAGGTTATGCCGTGTGCCTGATGGGTTGCCCAAGTCAAGAGAAGAAATTGAAGAAGAAGAGAGAGCTTTGATGCCAGATTCAGCCTTCACAAGATTACTGAGGAGTAAAGGGAGAGCCCCTGCATGGTACTCTCGCGCTCCAGATCACTAAACTGGTTGATAATTTGATACATCCATCTTTACAAGGGTAGTAGTCATTGACTCATAGTGTGCGTAGTACTTTAGAGTAGTGTGAGTATACCGGGGCCGTAGCTCACCTAGTAGGAAGGGAGTGACACAAGGGAGAGGTCTCGGGTTCGACTCCAAACAATGAAGCCCCACTCTCTTTCCATTAGTGTGGGATCAAAGTTCAATTTTCATTCTCCTAGCTAGTTGTACAGTCGGTGCTGGGGGTCCTCAGGGATGAGGTGTCATCCCTTTTTTTAGAGTAGTGAGTATGGTTTGAACTAATAAACAAATAAAAATGTGTAGATGGTGGGGAAGTCATAGTTTGACAAGTACTTTTAGTATTATGGCCTAAAACTGTTAGCCATTAGCTTGTCCCGTTAGTGTCTATGATTGATCAATTGATCAATTGAGCCAATTAGCCCTGATGGTATAACTCATTGCCGAAAGTGTTTGGTAAGACCGTAGGACTATGTATGTCTGTAAATAGTTGTTAAGTAAAGGTAAATGGCGCATAAGGACATGTCTTCATTTATGCAAAATAATTTAATATTATTCATGTTATTATTATTTTATATAGTCCTTTTTGTTATAATGATTATATGAGAAGAAAAATTGTCTCAAAATAAACGTAATTGTGAAATCAGAAATAATACACCTTAAAAAGTCCTTTACCCCTTCCCACTTTCTTTTTCGCTCTTTAATCCTTTGTGATTGATAAGAATATAATTTTTTTCTATCATATGCTAGAATGTTTTTCCCTTACCCCACCGTAGGTGGCTAGGTGCCTTTGCGGCATTGGGTTAATGTAGGGGTGGACTCGGGCCGGGCGGCCCGCCCCGGAACCGGCCCGACCCGGTCACTATTCAAATCGGCCCGAACCACCGGCCCGGCCAGGGACCGGTCCGGGTAGGCTCGACCCGCTGGGGTTCCGGGCCGGGCTCGGGCCCCTGAAAAGGTGAACCGGCCCGGCCGGTTCGGGCCCGGTCCGGCCAATTTATTTTTTTTGATCTTTTTTTTTTTTTGAATTTTTTTTAAGTTTTTGGGTTGGGCTGGGTATTTTGGGCCATTTGAGGTGGTTTGGTGTGATTTGGGGGTGAGGGGAGGGTTGAGGGTTAATTAGGAAAAGCCAAAAAAAAATTAAAATGAATCGAGGCCCGGCCTAGCCCGGCCCAGCCCGGCCCGAACTGGATCCGGGGGTTACCCGGGCCAGTTCCGGGTCTCCCCTTTCATGAACCGAGGCCCGGCCGGGCCCGAGCCCGAACCGGCCCGAGTCCACCCCTAGGTTAATGATGATGATATATGCTAGAATGTTTTTACTTAAATTGATTTGAGTCTCATATCAAATCTGAGTAGTTTACAATAGACTCAATCGAATTCAAACAAGCTATATATTAGAGTTGAATTGATTTAAAGAGGGGGAGCCTATGTCACACACATTTCATGTGTGACCGTGCATAGACCTATGATTGTTGCGGACCAACGGGAATACTTGGCATGGCGGTAATGCGGGTGGTAATAGTATGCATTATTCTACCTTAGATGATTTGGCTTGAATGCTTGATGGAGTAAGGTTGAAGCTGATCTATTATCGCTCTCTTGATGAGCCCATGGCACTATGGCAGGGCGAAACTAGTTGGCACCATATGAGGGTAGGTTGGTCGTTTGGATATCGTGGCGCCCCCAGATGCCACACAAGCATTGACAGCTGTATCATATTTTATACCCGTGACAAGACCATAAAATTTTTATTCAAGTGCAAACATCTCATCTTTTAGAAAGACTTCATGTGAATAGCGCCAACGCGTACACACATGAAAAAAATATGTTTATAGGCACTCATTTTCATTTAATTTTGCCTCCTCTCGTATCTCATTGAGGATGAATAATGAACTAAAGTTTATGGGGCAAAATGGTGAAAGAGGGAAGGGTAAATTAGTCTTTAAATAGATTTTTGATAGTGCATATTGGCTCAAGCTCACCGCCCACGTCATAGTCCCTCTTCCCACATCCTCTAGAGACAACTTTGGCTCAGTCCAGGGCAGACATTGATGGCACCCTTCAGCCCGACCCATGTGGGGGTGATAGGTTACTCATTTGGGCAAACCACAAGTTGTGACCAAGGAACTCTTGGAGCATAAGTACCAACGTTACATTTGCATCAGACTCTTCGACTACGCCCCTTAGTCATGCTTTAGGATGAGGTGTCAACATAAGAGTCAACACCACAACCAACGGAGTAGCGATCTCCAAGCATTAATGACACCACAATGTGTCACCACCATACTCGTTGATGGGCCTGCCCGCGTAGAGTAGTAACATGTGTACAGGTATTTAATGCACTTCTCAATTAGGATGTTTCAATACTACTAAAATTTTATAGTAGTGACGCGTCAATTTGTCAATCATTCATGGATACAAAGTTTAATATAACGCATTTTTACTATGATCTAACCACAAATAATAATAATTTTTTATATTTTAAATGACTATATATTAAATTACCCATCAGCATATATCATATATTTACTCTTTGGTCTATATCAATTTTTTTCTTGTGGTAGCATTGCAGTTGTGGTTACTGCGGCTGCGGCTATTGCAGCCGATGCGCTGTAATTTAATTTTATGTTTGAACGAAATAAGAAAATAATTAGCGTTGATGTCATGATACAATCCGATATAGCCTCTTTGGCTCTTTCCGGCCACCTTATATACGGTTTCGTTGGGTTACATAGTAGATTTCCCCGTGAATTGAAACTGCACCTCCATTGTGGCCCGATGAGTTAAAATAATGTTAATATTTATTATGCCAATTTAATAAGAGAGTCACACGTAACATTTCATAATTCATGTTTACTATATAGAACAATAGATAATACGGAATCAGGTGTTTTAGATTTTTTTTAATTAACTAAAAAATGTAAACATTAATTATGAAATCTTAATTTTATTATTTTAATCTACTTAAAATAGTTTTGGACTTTAAAAAATAGTTCTAAGCTTTAAAATCTTCATCAATTGGATCTTTAGACTTTTTATTTTTACATTTGCAATATTGGTGTCATATGAAAGATCATAAAGAGTTACAAATTTTGATATATTTTTTATGAAAATTAGAGTACAAATAAAAAAGTTATAACACTTTAAAAGTTAGAGATTTTTTCTCCTCCTTTTCTCCAAATGAGTTGGCCTAATTAATGTGAATAGATATTCATGGACCGTGTGAACTTGTATTGGCACTTAGGAGAATTAATTAAATGTTTTAGTAAGAGTGATAATCAAATCTTTAGTAACCAATCATTGATTTACACACCATTGATTTATAACTCAGTTTTACTATATAAAACAATAGATATCATTTTATTATCGTTATAGTTATCCTTATTTTTATAATTATGATTATCATCATAATAAGTGTTACCAATACCATTAATTGTAATATGCAGTTTTACTATTATAAATAAATTATAGATACCAATAACCCGCACATTTATAATAATAGTCACTTATGAATACTAATAACAATAAATGTACATTAATAATAATAGTCAAATAATAATATTTTCATTGATAATAACCATAGTAATAATATATGATATTTTATGAATAATAATAACATACAAATAATGACTAATAATAACCACTGTATTCAAAATTAATTTCAATGGAAGCAATGTACGCTAATGACCTACAAAAATATTTAGGTTAGCACGGAATCATCATAATCGTAAAAGTAACAAATTATGTCTTAACCTTTCTGATTTGATTCGAATGTTTCTGGTCTAATCTGAATTTTTCTTGTTTAATCTTATCTAGATTGAATGATAATCTGATTTGACTTTTTATCTGATCTTGTCTGAATGAAATAGGAATAAGTAATACAGAGTAAATAATAAGAATAAGAATAAGAATAAGGGTAACATAATAGCTTCTAAGGATATGTTTTTTTACGTTTCTCATACCTTTTCTCTATACTTTTCCATAAGTTGTTCCATCTCTATGTTTTTATGTGTGGAGTTTACATAATGTCAAGTGTTAGTTATTTAACGTTTTTCTCCTACTTTTGTTTTTCTCTATTTTCCATTGTAGTTGTTCATCTCCTTTTTGTTTGGAACTAATTAAATATTATCATATATAGTACTGATAATAGATTTTTGTTAATCAATGATAGCGTGACATGTCAGCAATTTGTAGTCCTACTTTACTAAATAAAAAATACATTTAAATGTATAATAAAAATTGAATTCCTAATACATGTCACGACTGTTGTGTAAATGTGCACTTACCATAAAGCACATTTAACTTGAATTCCACTATAAATTTGATATATCATTGATTTATATCGCATTTTTTACAATTGTTTTATATGCAATATGTTGTCATATTAAATAATAAATATCATAAAAATTTATGATTTTTTTTATACTCTTTTTGTACAAATAAATAAATTATAATGCACTAAAATAAGACTTTTTTATCCTTTCCTTTCTTCAAATGAGCTGGGATGCATGTATTGAGTAGCAATGATGAATCGAGTCAACTTTTATGAATTAATTTTTTTTAGTAATAGTGATAATAGAATTTCTATTAATCAATAGAATTTTTAACTCATTTTTGCTATATCAAATAATGGATATTTTGTGTGTGTGTCTATATATATATATATTATATATATAATATTAGTATCATATAATATTATATATATTATATATTATATATATATATATATATATATATGTATTAGTATCATATTGCATCATATATATATATATATATTGCATCATATATATATATATATATAATATTAGTATCATATATTATTATATATATTATATATATATAATATTGCATCATATATATATAATATTAGTATCATATAATATTATATATATATATATATATATTATATATTATACATATATATATATATATATAATATTAGTATCATATGGAAGATCTTAAAAAGTTATGAATTTTGATATGTTTTTTGTAAAAATTTGATTATAAACATAAAAGTTATATCACTTTTAAAAAGAGAGATTTTTTCTCCTCCTCTTAGCTTGCTCTAAATTAGTTGTGATGCACGGTTTTAAGTGTGGTGAACATTGAAATAATTAATTGTTTTAATTGTAGTGATAATAAAATTTGCATTGTCCAATGAGAAACTGTCACATCATCGTTTTAAAACTCAAGTTTACTATATGAAACAATAGATTTGCATTGCCCAATGAGAAGCTGACACATCATCGTTTTAAAACTCAAGTTTACTATATAAAACAATAGATATGGTATGATCTAGTCTGTTTAAGTCTAGTCTGGTCTAGTGGATGTCTGATCTATGTGTATTTTAAAACTATTGAAGTTTGGTCTGATCTATTTAAGCCTATTCCGGTTTGGTCTTTTATGGGATTGAAACCAGTCCACGTAAAATCATCTTTATTGTTACTATAAATAAATAAATATCCCTATGTTGGACAGTTGTAGGCACAAGTGTCCCTAGTTCCGGATCAAACCGGACTGCCGCTTCCCGATTGCAAGTTTTTGGGAACCGGAATCGCATAGTACCAGTTCCTAAACGTTTACTTGGTCCGGTATCTTTATTTTATACATATTAATGGTTCGATAGTATTTATATATGTGGTTTATATCTTTGTGATTGAACATTGAGTATAATTTTTCATGATTATTTTTGTGTAAATATTTTGATCAAGTGGTAAGAGGCCTATTAACATCATAAACACAAATAATTTTTTAAATACTGCAATGTTATTTTAGAGTGTTCTAATTTGTTTGATAATTTTGAAAACAATCACGGTTTTCTCTTGTCGGGCGGCCTAGTGGACTACTCAGTCCGCTCTTATGGACGGGTGTTGACATGTGATTAGGCCTCTTTGTTGCAGACTGGGTTGGGGCCGCCCATTACTAATGGGAAAAAAACTTAGAAAAAGCCTAGTTTGAGCTCATTTTGTACAAGTCTAATTCTAGAGGTTCCTATCACAAGACTAGTAAAGAAGAACTAATATTTGCCAAAGAATATATGCCCACATTGTCGGTCTCATTACCTAATGGAGAGACTTCATAAGCTACATGCATAGGAAGAACCAGGTTGAGTTCAAGATGTGTGTTCGAAAAAGTGTTGTTTGTGCCGGACTCACTTGCAATCTCATTTACTTTCATTTCATGCTTGATTGATATTTTGAACCGCGGTGTACTTTTACTCATAAAATATGTGTGGCACAAAACCAACCTCTGAAAATGCCGATTGGAGAGGGCAAGCTAGTGGGGGGGGGGGGGGGGGGGAGGTACTATTTTCATAGCTTGGGAGATGAATGAGCATATCTGGTGAAGACAAAGGTTTCAGAAGAATTATAGCATACACGGTTAGGACATCCGACCTCAAGGGTGTCATCTTCTACATTTAGTTTTAGTAAATCAGATCCTAGCATTAATAAAAAAAATTATGCTTGTTTACGGGTAAAATTAAACAAACTCGAAATGTGTTTGGAATAATTATGCTCGTGTGATTGAACCATTTTAGTTAATTATCGATGTGAGACAATATGTGGATCACACCATTTTTTGACAATAGTAGATGATTACATAGAGATTTCATCCTAAAAGATCAACCTGATAGAAGGAGCAGTATGATATGTTTATATTGTAGTTTATTGATTCATATTTTACCAATGTGGAAAATACTTAACACTTCCCCTCACGACCATACACTTTGTCTGAATCATTCCACCATCATTTTTTGTCATCAATTCGTCATAGTTTTTCATAATCATCGTCATTTGCATATGGTCCACAACAAGTTGATGGATAAGTTTGGCATAATACAATGTTAAGATTTGGAATTGCATCCTAAAAGATCAACCTTTGAGAATTAGTCTTATATTTTACCGATGTGTGAAATATTTCATGATTAGAAAATGGTAAAAGTATTTTTAAGTATTTTTCTATTTGATTACATCTTTTAGTTTTAAGTATTTCAATTTCAGTTGAAGCATCTACTATATAAAAATACTAGTTTTAACCTTTTTGATAACCAGTGGCGGAACTAGAAAATAATTTAAACAGGGGCACAATCATAAATCATCACATTAATAATAAAACTGTCTTAACAAATTACACTAATAAACATAACAAATTTAATCAAAAGGATTAACGTCGTGATGCTACATCCAACGTACGGATCCTCATCTTTTGAAAATGTTGGATAATAACTTCATTATCGATGCGTCTAAACTCATCTCTTTCTACGTAACAGACTACTTAGATTTAATTTAATACAAATAATACATTAACACAATAATACATAATCATTAGATTTAATTCAAACTATTTACACTACATATTTTTCAAATCATAATTATGAATTTACAAAAATCAATAGTGAAATACTCCCTCCATCCCATTCAGATTGAGACAATTTGGTTTACGATGTTTGACGACCATAAAACAAACTGATCCATGTCCTCTCTCAAATTATTTTTAGGGAAAAAAATACATATCCAGAAACTACATTAAAAACTTTACAAAGTCGCAAAAACCTGAATCACATTTGATAAAAATTTGATATATAAAGTAAGAGATTAAAAGTGGTCTGTGTTGATCAAATGTAGTGTCTAGGACAATCTTAGCGACACGGAGGGGGTACAAAATTTTAATTTAATTTAAAAATATAAAAATAGGAAGTTGGAAAATCCGAAATCGGCGAACTGGCGGCTAGCGGTCCGTGTGGCGGCGTGATCGCGTCCGGCGTGGCTCACTGCTGGTCTGCTGCTTAGCTGGTTGGAGTGATTGCTGGTCTTGCAAAAGGGGCAGGGGCGGAAGTCGTTTGGCGTAACTGGGTTGTCGGTACCTGTTTTTTGGATTAGCTGGGGTTTCAAGGCTTGGTCTTAGTTGGGCTGCAGGCTGCTGAGCATTAGGCCTTTGTTGGCCCAATTCACACTTAAATTCCCCCCCCCCCCCCCCCAAGTTGGAGTCCAAACGACGCCGTATTGTTTTAAAAACCAAAAGGCTTCATCTGATCGAGCACTCGACTTCTTCCTTGACCTGCAGCCGGCGAACATTCCTCAGCCATCCAACAGGACGCCGGAAAACATCAGCGGACAGCTTCGGCGGTCCCCCAAACCTGTACCCATACCCTAGCTCGGCGGCCTAAGCAGGGGCACCGGCCCCCTGGCCCCCGGCAGATCCGCCCCTGTTGATAACCACTTATACAGTGTCATTCAAGAAAAACCCTTATATAGTGTCAAAAACCGTTATATGACTATGTAATGACACATCTACATGTTATTGTAGCATATGATGATGAAAATGACATTTTATTTTCATCATTTAGATATAACTTAACATTATTTTTGTTTCAAGTGACAATACTCTTTAGAAAAATTTGGACCATTTCAATTAAATGGTGAAGATTTGGGATTGTCATAAAAGGCCCAAGTATTTTATACGTAGTATATGTATTTTCTTACCTCAAATTTGGTTGGTGCGTGAGAAATATTCAACATATTTAACACCCTCTCAAAGCATGAAGTTTCATGTTGAGTGTGCAACTTTTTTTCTTCTTCTGTAAGGGCATATAATTACACAATCCAAAACTTTTGTATTTAGTAGTGTACCTTTTTTCAATAAAGAGCTCGCGTGAAGGCTACAAATAAAGTTAATCTCATATCATTGAAGAACATAAACTTTTTTCCTGAAAGGGTAAACATGATATAAGGATATGATATACGACAGAGACATTGCTACATTCATTGGTCTCCCATGTCGAGATGAGCGTAAAGAGTTGTTGATCCAAATTAGGTCATTGTACAGCTTAGCGAGGTAGCGACTCGAGTTCTGAGCAAAACTAGACTTTATATAGAGAGAAAGGTGGGAGTGTATTATTCTGTTAAAAATGACATGAATCAGGATTTGAATGCACACTGATGCAAGGAGGTCGTACATGTATTATCTAAGTTTAAGAGCTTTAACTAGGCTATCAAGCACTTGACTTTAGATCTTAAATCGTACAAGACTACTTATACAGCTTGTCTTATTGAGCTTAAATGATACAACACTACTTATAGAACTTGTCTTAAGACATTTATAGAGCTTAATTGAATGATACAAGACTATCAAATACTTGCCTTATCTAGGTTTAATTAGGCTAACATGTATCTTGCATGAGTCGTACAATATCGGGGATTATGTCTATTGGTAAAGAGGGTAGGACTTTTGAAAAGATAATGCTCCTGGCAAGGAGTTCTGAGAAGGTGTGAGGTCAGGAGGTCGGACCTAATAAGAAATGGGTCAACCGTGTTGTGGTTGAGTATCTAGTGTAGTCTAGTGACGATTATGTATTGTGTGTGATGTATAGGTTGAATACCAAGCTTCTGCACGACTTCCAGGCTGAGTATAATTGGTCGACCAATGAGATGTAATGGTCGGTCTTTGTAGGACCGGCCTAGTGTTTTGGGCAATGCCCCTCTTGGACCTTATTCACAGGGCGAAGGACGGTATCATTGCGCTTATGTGTTTTAGGTGATTATGAACATTTATCTATCACCAATGGATCCGTGTGCGACAACTTAAGAGATAAATTGTGAACTGCAACTTAACCATTGTTGAAGAAATCATTCCACATAAACAACTATGAAACAAAATAGATATATAAGGCTTTAATCAACCTCTATAACATTGATCTTCTAGGATATATTTTCAAGTCTTAATATAGTAGAATTATGGACAATTTGATCCTTAGTCGGTGTGGCCACATCCCCATGTAATATTTGGTGCAAACAAATTGTTGGACTCTTAAGGCATGTGCTGTTATGAAAATATATTATGCATAGTCCGTGCAACATTTTGTGACTATCGTGGCACTGGCGTAGCTAGTGGGTAACCTATGCCCTGGCCCACCCCCAAACTTTAATAATTTCCAAATTATTAGCATAATTTTTTTTTGTAAAAAAGTATCCAGAATTTTTTTTTGTACCGGCTCAGTGTTTGGCTACGCACCTGTATCGAGAGTGGGGGGGGGGGAGGATGATGGAATTATACCACATTTGATGTGGATAATATAATATTATATAATTTTTTCTACAATGGCGCATACTCTAATGGCCTTACCACTCATCTAGACCATGCATTTTTCATGAAAGACATCGCATCATAATTCATAACTAGATCAACCAGATTGCATATTTAAATTATTAACAACTAAAATTAAAAAGAAACAAAAGAAAATGATAAAACATTTTCTATTTATATGAAACATTGAATTTAGATAATTAACTGGATTAAATCTTTTTAGTGTAATGAACGATAACCAACCCCAAATATATATTAAAATACTATGACAGATAAATTAAACAAATGACGTGAAGTTATACATCATGAGAATGTTTGTGTCCATGAATATTGTACGGTAAACAAGGTGAGAGAATATTGGTTGATGGATATCCTGCACTCCGACAATTGTGCCTCAAACACTTAGAAATAATTGTTTGTTATATGGGGAGGCATTGAATGGCAACCTCAAAATTCAAAAATCACCTCTCCATGTATATAACAAGACCACCTCTTTACATTTTTGTTCCAACGTTGAGTGAGTAGTAGCCTTGGGTCAACCCGAGGGGTACGCGTTTGACCATGAATAAGGCCTATGGCTACTTTTTCCTTTTCTTCCTTGCTTCTTCTTTCTTTCCCCCCTCTCTTTCATTAACTAATGCCCAGGTGAGTTACATTACCCGCCGCCAGCTCTTGACTTATGGGAGGGGAGACCTCCCTAAGGATTTTAATTTTGAGGACAAGGTTGACAATAAAAATTTGAAATTTGCCAACAATAGACAAAAAAAGGCTTATGTTGCTCTCCAAGCTTGGAAGAAGGCCATCTATTCAGACCCAAAAAATATCACTTCGAATTGGGTGGGACCCAACGTTTGTTCTTATAATGGAGTCTTTTGTGACCATGCTCTAGATGATCCCAAGTCTTGGGTTGTAGCGGGTATTGACCTTAATCACGGGGACATCGCAGGCCACCTTCCAGTCGAGATTGGGCTATTAACGGATGTAGCTCTTATCCATTTGAACTCCAACCGGTTTTGCGGAATCATTCCTAGAAGCATTTCTAGCCTCAAACTTCTTTTCGAGATGGATTTTAGCAACAATCGGTTTGTTGGCCCGTTCCCCCGTGTAGTTGTGGGCCTACCCTCCCTGAAATATCTCGATCTTCGGTTCAATAACTTCGAAGGAAAACTGCCGCCGAGCTTGTTTGACAAAGAATTGGACGCACTTTTCTTAAACGACAACCGCTTAGAGGGGATTCTACCCGAGAATTTCGGAAACTCAACCACGTCTATTATGGTCTTGGCTAACAATAGATTCAAAGGGTGCATTCCGAGAAGTATTGGACAGATGGAAGACACATTGGAGCAATTGCTACTATTGGGTAATGGATTCTCGGGTTGTTTACCCGAAGAGATCACGTTGCTGAAAAATCTAACAGTGTTTGATGTGAAGAATAATAGGTTGGTTGGAGAGTTGCCTGCTGGGTTGGAGTATATGCAGGGTTTGGAGGTGATGGATCTTGATGACAATAAGTTCTACGGTCATGTATCTGAAAACCTATGCACCTTGCCAAATCTAAAAAACTTGTCATTTTCGGATAATTACTTCGAGACACAGGATCAATCGTGTGTTCCTCCTCAGGCTGAAGTTGACGTGGATAATCGACAAAATTGTTTACTTGGGATGAGAAATCAGAAAACATGGAAAAAATGTCAAGAAGTTTTGAGCAAACCGATTGATTGTAGTAAAACGGGTTGTCGGGCTGGCCCGAGAGGAACTGGTCCTGGATCAGAACGTCCAAAGAAGAAAACTCACAGAGCGGATACACCAGAGGTATCTCCCAGCCCAAAAGCTCGCATACCTAAAGAAAAGCCAACTCCTAACCCCAAAGCTTTGGTTCCACCTGAACAAAAGCCGAATCCAAGTCCTAAAGCTTCAGTTCCACCTCAACCAAAGCCTACCCCAGGCCCCAAATCTTTGTTCCCACCGCAATTAAATCCAACTCTGAGCCCCAAAGCTTCGTTGCCACCCCATCTTAAGCCAAATCCGAACCCTGAAGCTTCACCTCCACCCCAGCCAATGCCAACTCCAAATCCCAAAGCTTCAATTTCACCCCAACACAATCCAACTCCGAGCCCCAAAGCTTTGCCTCCACCTCGGTCACAGCCAACTCTGAGCCCTAAAGCTTCAATTCCACCCCAACCAAAGCCTAGTCCGAGCCCCAAAGCTTTCACTCCACCCAAGTCAAAGCCAACACCTAGCACCGAAGCTCCCCTTTCACCCAAACTAAAGCCAACTCCGAGCCCCAAAGATTCGACTCTTCCACCCAAGCAAAAAATTACTCAACCGCCTCCGGTTATGTCTACTCCTCCACCACCAGTTGCCTCGCCACCACCTCTGCCTGTTTCTCCATCACCACCACCTCCGAGAGTTTCTCCTCCACCGCCAACTCCGTTAGTTTCTCCTCCTCCACCAGTTACCTCACCCCCCACCCCCGCTAGTTGCATCACCCCCACCCTCACCTCATCGCGTTTTCTCTCCACCGCCACCTCAGCAGGCCTACTCCCCTCCACCTCCCCCACATGTTTTATCCCCACCGCCACCTCAGCGGTCCTACTCTCCCCCACCTCCCCCACATGTTTTTTCCCCACCGCCACCAACCTTCTCTCCTCCTCCACCACCTTCATCTCTTGTTCTATCCCCGCCACCACCTATCTTCTCGCCACCACCACCGACTTTTCCGGATGTAGTACTTCCTCCAGACTTGGGATCTGTATATGCAGCACCACCGCCACCAATCTTCCATGGCTATTAAGGAGTGCATCAACACCATCATATATTCTTTGTCATTGTAACATTTTTCTTGGTGGAAAAAATGGCGTACATGAAAACTCAATACTACATAAACAAAAAAAAAACTCCGCATTACGGAGTTATTGAATCATGATACCTCATGGATTTTATACTTAAACTATAAAAAAATTAAAATAAAGTACCAGCGTTATCGAAATCAAGAACTACAATACATTCCCCCCTGTGAGTCTAGGGACATAACTACATTAAGTCTTTAGAAAGACAGACATCATATGTCTCTCTTTTTAAATGATTCAACCTATGATCTGATATAGAGGGGGTATTCTATAATGATTTCAATCACAGAACGAGAGCCTGTATAGTATATTCATTTACTCTTTCTAAACTACAATCAATCTCATGAATTTGACTCTAAATATCAAGTTCAACCTTATTATAATTACTAAAAAAGAGCATAATAAAAGTCATAATTTATAACATAGATCAAAATTATGAAAAAAAAAAAGATTAGAATAAAGTCAAAGGATAACTAATAAAGAATAATAAATGTTAAATCGCAAATATAAACTAAAGGAAATATCTATCATTATATCATATATTTGGTGACCCTTGAAATACTTTGTACGGAGTATGTTGTTACGAAGTGTCATTTTTTTCATTTTAATGGAAATAATAGTTTTTTTTATTTGGACGGGATATAAACACATATCCCATAAAAAGGATGCAATACAAGAAGAGCACAATACATACATGATACATAGAGAGGTCGCATGTAACACAAAATGAACATAATTAATTCTTATATATCTAGATTTATTAGAAAATTAGTCTTTAGCTCAGGCGTTACCCATGTGGTGTTTGTACTTTGCCCATGTGATTTTATTCTATCAACATAAATTATTCTTAAATTTTGTGAATATGGATATTTATGGTTGAATATTTAATCCACAAAACCTCTTATTAATATACAAATTTAATTTGCATATTATCTCATCATGGTTTAAACAATATGTCAAACCCCCTTACATTATAATTACTCAAAGACGCCATGACCTAAATCAGAACGACATGTATGACCCCTAGAGGACATGTATCTTAATGCTATGACATAACATGTCAAATTATCCAGATTCATAAATATTATAAAAATGTAAATGACTTTTATTTTATCCAATAGTTAAGTTTGGTATTCCATTAAATGAACACATGAGTACATGACTCATCATAACACATAACGTGTTGGTGCATACTTTGAATTATATGGGTCAATGCAATAACTTACACATCGAGAGTTTTCATGAAATAAATCTCGGTATTCATTGATCCAATTAATGTTTTTATTTAATAAGCTTTACTTTAAAATTGCGTGTATTTACTTTATCGTAGTCGATTAGAGAGCTCCTAGGGCAGAGCCGCCGCTAGATAATTTCCGATTTCGATCTTTTTTGATCGAAGTTCGGTCCGTGTTTCCCTAGCGAGATCTCTCGCGTAAGGTTTTTATATTTCGTCGCCCTGGTGCGGCGTTTCTTTCAATTGACGCAGCTCTGCGCCGGATTGCTGTAGTTTGGACGTAGCTCGGGATGGATGATCGTGACAGCGAGAAGATGGTGGAAGAAGTGAGAGAGAGACGTAGGGATGATCGGGACATGGCTAGCGTGGAGAGGCTGAATGCTCCATTTGATGGCATGGATTTGAGTCATACGACGGGTACTCCACTGAAAAAGGGTATCAATCGAGCGACGGTCCGACTTCCGCCTGAACCACCACCATGGGTTGTACGAGGTGCTAGAGTCTGTGAGAGTTTTCCTAGTAATTTTTATCTGTTTGTCATTTGTTTTTTTGTGTTCATCTTTGTTGTTGGTTTTGACAATATGTTTGAGTTTTTAGCCTCTCTTTATGTCATTGGGTATGGTTGGATATATTGGAACAAGTTTGGCTGTGTCATGCCCACTACATGGTTAGCGATTCGTGTTGCTCTTTCAGGGTAACCGTCTCAAAGTCTCACCATAGGGTTACAGTCGTAGTTGTTGGAGTTTCAGTTGGTGTCAGTTTTATTTTTCATTTGCTTGCTGTAATGATTCTGAATCTTTTGATATGAATAGAGGCCTGTTTTGATGATAAAAAAAAGTTTTACTTTAGACGAAAGTTCTTGCAATGTACAATATTAGTGTTTAACCATTTAATTTGTTTGATGTTCATTTTGGTGTATTTGTTAAGACACGAAGTTCCATCCTAAAAGGTCAACCTGATAGGAGGAGTAGCTCAAAGCCTTATATAGTGGTTTATTGTTTGATAGCTTTCCGGTGTGGGACAAATAATCTAACACGCCCCCTCAGCCCGAACCGGGCTGGACAATATCGGGGTGTATAAATGGGCCAAACAGACCCACCGGTAACCATGGGTGCTACTTAACAAGCTATCAAACCACAACCGGAATTGGCCCTGATACCATGTTAAGACACGAGGTTCTATCCTAAAAGGTCAACCTGATAGGAGGAGTAATCCAAAGCCTTATATAATGGTTTATTGTTTTATAGCTTTCCGGTGTGCGATAAATAATCTAACAGTATTTACGTGTGGCCACACATCAGTTTTAAAATCGCAAATTTACATATTGAGTGAAATAACTTCAATTGATTTTTTTATTGGTGATTTTCAATCGATTAGTTTTAGGGGGTAGAATTGGTTATGTTGTATAAGAAAAGTGATTTTGTGAAGTGCTTGATATTGATTATGTTGTATAAAATAGAGAATCAGTTTAGAGTGTTGATGAATCGTTATTGAATTGATAAAATAAGAATAAAGTAAAAACAATTTAGATACTTTTTTTGGAGGACTCTTTATGTACATTGTAGGACATAAATAAAATTAATATTACATTGGATATGTGATGTAAACAGGAATAATAATCCAAATTATGCAAAAAAAAATATTAATGAAATTGTGCAAAGATAATCAATTACTCCGTATTTTTTTTATCACATTCATATTCTTTTAAAACAAAAAAATATTTGATCAAGAAAATATGATGGGTAAATCTAATTGCACGCTCAATTACCATTTAACCTTCTTCAAGCGTCGAACCAGATCGAATGGCGAAATCATAGTTTACTCGGTTCCCATTAGAAACACACCCGACCAGTGAACTTGACCGGGAAATAGGCGATCTGTCTTTCTTCGGCGCTCCGGCGGGAAATTGAGCACTCAAATCTCAAATGGCCGATATGACAAACAAATCCTCTTCGAAAGAAGAAGAGATAAAGCTTGAACAGGAATGCGAAGAATTTGGGGATACGACGACCCCTGCATCACTGCCCACTGAAGCTCCAAAACGCCCAGTCGAAAGAGGCAGCGCCGGCGATGGAGGTGGGGGGTGGGGCGGATGGGGGTTCTCCGCATTCTCTTACCTCTCCGACCTTCAGAAGGCAGCTGCCGTTGCTGCCGAAGAGATCTCTCGCAATGTACATTTCTCATTTCTCCATCTCATCTGAGCTTTGTTTCTTCGAAATTGTTAGTGTACATATAGATCGTATCTTAGAACTGCACAAATTATGCGCCCATCTTTTTTTTTTTAAGTTTAGCGTGTGAAGTTCAATGCCTGTTTGTATTTAAAATGGCCTTCTCCTTATTCTCTTCTGGTGCTAAACTGCTTAGTACGATTCTAGTTATACTCATACTAGCATTTTCATTCTTAGGAAATACTACGCAAGGGAAATTAACTTTACAATATTTTAAAAGTATAATCTAATGTTTCCTGAATTGAACCTGTTATTTCTTTAGGGAGTGTTTGCAAAGTGATTGGTAAGCAAGGCTGAGTTAAGAAAACACTTGCTTGTTTAAGACAATGCTGAATATCTCTTAATCAGCCAAGTATTGAATTTCATTCTATTCTGGGTTGTGTTGCGTTTGTGATATTTTTCCTGAACAATACTTTTTTGAACCGTATTAATTCTCATGTCTTCACTCCCATGACAGTTTTGGACTTTTAGTTATTAAAGCTTTCATTTTTGCAGGCTGTTGAGGCAGCTAAAACAGCAGCAAAAAGCATTTCTGATGTGCAGGATGTGGATGAGGAGTCTGAACCTTCTGAAGATCATGAAAGTGAAGCATCTGCAGTTGAGGTTGAAAGTGAAGATGAGAATGACAAACGACGCAAGGAGGCTTTGAATAAATTAGAGAAAGCCAGCGAGGAATCCTTCCTTGGACAGGCAAGCCAATAATGAATTTTTTAAGGGATCTGTGTTTGATTGTCTAATGTAGGGGTCAATACTCTATGTTGTTGCATATATTCTGTATTTGAATATCTGACCTTGCCTGCAAGGTTTTTACTCAAATTGTTTCGTATGGCCATCCATGTTTACCTCTCAACAACTTATACAGGGAATTAAGGTTATTGATAATTCAGTCGAGAGTTTTACTTCAGGAGCATGGCAAGCACTAGGAAATGCATTCAAAGGCGGTTCTAGTTTTGTTCACAAGTATGCCTGTTTTTACCTGAATTGCAACAATATTACCTAATTGTGCATTTACCCTTCATTTGTAAGACTGTTACTAAAAAATGAACAGAAAATCCCCTCGGACCCCCAGGTAATTTGTCATAATATAATCCTCTGTTGTTCTTATTCAGGCTTGAGGAATCCATTCAACATGTTCAGAAAGGCGGCTTACCAGGTGCAACAGGTTCTGTTGCACCATCCATACTAGAGGTCTGCACATATGTCCTGATTATCTTTTTCAATGTTTTAGTACTGTCACTGCTTTTTATGGTTTTATGCTTGTGCTACCATGTAGACTGGAAAAGCTTTTACTGCTAAGGGAATGCAAGTGCTTGAGCGACTTGGTATAGAAACCATGGATCTTCTAATCTCTGAAACTGGTATTGAAGTTGATAAAGAGACCAAGGGAACTGAAGGAGATGTAGATGAGGAGGCTACATTTGACCGATGCTTCTATATCTATGGGGGTCCAGAACAGTTGGAGGTTGCTTCCATTCTCTAATTGCAAATGTACTTATGTTTATATCTGTTTTGAATAGGCATTTTGTAAATTTGACGATATTATTTATTCACAGGAGCTTGAGGCACTGTCCAACCATTATGCGATGCTCTTTAACAGAAAGAAAGTGAAGCTACCTTCTGGACAAAGGTCTACTTATGACGGAAAGCTTAAACAAGTCCAACTGATTCTTGACTTGAGTTCTGAAATTGATGGAAGCTTGGAATTGGAAAAGGGGAAACAAGTAGAAATTGGATGTGTGGATAATGCTGCAGAGATGAAGGTTTTACATGATTCTAGTGTTAAAAAGGCTGCTGAATTGGCTGCTGGGTAATATTACCTTATACACATTAACACATCTAGCCATATGATTTTTGGCAGAGTGGTGGGAGGGTGTAGTTCATCCACCTTTTGCAAACCAAACTTATTAGTTGAAGAAGGGTTAAAATTACATACCTTATGACTCTTAGGGTACGTTAGCACTTAGGATCCCATATAATCTTAGGGAAAATGGAATAAATGTCAAGGAAAATTATTTCTCAAGTGTGTTTATATAGTAGAAAATGCTTCTACAAAAAAAGTAGAAAATGAAAAGGTAAATGAAAGATGATAATTTTTAAATGTTTTACATATACTTGGATTTCAAAGTGTTCATATAATCAATAGGAAAAATATAAATCAATTAAGAACAAATTTCCAGAATAAGTCTAATATGTTTAAGCCTAACATTTTTCATTCTTTCAATTTCCTTCCACGTTTTTTTTAAATGTAAGATGGAAACTTTTGTTGCATATTAATACCTATGTGACTATGTCCCACACTCCCACTATCTTTTGAAGATGAGGAAGTGAGACCCATATTAAAGAAAGCAGAATTATGTGATTGGTATTGAATTTATAAAGCATGAATGTTTTTCTACCACTTAAATGCTACCAAGTATAGTATGTGACAAACTTAGTGGGATGAACGAAAATAAAAAGATGGTATACAGATAGGATGGATGAAGTACTGTTTTGTGTGTGTGTTTGTGGCGGTGGTGGGGGCTTTGCAGCCTTGTACAGTTTATTAATAACAGTGAACTGACAGGGGTGGAACAGGAACTTGTCTCGTTCGGCCACTACCTGTTAGATAACAGAAATCATCAATATTTAAGCAATGTAAAATACAATATTGAAATCATGATCATTTCCCCTTTTAGCTTCCTATTATCTATACTCTTGAGTATACAGAATGAATGTCCTTTTTCGTCAGATCTCAGATCGTTGAAGACCTTGCTCACTTTGGTTTATTTTGTAGTTTTGCAAATGCTTTGGCTGGACTAGCTCTAAATGATATGATACAACGGACTGTGGGGAGACTGGAATCTCTCCACTCAGAGGGTGTTCATGTACGAAGGAATTTCTAATATTATTTATTTGTTGTTATATGTTTATTTATTTGTTCCTTCTTGTTCTCTCTTATAAAAAATGTGTAACCGATTATGTGTAATTGTGTATAACAATTTCTATTACAGACATAACTAACAAGTAACTTATTGTCCATGTTAACACAGAGGCTTTCTGAAATGTGTTGCTTTGCTGTCACCCAAAGCCTCATGCTCGGGAAATCTATCATATCAAATATAAACAAGAATAGTCAGGACGAGGACGTTGATGAGGGCATGGTTAGAATTAATTGGCCTGAGGACTCTATTGAAAAAGCAAAGATTATCCGAGCTAGGGCGGAACTGATGACATCAAGTATTGAGGTAGTCTGTTCCAGTTTTATTACAGGTTAGAATTGTAAGATAATTTACTATTTCATTTCAGTTTGGGTCCATTTGAAATCAGAAAAGTGCTAGGGAAATAAAGTAAGTAGGAACTAGAGGGGAAATTTGGAAGGGAAGAACATTTGGGGGAAAATTAATAATGGTTTCAAGCTTGATATATGTTTAAACTCATTTTATACTATCCTCTGTTTTTTTAATCGCAACATGTTGAATTTTACACTATTCACATGTTCTACTTTGACTACATTTTACGATATTATTTTTACGATTTTTTTTAAATATTGTTCAATTCATCTCATTACAAATTTCAAAATCTAATTTTTAATTATTTTTACTAATAGAGATTAAGATATAATTACGGTCAAAGACGTGCGTTGGCAAGTGTGAAATGTTGACCGTTGCAACTAAAAAAGAACGGAGGAAGTGATTATTTCTAATATATAAACTCTAAGAAGTATATGTATAACTTAAGAAGTTTTAATCAAATACGATTCCACTCAAGGTAATACCCAACTTAAAGAACTATTATCCTTAACATTTTTTGTGTTACAAAACACTGCCTTTTATGTTTAACCTGCTGTTTTTTCATGTTTCTTATTTCCCTAAATTGTTGCAGATACAGTTGAAATAAAAAAAATTAATATCACTTTTTCTTTAATACTATTATCTTTTTTTTGTGTCTACATTTTATTATTTAAGATCCTAAGATTGTAAGATACATGACGAACAACCTGGCTTCAGTGCAGTCAAATCATCTTAATCCTGACTAATTGAAGCTGTTGATATGAAGTTTGTAGTTTTAATTTATTTTACAATTTTCTGTTTTACATCAATGGACTGATTTTGACCTTAGGTATACTGGAGGTAAATGAGGCATATGGAGCTGCGGTAAAAGCTGTGTCTGCTGATTCGGATGAAACTGCCCTGAAAACAGTCCATGCCAAAGCTAATGTGTTTTCGGAGGATCTCAGTGCAAATCGTAGCACAGCAATTGGGAAAGTTCAGGACGGGCTTCAGTTCTTGCCTTATTTGGTGGTCTCTACTTCAATGCCTGCTGCTTAAGGATTAGTAGATGCCACTGATGCTCAGTTATGTTGTTTTTAGTTTCTCAGTGTAAATAGTATCATATAGAAGGTGATTCACATGGTCTCCTTTCATACTGGCATAGTGGCACGTTCTAAATTTGCTTTTTCTTTCAAACAGACCCTTGCCCGTTTTCCCCAATTTTTTCCCAGGGAAGATACACAACACACCATGTATTAATGAAATCGAAGCAATTTACGTCTCGGTCACTGCTCGAAATCCCACATTTCCATTCGTTGTTAAATTTTAGTCATGTACCATGTACAATGCTTGTCTTACTAATGCCAGTTATTATCCAGAAACCAGATTCATACTTTGTAGTTGATCTTGCATGGACAAACCTCCTGTCAAATAAATCATATTTGTGGACTTGTGGTACTTCATTTGCTAGCTGTTAAATGTACCACCATTTCTTGAGTATTCCATTCCATGTTTAAATAACAAACAATAAGCTGTACACTGAAGAAAATTGATCCTTGCATGTCAACAGTTACTGCTTGCATATTGCACCAATCAAATGGTTCAAAAAAAAAATGGATCTTTTCATACTCTTACCTTTGTTTTCGGTGAAAGCGCTCCCTATCATTTTAGCCTTTTAGGTCTTCGCATACATACTAAGAAAGCAGTAATAACTTTTTTTCTACTCCCTCATTTTACCTATCATATTTTCCATTTTGAATTGTTTCAAAATAAGTGTCATATTTCTTTTTATGGAAATAAATATGTGATCTACAAAATTTTATTTTTTTATACTCAAATCTCAACCACAACTTTTATTTTTTCAACCACTTTATTAATAGTTGTGTCAAACACAAGAAATGGGAAGATTAGTCTTCTTTAAATCCTTCTACACATTCTGAAGCTAAAAGCTTTAATCTAGGTGTAAAGTCCCCATTATCAGAATCCAACATACTGTTTTTGTTTCTCACGAACAATCTTCCAACTCTTCTGGTTCCAAGAGAATATAGAGTGATCTCCTTAAGAGTTTAGAATAGAAACAAGTTAATACCTTTTATGGTAATTTACATTCAATAAACCCTTTCAGGCATAATATTGTCCAACACTTTCAATTCAGCAGTTTCGGCCAATTCAGACTTTCTAGTCGTTGCAACCGTCGCTAAACGAGGCCCAGATGGTCTTGAAGGAGGAAGGTGAAATGTTATTGGTTCACCCCCTCCTAAACCGCCGCCATGGAATGAACAAACGGCTAGTGTTTGAAAGTTTTTTACTAGTTATTCTTAAATGCTTAAATTTTTATGTTTCCCCTCAGGGCTTTAATTTATTTTTTCTCATCCAAACTAGTGACAAGAAGATAAATTTTTGGTATGAGTTTATTTGGATTGCTACTGAGAGGAAGTAATAAGGCTAACATGGCCGAAATTCGCTTCAAAGTGATTAGTCTTTCTCATTCTTGAGCACTCTATTCTATGTCATTAGGGAGTGAGAGTATCAATTGATTATAATGAGTCTAGATGATGGGTGAGGGTATACGACAAGCATGCATGATGTATGATTGGTTGATTTTATGATTTTAATATAAATGTTCTTCTTTAAGAAAAAGAGAACAACTCAAATAAGAAAAAATTTCATATAGTAGTTTGTATACACAACAATGAGAGTTTCTTTATGGTAAAAATAAGAGCGTGACTTTCTTTAAAAATAAAAACGCCAATTTTATTAATTTAACAAATGGTTCGCAATTATAATTAGCCAATAACTTAAACTCCAACTACCTTGTAAAAAACTCCATCTAGATTCAAGGGAAGCTCTACGATCAGATTCTAAGACGGTCACCCCCAAAGAAGCAACATGATCGCTAGCCACAAAACAAGCAACATAGATTTTTTCCAGACCTTTAAGGTCACCATACTCTTTACCACATCAGAAAATTCAAAATAGACGGAAAGTCCCCTCATTCCATGTTTTGAAAAGTTCACCTAAAATAGAGTGAAACTTTTCACTGAACATACAAGAGTTACAAGGCAAATAATTAACGACCATAAACAACTCAAAAAAACACTTAACACAAACAAAACGGAAAAAGTAAAATGTTTAAATAAACATAAATAAAGCTAAAAGAAATACGAAGTATAGAGCAATAAACCGTGCACAGTCAAAACCAAGCTTGGACCGGCAATACTATATCTTCATTCTCACCTTGCTCCTCATTTATCACATTCTCTGTCATGCCTTCACTTTCAGCATAAGAAAGCACGTCGCCAAACACCAATCACAATCACACAATAACTCTCATTTTGAATCTTTGCTCTTGCTGATAGGACATCAACCGATGCCTTCATCAAATGAATCTCAAATCGATTAAATAACTCTCTTAGAGCTAAGATGAAATCTATTGATTCACTCAAATCAGCACAACCACACACTTACAGAAAAATGATGGAACAAAGAATCCTTCTTTTAGATGAAAGGTAAATATATTATACGGAGTAGCACTAAAAAATAATATCAAACAATGTAACAAAACTATCTAAGCTAGCTATGGTAACTAAAATAGTTTCTAACCATTCAACCCCACCCACATAGGATTATAAACGAATTGAATCGAACTGAATACATGACAATATTATTTGTATAATTATCGAATATTTACATTTGTTTAATATTCGAATCTAATTTTATTATTCGTATTCGATTGGTTTGGTATATTCAAATATATTAGAATCTTTATCGAATCTTATTCGAATATTCGAATCAACATTTTTGAATTTGCATCACGAATCAAATCAAAATTATTCGATTTGCTTACAGCCCTACACAGACCCCCTGGCGAGAGATAGGCAGGTGAGAGAATTTTTTTGGTTGTCCATTCAGAAGAAAATAGTTCAAAAACGCATCCAAGCTAGCACGACACAGGCCCCCGACTTAGCATTAAACATCAAGAAAAAGTAACCAACCAATTTGGGCCCAACCTATGACACCTAAGGATAATTCTAAATGCAATCCATTTTTTGTTAAACACAACCTCCTTTTTAAATTCGTTTTCAACAAACAAGTTAAATTTACAAACTTGCCCTCAGTAAATATATTCTTTTCTACCGCTAAAGCAAAGCCCGAACGCTATACCACTCTGTATGAATATGTCTTCCGTGACTGACAAGCAACTTCATAAACGAGGCTTAACGGCAAAGGAAGTGGAGGCTACGATGCTGGGTGTCATGAAGCAGGTTGTGTTTAGCAAAATATGGACTGCATTTAGAATTACTAAAAACAGCAAAGGGAGCCCAAACTAGCAGTGGTCTGGAAACGAGTAATCCAAGCACAACATCAGCCCAGCGAACCAGGAAGCCCCAAGCCCAGCAAACAATCAAAAACATTCCATGGATTCAGACATGTGAACTCCCATTCCCTTCCGTATCATCTGTACAAAACAGCAGCGCTCAGGTTCAAGTGCAGGTCTAGTAGCGCGTCCAGTCCATGCACAACCCACTAGGGTTTGCATCAGAGAAACGGGTCAAGCCCAATCTCCAGCCCGCCTCTATTAGTAAGGAGTGCGCCGCCAAGGTATTTCAAGTAACAAAACTTTCATTAATCTATCTACTATGCTCGATCAAGAGCATTTATAATTTAAGACACTTTTACTTGAAATTTGAAAGATCTGGTCGGATTTGATATGCGTTGATCTGATTTTCGTAGCGTGTCTTTAAAAGTTAATTCCGTGTTTGGTCTCATTATATATTCCGTATTTTCAATTTTTTAGGCTCTCTTTTTTTGAAATTGGTCAAAGCTTAACTGACACCAAAAATAATAAAATAAAAATTATGTGATTAAAATTTGTGTAAAGAATATAAATAATGAAATACGCAGTACTCCGTATAATTTTATTTTATTTTCAAAATAAAAATTATTTGATATGGGAATACTTGACTTAATCTGTAGTAGTAGAACGTTTTCTACGTACAACAAAATGACAAATTTAAGGAAAAAAGAATATTCCTGTGGCGGAATTGCGGAATTTACTCAATTGCATTGATACTGTTGGCTGATGCTGGTCGGCGTTCTAAACTTTTACGGAGTACTTCTCTGATCAACTTATTAGTCTTCCCAGGTTTGATACAAGCCTACAACCAGTTTTCTTCTTTCACCCAGTTTCCAGTTTTACCCAAGGTAGGAGATGAATTCCTTAGCTTCATTCGGGTCGACTTACCTCGATCGTGGCTGCTCTCTGAATTTCCAGGTTAGTTCGCCCAGCCCCTCAAGATTCGCAAGATTTCATTTTGTAAAGAGGTTGAATGCCTAATTGAGTGAATTTTAGGGTGAATGGAAGAGTTCAAAGCTAAGGAAACTCTGCGTGAGAGCTTCTTCAGCGGCTGCCCAAGCTCAACAATCTGAAAAGTTTCGAATAGGTGTTCTTGGAGCTAGTGGCTATACTGGTTCAGAGGTAACTTGATTTTGCTGTCGTCTGATGAAATCTCATTAATAGAGACATACACTTTTGCATCGTTGTCCCACCAGTTTTGATGGACTTGTCTTAATTAATAGCTTTGAAAAGGCACTGCTTTGCATAGGAAGCTGTTTGATATTTTTGAGATGGTCACATGGTCTCAATTCTGGAACTTGAATTCCATATTGATCTTTAAACAATTGGATGTAATCCAACAAGTTGATCTGTAAATTCTAATGTGGATGTTTTATTCTAAAATTGTTGTTTGTATTCTTGTTTGTATTCTAATTTGGAGTACTCCTGGTAGGCTGACTTTTTAGTATAGAACTACATTAATGTGTTAACAGAATCCATTATACTCCTACTAGCGTCTAGATCTGACTACTACTCTATTCAATTTGACATTGACTATAAGACCTTTCACTACTTCTCTTATCAGTTTGACCTTTTTACAATAAAGCTGTGGACCTTAATAATATAGACTCATAGCAGAACAATAAAGGTCATGATTCCCCAACCTTTTGCAGATTATCAGACTCCTAGCGAATCATCCACAATTCAAGATTACTCTAATGACTGCAGACAGAAAAGCTGGACAATCAATAGAGTCAGTTTTTCCTCACTTGGTTTCACAAGTAAGGATTTTTAAATTTTCTCTGTTTTTTTTTTTCATTTTTACCCTCTTTAATTGTGTTCTTTTTCAGGATTTGCCAAATCTGGTTTCTGTCAAGGATGCAGATTTTTCCTCTGTGGATGCTGTGTTTTGTTGTTTACCACATGGAACGACCCAGGTTTTAAACAACTTCTTTTTAGCCATGCAGCATAGTCATTTGTTTTAACTGATATCTATTGATGCAAAGTTTCCTATATGATCTTGCGACGGTGCTAATTGCTATATTTGTTTTATAAAAGGAAATCATCAAAGGTCTGCCAACTAGTCTAAAAGTGGTTGATCTGTCTGCGGTATGCCTACTGTATCATTTTTCTTCTACTCTGCACTATGTCACAAGCATTCTCTTTTGATACTATTGATTAAAAATTATCAACTACCTGACTGATGAAATGTGTAGGATTTCAGATTGCGTGATGTTGCTGAATATGATGAATGGTATGGTCAGCCTCATAGAGCACCGGAGTTGCAGGTGTATACATTATAAGTTCTTTGTGAATAGTCACTTTGAATAACTCCATCACACAATGACAATGACATTGATTTTTTCCACTTTTGGTCCTTTCTGGCCACCGATCTGGCATAAATCAACCGGAAGTTTTCGAAAGAATAAACTGGATTAGTGGTCGGAAGGACCATAAGTGATAAAGAGTCTATAGTTCTTGTGGGAATGATCTAATAGTCGCAGAACAAAAGAAAAAAATATTTTCTTTAAAACATGACATCGAAGAATGTGCAACAATAGAACTATAGAATTTATTGACAAAATTCAGTCTTCTCTAGTTTTGATTTTCTTTTTTGTTCTTGTGAAGCTTGATTTAAATACAGTGATTTTCTTTATATGGTAAGACTATCTTAGGTGACACTTTCTTCTACTTGTGTGCAGAAAGAAGTAGTATATGGTTTGACTGAGATTTACAGAGCAGATATTAATGATGCACGATTAGTTGCAAATCCTGGCTGTTATCCATCATCTGTTCAACTCCCTCTAATTCCATTGATAAAGGTTGTTCTTTAGTTGAAACATATCATGAAGTTTTTCTGCAAGTTAGTTCAGAGAAGTCTCATGTTTATCTTCAATACATAGTCAACTAGGCATCTTAATAGTAGCCCGCATTTTCTTGTGCCATTTCGGATGTTCTAACTTCTAGAGCTTGCATCTTTTCAATTCTTTATTTTCTTTGAATTGTTTTCTCAACTGCTGCAGGCTAACCTCATTGAGTTAAAAAACATCATAATTGACGCGAAATCTGGTGTTAGTGGAGCAGGTTTGTTTATATAAGAAAAGATAGTCATCCTTCAAAGATATTCATGTATATATACATTACTTGAAGAAGAACATAGTAACTACCTACACTTCTGTCTTCTTACAGGACGTGGTGCAAAAGAGGCCAATCTGTACACTGAAATAGCAGAAGGGATACATTCTTATGGCATTACAAGGCATCGCCATGGTGAGTAGTCAAAATGCTTAAGATCTCCATGTGAACAATATGCTACTCGATAGATTAGAGTAATTGCATGTTGCCATTATACTGATTATAGTAATTAACTATAGTGATGCATAAGTTATACATGTAATTGATAATATTATAGTGAAGAGAAAGCAGGACTTTTGGCCAACTTCTATGAGTGATTGGTCATTTTGTTCCCTTGAATGAAAAATTGCAAAAACAACCCCGACTTTTCAAGATTGTGGCAGTTTATCTTATATGGAACAGAATCCCAAGAGGCCAAGACAATATGATAAGGTGAAAATGATTTAAAAAATAAGACAATGTAAGTTGCATTCTCATAACTCTAGACTTCGTTGGGACCCAGCAAAATGCTAGGCAAAGAAAAAAGGCAGAGAAATTAGATAGCAGTGCTGGAAGGAAATAAAATTCCGGAGAATAATAATAATTTGTTACAATTCAATTAATCAATTTGTATGTATTTATCATACTGATTTAGATTATTTATTTATTTATTTATTTATTTATTTATTTATTTATTTATTTATTTATTTATTTATTTGTTTGTTTGTTTGTTTGTTTGTTTGTTTGTTTGTTTATTTGTTTGTTTGTTTGTTTGTTTGTTTGTTTGTTTGTTTGTTTGTTTATTTATTTATTTATTTATTTATTTATTTATTTATTTATTTATTTATTTATTTATTTATTTATTTATTTATTTATTTATTTATTTATTTATTTATTTATTTATTTATTTATTTATTTATTTATTTATTTATTTATTTATTTATTTATTTATTTATTTATTTATTTATTTATTTATTTATTTATTTATTTATTTATTTATTTATTTATTTATTTATTTATTTATTTATTTATTTATTTATTTATTTATTTATTTATTTATTTATTTATTTATTTATTTATTTATTTATTTATTTATTTATTTATTTATTTATTTATTTATTTATTTATTTATTTATTTATTTATTTATTTATTTATTTATTTATTTATTTATTTATTTATTTATTTATTTATTTATTTATTTATTTATTTATTTATTTATTTATTTATTTATTTATTTATTTATTTATTTATTTATTTATTTATTTATTTATTTATTTATTTATTTATTTATTTATTTATTTATTTATTTATTTATTTATTTATTTATTTATTTATTTATTTATTTATTTATTTATTTATTTATTTATTTATTTATTTATTTATTTATTTATTTATTTATTTATTTATTTATTTATTTATTTATTTATTTATTTATTTATTTATTTATTTATTTATTTATTTATTTATTTATTTATTTATTTATTTATTTATTTATTTATTTATTTATTTATTTATTTATTTATTTATTTATTTATTTATTTATTTATTTATTTATTTATTTATTTATTTATTTATTTATTTATTTATTTATTTATTTATTTATTTATTTATTTATTTATTTATTTATTTATTTATTTATTTATTTATTTATTTATTTATTTATTTATTTATTTATTTATTTATTTATTTATTTATTTATTTATTTATTTATTTATTTATTTATTTATTTATTTATTTATTTATTTATTTATTTATTTATTTATTTATTTATTTATTTATTTATTTATTTATTTATTTATTTATTTATTTATTTATTTATTTATTTATTTATTTATTTATTTATTTATTTATTTATTTATTTATTTATTTATTTATTTATTTATTTATTTATTTATTTATTTATTTATTTATTTATTTATTTATTTATTTATTTATTTATTTATTTATTTATTTATTTATTTATTTATTTATTTATTTATTTATTTATTTATTTATTTATTTATTTATTTATTTATTTATTTATTTATTTATTTATTTATTTATTTATTTATTTATTTATTTATTTATTTATTATATCACTATATCTAAACATGGAACATTTTAAAGATTTGTAATCATGTTCAATCATTTTTTTAATGTCAAACACTAAAAGAATAAAAGCAGCAATCTAAACATATGCAGTACATTCAAAGCATTAATCATATTTTCATTTTCCTTAATATTTACCGTGCTAAAACCGAATAGAAGAAAATAACTTTTCTTAGCATTTTCTCCCTTTCTGTAGCATTGTCCGGTGTAAAACCAAACAGAAGAGGATATCGTTTTTAGCATCCTTTCCCCCCTTCACCTAGCATTTTACAGGTTCCTCACCACCTTATTGCTTTTGGGTTTCTTTCCAACATAGTACGTATAACAGTGCCTTAGATTTCTATCTATCAAAGTACCAAAAGTATCTCAATTGACAAGTCGTGTAAAGTTAGAGGTATAGTGACGGACAAAAAGGCTAATGGTACATGTTTGGGGGGACAAAAGACAATTCTTCTCTTATAATAACAAAATAATCGTCACTCTGTTTCATATTTTTCTAAATTCTCCTTTCCATAGAGAACCATACACTATTCACCTTGCTTTTGTAATGCAAGTAATTTTGCACCCTGATGATGTGTATAATTCTGACTTTGAAGATGTTGAGAATTTTTCGGAGGATATTGTAGATATTCAATTAACCCTACTTTTTAAATCTGACCAATTTACATTTTCACTATGATAGGGGAGTATATTTTGCTCATATAAAAAATTGGCACAGCTGTAGGGAGCAGACAGCTTTATTGTCAGATCACTGAATAATCAGGGTTTATGTTTTGAGTTGCAGTTCCAGAGATTGAACAAGGATTGTCAGAAGCTGCAAATTCAAAAGTTACAATTAGTTTCACTCCACATTTGATGCCAATGGTAATAAGTTAAAACATTAAGGCTATCTTTGGGGGTTTGAATGGAAGGGGTGGTGTTGTTTTTTATTTTTAAATTATGAGATTGTAGGTGGTCTATGATAATAAATATTACTTTACTATTTATGTCTTTTATTTGTAGATAATTTTCAAATAAAAAAAATAATTCGCTACAACCCAACTCCAACCATAGCCTAAACCTGCTCTGCCCCAATTGATGCTTGGTTAGTTGGTTTCCTCATCTAATATGTAGTTATTTGTTTCTTTTACTCGTGAATTTCTAGAGCCGTGGTATGCAATCAACTATTTATGTAGAAATGGCTCCTGGAGTTACAACCGATGAGTTATACCAGCATTTAAGGAGCTTTTATGAGGTATGTTGCTTGTGACCCAGCTTTTGTTTTTAACTTCTGATTAACTATCACATTTGCAAATATTGGGAGTAAGCTCTTATTTGGATTGCTCTCTTATGTGGATATTTGTGAAGTGATAAATTCTGTTTTACTCATTGTCTTTTATGTGAAATTCCATAATAAATGGCTATCAAGATGATTTACACAATATGTAGACAATAGGCTTTTGGTTCTGAGGAGAGGGAGTGGAATTGATTTTTAACCCACTTTAATCCATCCAGAATGAAGAATTTGTAATATTGCTAAAGGGCAAAGAAGTCCCCCATACCCGACATGTCCGAGGATCCAATTACTGTCTCATGAATGTGTTTCCAGACCGAATCCCAGGGAGAGCTATAATAATATCAGTCGTAAGTCTGTTTTAGCATTATCCTGGACCAGTAGTTGCCTCCATTGTGTATGCACTAAATTTTGTATTGATCTTGTGGCAGATTGATAATCTCGTGAAGGGTGCCTCCGGTCAAGCCTTGCAGAACCTCAACTTAATGATGGGAATTCCTGAAAATTCAGGGCTTCATTGCATTCCTTTATTTCCTTGAGATGTTTTTTGTTTGACCTTATCACCCTGGTCACACATGTATCAATAGTTTTCTTCATGCCTTAATGATGAAATTCCCCTAAAGTTATAGGCTCAGATCCCCCAACAGGCCATTTTCCTCTAAAGCAAAAATAAGGTGTGCTAAAAAGCACCAAGTTTTAGGTTCACATCCCTAAATTTATGTCTGCATGGAATAAAGCAATAAAAAGGTGTGTATTACTTTTAGCACATTGTTTTTCTCATGCTAGTTGGTGGAGAGGCTGTGCATCATGTGATCACATTGAATTTCAATTGCTTTTCAATTTTCACAATGTCAGTGCATATATAACTATCCAAGAGGGGCAGAAGCCCTTTCCAAATCTTAGGTCCGACCAGATTGAGAGAAAAGATATGGACGGGGTTGAAAGCGGTTAGTTTTATTGGGTTTCCTTGTCCGGATTGATGACGATCACCCGGTGATGAATATCCTCGAGCTCCTCGACCAGATCATGAATAACGGGGATGTCTTCACACTCACAAGTTCGAGTTCATTGTTTGAGTTTTTCAAATAGCTCGGTGAAGGGTGCCGGCTTGGATATGTCATAATGTCATATAGGCCTTCAAGGCCAATTTTAATAGACTAATAGTCTTCGTGTTCTAAGAGCTTTCAAAGAATACCACAAGTCACAACCGTCTTTAGAAAATGCATGCAATCAATATGAACATATAATAGATTAGTAAATGTATTTCAGTATTTACTCCACTTTTTAATGGTTTGCCTACTGGGAATAAAAAAAAGTAGAGGTTGTGGCGTGTTTGGTCGACACGATTATGGACAAGTAATATTATTGATAGCATTAGGTTTTATATTGAATTATTGATAGCATCAAGACAAGATGGTGGGCATCTGGACAAGTAATACCATTGATGAGTGATCGCCAAAAAATAATCTAAATCTTAAAAATTATAATTTAACATTAAAACTATTTCACAATTTTAATTGCTGTCTGTAGACCAATAGTGATTATACCAACTATTCCATATTAATTGATTGATCAAGTCTGTTTTATACTTTATACGTGTGAGTGATGTGACCATATCAGCACTTTTTTAGCCTGATTATTTGTATGAAAATATAATTTTATTATATTTGATAATATTTAATTAATTGGATTCTAAAGTTAGGTTTATGGTTTCCTGTTTCCTCATAGTACAATTTTAGACATATAAACCTAATATACGCAATAAAAAGCAATTTAACAATAATATATAATCCAATAGTATATGTTTTTGTTCGTTCATTTTTTAAATTATATATATGAATAATTTTTTTTCTATAATTTAGTAGAACTTTTAGTGTTTTTTTTTTCTAAATCTTAAATACTAACAATTTTTTTTATATTATCATAAGGGAATTAATTTCATCATTTCTTCATAAAGGGATTTTTTTATCATTTCATAAAGGGAAAATTGAAACTACATATTCTACGTTTTGACGGTCTTCTCAAAACAATTACACCTTACGGTAATTCAAAATAATTTGACCTTTTCACCCTATTTTTATTGGTCTTTCTCATCTATTAATGATTTGCTATTTTAGATTTTTTGTTTTTCTGTTTTCTTTACTTCGAATCTCCCATCCCTAATTCATTCTTATTTATAATCTCTTTCCTTGTATAGCTAGGTTAGAGTATAAGAACTTTTTTGTTTTAATTTTTCTTCCTTTCTAGACGAAGATAACCGGTCTGTTCTTTATCTCCTGATTTTACATTTTCATTTTCCTTTATGCTTCCCTATTTGTTTTTATCATAAGATTGAGTTTTTTTTTACCGGACAGAGTTGATGGCATTAATAGTGCATTTACTGGATTTTTTATTTTTTATTGCTAGTTTTCATTTCTAAACAAAAAAAACCTAAGGCTAGTTTTCATTTCTTTTTCTATTTGTCATGACGTCTTGTCCGCGTTATTAAAAGAGACATATTTAGAGTTGCTGGCATTAATTGCAATTGGATCTTTTATTGTCAATTTTTAATTTTTTTTCTATTTGTTGTGACCTATTGTCCGCCTTATTAAAAGAGACATATTTTTCGTGAACTTTCATTTTTTCTTCTATTTGAATCTTCACCAAATAGAAATATATTTAGAGACAAAAGAAGTGAAAGTTTGTTTCATTATTAATGAAACATTATTTGATAACAATTAATGATTAAATACGGATCTAATTAATAGCTGTAAGTTATATAAATAAGATACTAGCTAAATGAGAATAAAGACATTCAATATAAATAAAATTATCAGAAAAACAATAGAAACATACACACATAATAAGAGACATGACACAATCAAGTTAAAAAATATTTTAATTTAGAATATGAAATAGAGTATTACTATGGGTACAATATATTAATGTGTGATAAATTCGAATGCAGATATTATAAAAAAACAATGATAATAATTTGTACTTGCCCACAAAACATGGCCAAAATTGACTTACATGTGCAATAACAAAGTACATGGTTGTGATTTGCGCATATCTAAGGTAAGGAAAACAATTTAAACACATATTTATTACTTTAATGTAGGGCTGGACTCGGTTCGGGCCCGGTTCGGGCCTTGAACCGGCCGGGCCTCGGTTCACCAAAAGGAGGGCCCGGACCCGAACCGACGGTGACCGGTTCCGGGCCGGTTCACCCGCGCCCTATTTTTTTTTTTTTTTTTTTGATTTTTTGGCTTCTCTTATTTAACCCCCTACCCCTCAACCCCAAACCACCCCAAACCACCCCAAACCACCTCAAATTGTCCAAAATACCTAATCCAACCCAAAAATTAAAAAAATCTCAAAAAAAATAAAAAAAAATTAATTCCGGCCCGGACCGGGCCCGAACCGGCCGGGCCGGTTCACCAAATGGAGGGCCCGGGCCCGGAACCGGTATTCACCGGGCCGGTTCGACCCGAACCGCCGGTGGACCGGGCCACCAGGCCGGGCCGGTTGCTACAGTGGCCGGGCCGGGCCGGTTCCGGGTCGGGCCGCCCGGCCCGAGTCCAGCACTACTTTAATGGAAAGGGCATTTTTTGGGGGTGATTGCATAAACAAAATTAGCAAAGTTTTGCGGGATGAGGAGTAATTGTTATTGATAATCAGTTGCAAAATATAATAAAAAATGCATTCACTTAATTCTACTATATATATCCATTAGTATATAAGTAATTTTTTAAAAAAAGAATTGAATCGTTACTATTTGAATAATTAATATTTTTATATCATACATACTCATTTAAATATATTAATTTATATTTAAAAAAGAATTGAATCGTTACTATAAGTATATAATCAACTTTTTATATGAATCTTACCATTTAAATATTATTATGTAATTAATTTTAAAATAATCTCAAAATTCATTTATGTTTCTCAATCATCATCTTCAAATAATCTGCTTTTCTCTGCCCTGCATTAATCTCTATTACATATACATTTCAAATAATCTTAAAATAATCCAGATTCATATTTTGATCCCAGATTATTCTAACAAATAATTCCATTAAATAATCTATGTCACTCAATGATAATATTCTAAAAAACCCGCCATGTCACCAATATAATCTCATAATAATCCTGTCAATGAGGATGCCCTAACTGACCCATCTAAAAGATACAATTTCTTGAACGTACCGTAGAATTTGTCTTATAAACATGAAAATATTTGAAGTGATAGTATCTATTTTCTTATAATATTTTTAGGCAAAATTTTGATTGTGTAATTATTAACAATATTTTCATAATAAAGATATTATATGACCCACATACAATATATACAAAAACTGATTTGTTTGTGAATAGGCTATTCACCAATAAAAAATAGTTGCTCATATACGTGTGTAAGATGATGTATACAAAAAATGTGTACAAATAGGTTTGGGAAAACTATCAAATAAGCCCCCGTATTATGTCGGAAAAGTCGATTAGGCCCTCGTACTTTACAAACACTCAATTAAGTCCTCGAACTATTAAAAAACGTTCAATTAAGCCCTTGTGGTCGGTAAGTAATCGGTTTCCCGGTTAAACGCCGACGACGGCAACGATGTGCTCGAACCCCAGCAACGGCGGCTGCCGGGAAACGGGTTACATTTAACTGGGAAACCGGTTACTAACTGACCAAAAAGGCTTAATTGGACGTTTTTTAATAGTTCGAGAACTTAATTGAGTGTTTGTAACGTACGAGGGCCTAATCGACTTTTTCTGTATAGTACGGGGGCTTATTTGATAGTTTTCCCAATAAGTTTCTTTCATAGAGAATGTCCTAGCAATTGAATACTTAGCCGCGGTGACTAGAGCCTTAACTGCAATGACTAGAAAACCTAAGATATGCCGATTCCGGCAATTCATTATATCCATCCCACCAGAGGAGTTTTTGAACGGGTGAAAGCAGTTCTGCAAAACAAGACCCACCAATTAAAGGGCCACCGTTTTTGGGAAATTCATTATTACGTAATATTATATAATAGTATTATAAATTAATACGTATAAGTAAAATAATGTAGATTTATCATTGTTTATTGAGATAAGGGTCAGATAGAGTCTCGAACTTGAAAAAAAATGTCAAATAAGGCCATATTTAGGATGCTCTGTCCGGCCGACGCCGGGGTGGTTCCCGGTAGAATTTTTTGATGAAGTTTTTTGAGAATCTTATTCATTAAGTCTAGTTTACTCATATCAAATTTGAACTAAAAGTTTAATCGGGAAGGCATTCAAATGAATTCTTGAAAATAACTGTACCGTTAAAAGCGCAGTTATCTTCATGAATTCATTTGAATGCCTTCCCGATTGAATTGTTAGTTCAAATTTGATATGAGTAAACTAGACTTAATGAATAAGATTCTCAAAAAATTTCATCAAAAAATTCCATCGGGAACCACCCCAAATGGCGTCGGCCGGACAGAGCAACCTAAATATGGCCTTATTTGACATTTTTTTTCAAGTTCGAGGCCCTATCTGACCCTTATCCCTTGTTTATTCGTCGGTCCTTTTAGTCATCTGTTACTCAAATTGTTTGACTAATGGATTGTGTTCTTTTAATTCATGTATTAAGTAACTTTTACTTTTTTTTAATTGCATTGCTTAATGAGTATTCAATTGATTTAAGTATTAACATTTAGATTGAGATTTTTTATGTTAATGTGGGGCCTTAAAAGCGCTTAAATTGATTTTTTTATGTTAATGTGGTGCCTTAATTTTGCATTTGGAATGAGGGCATCTGAATTCAATAGACAGTCTCAGAGTCATGATCCCACCGCAGTGACTTATGCCTAGACAATATCGGTGGAATGTGTAGTAATTATCGGCATTATCACTACACTAACTGGCTAAAAAGTTGTGTAGTCACCACAAGATTTATAATTAGTAATTTCATGGTCACTGTTGACTGTGGGATGGACCGGATGGTGGCAGAATGGAAGCAGTTGTAGTGATGGCGGTGGCGGCAACTAGAAGTGGGCACAAGATCTGACCCGATCCGTAATTGTATCGAACCGAATACCAAATATTTAAATGGTTCTATAGATTGTTATCTCAAACCAAAATCGTATCATTTGAAATGAGTATGATACGTGTCGTAAATTTTAAGAGCCAAAGAATACCGGAGCGCACCCTAAAACTTACAAGTTTTAGGCCTCTTTCATTTGAGGTTCTTCCGGGTCTAATTTTTCAATAAACTTTTGTGAGCATATTCCCAATGAAATGTAGGTTATGCCTACCAAATTTCAACTCAAAATTCAATCGGGAAGTCAATTAACTAAATTATTGACAAAAACTGCATGTTATATGTATAAAAACTGCCCAATTAAAAAAAAATTAAATACCTTCCCAATTAAATTTTAATCTGAGTTTTGGTAGATATAATATGCACTTCAGGGAGAACATTCTCACTAAATTTCATCAAAAAATTCATCCCGGAAGCCCCTCAACTGAATGAGGCCTAAAATTTTAACTTTTAGACCTCCCTTACATGAATATACCTAAAATTTTAACTTTTAGGTCCCTCAACTTTGACATAATTATATCTTCTCCATACATATAAATATCTTATTCATACCCAAAATGTTATAACCCAAATATGTATTCATTTGTCACTAAAATAGCTAAATGTGTGACTATATAATTTTTTTATTTGTTCCTTTTAGATAATACTCTGTATAATTTATGTTACATTTTTAAGTATATTGAAAGAATGCTAAAGTTTTAATAATGTATGAATAACTATTAATCATATTTTTTAGTTTTGCAACTTAATTAAAAAGGATAAGTCTTAACTTTCACGGTGTAGCTATAAATTAGAACCAATATTCAACCTTTATGCTACATAAGGTTGAATATATAATCCATCAGCTAGATAATATCTTTATTATATTCAAAATACTAAATTCAATGAAAGTTATATTTTGACCTGAATTTAATCAAGATTATGTATTTGATGGATTATCATTTTTCCATTTTTCCTAAATTGTGTTGAAACCTTAGGAAACTCATGGTAAAAAATGTAAGACTCTTGAATCTTAGGCAGAATTTAGTATGCTCTTTCTTGTACGTTTTACTTATCAGAAATGTGAACTTTTCGATATAATGATATATACTAATTGCAATATTTTTCCAAAATTTTTAACATTAGTTTGACATTGTATCATATTGTTTTGTACCATTCTGAAATGGTAGGGTATGGAATGATTATGTCTTTAGAATCGGACTCTGCAACAAAATCTAAGGAGTACATTATGAGTTTTGATATAAGCATTCCAGGTTGCGCCTAGCCCTAGCGGCAACAACAATGGTTGTGCTGGTCAGCGGGGTGGTTGGATGACATTAATCAATTGTTAATTGTAATAATTGCAACATTACAATAATAATTGAGATACTAAGTGAAGAGAATAAAAAAAAGAATCACATCCCATATCTAAGGGCCCCCAACACCGACCGGATGACACGATGGAAGGATGTAAATTGGACTATAATCACAATTTGACAGATAGAGAGTGAGGCTCCGTCCCCAATACTTGTAGAGGCCCTATGCATTTTTAGCATAGTAACCTCTCATCGCAGTTGCCGAAATTCAAACCCGGGACCTAACCCTTGTGGCACTCCCTCGGAACCTCTATATAATTTGCAATTGTTATCCCGCCATAAAACCAACTTTTTTTGTCATTTCTATATTCCATATTTTTTTCCATTGTGCTACACTATTTTCACAAATTAAAGAGACTTATGCATTCAAAACTCAAAAACCAATAATTTTAGGGAAAATGTGCAAATAAGCTCTGAAAGACATTTGACTGCCTTCCCGATTGAATTTTTATCTGAAATTTGGCATGAGTAAATTAGACTTAATGAAGAAGATACTAAAAAATTTCATCAAAAAATTTCACTGGAAACTTCCCCAAATGACAACGGCCGGATGGAACCTCCTAAATAAAGGATAATTTGCACTTTTTTTATTAGTTCGAAGACTTATTTGTCCCTTTTCCCATAATTTTTAAGTGCTATAAAGTACGGATTAGTATTAGGATATTGTTTGAAGGTGTGAGAAAAGAAATAAAAAAAAGTTGAAAATGAGAAAAAAAATGAACCGTCCGAAATGTGGGGGAAAAGTTAAGTGATGAAAACCGAATACTCTGGATATTGGTATTTATATATATGGATTAAATATGCAGCAACCAGAAGCTGCAATCGCTTGATTCCCTTTGTTCCCCAAGAATCTCTGCCTTTTTCAACAAGCACTTTCTCTCCCTGACTCATTTTTCTCCCTTTTCTATGTGATTTGGCCTTAAATTTTATCTTCTCCATAAGCATCTGATCTTATTGAGTTATTGCCTCGAAGGATCTCGGGAATGGGTTCGGTTCCGCCTGAACTGAGCCTGGGTTGTAAGCCCGCCTCCGATTCCACAACGATCACTGGGTTTCTCCATGGAATCTCGACGATCGAAAGCGTATCCGATAGAGTGTCAAAAATCGATGATTATGTTAGGAGGCTTGAAGAAGAAATGCGGAAGATCGATGCCTTCAAACGCGAGCTCCCGCTATGCATGCTCCTTCTCAACGATGGTAAGGTTTTACCTATGAATTTGGGCGCCTCTGTGTATATATGTTTCTATTTCATAGGTCGTGTTAATAAGAGTCCTGTACTATTCAGTAGTACTGTGGATTTTGAGACTCTCTTTCGGACTCTGCCTGTTTGTTGGTTTATGTTCCGATTATGGGGGTTCAAAACATGAGGTTATTTATAATCTAGGTTTGGTCTATCTATGTGTTACTGTGTAGAAAACTTTCTTCATTGAAATGAGCTGTTAATTCATTAATTGGATATCCTCTGTGTTTTCTGATTGTGTGTTTCATAATATGATTTGAAAGTTTTATAATAATTCCAGCGATTATAAGCTTAAAAGAGGAAGCAGCGAAGTATAGGACAGCAAGGGTGGAACCAGTACTGGAGGAATTTATACCACTGAAGAAGTGCTCTAATGATGGGGATGACGGTGGAGATAGGATTGATATCAGGAAAGACAGAGAAAAAATGAATTGGATGAGCTCTGCAGTGCTATGGAATGGTGAAAACCTTTCAACCAATAACAAACACCACCCCGAACCTGAGCTTAAGATGGTAATAAAAACACTAGCTAATAGTCTTTTGGTTCTTAGTTTTACTATCTCTATACACATATATTGATTTTGATGATTCAAAACCTTTTTTGGTTCTAGACAACTGAGGAAGCAGAATATAGCTCAATAACCAATGATGTAACGATCCCTTGTAAAACCGGGAATACAGCAAATGGGTTTATTCCTTTCAAGAGTTACTCTGGTTTTCCAACAACTATAGTGAGGAAGCAAGAAAACAAGAAAGAATTACCAAATCTACCTCCTGATCTAATGCTTGGTGCACCTGTGTTTAAGAGCCCAAGGGAAGATTTGGGAATGATTGGTTGCTGTTCAAATAAAAATATGAGTAATAGTAATATCACCAAAGCTGCATCTTCTTGTACTTCATCAGTTAGTAGTATGCACAGTAGTAGCAGTAGGAAGGAAAGAAGATGTTGGACACCAGACTTACATAAGAGTTTTATCAATGCCCTCCAACAACTTGGGGGCGCACAAGGTTAGATTAATCCTCCCTGCTAAGAATGAATTACTTTGAATTTATATCGGGTTTCTTCATTATTTTACGCTTTTAATATTATTTTGTTTTGTGAATTTCCTTCATCAGTTGCAACACCCAAGCAGATTAGGGAGCTCATGCAAGTTGATGGCCTGACCAATGATGAAGTGAAGAGCCATTTGCAGGCAGGTTTAATCTCTTATTATATATTCTCTTCCCTTCCAAAACAAGGTGTCCTCGTACTCAAGTGTTCGAGTCAAGTTCACTTTCATTTAATCCCTTATTTTAAATAATAGATTTGTCAATTGTCATCGTATTTTACTTTGTCTTTTGGGGTCAATTGAACTTCCAATGTAGTTTCAAAATGTTTTGATTTTAATTATTAGTGATAATATTATTGGAAAATTAATTTTATCGTTAGTCAATCATAGCAAACCAAATTGAGAACCTTGACTTGAGGGCTTGTTATAAGAGTTTGGAGGGGAGGGGTCATTATTAATTATAAATAATTTCTACATTTAACTGGTTAGAAATGAAGTGAAGATTATAGACTACATGAAAATACATGATCTAACAAATCATATACGGAGTAGTTAGTTTTAGTTTGAAATTTAAACATAGATCATCATCATCGTCATTACCCCAGTGCCGCAAAGGCTCCCACCAACGATGGGGTAAAGGGGGGTCAGATGTACGCAGTCTTACCCCTGTACAAAGACCAGAGACTGTTTCCGGATGATCCATGGTGAAAATCGCGTTGGAAATTGCATGGACTGACCAGTTTAGTGAGTCAATTTGCTTTATTCCATCATATTCCCAAACCAAAAAATAACGAGTCATTGGCTCCATTGCAAATGATGGAATAAATTTAAACATAGATAGGTTAATAAAATAAAAATCAATCCTCCAATTCCATTTTCTCTAAAATTTATAAACCAAACAAGCCTTAATATGGGGCGGAGGGAGTATATACACGTAGTGACTGACACACACTCTTCTTCACCTCATGAGTTTGTATGTAATAATGATGATGAGAGCTTTTAATCTGATTGATTATTCCTGCAGAAGTATAGGCTCCACACTAGAAAACTTCCTCCATCCACATCCCCAAACCAATCTGTTGTTGTATTGGGGAACTTGTTTTTGGGACATCGCCATCATTTCCGTGAACCTGCAAAGCAGCAGAGCAGCCATGAGTCTGGTTCTCCCGAGTCACCTCTATGTCCCCGAGATGATGGCATTGAAGAAGAAGCTGATTACTGATCTGTATAAATTGTCAACAAATTTTGCAGGTGATAAAAGTATATATATACATATGTGGGAGGCAGACTTCAACTTTCACTTCAACTCTGTTGGTCGCAATATCTCATACATTATATTATACCTAAAACATAAATGGATCTTCAGAGAGGGAGAGGAGAAATTTTGCAGGATTAGATTTTTTGCTCTTTCTTTGTCTTTGACTTTTGTGGTTCTTTATAGTTTCTTTGAGTAAGAGTTTGTGATGTTTATCACATGAGAGAGAGAGGGTTCATCACTGTGACGGATTTATAGAATAATAATAATAATACTATCTAATATTTATCTTGAAGATCACTTCTTTTACTTCATCTCTCTTATATTTTTTTCAAGTTTGATTCATATGTGAAATAGTAAAAAAACGATCTGGTTGAAGTTTTGTACAGGAGATAAAAGTAACAAAAAACAACAAATTATTACTCCGTATATGAAAAGGAAAATTGGTAAAGTTCTGAAGGACTCAAGTAATATTGGATTTAGAAAATAGAAATGGAGTTAAAGCTCAACTGTTCCATTCCCTTTAATGTTACTTTCCCTTTAGTCCCTTGGTGGTTCAGTTGCCTCTGTATAATAATGCCCGTTTTGCAGTCATTTAGTGCCCATTGCTTTGTTGTCCAGTTTGGATAGCATGTGGGTGGAGGGTAAAACGTTAATTTCACCAGCTTCACATTCAAAGTGTGCACTCATTCATGTCATAACCGATGTATAGAATCTGGGTCATTAGAACTTATAATCGATGTATAGAATCTGGGTGATTCATCTTATTCATATCATATATATTCCCACCTGATATTGATACGGGTGGTAAATTGACATTTACGCTTGTTGATTGGATATTATACAAAAAATACCGATATTAAGTTTTGCAAAAATGTGGATTAATATTATCAATTCTGGGGTGATTTTGTGTGGGGGCGTTTTTAATCTACTACTATAGCATGTGTCTAAGTTAAATGTCAATTACGATGAGTTTTATCCTTGTGACCTTTATCGAGTGTCATAGTAATGTTATATGATTTATGAAACGAAGAGATACTTGATAAATATAATTTTTTTTATTAGATGGTTTAAATTACTATCGCAACATTCAAATAGGGTGTTAATTATGTTAAACGAGGATCTCAGACAATCGCCAGCCCTCGAAACAGATTTAGTGTCAATTACCTCCAAAAAAGCAATATAACTCGTTGATCCTATAAACGACTAAAAGAAGAAAGAGAGAGCTATGTAGTCTGTAGATGTCATGGGGAAACTCTAGCCGCCGTCTTCTCTTTTTCTCTTCTTTTCTTCTCTTCTTTCAATCTTCTTTGATTTCAATAATGAAAAAATATATCCTTAATCAGTGCATTCACTTTTATTCATCTCTTTCTTTCCCAACGTTGTTTGGAGATATTATATTCGGTAGCGAAGTATCGTCTGCCAGATCCATATTCTCCGCCACTTTCGGTCGGACGTTCTTGTGTGCTAAGAAGAGGTTTGCACTGATCTCTTCATCAATCAAAACATGATTTTCTTGTGCGTTGAGATTGAAAAGGATCGCCCCCTCCTGAACGACCGCCTTTCCAGGAAGATGAAATCATTTGGATTGCTTTCTTTCCGGTGGCTGGTGAAATCGGAACAAATTCTACACTTGGCTCCTTACCGGTGGTCGGACAAACCGGGATATTTAAGAATTCTTTTGATAATTATTGTGATCGTAGCAGGAGCAGTCAATATGCAGGTAAAGTCTATTTTTTGCGGGATTAGTGATTCGGCGTTTTCAATTTGAATCGTCTGTGTTGAGTTTAATCCAACACGATATAGTAAATATATGTATAAATGTGTATGAACAAGCTCAGTTTTTACGTGGAAACCCAAAAAGGAGAAAACCACGAGACTTTTTAGGCTAATGACCAAGCCCTCTCATTCTCATTAGGCTCTCCTCCATTACAAAGTACATGTATTGAAGCTCCCATTAATGGAGTACTAAAGCTAGCTCTAAAAGAGGGAGGAAGAAGAAGCTAAAAAGGGATCCCTAAACATGTGGGAAAGCCTTATATTTATAGGGAAAAGGGGTAGGGAATAAGTCTACCCTAATGGGCCAATTGGGCCGAAATGGGCCCAAAGGCCGAAACAGGCCTAATAGGCTTGGAATGGCCTCCGCCATCTAGGCTCTGAATTGGGGTAATATCTTGGACCCTTGAATAGTAGTAAGCCGGGATACTATACCTCAACAGTCCGTTTCTATGTCTCATCTCATTGTAGCCTTGAGCTTTATGATTGTAATGTTTCTTCTCATCTTTATTGATAATAATTAAGTTATTTGTTTTTAAAAAAAATCGTTGATCCTATAGTGGGCATAAATGAGCCAACGACGGTTAAAACAGACCTCCCATCACTCAATCCTAATGCAATAGTCTTACAACAATAAAAGAAATCAACAGAAAAATAAACAGTCTGATCATGAAAAATAAATCGCAAGCAAACAATAATATTAAATAGCACCTTCCAAACTAGGGTTGTAAACGAATTAAATCGAATACTGAGTAATACTATTCGTATTCGTATAACTTGACGAATATTCGTATTCATATTCGGATATTATTCGAATCTTAAATTAGATTCGTATTCGATTCGTTAATGATATTAGAATATATTTGTATTCAAAAATTCGAATTCGAATTCGAATATTTGTAGGGGGAATTTTTTCACACATTCAAATTCTCATGTTTTGTATGTATTTTCTTCGATTTTCGCAAATATTCCTATTAATTGAACTATTTTAAAAAATCAACTACTTCAAAAATCAATTGGAAACCCGTTCAAAATAAAGTAAACATTGTAAAATCAATTAATCAAAAAATCAATTACTTAAAAAAACTATTAATGAAAGCACAAAATTAGTTAAACTAATAAATTTAAATTTAAATTTAAACTAACAAAAAACTATTTTAGTTATTTTAATTTAAATTATTATAAATTATAAATATAAATATAATAATCTAAAATATAATTCATGTATATACAAATCGAATATATGTATATTCGTATTCGTATTCAAATTTTATACGAATAACAAAATCGATTTGTATTCGTATTCGTATTCGATTTTTTCGAATTCGAATCACCAATTTCGAATTCGAATCACGAATCGGATCAAAATTATTGGATTCGTTTACAACCCTATTCCAAACTCTAGCCTCTCTTGCACTTCATGGCGGCGGTTCGAGAGGGGGGCGATTCAGCAGTACTGTAGCTTCTTCTTCACCTTGCCTCTTTTTCATGGATGACTTTGACTCCAGATCTGTTCCAACCACTAGCTCCATGCTTCGTCCATGACCTTTGCGTGCCTGAGACCAAGCATCCGTCTTCCATCCTTGCACAACCTTCGGCCGCTGGAGACCAAGCATCCTCTTCCTTCTGCTTAATCTCGCCAAAGCAAAAGAAAAAAATAGCCGCACAATTGATGGTGGAAGAAGAAACTCGGTACGCGTAAGCCCACTAGCGGCAGCCGTTCCTCGTTACAAACGATAGCGGAGGAAAAAACTCTAGTGGTGGAAACCCACCCTAAGGAAGAAATTACTTGATAAAGATAATAGATCATACATTCTATATTTATTTGTTTTTAATTAACATATACCATTTTTTAAATACTTTACTATTTTCAACACTTTAAGCCTCTTAATTTAAACTTTTTTCTTCTTCTCATTCACACATTTTAATCTCTTACTTTTACATTTTTACATTTTTCACAACGAAATTTCATTCCTAAACTCTAAAATCCTGCAATTAAATGAATATGGAAAGAGAGGTTAAATTGATGAATTGTTATTTTTGGAAATAAACTAGTCTTGTTGAAAAGAAAATGAAATTAACATTCACAAAAAGTATACAACATAGTTTTTGTTAAAAATATTAGTATTATTTTATGTATTCAGCTTTAGAAATATTTATATTAGGTTTTTTAATCAAGTAACCATACATATCCGTGTAGTTTGTAAAATCAAACGACAATACTAAAACTATACACTTATTAAGAGATACACTTTCATTTAAAATATCCTTCTACACCTATTATAGTTGCTTATGATAATGAGTAATGACAATACATTTGACTGAGATAATCAAGGTACTTTGCTTATCAAGGTACGCTATTGAAAATGAAGTTTACATTTATAAGCTCAATAATTCTAAATGAAGAAACCGTCATTAATAATCTCTAAGAAAGAAGTCTACAACAATAATCTCAATTTGTTTAACCACTTCACAAAAATGAACTCTTCACTGAAATGATCTAAAAGTTAACAGATAAACATTTTTTTTTCATTTAGTTTTGCATGTTTAAAGTGAAAATTTTGAAGTATTGATAAGATTATATTGACCCTAAACTTATTTCCATCATAAGTTAATTTTTTTAATAAAATATAGTACACATATTCATGGAATACTCTTTTACTTTTTATTACTTATCAACTTATAAATTTATACGGAGTAACTAGTGTAATACCCGGGGCATGCCCCGGTAGTATTAGGGGATGTATGCAGTAGATTAAAAAAGCATTTCTTGACTGTTGGCTTAAAAAGTTAAAATTAGTGTTTTCATGTGACATTAATTTTGTGTAAAAAGTGTTTTTTACTTTTTGTATTACACAAACACTTATTTTACTTTTCAAAATCATTTTTTTCTCAAACACTACCAATTTTTACTACTAATCACTTTTTTCAAAATCACTTCAAAAAGTGATTTTTTTAAGCAAAAGCATTTGAAAGGTTTGGAGTCTTATTAAATTGTGGAAAAAATTGTGAACAATTTAAAGGTCGTTTGGAACTACTATTTTTCAGCTTATCAGGATTATCAGCCAACTTTTTCACCAAACACATCACTTTTGCTTTCGCGCACTGAATTGTGTAATAAGCAGAAAAAGTAAGGTTGAAGTTACTTTTCTGGCTGTATTGGTTGAAGTTACTGTAGATAACCATTTTAGCTATTTTACATATGATTTTTTCTTTATTTTATTAATAAAATAAATTTTAAAAAATAATTTTTCCTTAAATCAACAGAATTGGCTAATGCGGCCACTTCAGTCACAACTTTATAAATTTGAGCAGAATCAGCCAAATAAGCCGATTTTCTTGTTACCAAACGGGCTCTTAAGTTATACTCCGTATGATATGATCAAAAGTTCGGAGTCTTATTAATTATACTCCGTATTTGACTATTATAGATTTTGTCTAATTGTAATTACAAACGGATGAAATTTTGTAGGGAAAGTTCCTGAAATGGGACTAAAACAGTTTGAAAATTCCAAATTAGGACAGTAATGTTTGAAGTCTGGTAGTGGCAAAACATGACAGTAATGACTCCTATTTCGAGAATAAAAACATGACAGTCCCATATTTGTATTTTTCAAACCTATTCAGTCTCATTTCAGGTAATATCTCAATTTCGTATGATCTTATTTGATCTATTTATTTCCGAATTGATCTGATTTGGTCTAGTCTATTTAACCAGTCCAATTCAAAATAGACTAATTTTATATTCAATCTACCTTGTAAACCTTTCATAACTCAACAGAATTAACCAACCCAACCGGGCAATCATTTCAGCCAGAACTTTATAAATTTCAGTAGAATTAGTCGACTCAACCAATTTCAATGTTACCAAATAGACTCTTAATAGTAGTGATGCACTTAGCGAATAACAGTGATGCGCCAAGTGAATTTGGATTAATTAAATGTTGTAGTAGTGTGATAATAGCATTTTTATTAACCAATAAGAGACTAACACCATTGATTTATAATTCAATTTTAATATGTGATTTTTATTTTTATTTTTTTTTATATATGCAATATTATGCTTTATAAAAAGAGCAAGACCAAACTTTCATAAAAATCTTTGGGGGGCTAGTCGTTTTTGGTTTTATTTTTGGTAATAATAATTAAATTATGGATAAAATATGGATCTTTCTTATATCAATCAAATCCGAAAAAGTTCGAATATTAAATTCTTAAGTTAATCCATTTTAAAATACGGTCAAATTAAAAATAAACTTTAACATTACGATATTTGTACCAATTAATCAAACATACATCATTTCATGTTCTATATTGATTTTATATGTTTCATCAGTTGCATAAATAATGGGTTGAATGAAAGTAGCAGACATATTATATCCAAGAGCTCCGAAGTATAGTACCTGTAGAAGTGTTGCTTTAGATAAGATTTTTCTAAAACTTCGAATTTTAATTAGTACTTGGTATAAGAATGGAAGAGATCTAGTCCAATTGAGTTTACTATTTTTTCTAGGGGTGGGCAAACGGGTCTTGGAACCGCGGTCCGGTCCGGGTAATGGCGGTTCGGGTCCAAAACGGGCCGGTTCCATTTTTTGTTGCCATAAAACGGTCCGGGTAGGGTCGGGTAATTTGTTTTAAGGAACCGGACCGGTTCCAAAATTAAAAAATAACGGGTACCCGGCCCGGCCCGTTATATATATTGTATATTAATTTATTAATAGTTTTGTGATAATCGGTTTTGAAATAGTTTTGTTTCCTTTGCTAGAAGTAGGATTTTAAATTAAGTTGCAGTAACATCCTTTTGTTTTCAAATTATTGATTAAATGTTTCATAAATATCTTATTACTTTTTATTGTTATTGAATTATTCCTTTCTATGGAATTTAATTATTTGTTAAAGATGATTTTGTTATATTTTTATTATTATATTGTTATGAAAATATAGAAATTGTGTTTACCACCCACCATGTATGTGTCAACTTTGGCTAATACTGAAAATTTAATATAAAAAAAGCAATCACTTTAATTGTTTGGAACAACCTATATACAAGAAATTATGGAGTATTGGACTTTTCGCTTGTGTTATATGTGCACCACTATGTTGTTATTTTGAAACTTGCTAATGGACTATATTATTGATTATTGATTTTTGGAACTTCGTGAGTTTTTACTAATTTCAAGACATGAGAATAGAAACCGTAAAACCCGGACCGGACCGACCCGTTTCAAACGGGCCGGGTAATTTCCGGTTCCTATTTTGAAAATTGTAATACCCGGACCGGACCGAACCGTACAACGGAACCGGCGGTTCCATTTTATTTTGCATTACCCGCCCCGACCCGGCCCGTGCCCAGCCCTAATTTTTTCTCCTAAATAACGGGCTGCTATTCTTTTTCATATTAAACTAATGTCATAATTATTTTTGTTATCCAATCAATGAATGACACATCTGCATTTTATAACTCAGTTTTACTATTAAAACAATAGATAGGGATTTCAAAGCAGTTTTAATAATACAATAATTCCGTTTTTCGGAGTACATGATACTTATTTTAATTTAATCGAATGTTATAATTTGATACATATCTTATAATTTGTAAGACTAATTTATGATAAAAATATTTATGTCTGAAATATTTCAGATTCTTTGTATATTCTAAATGAGAAAAGTGGCAAATAGCCCCCTGAACTATTTGCATATTTGCAATTGAGCCCCCAAACCCGTTGACCTCACTATTAAACACTTTAACCTGGAAATTTAATGCAATTGGACCCTTTTGACCTGTTAATAACCGGTTGCTTCCGGTGAGCATTTAATTTTGCTGATGTGGGTTGTTGGTCAGCTATCAATGAGTGCCATGTCAGCAAAGATTTTCTTTTTCTTTTTACTTTAACCAAGTCAGCTTTAATTATACCTTTCCAGCTTTTTCCCTTTATTTATTCATTCGTATCTGTTGTCTTCCATCTTCACGTGAAAGCTGCAGCTCTGCCCTCCATTATTGACCCTTCTCTTCCGTTTCTCGTCTTCGTTCGGCCAGTCCAAGAAGAACGACATGGCTTTCGCGAGTGGTAGTCAAACTTCGTCAAGAAGCAAGTCAATCGGGTCGCCCTCTTCTGTAGCAAGAACAACCCTAAATTATGACCCCCCATTCTATTGTTGGTGTGGGCTAAAAGCTCCGCTTTGTGTCGCACGTGAGAGTGGTAGGAAGTTTCTGGGTTGCCAAAAATGGCTGGTAAACTTTCAAACTTATGTAAGAATTCTCCAATTGAAACCAATGCCTTCACTTGTCATTTGTATTATGTATGATATTATTATGTAGGATGGTGGATGCAAGTACTTTGTATGGTATGATGAAATGAAGCTTAGCACTGAAGAACAGAAGACAATTGACAGTCCATTGAAGACTGTAAAATTTGCAGATATGAATGGGCACTTGCAGCACATAAAGGACACCATTTGTGAAGTTAGACAAGAAAGCCAAGGTAGCCACGCTGAGATTGCTAGGGTGAAGAATCTGTTGGAAAACCATGTGAAAGGAGAACAATTGAAGTGGTCTGTTGTTATTGCAATGTTTGTTGTGGTTGTTGTACTCATCATATGTAATATGAGATGTTGTAATGTTTGTAATGTGTAGGAAGGTGTGTTTGTGTAATACTTTGGATGGTTTGTTGATGTAATGTGTGGTGTGAAATTTCTGGCCGGATGGTGTAATGGTGTTAAATGTTGTTGCCAGTATTTTAATGGAATAAATTTTTGTTTTCCAAATTAATGTTAATGATGCCAACTCCAAATTAAATGAAGTGTGTGAAGTGGTTGAAGCATGTCATAAATACATTACCATAAGTGTGTGAAGTTAGTGAAGACAATGAAGTACAATGCAACACACTTTAACATTAAAACATAACAATAAAACTGAACTGTCTTAAACACAGAACATTTAACTACCACCAAAACACATTATCATTACCAAATATTACACCTTAACTGGTTTAGTAGTTTGCAGTTTGGTTACTAAACCCCAAAAACTTAAAAGTTTACATCAAAACATCAGCCCAAAATGTATACCAAAACAGAAGTGGGAAGCACAAGTTCAGACCAATACATACATATAGCTGACATGACATGTTCAGCCCAAAACATACATAACATAAAGTACATTGAGCCCAAAATACATATCCAAAACAGTTGAGCCCAATTGGTTACTTCAACATCCCACCTCAACCTAGCTTCCCTCTTGGATGAGAACTTCACCACTTTGCCCAGGCTGCAAAACAGGAAGAAGAAGACACAGAAAACATAAACAGGTTAGTAGTACACCATGTAAAGTTAATTAAAATGCATTTCACCAGATCCATGTAATTTAGGGTATGCTTATACATCTAAATAGGTTGCACCAGAGTTGGGGTCGGTATAAACACCAAATCCAGACTGTGTTGGTTTCTTTTTGCGCTGCCTTCTTGAAGCACCCTGTGTTGGAGGCTTTGATGGACACTTCACCTTTGAATGGCCTGGAACATGACACAAGGAGCAGGTCATGATCCTTCCTTTCCTAGACAGTTTTTCACGACCTTTTGGACCTTTTGAAGCTTTAGGTACTTCTGATTCCTCCCGGGCCCTTTTTTTCTTTGGTCTCTCAGTCATTTTCCTTGGAATAGGTGCATGAATTTCTTCAGTCTGCGTGGTTGGCCATAAGAGTTCACCATTCATTGGCTTGAGTGTGTGAGAATAGGTCTTCATATAAGCTTCTTTTGAGTAACACTCATGAATGAAGTCTTCAGGCAGCAAACCTTTATCAAAAATCGCACACACAGCGTGTGAACATGGAATTCCACTTAAATCCCAAGCCCTGCAGCTACACATCCTCAGATCCAACCTCACTGTAAAATGCATTCTTCCCTTCTTTATCTCATAACCATTGTCACCATTAAAATCAACCTGTCCCACATAAACCACAACCATTTTAAGTGCAGGTACATATTTGTGAAGTAATTTTAAAATTACAAAGACAAGTACAACCAATATGAACTTCTTATATACTTACATGCCAACCCATGCTATAATACATGTTCTGTTCCAACTGCTTCATCACCAGGTTACCATGATTTCCAGCCCACTTCTTTACTCCTTGTCTCTTCTTGGCAATTCTGCGCATGACTGCAACTCTTATGCTTTCAAGCATTGGTATTATGGGTTTAGCTCTTGCCTTAAGGAGGGTAGAATTGAAGGCCTCAGACATATTATTGTCCACCGCATCGCACTTAACTTCAGTTCTTATAAAAGCTTTAGACCACAGGGAAGGACAATATCTTTCAAGATCAGTCTTAGCTCCCTCATCTAACTTTCCTAAAGCATCCATGTTGTAGTTAAACTGTGGTTGGTTAGTTGAACGAGCACACTGTCAGAAATGTTTCTTCATCAGCTTGCCTCTATGAGCCTTACTCCAATTGGCATGGATATGCCTTGCACAATTCCTATGTTCAGCAGCTGGAAACAACTCATTAAGAGCGGTGATTAAACCCTGAAAAAAGAAGCACAATGTAAACAGTGTTACCATATACAAAAGACACATATATGTAAACAATTTAAGTAAATGTACAAATAGATGTAAGTGCAATTGACCTTTTGCTGGTCACTAATGACAGTCCATTCAGCACCACTCTCTATCTCCAAGTCATCTCTCAAAAGAGTCAAAAACCATCTCCATGAGTCTGTATTCTCTATCTCAACCACTGCCCACGCAATGGGGTACATTTGGTTGTTGGCATCCCTACCAACTACAGAAAGTATCTCACCCTTCAAAGCTGTCTTTATAAAACATCCATCCAGTCCAATGAACTTCCTACATCCTTCTAGAAAGCCTCTTTTCATTGCTGCAAAGCACACATATATTCTCTTGAAGATAGCATGCCCTTCAGGGGTATACCTCTCTGTCAGAATTTTGACTGTGCTACCTGGATTGGAGTCTAGACATTCTTGTGCATAATCCCTCAGTCTTTTAAACTGGTCTTCAAATTTAGCATTCAATGATTTTAGAACTGCATTGATAGCCCTGCCAACCATCCAGACATTCACATTGATCTTCAAAGTATCCTCAATGTGCTTTTTCAGTTCCATGTGACCTATAGTTGGATTCTCAATTATCTTAGCCTCAAATTTTTGTTGTATCCATTTCTGGCTAACAATCTTTAAAGAATACTTCAGGTTGCACCTATGTTTAAGAGCCAAAGTCTTAATCTGAAAGCAGCCTAAGGTTCTTTCCCAAGAAGCAAAGCAATGAAACTTGCAGTTCTCTGCTGCACATACAACTCTGACCCTCAGTGGTTCATTTTGAGCATAACGAATGTCTCTCTTCTCATGTATAGCATACCTAATCAGGGCCTTCTTGAACTGCTTTGCATCATCATACAATTTTCCCACTTCCAATAATGGTGGATCTGCTTCTGGATTATAGAAAGGGAAATCAGTTTTTTCATTCTTCTTTATCGTTTCTTGCAGCTCATTTTCAGACACATAACTAGGAGGGTCTTCACTGTCATAATACAGACTCCCATCATCACCTCCATCTGAAGCATGACTGTCAACATAGCTCTCATCATCACCGTCATCAGGGTCTTCTTCTTCATCAGGAACATAATCTGCATCAGTGGCAAATGAACCATGATCATGGAACACATCTTCATGTCCTCCAATTGAAGCCTCATCAGAAACAACAGTAAATTCATGTACACTCTCACTTTCTGTACTAGGAATCATACTGTCTGCACCTACAAGATCACCTGATAACAGTTCATCACCATCACTTGACTCATCAACATTGTCTGCATCTTCCTCTACTCTAGGTTCATAGTCATCGTCATCACTTTCACTATCAGAGTCTGCACCTACAACAACATCACCTGATAACAGTTCATCAGCATCACTTGACTCATCATCAGCATCTGTGTATTCCTCTTCAACAGGTTCATAATCATCATCATCACTCTCAGATATGGCATCATCAACACCTCTAGGAACACCATGAACAATGCTGACAGTAGCTTCACTAACATCTTTCTCAACAGTAGGTTGAATACGCTCAACATCCTCTTGCTCAGGAGTAGGGGCAGTATCATGGATATCATCTTCATCAGCATCAACAATAGGGGCAGAACCATCAACATGCTCTTGCTCATCACTACCTACATTTCCAGCCACTTTGTCTCTACCAAATTCCAACTCTAAAACAAGAGAAGCATCATCTAACCCATGCTCCACAAAAATGTCTAACTCACCCCATTTTGCTGCTTCCTCAATTAAAACCATAGTAGTTGCATCATCACTCAACACGCGTAACTCTTCCATGGGTAAATGACATGGTTTATAATACAGGGCCTCAATGTTGGAGTATCTGTCCTTCTTAATGAACTTAAGGAGATGAGGGTAAGAAATGTAATCTACATCCACTTCTATTCTCTGTACTTGTCCATTAACATACCTCAACCTGGGTTCTTGGACAAAATTTCCCCCATGATTTATGTATAACTCCACATCAGCGAACATTATTTCAGCAATGAACAACCTAATACGTATTAAGAAACACTCAATATACGAAGACATATTGGGAAAAAATTAAATGAACTCATAGTTCTAACGTTAAATGTCGAACATACAATGACTTACCTCCACAAACCCTAGCCGCACTCGTCCCCACTCCTCCGCACAGAGGAGTTCTGATTCCGAGCACGCGTAGCCGGAGAAAGTAACTACGAACGGTTGTATATTAAGCTCTGCGTTGCAAGAGTGCTCACTGTTCGAAGAGTGCTACTGACAAAGAAAACGCGGGTGTAGAAGACGTTTAGGTTTTTGAGGTACAGACAACCGTTTTGGAGAACATTAAAAATAGGCCACGTGGATATTATATACATTTTGTCATTCCACGTCAACCCCACATCAGCAAAATTAAATGCTCACCGGAAGCAACCGGTTATTAACAGGTCAAAAGGGTCCAATTGCATTAAATTTCCAGGTTAAAGTGTTTAATAGTGAGGTCAACGGGTTTGGGGGCTCAATTGCAAATATGCAAATAGTTCAGGGGGCTATTTGCCACTTTTCTCATTCTAAATTAAAGACGCTTAACTTTGAAAAATCACACATTATACCTTCAGCCTTCTACGTAGTATTTGTCAACAATTTCATAAAAATGAATCAAATAATGGAATGTTAGCATGATTATTAAATGGTGTTTCACTTTTCTGATACAGTTAACGAAGTGGGATAATTCTGATGAACTATTTTTTTTATTATGAATTGTTTTTTGTAAAGTGGGTGAAACATTGTTCGTGTCAACAGAAAAATCCACTAAAACTTGATGGTACAAATTTTACAAGGAACATATTTATGGATGGAAGAATATAAACAGTGAGGGTGTTGGCTTATGGGTTTCAAAAGAAGGAAAATGCTAGAGGTACACAAGTTGTACACAACTTGTACACACAATGTCAGTCACAGACAATTGGTATGGAATTGTCTATGACCACAGACAAGAGTTGTCTGTGTACACAGAGAAATTTTGTCTGTTTCCACAAACATTTACTTTTTTGTAAAAAGTACACTGAGAGCCGCCTGACACTGACAAATACTTTTTACAAAAAAAGTATTTGATAATATTGGACGAAGGGATCTTACAACGGACAAGTTATGATGAGCAAGCACACCGATGAACATCGGTATTTGATAATGCTATTTTTGGTATATTGGCTTTTAATATAATCATGGTGGGAAGATGAGAAACGTTTACGATAGGCATAGCATTGTGCCATGACGGATGGACTCTTCTTCCCTTTGGTTCTTATGTAGGCTCGCAATTCTAGAAATAAGTCCAAACACATGTATGTAGCCCAAATGCACTACTGTATTCAAATTTACACAAAAATCCATGACTATGTTATATACAGTTGTTACTCTTTTATTCATAAGTTTTATTTCTATAATGTTTAAGGAAAAATTTCAGTTGATATCTTTAATTTTATTAGTCTATGCAAAATTATTTGTATTTTTTTGTTTTATTTTGCATTTCTGTATTTTTTTGTTATACAACTTGTAACTTATACTACCTTTTTTTTTATATCATTCAGCATGCTAACATCCGTTTCACAACGAAACAATATTAACTAAAAGATTTTTTGTCTTTGTTTATGATGCCATTATAAAAACACACACTATTTAGTTTCTAGACAACCGTTACGACCTATTTTAAGAATATGAAAGTTTTTTTTGAACGAAAGTGGCTTAGATTATCATAACAGAACGTAAACATGTTACAAAATGACAACAAGGCTTCTGTCTGTCATCCGCCTTAGAACCAGACTTAGAATCAATCACCTCCGTAGAAGCAATATGATTCGCTGATCCCGCTTTGGGTTTAACTGAGACAATGACATGCAAACCAGACTCTTCATCACTTGTCCTAGGTTCTAGAGTCCCCCCCCCCCCCATGAAGAAATATAAATAAGCAAAATGAAATTCTTGAACACCAGCACATCGTTCAACCCCTGGCGGTGGTTCAAGAGGAGGCCGGACCATCGTTATGATTGTTGACACATAATGGATTGAAGCATAAACCAATCGGAGTATATTCCTCTTGCACTGTCTCCCATCCGTCGTCCCCACTATCCAACCATCTCCATCGGAGCATCTACGCTTCTTGATCAGCCCTTCTCTAACGCCTGCAGGTGACCCGATAAATTTTCCATCTGTCCAGCACACTGAATCTGTCTCATCGGCTCGTCGCCATCTTGCTGTGATCCTTTTGTCGTTGCCGAGCTCGCGATCTCGACCATTCAGAGGCGCTACACGCTGATTGAAAGAAAAGCCGCACTCAATCGGCGGAAAGAAACCCTAGTTTCAGGGGCGTATCCAGGGTGGGGGCAGGGGGGGCAGCTGCCCCCACTCAACCCCCACCCAACCCTTTTATATATATCCAATTTAAATTCACATATATTTTGTTCTAAATAAAGGGTTCTTATACATTAAGTACGAAGTTGTTGCTAAAATGTGCTAATGGTAGAGCGGATGTAGCTGTACGTTTAAGATGCATGCACGTGATAAGTCTAGTGTTCGATTCCTAATGTCTTGAAGCCTTAAGCAAGTTGGTTTTACATTGTTCTTTTTATTTATTACTACGGTATTTCTTGTTGGAAAGATCTAAATACATCAATATATAGTTTCCCTCAGTCTCTCCGTCCCGGAAAATTGTTCCCGGTTTTCCTTTTTGGGCCGTCCAAAAAAATTGTTCCACTTTGCCCTTTTGGAATGTTTTTTGTGGCTAATTGTCTTACTCACCCGCAACCATACATTTCCACTTTATTCCCACTTTTTTAAACTCCGTTCCAAGTCAATGTGGGAACAATTTTCCGGGACGAAGGGAGTATGAACTAATTTTGTACATAATATAAACTACGGAGTATTTTTTAATATACTTGTGAATTTTAAATTTAAATTAATTCTAACTAGATCTCCTCCTTCCCTTGTGAATTATGTCATTTATACATTGACATAATTTTGCACAAATTACAGATTCCATGTGATAAAATTATTTCTAACAAAGTGAAATTTAAGTAAACATGATATCATAATGTTTTTTAAGAAAGAATAATTTATTATTTATAATTGGTTTTCACAACTTTTTCTTGATCTGATTAGTTTGATTTTTCTTGTAATTTTTTCTTAATCTAAGGTAAATTCGCCCCCTCTGGCATCTTTTTCTGGATACGCCACTGCCTAGTTTAGGGAAAGAGCACGTTTTTTTGCCTAATTATAGGAAACCCCCTATTTCAAAAATATGAAAAATTAGTAACCTTGTTTTACTTTATCCCTAAAAATATTAACACGATGAAGTTAAAAGTTTATAAGAGATAGACTAAAATGGAAAATACTGAATATTACTAGGATGTTTTTTTACTAGACTAAAAAGTAAGTGTCAGAGATTAAAAAGTACATCAAAATCTAAATTACATACACCTAATTTTCAAGAATTAGGTGTAGTTAGAATAGTAATGAAATTGAAAATTAGGTGTAGTTAGAATAGTAATGAAATCTAGTAACTTATGTTCAAGTAATTTTCAAGTAATTTTCAAGTATTAAATTTAAGTTACAATGGCATTAGATTGTAGCAATTATTAGTCATATTTGTGTAGATAAAATATAGTAATTGTTAGGCCTAACGTAATGTACTTTAGCGGGTGGTAAATCTAAATGAGGATAACCTATATACGGAAATGACAGTTGTTTAGCGAGAACAATTGATACACCGTATATTGGGAGATAGATGAAGAAGAAATTGAGATTTTAACTTCGCCGGATTGGGTTGCTTCTGCGCCGGCAATAGGCCGGAACCTGCTGGGGGAGAAGGTACTTTCTTGGGAAAGGAAGAAAAACTGAAGAAGAAAGTAGAGAATTAATGAAAGTGAAAAGGGGGAGATGGAACGTATGTGAATCCTAAGAAATATGAAAGATGGATGGTAACGGGAAGAATGAAAGAAAAAGGGAAAAGGAAAAAGTAGTGATGTGGACTTCCATGTGGGCATCCACGGTGATCAGGAAAATGGTCCAGATTAAAAAATGGTGACAACTCTGGTACCTTTTTAAAAATCAGTGTACTGTACCTACCATGCATTTGATTGGTCCAAATCATTCTATTCCTTTCGATTTAGATTTAATTAATTCAACCGCATCATTCCTTAAGGGTACCGTAGAATCTACCTTAAAAAAATTTGAGTGTCATATTTATAAAGACTAAGGGAGTGTCTGCAACAGCTTCTGCTTTAAAAAAAACACTTTTGGAGTGATTTGGAAAATGTGATTATTAGTAAAAGTTGATAGTTTTTGAAAAAAAAAGTGATTTTGAAAAGTAAAAGTTGGTAGTGTTTGGTAAAATAAGTGCTTTTTTTGTAATAGAAAAGAGAAAAACACTTTTCACATGAAAGCCGAGAAAAGTAAAAATTGGTAGTGTTTGATAAGGGGGGTGTTTGGATCTGATTCTCAAAACTGATTCTATTTCTTCAGGGAGCAGAAGCAGAAGCTGGAGTGTTTGGGTGAAATTCCAAAAGCACTTCTGGTGCTCTAATTTACTCTCAGAATCAGTTTTTTAGAAGCTGGGGGGTACCAGCTTCTGAAAACTGATTCTGATTCTTCTTCTGCTTTAAAAAAGAAGCAGAAGCAGAATCAGTTCCAAATACTCCCTAAATAAGTGTTTTTTTAAGCTAAAAGCCGATAAGTACTTTTTTTAAGCTGTTGCAAACCAACCCCAAAAGATACATCAAAATCTAAGTTATGTACACCTAATTTTTAAGATTTAGGTGTAGTTCGAGTAATCATGAAACCATACTAATATTGTACACCTAATTTATGTTCAAATATTAAAGTTAAGTTACTATGACATTAGATTGTAGATATCATTAGTCATATTTGTGTAAATAAATTTTATTTTAATAATATTTTTTGAAAAATTCTATAAGTTTAATTTAAGTAATATTTAACAAACTCCCGCTAATATTTACGGGTATATATTTAGAAGTTATATTTGAAGTTTCATTGAACAATAAAATAGAACTCAGTATTATAAAGAGAAAATTTTACTTTGTACTACCCCACTTTTGGGCATTATATAACATTTCAGAATATCACCCATTCACCCATATGACCCATATTTTTAAAATAAGAGTTTAATAAATTAAAAAACAGTTTCTTTATACTGAAAATAAATAAGTATGCTCACAATTATCAAGAAAATATGTTATTTAACTAATTAAGAAATCACATTTAATATCATATAGTTCCTTTCACTCTCTGATCAACTGTTAAATTACCGCCAATTTTAATTTTTGGTATGACTGTATATTCTTCAATTTTTTTACATAGATACCTCAATTTTTTACCGTATTGAATTTTGCATCATATTTTCAAAATCATTTCTATACATATATACTTCGTATTTATCAGCCCAAAAACTTTGAAGAAATGGAGAGTAGAGCGATCAAATGATTTTATACTCGTAGAAGGTATACATTAATACTTTCAAAAAATAGTGTGTGAAGTATAGATACTCCAATCACAAATGTTCAATGCAAAAATTGGAAGAAAAAAAAAAGTTGGTTGCTTGAATATGTAGACAGACAGTTAAATGACAGGCCTTTTAATGGAACGGAAATAAGAATTATTCAAATATACAAGAAATGATCTAATGAATTCATAAAATTTATTCAAAAATATGGAGAAACTTGTATTTTGCTGGTCTGATCTGGTTGGGTCTAGTCTGAACTGGTCTGCTATGGTAATGTCTGATTTCTTTGTATTTTTATAACTATCCAAGTCTGGTTTGGTCTAATCTGATTTCATCTGAACTGGTCTGATTTGGTCTGATAAAAATATGCATCTTAGCAGGAAACATGACAAGAATCGAGGGGGTGATGCTAGAAAACGCAGGCTTCTCCAAACCTTAAAAAAAGGAAAAGATTTGGTCAAAAGCAACCGTCAAAAATGCGGTTCCTTTAGCTTCATGTGGTTCACAATTCCCGCCCATCTTCTTCGCCCCGCCAAAAGATCCTCTTATCAATTAAGAAATGGATCAGAAATGGAAAAAAACGATCAGAAAGGGGAAAACACAATTAATATATACATACCCACACTTAGCATGCAGTCAGATTTTATCTGAAGATTAATTAAAACAACAAAAACCCAATGGCACAACTTTATCGTGAGAAAGACGTCTCTGCCGCCGCAGATGTTCAGGAAAGGCCGCATAATGTGGTGGCCGGAACCGCCGTCGAGGGCCAGAGCAAGCTGGGCGGAACGAGCAGTGGCACGGCGGCGGCCACCGCGAATTTCAAATTCAATGTCCAGGCACCGGAGTTCGTGCCGACGCGAGCGATCCCTCAAGTGCCTCTTTCGGGTTATTTTTATCCGTACTTGCAGTATCCGGATTGGATTTATGTGGGCGACCAAGATTCTTCGTCGCCATTATACAACGCGAATCTCACCCTCGCCGCGTCTCAATCTCATAAGAGTTCTGTTCCTGATGAAGTTAAACATAAGATTATCAAACAGGTGCTCTAAATTAATTCTTTGGCTTCCATTTAACGAGACTGATCAAATCGGATCCCACTAAATCAAACTTCCGAAGTTATAAAATAAGAGCAAACAAAAAACATATTCAATATAAATAAAATGCATTCTAATTAAAATAAAAGTAAAATTGTATTTTCAGCCTCTCATATAATGTTGATATTGAAATGTGGTCTTTGTGTTCTCCATTGTGTAAATGTGACTCATCAATTGTCCGGATGAATGTAAACGTGATCCTCGCTTAGCTTACATTGTAAATGTCATCATTTATCACAATTCAGACAATTGAGTAGTGACATTTATGAACTTGAAAACAGGGGTCCTACATTTCAATATCCATGTTGTTTGTGGGATAAAAGTGCAATTTTCTCTAAAGCATCCAAATCTGCGATTGACCTGTGCCAAAACTCTTATCTTTCAAGACATAATAATCCCAATCCGTCCATAATATTCCATCATATATTAAATGCATGAAATAATTACATAAATATGACTAAAATAAATTTGGTTTACAAAAATATGTCTAGTTACTAGAGTAGTAATGAAATCATAGTAAAACATGTTCAAGTTTTGAACTTAAGTTACCACAACACTACGTTGTAGTAATGAATAGTCATATTTATGTAAATAAATTTTATTTTAGTAATATTCTTATAAAAAACCCCATGTTCAATCCATAGCTGTGTGCTTGATTGTATACATTCATGCATGCAATAGGTGGAATACCAGTTAAGTGACATGAGCCTTCTGGCAAATGAAAATTTGGCGAAACAAATGAGCAAAGATCCCGAAGGTTATGGTAAGGATTATGTTTTGCCATATCTAGCTAGTTTGGAATTTAGTATTATTATGGGTTAAGGGATTGAATTAGATACAAATTGTACTTATTGTGCAAACGTTTGTACAAGGTATCTTTACGTTATTTGTATTGCATATTGAAATTCAAAATGTTGTATATGATTCAACCATAAAATTGCAGTTGCATATTAATGTTCAAAGAGTTCATTTTAAAAAAAGGAAAAATTGAAAATAATAATCTCAACTATTGTCGGTCTGCTGAAAATAATCCCAACTATTGATTATTTTTATATAGTCCCAACTATATAGACTATCCGACAATAATGGTCCATGACCAGATATTACCGCTATAAAAAGTGAACTTTAAATAGAAATTAAGTGTAAAAATTAAAAGTTGAGATTATTTATAGGGATTACTTGTTATATTTCATCTCATCCACTCTAGAAACTACAAGAATTTATTCATACGGACCATTATTGGCGGAAGGTCCATAAAGTTCGGATTATTCTGGAATAATCAATAGTTGGGATTATTATGAGCGGACCGCCAATAGTTGGGATTATTACTATCAATTTTTCCTTTTAAAAAAGTTGGCTTTTATTACAAAAAGAGTCACCGTGCCTTATAGCCTTTAGATCAACTGATTGGATGACCAAGATGAGTTTGTAACTTGTAAATTAAGGAGAGTTTGTATTTGATCTCTATTCTATGGGTTAAAGGTTGAAATAATTAATGTGCTAAAAGTTTCTATTGGTTACATATTTACACGCTTAAAAAGTAAGGGCCAATTCAACTCATACCAATACTTCACAAAATGTAAACATTATTTACCATGAAACTTATTTATGGTTTGTAAGAGCATCTTTACTATGCAACATCAATTGCATATTCAACTTTTTGTATACAAGTGTCCTTTCTTTTGTGCAATTTTAGTGGGGTGATAATAATTTTTAGGTTTTTCTCTATCACATACTATCCTCCGTCTCTTTTTAATCGCAACATGTTGAATTTTACACTATTCACATGTTATACTTTGACTACATTTTATGTTATTATTTTATGAAAATTATTTTTTTTAAAAAATACTGTTCAATTCATCTCATTACAAATTTTCAATATCTAATTTTTAAATATTTTTTACTAATAGAGATTAAGAAATAATTACGGTCAAAGACATGCGTTGGCAAGTGTGAAATGTTGACTGTTGCAACTAAAAAAGAACGGAGGAAGTATTCCATAAGATATTTTATTTATGTTTTATTTTGTAGCCGTGTTACTTATACGCATAAGTTGTACACATTTTGTGTACACACTTCTAGTTGCATGTGCACATAGACAACTTTTGAACGAGTTGCTTGTGTACACATGCAACTAGGGAGTGTGTACATAAAATGTTTACAACTTATGCCTACAAACAACTTTAATTTTTTCTTTTTTTTGAATCATTAACACCGATTATGTACACTAACTTTGTTTTATAAGGTTTTCCTTACAACCAATTTATTTTTTAGACACAAGCTAGATAATAAAATTGGTAAATTATATGTTTGAGACATTACAATTTGATGATAGACATGGGCATAGGCAGGGGCATCCTATGCCCTGCCCTACCCCGCCCAAATTCTTAAAACGTTTGAATAATAGTGTAAATTTTTTTATGCTATTTTTTTTATAAAAAAAAAACTTTGTACCGATCCGTCTAATTTGACTCTTGGCCATGCCACTAATGATAGAAGTTTTTAGGGAAAACTGTCAAATAGGTCCTCGAACTTTCATCCCAAGTTTTTATTAAATGCCATATGAGTCACCATTCACATTAACTAACAAATATATTTTCTGGTTTGTATATGTATTGTAACAGTTCTAATAAGTTCTGTTGCATCAACAAAGAAAATCAAGTCTCTTCTTAGTAGTTGTAGCAGTAATGAAGTTCTAGCTCAAGCTCTACAATCTTCAACAAAACTGGTTAGTGTTATTTCAATTTCATCCTCATTTTCATGTTATGAACAATTTACGTAGTATATTCCAATAGAGTAGTCTTCCGGTCAGGTATACCTGACCGGAGTCCCGTCCGGCCTCCTCCATTTGGGGGCCTTCCCGGTGGTATTTTTTGCTCAAATTTTTTGTGTAGGTTCCTCATCAAGTCTAGTTTGTCCATACCAAATTTCAGCCAAAAATTCAATCGGGAAGGTCGTCAAATGATTTTTGCAAGTTAACTGGTCCGGAAAATACATATTCCGGACCAGTTAACTTGCAAAAATCATTTGACGACCTTCCCGATTGAATTTTTGGCTGAAATTTGGTATGGACAAACTAGACTTGATGAGGAACCTACACAAAAAATTTGAGCAAAAAATACCATCGGGAAGGCCCCCAAATGGAGGAGGCCGGACGGGGGCAGTGGTCCGGCCTGGCCGGACCTGAATTATTCTCTATTCCAATATACATATATGTGTTTGAATATAAGTACGGATTTTCGTGATCAAGATCGTAAGCAGTGATGGGAAGAAGGTCAAAAGGAGACATCCTTTCACTGAGAAGGACAAAGAGGAGCTGCAGGTTCTTGCTCTTCCTTTTCTTTTTTCCATCATCTTTTCAAAGAAATTAACAACACAGTTTGCATTGAATAGGACTTGTTCATTCGTAATAGTGTTAGAAAGGTTTCCTGTTTTGGAGTGAAATGGATGAAATTATTTTTATGAGAAAAAATAACAATCATATTCAACTAATTGGTTATGTTTTTTTCCCCTTAAATTCTGATCTCTTTATTCTTACTTGGTTTCTGACAGTCTCGCACGGTTGTGGCTGAGAATTTACCAGATGACCACTCCCACCACAACATTGAAAGGATTTTCAATGTGGTTGGAAGGTGAGATCTTCCTATTGAATGAATGATATTATTAGCATCGTAGTTGTTTAAGCAATTTTAAGTAAATTGAAACAATCAAATAGTCCGTAGATGAAAAGGATATATTGTGTTAAGCACAAGAATTGAAGAAATATAAAAAAGTAAGAATATATAGATGGCAATTGTGTATGTATATGTGTATTTAAGAATGATTGTGTTCTCTTTTACATCTGAGAGCTTATGCTATTTAAATTATAGAAAAAGGAATATTTCCATCTCACTTCCCCCGATGACTTTGAAACCGACACATAAAAATAGGATTTAGGGGAGCTACTAACACCTATATATCTCCCTAAACCAAGTTTAGGATTTTTATTTCTGATCATATTTTGGTGAGGCTTGTTTTTATGACGTGGCTCAAGCTAGCTATTCCGATCATATCGTCATGATTATGACAGTTCCATATATTCTTCCGTGAAATTAGGCCTGCAGACCTTTGCCCTGCAGACCTTTGCCGAGTCATCGGGGATTATTGACTTTTGTATCGATCGTGTTATGATGGATTCACCCGGCGGTTTCGGGGTCCTACCTAAAATCGGGCTACAACTTAGTCAACCGATCCTATCCCCCTTACATTTACCCGGTCAAAAGGGTGCAAAAACGTACAAATGGACAATTTGTTACATAATTAACTCTCATATTCATAACATTAAATGCAATGTTAATTAATCAAATAATTGCACCAATCCTAGTTAATCTTCGAAATTGTATATTGTGTCGGTCAAATGGTTTGAGTGCATTACATATTGCTCAAGTCTCATTGGCATTAAGCAGTTCGCGGAAAGCGATTAATGGATTTAGTGTTAAATGAGTGAGTAGTTGATAGCAATTTCACTAGATCATGAAGTAACGTTTGTGAAGTAAAATTATGTGCATATTAATTAAGTACTACATCATGTTTTTACAGTGTGAAAACCATCAGAATTTGTCATCCTCAGGATCCAAATTCATCTCGTTCCAAAGGAGAATATTTTATTAGCAATAAGGTAAGAAACTTTGTATATTTTGTTAAGCTCAAGTATTGATTCTGAAAGTAAGAACTAATTTTGTCCTTATTGCATGTTCTTCAAAAAAAAAGTTGCACGCTCTGGTAGAGTTTGAGAGCCCGGAAATAGCAGAGAAAGCTGTAAGTTTATTCTCATAAGTTCCCTAAAATTAAGATTAAAATTTTCACCTAGAAGTAGTCTTTCTATAATTGTTCATTGATTTGGATCAAATCAGGCTGAGAAGTTGAATGATGAGAGGAATTGGAGAAAAGGGTTGCGTGTAAAGCTCCTTCTTAGGCGCTCGGTAAAGTATCTTAAACCACTAAACTAATTTAATTACAATTCACTCGTATTTTGTCATGAACATAAGTAGGGTGACACCTTTTGCATTTTTTATCACCTCCAAAGTTATTTTTTAGTCCCTTTAGGGAAAGCAATATGTAGCTTAATTGTAGCATTCTATTTTCTAAATAAAAACTCACAGATCTCATGTTATTAAAATAATACGTGTTTAGTCAAATTGGGCAATAAATTATGTGTAAAGATGTGCATTTTATTTCTTTATTTTAATTAATTTACAAGACATACCTAGTTTGTACTACGTACCAATAGGTTGAACCTTGTTTGATGTGCAGCCAAGATCTGTGTTAAAGAGCAGGAAATCGGAATTTGAAGGTTGCTTGGAAGATGATGATCAAGGGTCACCCCATGAGACAACAGAAGATTCATCTCCACTAAATCAATCAGAATCAGCCGACACTAATGTAAGTAATAATGAACACTACTATCCCAAATGACCTAGTACTTATACATAACAACAAGACTAATGACGAACGATTATGCATATAATTCTAATCAGCCCTGTTAGACAAATTATTCATCAGGTAACCGCTCGTTACTTCATAGGAACTCCAATAGTTATTACTCAAATCATAATAGCTAGAATCACGCATTGAGAAACGTGAAATTCAAACTGTTATAACCTAATAAGTTTTCACGAGCAATTTGGGTATAAACTAGATTAGATCATAGTTGACCAGAGACTTAAACAAACTAGTTGCACAAGAATATATTATGATGTCCCAAACAAACCAAGGAAGATTGTACTTGAACAATAACAAAACACGTGATAACAACTCTTATGTAACCATATCAAAATGGCTCAGACAGGATCGTGTTTAAAGTGATCACTCGAGACATGTTCAAATCAGGCCACACTAGTGTAAACATCATACCTTTATATATGTACAAAAAATGTTTGGTGTACACTTTTTTGTATACACCATTAGCACATCTCGTCTATCTACCCAAACAGAGTTGTAAATAGAGTTGTTTGTATATAGACAACTTATGTATTTTCAGACGAATTTTCAATTATAGACAAAGTGTGCAAATCATGTATACAAAGACCTAGCATTTTTGTATACGTACATGTGTGCTCCTTCCCCATCTCTCATTCTCTCCCCCACAAACACATCCGTACCACTATATTCTCCATAAAGGTGTGCTTCTCTAACATAAATTACATTTTTCTATGTCTAAACTATTACCCATCATTCTTTATTTTGACTTTGTTTAATGCCAGTATTTATCATCTGTGGGTATCTACATTGTGCGTGTATACATCTTCTTACAATAATTATTACTCTTATGTTACTGGGTGGGGCAGGCGGAGGAGAGCTCATCATCATCAGCCAATTCAAAGAAAGGATGGGGAAAGGGACGAGGGAAAACCAGGCCGCGCGTGCTGACTCACGGCGGTGGCGGAAGTGGTCGCGGCCTTCTGCCTTTGTCTCCGCCGTGCAGCAGTGAATCGCCGGCCAAACTAGCAAGCAAGGGACCCAGGATGCCAGACGGAACCAGAGGTTTCACCATGGGAAGAGGAAAGCCACTCACCCCCACTGCTCCGTCCACCGTGCCATGCATTTAATCACTGTTTGGATACTTATAGACATACATTATTGTTTTCTTCTGATCAGTTTTGATAGCCTCCTATAGAAATTAATGGAGACTTATAGAAAAAAGTGACATCCTTTTTTGTCACGCATTAGCGCAGTTTTTGTGGCTAATAATGTGTTTTGCCCGGATTTCTTGTAATTTTAAAATTTACAGCTACATATATTGATAATCTAGAGGTCCTCAATGTTGAAACAAAGATTCACCGAACATATATTAAATTGAGTTATACACATAGGCTATGTTTGGCATAACGAGTTGGAACCGGAGACTAATGTCTGAATTGGGTGCTAATGTTTGAATTAGAGACTATTGCTAGCTGAACAGAGTACATCCGTTTGGCAAAAAGAGTTGGAAAAGTGCCCTAATAGTATGAATGAAATTACATGCATATGATTTATTAATAAAATAAAATACTTATTATAATTATTTTTATTTACATTTTTCAACGTTTTAAAATTTTAGTATGTTTTGAGCCCAACGAGCTGATAACAATCTGAGTACATATATGAGTCACCATATTTTTCATCCATTCATATTTAGATCAAATTCCAGAACCTGAGAACATATACCCAGTGACCCATTGAAAATCAAACCGGTACGTTTCAATAATCTCTGGTACACCATACACCATTATTCGCCTCCAACAAACAATCGACCGAGAGAGGGGAGTGAGGCCGCGAGAGATACGATGGGAACTGAGAATTAGAGAGACTGCCACTACAAAAAAACACAGGCGTAGTCACGGATTTAGTCACGGACTACAGTGTAAATTTTCCGTGACTAAAAAGGTTAGTCACGGTCATCCGTCGTGACTACATCCGTGACTTAATGGGCGTGACTAAATGTAGTCACCTCCACATTAACCGTGACTACATGTAGTCACGGAATAGTCACGGACATCAGCCGTGACTATTCTTATGCCGGAAACCCTACTCCGACGTCTTAGTCACGGCTGTTGACCGTGACTATTACGATTTTTTTATATATATTAGTCACGGCTATGGACCGTGACTAAATTTTCAAATTTCAAAATTTGAAAAAGACCGCCCGCAGTTGTATTAATCCCTATTTTGAAATTTTAATTAGTCACGGACATGTAGCCGTGACTACTTTAAAAAAAAAATTCGGATTAACTTAGTCACGGATTAAGGGCCGTGACTAAGTTTTTTGTTTTTTAATTTTTTTTTTTTCAGTTTTTTTTAAAAAAATGTTTTTAAAAATTTACTTTTTTTATGCGTATTATATTAAAAATTATATTTTAAATTTTTTAACAATTATATTATTCTAATTTTTTAAAGAAAAAATTACATTTTAAACAGTAAAGCAATTAAAACAATAAAAAAACACATACAACAAACTTAATAAATATTATGACGAACTTTTAAATGCAATATAAAATGCCAAACGTATAAATGTATAATTGTATGATGATTACATGTCCGTTCATCGTCGGACTCCATTATGAAAAAAATTAGGATTATCTTCATCATCATCATCATCAACAACAACAAGAAACTCTTCTGGGTTCACGGGGGGGTCTTCGGGCTGCTGCACGGGGTCGTCGGGTCGGGTTCCTCCTCGGGGTCTTCCTCGGGGTCCTCCTCGGGGTTCATGGCTCGGTGTTGGACCACTACCTCATCCAGATGACCTCAAAAAATCAAAGGACTGAGATCCGAAATTCGGACTTATCATAGGCGTGCCACCATATCCGGAGTTGGAGAAAAAACCCATACCGCCCATGTGCGGAACTTGAGGAGTTTGCTCAGGGTGGAATACGTACAGGGGAGGAAAAGGCTGGTGCGGAGGCTGGAATCCGGCACGCATGAACCGTTCCATCTCCTCCAGCCGGGCTTTTGTTTCTTCCTCTCTTTTCCGCTCCTCCTCCCATCGCCGTTCATGCTCCTCCAGTTCACGCTGCATTTGGGCAATACGAGGATCTACTCCCCGCCTTGACCGAGAAGAGGAAGCTCCGGTGCTTCGATCATACAAAATTCGTTGCCCCTCGGCCCCCAAGCACGGAACCCGACCCTTGTATACCCCGGCCGCCTCAATGGCCGCCTTATCATCCGCATCGGAATCGAGCTCGTCCTCCTGGGTCAAGCCTCGCTCCGCACGCTGCCTGTCAACGGATTCGTTGTACTTCGTCTGCATTTAAAAAAAAATTTAAATGCTACATACTTAGATTTGAAATGTTACTAAATAACAAAATATGATGTTACATACTTCGAAGTCAGAGAGGCGGGGTGGCAGATTGGCTTCCGACTCCTCCCCGTGCTTTGTCCAGCAATGCTTGACGAGGTTGAGAATTTCAACTCTCTTCTTCTCCGGACCAGCCTACATGGTGTGAAAAAGGCTTAAGAAAATTTTGTATAATCAAGGGTTGTAATGGTGTAAGGTTTTTTGAATAGCACTTACAAGAGTTTCTTTATGGGCATACTGAGATTTGCGACCCCCGTGCCACTGCGTCTCCAAGGCCTTCTCAGACATCCAATTTTTCTTACCGGATTCACTTCTGGCCAAGAATTTTGGATCCGAAGACCAGTGGCGACAAAGGTTGGCCCACACTTCATCCGAAACCCATTTAGGCTTTTTCGCACGGTCTTGGGCACGCTTAAAAGTGGGTCGAAGCCAGGCCGAAATCCTAGCATTGTAGGCTCTAAGAATATCAGCACCGTTTGCGTGAGTCCAACGAAAGCGAGCCTTTATTAAAAAAAATTGGATTAGTTAATCATTTGTTTTATATTAGGCTACTACAATTACGCAGGGAACATTTATTTATTTTTACCTTAAATAGGTTCCACCATAGTTCGCGGACCTTGGGGTCAACATCCGAGTAGGTGGCCCAATTGCCAAGAAAGTGTCCTCCTATTATGTTTTTGATGCCTTCGAACACTTGTTTGTCACTTCAAAAAATTAATAGTATTTATTTATATAAGATTTGGTTGGATTACTTGACATTATATAAAATTAATTGACATAAGGTTTGTTCATAACTACTTACAAAGCAACTTGGGCTGGGGTCACCCAAACAGCTCTTTCATTGTTGCGCTCGACTTCGGTCATGGGCGCATAGTTAGGATTACCTTGGGCAGCCGACGTCGATTGTTCGTTGCTCATCTAAAATATATTAATTTATTTTGTTTTTTGTTAGTACGATTATAATAGAAGATCAAATTTTTATATAAGTATTATCAATTGTAAATGTGTATAACATATTAAATTGGGTATAAGTTTAATATGAGGGTTTAATAATTGCTAATAAACAAATACTATAATTATCAATGAGTTGACCAAGTCGACCGAAGAATCGACCGGTTGGAGCTTATCAATGAGTTGACCCAGTCGATTCATTGATAAGCTGTATCCGGTCGATTCCTCGGGCTACGGCTTGAACCATGGATGAGCTAAATCACATGTAGCGACATAATGTCAGTACATGCGCTTGGGATAGTCCATCGATGGCTCAAGCCGCAGCCAGAAGAATCGACCGGTTGGAGCTTAACAAGGAATTGACTGGGTCAACTCATTGATAAGCTCCAACTGGTCGATTCTTCAATCGACTGGGTCAACTCATTGATAAATTATAGGATGAGTTTATTAGAAATTATTGGACCTCTCATATTAAACTTATACACAGTTTAATATGTTATACACATTTACAATTGAAAATACTTATATAAACTTTGATCTATATAAGTATTATCAATTATGTGAGTATATATAAGTATTATAAGTATTATCAATTGAAAATGTGTATAGCATATTAAACTGTTTATTAGTTTAATATGAGGGGTCCATATTTTTTCATAATAAGTTCTTTTATAATTTGGAAATAAATTGCTCTTCGAGGTAACATGTTAAACTTTTTGCAAAGTTTACATGAGAGGACATCATTTTTTTTATGTTTTAGATATATCAGTTTTATAAACAGTTTTAAAAAATTATAAAAACAGTACACTTTTTTTTATAAAGACTTTTTTTTGTAGAAAAATAGTATACTTATTATTATAAAAATCAGTTTTTGTAAAAACTTTTTTCTAGAGTTGCAGTATACTTTTTTATACAAACAGTGTATTTATTTTAATAAAAACAGTTTTTATAGAAACTGTTTTCTAGAAAAACAGAATACTTTTTCAGCAAAACAGTATACTTTTTTTTATAAAACAGTTTTTATATAATAAAAACTCTTTTTATCAAATCTATTTACTAATCAGTTTTTACAAAAAACTGTTTTTACAAAAACTGTTATAAAAAATCAGTTAATAAACTTTCTATAAAAACAGTAATTAGGAAAAACAATTTTTCATCCAGTTTTTAGAAAACAGTTTTTCTTAGATTAATTATTAAAACAGTTTATAAAAAACAGTTTTTTCAAAAACAGTTTTTATATAAACAGTTAACATAAAACAGTTTACATAAAAACAGTTTTTTTAAAACATTTTTTTTACTTTCCATAAAACAGATATTTCGAAAAATATGTTTTTATAAAACATTATTTTTTAAACTGCTTATATCCAGTTTTTAAAAAACTGTTTTATACTTCTTAAAATAATTATAAAAACAGTGTTTTATCCAATTTTTACTATTTTTACTAATAACAACTGTTTATAAAAAAACAATGTACTTTTTTACGTTTAACATAAAAATTCGGGAATATTTTTTAAATAATTGGGAAAACAGTATACTTTTTTATGTTTATTTTAAAATTTGTAATATTATAATGAAACATGTTAAGTTTGTGAAAGCTTAACATGAGGGGGGAATTTTTTTAAATATTTCGGGTTAAAACATGAAAGGCATAAACATTGTATAACTATAGAGAGGGATGCATATGAAACACTAAACATATATATTTAACATTAAACTAATTGTATAAACATGCATTAGTTCGAAAATTAAATATTTATTTAACACTAAACATATTTATTTAACAAATAAAGACAATTTATTTAAAAAGTGTGTTTAAATATTTTCATAAATTAAATTCGGAAAAAAGTTTATTAAGTAGTTTAACATGCATATGAACATTTATTAAACATGTAATAGTCTAAATCATTTAAACATAATTATCATGAATACAAAACATATGAATCATGCATATTAAACATATAAAACGAAATTATCATGCAAAACTACAAATCATGCATATAATAAATCATACATACAACTTTTGAACATTACAAAATGATATGAAACTAAAAATCATGTATCTGATCATGCATTTGAGTATACTATCATGCATTTTTGGAATTTTAATCAAATATTAGAAAATAAGATGAAAAGAACACATAACCTTGACTGAGATAAGAAGGGGCGGCGACGGAAGGCGGCGGATGCTAGGCGGCGACGCCGGACGGATTATTGTGGACGATGGCGGATGCTAGGCGGCAACGGCGGACGGCTAGGCGGCGACGTCGGATGGCTAGGCGGCGACGGCGGAACTATTCGAACTGGAAGAGAGGGAAGGGAGAAGGAAGAGGAAGTTTAGGGTTTGGGATATTTGGGGTGCGTAGGTTTTTTTTTAAAAAACGCTAAGTGTTTATTTTATATAAGGGTTTAGTCACGGTCATAGTCACGGTCTTGACCGTGACTAAACCCTTCGTAATTGACGATGTCAGGCCACAGAAGGCGAGCCGGTCAGAGCCGCCGCTGACCCGAATAGTCACGGTCCAATCCGTGACTATTACCGTGACTGATTCAAAATTTGAAAATAGTCACGGTCATAATCACGGATGAGGCCGTGACTATTCTGGTCAGCGCCGGCTCTGACCGTCAGGCCTGCCGCGGCCTGACTTCGGCAGTTACGAAGGGTTTAGTCACGGTATTGACCGTGACTATGAACGTGACTACGACCGTGACTTTTTAAATTATAAATGGATGTCCTGCGACCCAAGCATTTTGTGCAAAAAAATGACTAAGGTGCTGTTCTGTTCGTCTTATTCTTATTACTTATTGCTTATTCTTATTTTATTCAGATCAGATCAGATCAGAAAAATTCAGATCAGATCAGATCAGACCAGAAAAATTCAAATCAGATCAGAAACATTCAGATCAGATCAGAAAAGTTCAAACATGATTTATCACTTTTATTATTATATTAATTATTATTATTAATATTGTTATTACTATTATGATTATTATTATATAATTATTATTAATAATATCAATAATAGTATGATAAAAAAATAAGATATTAATAATAGTTATAATATTTTAATATAATAATAGTAATATAAATGCAATTATTAAGAAGACTATTATTATTATTATTAATTATTATTATTATTATAATTATTATTTTTATTGTTATTATTGTTATTATTATTATTATTATTATTATTATTATTACAATATAATAATAATAATATGAGTAATATGATTAATATTATTCTAATATTATATTATAATAATATAATACTAATTATAATAATAATAATCATATTATTATTATATTATTGTAATAATAATATTAATATAATAATGTGGTTATAATAATATTAATTGTATTTATATTACTATTATTAAATTATAATATTATAATTAATGTTAATATAATTATAATTATTAATTACAATTATTTCACAAACAATAATGATGAAGGAAAATATCAAATATGCTTGAAGTAATTAATTCACAAAATTGAAATTACAACAGCATAATTAGTCGCTATCAGAATCTTCATTTTCTACATATACAGTATCTTCTTCTGTATCTGAACCGTCTATCCATTCACCTTCTTGCTGATATTGAGCGTTTTGTTGTGCTTCATACATTTCAACAATTTCGCGCTCAGATGGAATGGTTAGGTCCAGAAGGTGTGTTTCTGGCATGACTTCAACACGTCCGCCAATTGGATCACTTAATTGGATGTTATAGTTGACCGTCTCAACAATAGGCGGAGGTTGGAAAAATTGTTGTTGAAAAGCATCTAGATCAACGTCCTTGTGTTGAGTTTGTGATATAATTTTCTTCGGACGGACAGTACATGCACACACCCAAGGATTCTTTGTCCGCCTTGTCGAAGGATATTCTGCATAATAAATCTGCGCTGCTTGTTGGGCGAGTATGAAAGGCTCGTTTTTCTCATACACACGAGAGTGGTTGACATCAATCATATTATACTTTAAATTTTTTCTCACACCACGTGTGGGATCGACCCATTTGCAGCGGAAAAGAACGCATGTCAATTTTTTCACAGCACAAGGCATTTCAAGTTCCAGAATCTCATGCAGCACACCAAAAAAATTGGTTTCCGAGTTATCATAACTGATGGTCGGGACACATAACCCGTTGTTCGTTGTTGGTCGACCCTGTCCGTAAGCGGCTGTGTGATATGTGTAACCGTTTATCACATATGACCGCCACACTTTGGCACTGGCACTTGGGCCCCACGATAATGCTACTAACAGAGGGTCGACAATCCCACGGCTATTGATCTGTAAAATATAACATGATAATAATTAATAATTATTACAAATTATTACGTAATAATATATATGATTAATGTGTGTATATATATACCTGATACTTGTACCAATTTACAAAATCAGAGTCCACCATTGCATCAATTTCATTCTCATGAAAGGTTGATAAAGAAGCTCTGAATTCACATGTCAGGATCCTTGGAACCCGGACAAATTAAAGACAAAAAGATGAAATGACTTTTCATGCACATGTCAGGAGGGAGATTGTAAGGAGTTAACATGACCGGCCAACATGAATAGTTCTTCTCAAACCTTCCAAAAGGAGCAAATCCGTCTGAGCACAATCCCAGCCGCACATTTCGTGGCTCCACAGCAAACTGAGGATGACAACGGTTAAAGTGTCTCCAGGATTCACAGTCCGAAAGGTGAGCCATCATAACCTCATTGGTTTCGTGCTCAACATGTCATGTCATGTGTTTCGCAGTAGCAGTCGAAGCGTACATCCTCTGCAGTCGAGGAGCTATTGGGAGGTAATACAGTTTAGACAGTGCCGACCTATGTCGTGGTTTCTTTTTACTTTGAGGAACAGGTTTGTATCTGTCTCCACCACAAAACTTGCAGAACTCAAGTGCCTCATCCTCCTTCCAGAACAACATACATCCTTCCGGGCACGCATCAATTTCGACACAAGGTAGCCCCAACTTAGACATTAACTGCTTCATGCGGTAATATGAATCAGGAAGGGTATGATCACGCGGTAGCATCCCTCCTACTGACTGCAAGACTCTATTCATGCAAGTTTCAGGGAGACTGTATTCGGATTTTATGTTCATAAACTCTGTAACGGCAGATAGCTGAGTGTATCCCTCACAATCAGCATACAGAGGTTGGTTGGCAGCTTTTAGAACATCCTGATATCTCTCAGCCAAACCTTCATCCACATAAGGTTGATAAAATGACAGATTTTCATCCGCATCTGGTTGATACGAGGTCGAGGCTTCAGGGGGGTCGTTAGATGGTTGTGGGGGGGTTGAACTGAGACATCGGTACACCGTATGCGTCATATACCATTTCTTGTTCCCACCTCATTTCGGCACGGTCTCCCCACCCACTCATCTCTGGAGGGACGTAACGAGACGAACCTACCGTTTGTGGTATAACAGATGGATCCAAAGGTTCGCCGTGAGAAGTCCAATTATAATAATTGGGTACAAAACCGACCGCGTACAAATCATACCCAACTTCGTGTGGCTCTTTAAATTTGAGATTTTTACACTTTGAACATGGACATCTTATTTTATCACCACTCATATATGCCGGATGTTCAAGTGCGAATTCAATAAATTCTCCGACTCCATCGAGAAAATTTGATTGCATTCTGTACAATACTGCATCTTTATCATACATCCAACTTCTATTTTGTTTATACATTATGCCTGAATATTATAATAAAAAATTATACAGGTTCAAAACTAAGGTAATTAATGTAACAATAATACTACGTTTAACTAATTTTAAGTAATTTATTTCACTAAATAATCAACTAACTAATTTTGACTAAATTAAATGAAATGCACACAATTCACAATAATAATGCACAAAATATAAGTAATTACCTAATACTTAAATTTAACTAATATTATAAAAAATTTAAGTAATTTAACACTACATCTAAATTAAACCTACGTTTAACTAAATTTAACTAATTCATTTCGTTATTTAATTAACAACCTTTTTTAAACACATTTCAATTAAACACATTAATTAATATTATCAAAAGTTTAACGAATCTAACTTAATTAATTAGTTAAAACCTACGTTTAACTAATTCATTTTACTTAATGCATCACTACGTTTAAACTTACGTTTAGCTAACTAATTTAACTTAATTAACACATAACTACGTTTAAACCTACATTTAACTAATTTTAATTAAATTATTTTGTAAACCTAAAAATTTAACTAATGTTATGACATCACCACGTTTCTAGTTAAATATGTTGCTAATTAATTAATAACCTCACTAATTTAATAGTTTTAATAATTTAAATTGAACCAACTAATTCTAAATAAAAGTAATAATTCAAATAACATACCTTATCTGCATAAACAGGGAAAATGACATAAGATAGACTACATCCTTCGATATTTGAAACAGATACTGTATTATATAGTACTGGGAATGAATTGGTGTGGTTCTGTTGAATGAGTTGGTCCTGCATATATAAAAAATTTAGTCACGGACTTAGTCACGGATTTGTCCGTCACTAAGCAAAACCGTGTACATTACGCGTCCAAACCGTGTAAATGACGTGCAAAGGACGAGCACGAATTTTTTTTTTTAAGTTTAGTGACGGAAGTAGTCACGGACATGTCCGTGACTATTTTTATCCGTACAGAATGCCGTTGTGAAAATTAAATTTTTTTTAGCCACGGACCGTAGTCACGGACACTAGTCACAGATTTGGTCCGTGACTAGTTTGTCACGGTCGTAGTCACGGACTAGTCATGGACTTTAAAAAAAAATAGTCACGGACAAAGCCGTGACTACATCCGTGACTAAACTTAGTCACGGTCAGATCCGTGACTAAAATCCTCCGACAGCCCCCGATTGCGTTTCCGGCGTGCCTTATTTTATTCTGGCGATGTAGTCACGGACAAATCCGTGAAGGGCTAAAAGGGCTAAAAGGGCTGTTATTCTGGCGTGCCTTACATTTAATTAATGTAGACCTGTTTGTTGGAAGGGCTAAAAGGGGCTTGGGCTAGAATTAATGAGCTGAAATCAAACGTTACGAAAGAGAACGTTTCTATTCAGTCCACCAGTCCACCCATTTATTAAACGTAATCAACATTTATTGAATCATTATTAATTTATTACTCCATATTACGGAGTATTATTTTAACATGTCTATATTCTATTCTGTAGTATTTCAATTTATATAGCATATAAACTACAAATGTAATTATAGTTTTTTTCACTTATGAACTGGATACATATGGACAACTAAATATAAGAATATAATGTTAGTTATACACTTAAACATGTAGTTAAATGTGTTCGTTTGATTGAGTTAAAATTATATTGTAAAATTGTAATTCGGGCAATGATTTTCATTATAATAACTAGATTGTTTACCCGTGCGTTGCACGGGATGCATATGTTATATGTTTAAGCATGTCATTAGATAACAGTGGAAATCTAATGAATAGTTTAACTAACTCGGATTTACATATGTTAAAAATTTGGAATGAATTTTTCAGAGCACAAAGTTGGATAAAGTTGGAATCACTTCGTAATAATAAAAATACTTTTTATTAGATATATAAATATTTTGTTACGTATTTGTGTTTATAAAATATACTACCTTCGTCTCACTAACATTGGGACATGAGGAGGTGACACAGTTATTAAGAAAAGTGAGTTTTTGTGATTGATAAAGTACGAATGATTTAGAGCCACACAAACTTTACCAAATTTGGAATGTGAAAATCTTAGTGGGACTCCCTGAAAAGGAAAAATGAGACAATCTTAGCGAGACGGAGGAAGTAATAACAAAGGATTCATGCAATTGAGGAACTCTTATTGGGAGTGATTGGATGCATTGTAACACTTATTTTTTAATAGGTATGAAACATTAAATGTCTAATTGGAGGGAAAAGCAAGATGTCACACCTTGTTAGTTTATATTATTATAGATTTCATGAAAGTTATAAATTGATTAATTTCTATACTTTTATGAAAATATTTTTAATGAAAAAAAATTTCATATCATTTTTATATTGTAAATAATTTCTTATAAAAATATATTATACGAAGTATATTGTTCAAAATTTAACTTGATTGATAAAAAACAAAGATGACAACATTTTAGAGAAACAATGGAGTATTATACTAGTAGTAGTATGTGTGCATACATTGAACGTCGATGCCTAGGTCCGCTACTGACCATGAACCACAAATTTTTTACCAAAAAGGGAAAGTGAAATTCTTTTTGGGATGGACGAAAAGGGAAAGTTGAAAGTTTTTTTAGGGGCAGAAGGAATACATACAGTTTATTTAAAGGGTTAAATTGAGCTTTCTTACAAGAACGCATTGCCCCTATATTACACCTCATAGTTTCCAGGAACTGAATGTGGATCTATTCATTAGTGCAACTAGTTTTAACACGACAAATCATGCATGTGGAGACCAAATTAAAGTTCTAAATTGGAATAATTCTTAGCAAAGTGTACAGTTTGTGGATGCACAAACGTCAGGATGATGAGGACATTTAGAGGTGATTTGGTAAGTGAAGGGGCAAAAGATGAAAACGACAAAAGCAACTCAAGGTCCAAGGATGATAAAATCTAGTGGCCTAATTGGTATGACTACCAATTATTTTTATTTTGACTCATTGTTTTTTAAATGAGTGGAGTTGATTTGTTAAGTTTGGTTTTAGAATAAAAATCTCAATGAAGAGTAAAAGGAGCTTAATTATGATGCAAATTATCGAATTAAAAAATATCACTAGTTCTATAGGAGTACAAATAGAACAAACTATAAAAAATATCCCGTGTACTAATTTATTCATACGATTTAAATTAATACGGAGTATCTGATTTTACAAATATTAAATACTCCGTAATAAATAAATTGCATCCTCTCACAAGCCCACAACCATCACAAACCGTCAACCATTAGTTCCGATCACTGCCGTTAATCTCTGTCACTATAAATGATCTTATATGATCTTGCTAATGATACCATTTTACTACCATTGTTCCCATTTTAAAATTTATATATACACAAAACTACATTACTCTTTGTAGTCACACTGTCCATGTTAAGATCACCATCATCACACATTTTTATTGAGAGTCTTCACAAAAAAATGTAGTGACGGTGATGCATGTCACAGTGGCCAGGTCAATAGATAAGGACATCCAGTGCACAAAAAAAGGTCATTAGGTCATATATTAAATCAATACAATCCAAAAATCAACCTTGAAAACCCAAAAAAACTAGAACCAAATGTGAGATTGAGAGATCATCACATTTTCAAACTTGAACAAATAAAATCAGTAAGAAAATTAAAATCAGAAATAAACGAATCAAGAGAGGATGAGAGAGGTGAATATTTTATCTTTGGTTGAACGACCTAAATAGTTGGATCATTCAGACAAATCAAGTTATTAACTACTTTCGAAAAGAATTACAAAGAAAATAATCTAATTTGTACTGAATAAGAAAATAACCTAATTTGTACTGAGAAAGAGAAGCGGGTAAATCGCGCAAAAGCCACTTTGCCGATTTGATTTGGAAATTGGAAGAATTATTTAACCTTTTTTCATTTAATTAAATATGGAAATTGAAAGGGTTCTTTAATCATCCTTTTGGTTTTGTATCTGTTGGGCCTTCAGCCCATTCATTTAAAGGTGTTTCCAATCACTTTATATACAGATTTGGCGCGGACGGCCTGACGGGAAGTCTAGTGCGGCCAAGGTCATTCGGGTTTCTTTCCCGTGTAATTTTTAGTGAATTGTTTTTTTTGCATGTTTTTCATGAAGTGTTGTGTATGCCCACAAAGTTTCAGATTAAAATTCAATTGAAAAGTTGGATAAATAAATTATTAAAATATATTGCGCTTTATATATACATAAAGTGCAATACATTTCAACATTTATTTAATTGACTTCTTGATCAAATTTTAAATTGAAATATTGTGAAGATAATCTACAATTGATGAAAAACATGCTTATAAAATTTATCAAAATATTTCATCAGGAAGGATCCCAAATGACCTTGATCGGATGACGGTTACCGTGTGGATTGCCTAAGAAGATCATTTCTCCACACATATATACGAAGTATACTATACATATTTTACAAAAAGTAAAATTTATAGTTTGGAAAGCCTTGTGCAAAGGCAATGTTTACCCAACCCCGTCTACTACCCTCGGTGATGATCAATAGTCTATGGTCTATACGACTTTATAGAGAATTTATATATGGTTGATGGCAGGGATGGATTTAGGGGGGTGCGGGGGCGACCGCCCCCCTTGGACATTCAATTTTTTTTATCATATACGTAATATTTTCAAAAAACTTTCATAATTTAATAAGATTCGCCCCCCTTAGCTTTTAATGATCAAAGTTAGTATATAGTCTTACATGATGTAATACTTAATTGGAGATTTGAAAGAATAAACATCTAAAATAATTTACATAACTTAAACAAACAAACAATAGAGTAACTCGTTATTTAAGATTTAGGATACTTATTATATAAGAATTCCTGGTTTTGTAATGTTTAATTATCTTTATTAGATAACAAGTACTGGATTTTGTAAAACATATATCAAACAATATTAAATACCAGACACACTAATTACACAATTTTTAGATCACGTGAAATGAATCCAAAATATAAATATTTATAGACATTAGATTACATAATTCATTTACTTCTTGGTTTCTAAAAATAATTTATTGCATGGATAATAAACTTTAAATTATTATAGAATTAATAAAAATATTAAAATATAATATGCGCCATATATACGTGTGTGTGTATGTGGTGCACATTATTCTAAAAATAACAATCTCATACATACTAATATACTACTATTGTAATATTAAGAAAACTTCTCATGAGTCATGACTCATGAACACCCTCCTTGGTGGACAAAAATTACAATTTAATAACCGATTTATGAGGTTAAACAATGTAGAAGTTATTAAAAATGTATCGGTTGATGTCTTTGTCATCGTCTAAACTTAAAATGTATTAGATTTAAATGTCGTTCGGGTTGTGCATGTATTAATGTCATTTTTTGAATAAAAATAGCCGCATAGCCCCACAGTAGCGAAAAAATTTCGCCCCGCTACACTAGGGAAAAAAAATTCACCCCGCTACACTAACGAAAAAAAATTCACCCCCTACACTAACGAAAAATTTCGCCCCCCTTGACTCAGAATCCTAGATCCGTCCCTGGTTGATGGCTCTTCAAAAACTATGTTTCCAACGTAATGCACGCAGGGGCAGGCCTGATAGTGTTCAAAGGTGTTCATGTGAACACCCAGAAATCTAAAAAAAAAATAATCAAAACGACGTAGTTTTGAGAAAAATATTAAACGCCGACGTTTAGACGTTTTTCAGAAGCCCAAACCTGCGATTCCACTCTCCATCTTCCAGAAATTTTTCCGCAACCCGTCCTCGTTATTCCTGAAATCCCAAACAATCTGCGTTGGTCAGATTCTTAATTCACACACCGACACACGCTAGCTCCAGTGCTTCAGAAACCCATTCTCCATGCTTCGATTTTTTCTGACTTTCCGGGCTTCCCGCAGGTTGTCGACTTGTTTCTCTATGTATTTCTGAATTCGGTTTCTCTATCAAGTATCAATTGTAAATGTATGTGTATTTTTAATTTTGAATTGTGGAAGAAATATGATAATAATATAGGGGATGATGAGTATTGATCTATGTAGCACGGAAACTCTCGGGAAAGAGTACGTTTCCCGTTTCGGAAACTCTCGGAAACTCTTTGGAAACTCTCCAAATAAGCCTTTTTTGAACAAAAGTTGACGTTTCCCGTTTCCCGTTTCCAGGGGCGGATCTAGCATTTACGTTCAGGTAGGGCCAAAAAATTTATTAAATAGCGTATATTGCAAAAAAATCAAAATGTATTATAATAATATTATAGAAATGTCAAAGAAAAAAAGTTCATCTAATAGAACCGTCAATACAGTTATCTTAAAAGTCATAGATATTGAATCGAAGTTTTATCGGTTACCCAAATGTTTAGTACCCTTTTTTAGGTTAGTTTCTCGAAAACCAGATAAACGGATTTTTTAAACTCCAAAATATATACTTAAGTGTAAAAAAACTAGTTTTCACCTATCAAACCCAATGAATTCACCTAATTAGTTTTTCAGACCAATATTCAAAATCGCAATGAATTGAACTAATTAATTTTTAGGACAATATTCAAAAAGCCGAATCAATTGAATTAATAGGTTTTTCAGACTAATATTCAAAAGCCCAATCAATTGAACTAATTGGTTTTTCAGTTTAATATTCAAAAGTCCAATTAATTGAACTAATTAATTTTTCATGCTAGTATTCAAAAATCAAAAGTCCAAAATTCAGACTTTAAAATTAAGTAGAAACTTAATTTAATTGAACTAATTGAATAGATACTTTAAAAAACAAAACAAAATTGCTGCTCTGACTGGGAATCAAACACACAACATCTATGCGGTAAGGTCAGGCTTCTACCATCACGCAGGAATGGATATTGTGAAAATATTGATGTTTGTTATTATTATACCATATCTTCACAACATATATACTATATATATATATATATACTAGTAAATATTTTTTTTTGAGGTTGGGCCTAGGCCCTCACTGGTCCTATACCAGATCCGCCCCTGCCCGTTTCCTCATGATTTTCACGCTTTCGTGCAACATTGGTATTGATTAATGATTATCAATACCCTCCTGACTTTTGAGTTCTTTGCCCCTTTCTTCATACGGAATAGTAAATGATTATTATCCTTTTTTTAGTAAAAGATTATTATCGATATATGGAGCACTAAGATAAAATAGCGAGTTATTTCCCGGGGAGGGGTACTTTCCAATCTTATTTCCCAAAGTAGGGTACTTTTAAACTTATTTCCCAAATAAGGGCATTTTTGCCTCGTCATCGTTCCATGTCAGCACTGAAACTAAATTCTATTTCCACATCATTTATCCGCCACCTCATCAATCCAAGTCAGCACATATATTTACCGCCACCTCACTAATCCAAGTTAGCAAAATGTGTCATCTAAAAAATAAAAAAGCGAAGCTTGTGGGAATCGAACCCACGCCCAAGAAATTCCAAATAGCAAGCCTTACACCAGCGGACCACTTCCTTTTGTTGTTACAATCTTAAATTTAAGCGTACTTATAATAATAATCGTTATATATGGAGTGATAGCAATAATAATAATAATAATAATAATAATAATAATAATAATGGTAATAATAATAATGATAATATAATAATAATAATACTAATACTAATAATAATAATAATAGGAAAATAATTTAAATATCCCAAACTTTGAAGAGAGTGAGGTAAGCATCCCAAATTTACATATGCAATATATATACCCTAAATTTCATATAAATTAGCACCACAACTATGTATTTTTTATTCAAAAAATGTAAACTTATGGTGTTTAGCATAATGTTTAACATGCGTAAACTTTTATATATGTGTAGTGAAAGTGTCATAAATTTACTTTAAAAAAGAACAAAACCAAGTTTGTGGTACTAATATTATTTTTTCTATAAAGTTCAACGTATAAATATTATATATGAAATTTCGGGATGCTTACATCAAACATCTTCAAATTTTAGAGTATTTAAATTATTTTACCCCAAAAACAATAATAAAAAAAATCACAATATATAATAACAATAATTAAAATTAATAATTACAATAATAACAGTTATTATGATAAGTATTGTTATTATTATTGTTATTACTATGACTATCACCACTACTACTACAACAACAACTGCTACTACTACTATTATTATTATTATTATTATTATTATTATTATTATTATTATTAATGCTGCCACTACGTATTACTCTGTATATAACAATTATTAGTATAAGTATGGTTAAACTTAATAATGCAACAACATATAAAAGTGGTTCGTGTAAGGCTAGCAATTTGGATTCCTTGGGCGTGGGTTCGATTCCCATAGCCTCCTTTTTTTTGTTTTTTAGATGACACATTGTCACATTGTGCTAACTTGATTAGTGAGGTGGCGGTAAATATGTGTGTTGACTTGGATTGATGAGGTGGCGGATAAATGATGTGGAAATAGAATTTAGTTTCAGTGCTGACATGGAATGATGACGAGGCAAAAATGCCCCTATTTGGGAAATAAGTTTAAAAGTACTCTACTTTGGGAAATAAGATTGGAAAGTACCCCTCCCCGGGAAATAACTCGGTGAATAGCTATCTAGAATCAAATTTGCATTAATTGCAATTTTTGTTTTCTTTTGGACTGAAATTTGTTCGCCTATTTTGATTTGATATGGCCCAATAAACGTCTGGTCTCTGTGTATTTTATAAATTATAACTATAAAAGTCTGATCTGTTCTAATTTGGTCTGGTCAGGTTTGAGACTGAAAACAATTCAAAAGAAAACATCCTAAGAGCCCGTTTGGAGACCTCTTTTTTCGGCTTATCAGGCTTATCAGCCAGTTTTTTCACCAAACACGTAACTTTTACTTTTGTGTACTGAATTGTGTAATAAGCAGAAAAAGTAAGGTTGAGTTACTTTTCTGGCTGTATTGGCTGAAGTTACTGTAGAGGACTATTTTAGCTATTTTTACATGTAATTTTTTCTATAATTTATTAATAAAATATATTTTTAAAATATTTTTTTCTTGAATCAGTAGAATCAGCCAAAACAGCCACTTCAGTCAGAATTTCATAAATTTCAGCAGAATCAGCCAAAACAGCCGATTTTCGTGCTACAAAATGGGCTCTAAATTTTGAAACTGTTGTAGTATTAATATTAGAGTATTATTAATTTGTGTTGATGGGAGCAATTTTTTTAGATTTGTTTTATAGTTTATGTTATTATTAAACAGGTTTGGAAAGTGTAGTAATTTTCTAGTTATGTAGTAATTTTTTTATTGACTTATTGTTAAACATGAGCACCAGAAAAAACGATGTAGTAATTTTCTTATACTCCGTACTTTATTAACTTATTACGGAGTATGATTTACATTTTAATGAAAGTAGTTTTTGATGGCTAAACATACCATTGTTGAATTATTGCATTAGATATGATTATTGAGATAATTTTAATTTTATTTTAGATTTGAACACCCAAAATGTAAATGCTAGATCCGCCACTGAATGCACGAGAGCAATATATTTATATTATTTTTTTCGAAAAAGAGAGCAATGTGTTTTTAATACCTATAATTAACAGGGTCATTCAAATAAGTAAGATAATTGCATTGCGAGTTTGCGACATTGCGTACAAACATCCAAGTCCGTTTCAATTACTGGCAGTTGAGAGAAATAGGGGGTAGCTGTTAATACTAATATAGAAAACCGAACGTGTCTAGCATCTGGCCTATTAGCTCAGTTGGTTAGAGCGTCGTGCTAATAACGCGAAGGTCGCAGGTTCGAAACCTGCATGGGCCACTTTTCTTTTGTCTTGTACAGGTCTTCCAAAAGGTCGGGGCAGATTGCATAATCTGTCACCCTCTCATGTTCTCAACCATACAAAGACTGAACATTTGCTTTCTTTGACACGGACACGCATTTCCTTTTCCTCACTTTTCATTTTACGCACCTATGTAGACAGTTGAGGTTTGGATATATGACACTAACATACTAGTATATCTGTTGGGATAATGGGCCTGGCCCAATGTCATCGGCCCGTTATCCCCGAGCTTCGACCCAACTAGGCTCGAGGCGCGGTCTTACGAGCGGGAATGGCCCCGTGCACATTGACTCATTTGTCGGGCCGGTTCGCCCTTTAGCTTGAACGTGCATTATGTATTTGGGCTAAGCCCACATAGATTAGACTGTTGGGGCCTGTGATGGATGCCTATAAATAGACCATCACCCCCCATGTATTGGCTACGTCACTTTTGCTATATTGAAGTGCTGCCACTTTTCCTCTCAAGTTATTTTCTACCAACATTGGTGCTTTCATTGAGAGCTATTCTCTCATTCTTTCGGTAGAAACTTTGAAGAAGACGAAGATGGCAGGAGCATCGAGGCAGGAGCGAATTTCCATTCACACCGAACGCTCGGAGCAACCCAACGGCCAACGTATGAGAAGTCAAGTGGTGAGGCCAATGGGAGATCTGAGGAACAGCCTTTCGAGCCCTGGAGACCTGAGGGGTTCGCTGAACAACAGTCGTGGGAGGCGACCCGTCCATGAGCGACTCGGAAGAGGGCGTCGTGCTGCTCTTCGCGGGAACCCGACGCCACTCGATGTTGGGGTGCAGGCACTACAGGAGGCTACCCGTGCCATTGAGGATTTGGCCCAGGGGTTTCGAAGACTTATACCACAAGAGGCAGAGAACGAGCGTTTGAGCAACATCACTCCTAGGGACGTCGAAGTGTCCTCCGGGCGGTATGAAGGGAGACGCACCAGCACTAACGGTACCAGAAGGGAGTTGCCCCGGCATGTCGAACAACCACAGCAACCCGGAAGGAGGCCTTCCCAGCAACAACCTTCCCGGGAAGGAGGGGATGATTCATATTATCTCCCCCGCCAACCGGGTAGGCGGGCCGGTTCCCCGAGCGGACGTCAGGCTGAATTTCGTCTTCCCGTGCATGAGAGGATGGCAGAGTCTTCCGTGCAAGCTCCGCTCCGGGCTGGACGAGTACGGGCCGAAGTGGCCCCTGACGCAGTGGAAGATCTAAGGCTAAGGCTGGATGAGCTGAGGAGAAGGGTCGTCGGGGGAGAGCCATACGTGGCCGACCTCCACATCCCGGAACCATTCACTCGTGCTGTGATGGAAACACCGTTGCCAAGGGGGTACAAACCTTGCAATATAGAGACTTACAAGGGCACTTCAGACCCACAACACCATATATCACGATATCTGTCATATATGGTCATGATGGGATATGAAGACGCCATACGATGCAGGGGATTCGCAGCTACGCTAGACGGCCCGGCTCGAGAGTGGTATGACACACTGCCCGATGGGAGCATCGGAAACTTTAGGGAGCTAGCCAGGCGTTTCCTCTTAAGGTTCGCCGGCTCCCGGGACGTGAAGAAAAATTTCAGTCACCTATTCGGTCTTAAGCAGGGAAGGAAGGAGGCGTTGTCTGCCTTTCTGACAAGGTGGAGAGCGGAGTCAGTCAAGGTCCAGGGCCTTGACGACAGGACTGGGGTAGCTATGCTGACGCATTCTATCCGGTCAGGGGAGCTCTACAAGGATTTCGTCAGGAATCCACCAACTCTATACGAGGAAGCCTTGGGGCGTGCGGACCGCCAGGCGGAGGCAGAAGACGCCGAGCGGAGGAAAAAGGATGAAGAAGAAGGAAAAAAAGAAAACAAAGGAAAACGTGATGAAACAGAAGATGAGAACACTGACGCGAAGCTTGGTGGCAAGAGTGGAAAGTTCAAAGGAAAAAGGAACAAAAGCAAGGGAAAGATGGATGTCCCGAGCGGTCCACTCGTACCAACCAAGCACCTGACCCCTTTGGCTCAGCCAGTCGGAACGATTCTCGACTATGCAGAGGAGCAAGGCCTGGTAACCTTCCCTGAGGAGTGCGACGTGGTCACCGCCAAGCGGAATACTGACCAGTACTGTAGATTCCACAAGAATTTTGGACATGACACGGACGAATGCATTGTCCTCCGGAGGCAAATCGAGGCGCTCATCAAGCAGGGGTACCTAAGCCAATTCATAGGAAAGCAGGGAACCCACCAGCATAAGAAGAATCTGACGTGGAAGCGGTCCGACCAGGCTACCACGTCCAAGGAGAAGCAGCCCACGGATCAGTCGACGAAGAAGCGTGAGCTCGGGGCTTTGTCTGATGACGAAGAATGTGACCTAGAAGGGGGACCCCGTAAGCATTTCAGGTGTTCATACATCATTGGCGGCCCCCAGGGAGGCGACACATCTGGCGAGAGGAAACGGTGGGCTCGATCCCTATACGTCGGGGAGATTACCCGGAAGCCCGTGGAGAAGAGGTCGAAAAAGGACCCAATCTACTTCACCGACGCTGACTTGCCACCTCTCCCGCCGCCGCATAGAGACGCCTTGATGATCAAAGTGGAAATTAATAACACTATCATTCACCGAGTTCTTGTAGACAACGGAAGTTCGGTGAACGTGATGTATTATGACACATTCTAGGGCCTTGGACTAAGCACATCTGATTTGAGCCCCGTTAAAACCCCGCTTTCGGGATTTACCGGAGACTCAATCGAATCGGAGGGCAGTGTGGTACTCGCGGTAATGGTTGGCTCCGAGCCTTGCATAGCTAGATTGAACGTCGAATTCATAGTCGTACGTTTAACTTGCCCGCATAAAATCATCATGGGGCGGCCCGCTTTAGAGGACTTGAAGTGTATTATATCACAAGAACACTTATGCATGAAGTTCCCTACCCCGAACGGGGTCGGAGTAGCCCGTGGAGATCAAAGGATGGCACGGAGCTGTTACATGAAAGCATGCAAGCAGCTCGGACAAAAGGACCTCAGGGTCCACACCATCAACAATAAGGCTATGAAATATGAGGAGGGTCAGCTCCGTGCTGAGCCAACCTCCGAAGTCGAGGAAATTCAAATCGATCCCGAGCACCCGGACCGGAAAATAAAGATCGGTACGGGACTCCCGGACAAGCTGAGGAAGAAAATCATCCAAGTATTGGTCACTTTCAGTGCTATCTTCGCATGGGGACCGGAAGACATGCCGGGATTGGACAAGAACGTGGCCGTCCACAGGTTAGCAGTTGACCCGACAGTGAAGCCAGTCCAGCAGAAGAGGAGATACCTCTCCGTGGAGCGAAGGGAGTTCGTGAAGAAGGAGGTTGCTATGCTCTTAGCCATTAAGCATATCAAAGAGGTGTTATACCCGGAATGGCTGGCGAATGTGGTCCTTGCACCAAAGCCGCCAACTTGGAGGATGTGTGTGGACTACACGGATCTCAATAAGGCATGCCCGATGGATCCCTTTCCTTTGCCTAACATTGATCAGTTGGTTGACGGGACAGCCGGGTGCGAGCTCCTTAGCTTCATGGACGCGTTCCGGGGATATCATCAGATATTCATGCATGAAGACGACGCGGAGAAGACTTCATTCATCACCCCGGAAGGAGTCTTCTGTTATTTAGTCATGGCTTTTGGATTGAAAAACTCAGGGGCAACGTATACGCGTATGGTGGCAAAAGTGTTCCGGACCGTGCTGGGTAGAAACATGGAGGCATACGTCGACGATATGATCGTCAAGAGCACCCAGGCGACCGACCATGCGGACGACCTGGCAGAGATTTTCGGGATCATGAAGGCAGTCCGGCTGCGCCTAAACCCCAAAAAATGTACCTTCGCTGTCCAGGGAGGTAAGTTCCTAGGATATATGGTCACGCGGAGGGGAATTGAACCAAATCCTGAGAAGGTAAGAGCGATACTTGACATGGAACCCCAGAGATCGGTGAAGGAAGTCCAAATTCTTACCGGCCGTTTGGCAGCCCTCGGACGCTTCATGTCTAAGTCCGCCGAGAAATCCCTACCTTTCTTCCGGGTCTTAAAGAAGCAGAATGGTTTTGTATGGACTGACGAATGCCAGAGAGCCTTTGAAGATTTGAAAAAGTACCTCATCTCTGAGCCTCTACTCAGTAAGCCAAAGAGGAGGGAGACATTGATCCTATACCTCGGTGTTTCCCAGGGCGCGATCAGCTCCGTGCTGGTTCGCGAGGCGGATGGTGTTCAACACCCGGTCTATTACGTGAGCAAGGCTCTCCAGAACGCTGAACTCCGATACACCCCGCTTGAGAAGACTATCTACGCTGCTTATATCACGGCAAAAAAGTTGACCCATTACTTCCAGGCACATCCGATCAAAGTCTTGTCGGAGCAACCTTTGGGCGCGGCACTAAGGACTCCCGGCACGACTCGGGTCGTGAAATGGTCGATGCTTCTCAATCAATACGAAGTAGACTTCCAACCCCGATCATCAATAAAAGGACAGGCACTCGCAGATTTTATTGTCGAATGCACGGCAAGAGAGGTGACAGAGAAGCAGAGGGACAGTGAAGAGAAGTGGTGGACGCTAGCAACTGACGGATCCTCCGGAGTCAAAGGCTGCGGAGGTGGAGTTGTTCTCACTTCGCCTGAGGGATTCCGAGCCTACTATGCTTACCGTTACTTGTTCAAGGTATCAAATAACGAGGTAGAATATGAAGCCTTACTATCTGGGTTACGACTGACTGCGGCCATGCGAGCAGAATGGGTTACAGTGAAGTGTGATTCCCGGCTAGTCGTGTCCCAGGTCAAGGGAGATTTTGAGGCAAAAGAGGAGAGAATGGCGAAGTACAGGGATGCTGTCAGGGAACTGCTTGGATTGTTCAAACAAGCAGAACTGGTTTGCATTCCGCGGAACCAGAATGCAGATGCCGATCTCCTGTCTCGCTTATCGCATGGGTTACCCGAGCACATCTCTAAGATTTCCCGGGTTGAGGAGATGACGACCTCTAGCATAGCAGCCTCTCCGTCTGTGACCATCTTACCCTTACATCAGGTAGCTTGGAGCTGGGTGGACGATTTGCTACACTACCTAGCCGACGGAACCTTGCCCGTTCAGGAGGAGGAAGCAAGGCTTGTCCGACGACGAGCCCCGAGCTACGTTGTCTTGGATGGCAAGCTGTACAAACGATCCTACAACGGAACACTTCTCAAATGTTTGAGGCCGCATGAAGCAGACATGATCATTGCGGAGCTTCACGGTGGAGTGTGTTCTGCCCACCAAGGAGCATGCACGCTAGCCAGAAAGGTTATTCTGCAAGGATATTTCTGGCCTACGATTATGAAGGATTGTGCTGATTATGCAAGGAAGTGCGACACATGTCAGAAATTTCAGAAAGGTCCGGGAAGGCCGGCAACGATGTATACACCTATCAGCACTGCTTTGCCATTCACCCGCTGGGGAATCGATTTGGTTGGTCCCCTACCGAACGGATCAGGGAACAGGAAATTCGTTATCGTAGCCGTGGATTATTTCACGAAGTGGGTGGAGGCTGAACCACTGGCAAGCATAACTCACCTCCAGTGCAAGAAGTTTATCTGGAAGAACATCTTCTGCCGGTTCGGAGTTCCCCTGCAAATCATCTCCGATAATGGTAGACAGTTTGATTGTGAACCGTTCAGGCAGTTTTGTTCCGAGTGGGGCGTGGAGTCCAGCAGAGTATCCGTCTGCTACCCCCAAGCAAACGGACAGGTAGAAAACACCAATCGTACAATCGTGGACGGACTCCAGAAGAAGCTGGAAGCCCTTGGAACTGCCTGGGTCGAAGAGTTGAGCAACATATTATGGACATTCCGAACAACTCCTAGGAAGGCGACAGGAGAGACTCCCTTTGCTCTATGTTATGGTTTCGAGGCAAGGGCACCCTTTGAAGCAGTAATCCCTAGTCGGCGGGTAGAAGAATTTGAGCCAATCAGCAATGAAGAAAGGCTCCGAGCTGAACTCCACCTCATTGAAGAGAGGAGGGACCGAGCATTTATTAAAGCAGAGAATTACCGCAGACAAGTGAAGTCTTATCAAGACAACAAGGCAGTGCTCCGGAGATTCGACGTAGGGGATTTTGTGTTGAGACGGAGGAAGGCAAGTAAGCCGACCGAAGGAGGGAAACTCTCCATCAAGTGGGAGGGGCCCTACATTGTTGAGGCCGTGGTCAGACCCGGGACTTACAAATTGAGGACCACGGCAGGGAAGCTTGTGGATCGCGTGTGGAATGCGGAGCATCTCCTTAAATTTTATCAATAATACTATGTAATACTTAGTCCTTTCATTATTTCAATAAGACTTTGTTTGCTTTCCTGTTTTTTGATCTTGAATTTAATGAGGTCCGACCTCACTTGGATTAAACGGGCGGCGGCTACAAATAATAATAATAAAAAAAATATATAAAAAAAAAATAATAATAATAATAATAACAATAATAATAAAAAAAAAAAAGAGTATATATATATCACGCCCCGCTCTCGGTGTTTAGGCGACCACGGCTCGGCTTTCGGGTAAGAAAATACTTAAACTATTTTCTAAGCCTAAAGTTAGCTGCTCGGTCGGGGCAATTGTAAGGCCGGCTTCCGGGTCGAAAAGGTGTGCGGGAAGTCGTGCTCCAAGCCCTTCTCGTACATCCGTTGTCTAAAATTGCTGCCTAAACAGCTCGCATACACGTATGATCTAGTCAACAATGCGACAACTATATGACTGGTCCCCGGACCGAAGGAATGCGAATGGTCGCGCTCCGAGCCCCTTTCGTACATCCGTTGTCTGACGTTGGTTGGCTTAGCAGCCCGCATACGCGCTTGACGGGATCAACGGTGCGGGTCCGTTCTGGTCTGACCATGCAGGGCCTTGCCCTTACGTTTGGCCGACTTCAGCTCGACTTTCAGAAAAGGAATAACCAGAATATATCCTAAGTATGAAACTAGTTGTACAAGTCAGGGTGGTGTAGGACCGACCTCCGGGTCGAAGGTATGCGAGAGGTTGCGCCCCGAGCCCCTCTCGTACATCCGTGGTCCAATCGCTGGCCAAACAGCTTGCACAACTTGTCGGTCCTCGATCGACAGTGTGCGGGTCAGCCCGCCTTACCTAGCAGGGCGTGGTTGAGGTCAACCTTGTTGACTTTCCACCCCTCGAGGCCTAGGTGGGGAGCCAGATCCCCGATAAGTTGTCCAAGTATTCTTGAACGAAAAACACTTAGATAAATTGTAAGGATAAAGAATGCACGCGTAGAAGCTCAAATATCAAGTAGCCTGCTAATAAATAATAAAATTGAAGACATAGATCCGGGAAGCAAAATAAAATGTCAAAACATCTCGCTCAGAAAACTAGAGTGAAACTACGATCTATAGTCTAAGGATCGAGCGGCTCCTCGGGAACACCTTGGAGAATAGTCTCGAAATCAAAGCCACAGGTAACATCCACCAGGTCATGAGGAACTCCCGGGAACGTTTGAGGATTCCAGCGTGCATGGCCATCACCATCGCCCGTCATATCCTCCTCGTCAGGGTCAGGCACGAGCTCGGGCAAGCCGAACTTCTCAGGTTCAAAGTCAGGAAAACGCTCTATCAAGCTCTCATATAGGGTCTTCTGCATGTCATATCGACCGCACCTAAATGAGAACAAGTCCTGCTCCTCGCGCCAGTCGCGCCCTTCCCTGCTTCCGAGCCACTCGCGGATGTGCTCTGCGCGGGGAACATCCGTCTAGGAAGAAACGAGCTTCGTAAATTCCTGGGAAGCTTTGAACTCTGCGATTGCTTGCCGCCCCGCGTCCTCAGTCCGGGAAGCAAGAAGCTCGGTGAACTCCTGTGAAGCCTTGAACGTTGCAATTGCTTGTTGCCCTGCCTCCGCAAACGACGCCTCTAGCTGGCTATACTCGGACTTCAGCTGATCACACCTTGACTGGAGATCGGTCAGGGCTCTCTTATTTTCTTCATTGCAGGCGGTAAGAATCCTCAGGGCTGCCTCCGCTCCATCGGCATGCTGCTGAGCCTGGGTAGCCTGAAGATTGGCCTCATCAGCCTGACGCTGGAGCTCCGCATGTTGGTCTTTCATAGCACGGAGCAATGCGGCCAGATCCATCAGACCCTGCAGAGAAATTGAGATCATTCATGGAATATTTGTCAAAGATCGCAAGCTAGAGCAATACTGATAGTTGGGAATAGGGGGATCAACCTCAGTGTAAGCCCGGGTGGAGCGCTCTACTAGGGGAAGGACACCGATAGCAGCCAGATACTCCCGGCTCTCGGAAGACATCAAGGAAGGGGCCACGTTAGCTATTTGTTCCGCCTCTATAATTGGCGGGATGCTGGAAACGAGATCGGGGCCGGTGGCGGAAGGGGAGCGAGACGAGCCAGACGCCTTCTGTTGGGATCCTATCTCTTTGCCTGGCATGATGGCTAACTTCGGGCCCGTACCCTTCTCAAGGCCTCGCTGCTCACGAGAAGCTAGAGACCCGCACTCCCCCTTGTTGCTGGGCGGACCTGGATTAGATGACAGGGAGCATGGTCTAACATCTCTCTTTGCAGCCAAGGCAGCAAGTTCGCTTCTCCGACCTGACACATCTGCAAAGAAATGGACGTGGTGAATAAGGATTCTATCAGGCGGATTGTTTCTCTTACCTGCCCTAAAAAGCAAACTACACCTTTTCTCCTCTTAGCAAGGGGCTCCTCTCCGGCGGGGGGAGACTTGCGCTTCTCCTTAGCACCATCGGGACCTAAGTGAGATGTCGAAGGACGAGATTTAGCATCCTTCTTCACTGCCAGATTAGCAAGTTCACTTCTCCGGCCCACCGCACCTGCAAGAAAACAAACGAAGTAAGCTGGAGCTGTTCGGATCGGGTTGCCTTCCCTAACCTGACCTGGAAAACGATTCATACTTTTGTTCTTCCCAGCAAGTTTCTCTCCACGGGACGGGGAAGCTGCGCCCTTTCCTGCAACATCGGATGGGGAAGTCCCGCGCTTCTCTCTACCGTTGGACGGGCCAACGTCAGATATTGGGGGCCGAGGGTTAGCATCCTGCGCCACAGCCAGAGCAGCAGAGGGCCCCCTCCTACCTGTCATATCTGTGGTAAATAATAAATGTCAGTGAACAAGGATAAGACCCGGCTTAGAATAATGAGGTATTTCCCGCACACGGAACTCACCCAGATGTGAAGTGATCGGGAAAGGACTCCCCTGAAATAGAACGTCAATCTCTCTCTGAAGATCGGGAGTGAGGGAGACAGATTCATACTTGCGCATCCAAGTACCCCAGGTGAATGTAATGGGAGACGCAACGGGAGCAGACGCCCAAACCCATTTACTTTGCCACCTCTTATTATTGTCAGGGTGCAGACCGAACAGCTTACGAGTCTGTGCTTGATGGAGCGACCAAAATCCACCCTCATCCAAATCGGGACCGGAGCGCCTCCAACGAAAGCAGTAGCGAAACAGGGGCAAAGATGGCCGGGTGGACGTTCTCTGACAGCGGAACACGAAGGCAGCAATGAACATGTGGGCGACAGGAGTTAACTGACTCGGCGTTATCTTGAGATATCGAAGGAGCTCTATCAGGAAAGGATGCAATGGGATTTGCATTCCCCGCTCTACTGATGCAATATGAGCCCCAAAATACGTGCTTGAAGGAGGATTGGTGAGGTTGCTACTACGTTCCGGGAGCATCAGGGTGCAGTCACGACCGACTAAGCGCTCCACCGTCTTCAAATCTTCGTCCGTGCTGGTAGGGTGCAGACGTCCCAACGTGTCAACATGTGGAACCATCGTATAGAGTGGGTCCCCGCCGCTATCTGATTCCACAGATCCGTCGGGCACTTGGGAGACATTATCTTCATCTGATGGGGAGACCTCGTCTACAAGAACATGAAGGGGACCATCCGGAGCAAAACACAAATGCCCCTCAGAAACAGTGACCCGCCTAGAAGGCCCATCTGACTTGGATGAGGAGATAAGCTTCTGTTTGTGAATTTTCTCATCGGCAGCACCATTGGGGAGCTCTTGAATTCCATTTGTGAGGGTCGCCGGTACCACACTGGACGATCCCGCGGGCAGATCTCCGGTTTTGGTTCCAAGCCTGGCTTTCTTATGGTTGTTGGGGGACTCTGGTCCGCATGTATACTTCCTGGAAGCCGCATCAACATTGACGTCCGGCATGGACTGATGAGCGGACGACCGTGTAGACTTCGTGGGATTCTGCACGTCGACATGCGGGTTACTCTCCTTCTGGGAACGCCGAAGGGATATAGGATTCCGGTGATTATTGCCGGAGCGTGATTGGACCGGATTGGCCTCTTCGTTACTGGGACGTCGTCGAATAGCTCTTGGCAAAGCATCATCAGCATGAGTACCTGCGGTCCACTTCTCTGGTTGGCGGGGAGGTCGGCAAACCGGCCTGGGAGCATCTCCGGGGAAAATTGCAGCAGAGCCCTCATCTCGCTGCGTGCGAGGGCATAGGGAGTCTTGACCACCGGGATGAGCTGATGGAGATCGCGAAGGCGGGGCTGAGCCTGGAGTCCGCCGCTGCGAACGCGGACTGAGGCTACGAGAAGACCCCCGGCGACGCGGGCTGTCCGGTTGTTGCGGCGGCCTGACGCGAACCCGACCTCCCCCTGGCGACGATGGTGAGCTGCTGGAATTGCGAGAATGATGGGAGCTAGCCGAACGGGAAGACAATTGCGGCGCCATTGATGCAGAGCTTCGCGCGAGGAGAAGACGGCGAGGGCTGCGGGAGTGTGACGGCACACCTGCGTATTAAAATTTTAAAAGAATAAGCGAGATTAAGAGTTTAATTTAAATATGGTTCCTAATTATTTTAGGAAGCTGCCAAATCTTTGAGGACTTGAAGGATTGCAACTAAGGCCTAATATTTTCTAGCCAAGAACTACAATGGGCGTCCGGAAATCAAGGCCCATATTTGAACATAGCCGGCCCGGATGGACGAATTTGACAAAGGGTGTTGCATACCGTCGGGCAGCGAGACCCCCGTTCCTATCGCAAGCAGTAGGGATCAAGATAAAATGACCGGTCAAGACTCGGGAGGCTAACCTTCCTCTGTTTTATTTTGAGGTGCTGGTGTACTCTTTTTCCTTCGCTAGGATTTTTTCCCATCGGGTTTTTCCCTAGTAAGGTTTTAATGAGGCATCCCCTCATCATGAATAAAGGGAGGGGTCTTCCCGGTCGGAGCAGAGAAGACCCCAGGCAGTTGACCACATAGCCAGGACCCGGACTGCTACCCAGACAACACGCGCCGCATCCTTGCGTAACCCAATGGAATCACTATGGACGGTTACCTGCATGGTTTTCCTGGGCACACCGTACACTGTCATCATCAACAAGCATCTGTGTACCTAGCTAGCTTGGGGACCGGGCCGATTTCAAACCAGCTCTACTACTCCCTTTTAGCCGAGTCTACTACTCGACTAAGGGAGTGGGGGACTCGTGTTGGGATAATGGGCCTGGCCCAATGTCATCGGCCCGTTATCCCCGAGCTTCGACCCAACTAGGCTCGAGGCGCGGTCTTACGAGCGGGAATGGCCCCGTGCACATTGACTCATTTGTCGGGCCGGTTCGCCCTTTAGCTTGAACGTGCATTATGTATTTGGGCTAAGCCCACATAGATTAGACTGTTGGGGCCTGTGATGGATGCCTATAAATAGACCATCACCCCCCATGTATTGGCTACGTCACTTTTGCTATATTGAAGTGCTGCCACTTTTCCTCTCAAGTTATTTTCTACCAACAATATCTTTTGAATCAAATCCAATCAGTGGCGGAACCAGCTCGGAGTTCTTGGAGGTGCCATAATAGGAAAGGGGAGGTCTATGACAAGGCGGAAAAAGGAAGTGATTAAACTAATGCAATTTTTCTAATTTATTATAATGCACATTTTTGTATTGCATAATGCACAAATCCCAAATTCTAAATGCTCCAGAATCATTTGCATTTTCTCCTAAGATGGTGTTTTCGTTTGAATTGAATTCTCTCTTTATATATTACTACCTCCATCACACTAATATTGGGAAGAAAAGGGGGTGACACCGTTATTAAGAAAAGTGTGCTTATGTGATTGATATTAATTGATAAAGTAAAAATGATTTAAAATCACACAAAATTTACTAAATTTAGTATGAGATAATTTTAGTGAGATTTGTCAAAAAAGTAAAATGAGGCAATATTAACGGAAAGAAGAGAGTAAAAATATACGGAGTATGTGACACAGCTTCCAAATAGCATGCATCATAACGCATGGTATGAGTATTTATTTATATTAATATTCATATCGGATGGGATACTGCCAAGTGTCAATCCCACCATTCTATTAGTGCATACCTTATTTAAATATTTTTTCCATCCATACACGATAACACCAGTTCGTTTCCATCCTTCTTGCATTTCTTCTATTCGTTTCTTATTTTCGATACTATTTTTCAATAATTAATATATGTACATAATAAAAAACTGAAAAGCTGCAGGGGCTCGGGCACCTCCAAGCCCCTTAATAGTTCCGCCCCTGAATCCAATATTGTTTGATTCTTTAACAATCTAATCCAATGTTTTCTTTTAAAAACGATGTATAAGTATCTATTTTTTCATATGGTCGCCTTTCACCTTTTACCTCTCGATATACATTTTCACGTTCATTTTTAACTTTCGAATTGATAGTCTTTTTCGTGTCTTTATACTTTAAGGGACGCTTTTCCACCACCTCATGCATAGGGCTTATGGTTTGTCCTTTAATGCCTTTTATTACACTAAACATGAATAAATCAAAATCACATGTATTGCTAAATAAATAAACTTGATATATTGGTATGCACTAAATATAATGTGACAGAGTGAAAAAGGAACAATGAAACAAAGATAAAGAAAGAGAGTATAAACTTATATGGAGCAGTATAAAAAATATAGTGAACATGCCAACACAGGGGCTGATCTAGCTTCAAAGGAGTGGGGCACATGCCCCCAATAACATTTTCATAATTGATTAAGAGTATACACTACACAATTTGCCCCCATTAAATTACTTTGTTTGTCCCCAATTTTTTTTGGAAGAAAGTGACTTATATTAAATAATCTGAACATGGGCAAGTAACAAAATGACAAAAACTCTTATCCTAATCGTCAGTGCTCGAACCAGACTCTGAGACACTTACCTTACAAAAAATAGAGACGTTCACCTAACAAAAAGCAATATGACTCGCTGATCCTATATTGGGCATAACTAAGCCAAAGGCGATCAAATAGATTTTCCATCACCCGACCCAAACTCCAGAGTCTGACAGGAGTAAAACAAAAACACAACCAACATAACATCCTAACCAACACAAAAAACTAAAACAAAATCTAAACTAATAAATTTAAACTGCTTCTCCAGAATCAGAAGAAGCTTGATATTTCCTTCTTGGAGAGAAAACTTTTTCAGAATTTCAGGAGGGCCTTGAAGTGTCGTCCTCCAAACCCTAGCCACGAGGCCACTATGAGGCAGCGGTTCAGGAGGGCGGCGGACCATCAAGACTTCATCGTCCTAGTTCATCACTCCCTGGGGCCGTATAGCCAAGCCCCCTCCTTGTTCATTGTTGACCTCCTCCACCAGCACACATGGATTCACCACCGAGCACAAAACTTGGAAACGATTGATCGAGAAAAAATCATTACTAGATTCGAATATAAAATTGTTAATTAAGTCACTATTTTTGTAATACGTAGTATGCATCAATAAACCTTCGGAGGCCCTCACTATTTTTCAGCTCGAGACTAGAGTCTGCGTCCTGCATCATTGTTCGGGTGATCATCTAACGGAAGACGTGATTCGTGCTTCTTATTCTTAGTTTCAAATATTGTAACCACTCATGGGATATTTCCAAATTAGGTTTTGTAAACATTTTGGGGCCTGCGTGCCTATGCTTGCCAGGTGTGGTCTAATCTTAAACAGTTGTATCCCCCACTTTTTTTATTTAATATTGATTTTGCTTATATGTGTTTACTGATCGCATTGGTGTATGAATTTTGCGGATGCCTTGTACAATTTGATAAGGACGACTATGGTTATCCTTGCTGGGTTGCATGACTGTTGTCTATGTTGCACGGACGCAGTTCGAGACCTACATCTACTCACATCTGAAACCCCCCGTTTGCTGCTGAATTTAAACCCACAATCGCCGCAGCTTGACCTCCTTTCCACCCCATCAACAAAGCTTCTACCCAGTGGATTATAGCTCGCCCATCCACCTTGTCTTCCTTCCAAACAACCCAATTACGGCATTTCCAAAGGCTCCAATGAATCATCACCAACCTACAATTTCCTTCCTCATAAAAATCCTCCATACTCCTTTTGACCCAATCTTCAAAACAAGCAACCATATTACTAAATATCCCCCCACTTCCTCTAAAATTACAGCCACTTTCGAGCGTGCCCGAAGCGCATGATCAGTATCCTCGTCCTTGCTCCCACATAGTTTGCAGACGGATGAAATTTGAACACCTCTGCTGCCTAATTTCATTGTCATAGGAAGGCAACCCACAACTACCTGCCAAAAGAAATACTTTATTTGTTGTGGAATGCTGAAATTCCATATCCTGGTCCATCCCTTCCATGTAATATATTATGTATTTCCAATAGGGTATTGATAGAAACTCTTGACTGAAAATCCCCCATCTCATTCCCCATTCCATCATAAAGCATCTACAACATTAATAATACTCATTGGCATGCATGTTTAGAATAGATTTGGCCTCCTTCAGGTAAAATAATGCTTTCACCCTAGATTCATGCAATTCCTAGCCATCTTCAGTCCAGAGAGAGGCAACATTCATATTTCCTCGTGTCCTTGTAAGTCTAGGCGATTGCACACGACCGATTCAGTACCTACGAGCCATGTATCAGTCATGCATCTCCCTTTCATTATCAACTCTTTCACGAATATTGTCGACCTAGACAACCTTCTGAGCTTACAATACACTCCTCCATAGATTTTAGCCTTGCATCTAGAAAGGAAGTATATGGATAATATCGGCTTTAAAAATTCTTCCCACCAAACTGGTTGTATCCATTGCTAATCGTCGTGCTTGTTTCGTAAACATAGTTATATAAAATTTCCAAACATGTCTAAAACCTAAACCTCCATCTCCTTTGTTCTACACAATTCATCCCAAAATTCCCACGTATTGCCCTTTTTTCTCAAAAATGTTGCCCTTCCATCAAAAGTTATTCATAAGTTTTTCTATTTCTTCTGTAAGTTTTTGTTGGTAATATAAATACATTCATGACATACATAGGCATAGTTTGGATAACATTTTTAAAAGTAGTGCTCTCACTACCCTTGATAGAAATCTACAGAGTATTATTTTAACTTTTCATTCTGGTTATTATCCGCTCTCTTGGATAACTTAGAATAACCTTCTTATCACATCCCACAAAAGCCGGGAGTCTCAAATAATGAGTGTGGTGTCCTTCATTTCGGACTCCCATATATTCATATAACTGAATCTTATCTACCTCCCCAACATTAAGACTAGAAGAAATGTTAGATTTATTAAAATTAATCACTTGGTCATGTCCCTTTATCTCGCATTGTCTTCCGCCTTACGAGTAAGAGCATTCAGGCTCATCGACCAATATAAATAAATAGGAACTAAGGAGATCCCTTGTGGTAGCCCCCCTACGGGGTAGTCTGGTACTCTGGTTCAATGAGCCTTATACCCGCCCTATCAAATTGAATGTAACTAACTGTACCCGCACAGGTAGCTCAGTTGGTTGAGTGATAGGAAATTTGGAACAATAACCAAGGTTCAAAACCTGCAGCGGCCGTGTGGAGGTTACAGCTCCTGCGTGCTGGGTTGGACCTCTGGTGCGCACGGGTATAAGGTCTACAACCATTGGGCCGACTGAGTCACCATGACCTACTCCTCCAGCATTCTGTCGGGTCGGGGTGTGGGGCTCCTAGGGTTGGAGATTCCATCTTATGGAACACTTGAATGTAACTCTAGTTGTACCTTACAAGTAATTAATGTGTGATTTATATTATTTGCATTTCATCAATATAAAATTCAACATACATGTGGTAGCTTATGGTTGTGATTTGTGAACAATTTTGTCAAAGTTTTAGGAGGCATGAAGTACATAAATGGAGAAGCATTAAAGTCTCGGTTAGAAAGGAAAAAGCTCTAAACTAAGAACTCGGACCAGTGAAGTAGTAGTACCTTAGTACCACTACTGCTCTACAGTATTTGTGCCCCCATCTCTCTGTCTTGGGCTTTTGCCCACTCACACAACAAACAAACACACCCTTAAATTCTTTTTCTTCTTCCCCATCCTCCTGCCCCGCCTTCTACATCCTTCCATTTTGCAGCCATTTCTGCAACTTCTCATTCCACCTCCTTGGCTTGAGCCCCATCTTTGAGGTAGATCAAAGATTAATCAGAAAATGAAAAAAAGAATGGCTCATCTTCCTAAATGCGTCTAATCACTTCTTCTTTGCCCAAATAGTTAAAGCACTTAATTCTTTTGCATTCAAAGAATCAAACTTTATTGCTGTTCATGTAATCTCCAGAAATTGGGTATCTTTTTGTTATTTAATCAAGCCTGAAGAAGACACAACCAGAGACCATATCGGCCATTCCAGTATCCCAAACTTCCATAACCTGGGAATGTCGAACACGGCGGCGGGGGATCCTCTGCAGCAGCAGCCGCCGACGGTGATGGAGCAAGAAGCTTTCAGGAGCCGTCCGGGCCGCGGGTCGGTCGGACCGGTAGTCGGTGTTCTTGCGCTGGTAGCCGTTCTTGGGGTAATTGCTGTCATGATCGGCAGGCTCTGTTCCGGCCGACGAGTAATGGGTCACGGGCGGTACGACTTCGAGAGCTGGTTTGAAGCCAAATGTGCGTCTTGCATCGACGGCAGGATCGAGCCGACGCCGCGGCCGGTGGTGCCTGAGAGCGGTGGTCCGCCGGAACCCGTGGCGGCAGAAGAAGCACCGCCGCAAGAAAACCGGGAAGAAGAGATTAGCGGCCGGCGAACAGAATAATAGTGATCACATGGTACAACTCAAATCCTGAAGTGGGGGCGGGGGTAAGGGGGGTTCACATGTTAATATCCAGCTTTTTGTCATTCATTCATTCACAAACTTTTCGAGCCTTTGACCATCTTTGAAATGCTTCTACTCGTACATTTTTCTAATTTTCTTTCTACCATCATACTATTATTATTTTTATTTGAATTAATTTCCCTTTTTCATTTTATTATTACGAATTAAAGTTTATTTTAGGACGAATGGGAAAGAAAAAAATAACTACTTTTACCCTATGTTGCACGAAAACACGAAAATCATGAGGAAATAGTAAACATCAACTTTTGCCTAAAAAACACTTGTCAGGAGAATTCTCAAAGAGTTTCGGTAAATTTTTCAAAATGGAAATGTATTTTTTCCCCAGAGTTTGTGTGCTACATAACTTTGACTTACTTTCAAAGCATAATTAATGTTTGAGAATTTTTCAATGCTCTAAATTAAAATATTGTAATTGACTAACCGGTGGGCGTAGCTCAACTGGTAGCAAGGGAGTGCCACAAGGGTTAGGTCTCGGGTTCGAATCCCGGCAACTGCGATGAGGGGTTACTATGCTGAAAAATGCATAGGGTCTCTGCAAGTACCGGGGACAGAGCCCCACTCTCTATCTGTCAGATTGTGATTATAGTCCAATTTACATCCTCCCATCGTGCCGTCCGGTCGGTGGTGGGGGCCCTCAGGGATGAGGTGTCATCCATTTTTTTTTGTAATTGACTAAGTTAAATATAATTAAATGATGAAAGCGTGGTTTGGATCATATACCATCTACAATATTTCTTTTTTTGTGGTATCATGATTTGCCTCACTCTTTTGCGCTTGAAATGGACACTGCAGTGTGTAACTGGAAGCACTATAAATTTACAAAAATGTTGTTTAGGGCTGCACATCGGGCGGGTTGGGTCGGGTTTGCTATATTTTTTGGGCCTACCCGATTTGTTCGGGTTGACTATTAACCAACCCGTGGTACGCAAAATAAGTTGGTAAACCATGCATGAGCGGGTCGGGTAGGGTCGGGTATTGGGAAAAAAATCACTTCGGGTTGCATCTTTCATGTGGAAAATTAATGTAACCAATTTAAAACTCGATTAACTTGTTTTCAAAAAACACAAACAAATACAAGTACTCGTATCTTTTATATGCAAAAACATTAGGTAACGTAATAGTATTAAAACATCATTTCGTAAAGGAAGTTCATTTAGAAGGAAACATAAATATATAAGAAGCACCTAGTCAAATGGTAAATGATTAATTATAATTCTAATATCATAAAGTCCTAGATAGATCACATTGGTCTTAAATTGAAATTATCCAAGAAAACACTGTAGCATAATAATAAAATGAACTTTGGCCGGGTTGGGTACTATCTGGTTTGAGATTTTAATTCTGCAACCCTACCCATTAGGTGCGGGTTCAAACATATTTAACCCATGAATATTTTTTAAAATCAAATACCCGATTAAATAGGGTCAGGTAGGGTTGGGTCGGGCGGGTTATGCGGGTTCGGGTTATTCTTGTGCAGCCCTAATGTTGTTTGTAGTACCCACTCTTATACCCATTTTTATACCTACTATATTTATGCAGAGTTTTTTTTATCTGTGAATTCTGTTCACAGACAAAATATATCTGTGCAAATTTTGCACAAACAGAATAAAATATATTTGTCTGTGAATCAAATTCACAGACAAAAGATAAACCTTCAATGACATGCTGGATATAAGGTAAGTATAAGAGTGAGGACGACAAGAACGTTGGATAAATTTATAAAGAAAATAAAAAGTGGGAATAAATTGAGAAAGCCAAAGATACGTCCGGCTATGAAATTGACACTATAAAAAGTGGGAATAAATTCTTGTCATTTGAATTTCAATTCCCTTCTTTCCGTTTGATTCAACATTGACAATTGAAAGAACGAAAAGCTTCCATCGTATAATAACTCACGGAAAGGTGGCGTCATCCTCATCGTTGCGAATCTTCTCTTTTCTGCTGCCATATTCTTCTGTATTTACATCGTATATTTTATTGTCTTTGATTAGGACGTGATACCATTATCAATTCCTATAATAAATGGAGTGCATACAGTAAAATATCATTCACCGCATCACAGGAAAAGTCACCTTGACAGTGTGATACCATAGCCATATGTTGTAGATACATGCAGGCGGAGAAAAGGCATTGGGCAAACCCGTATACAGAATTTTTACCTTAAAATCAACACATCTTTAAAATTTGAGTAGGTCAGGACTTAAGTTGACCCCTAGATCCCTCACAAAAATTATTGGTAGCTTGAATCTTTTATAAAAATTTAAAATTATTCAATGTAGGACCAAAATATATCCCAAGTGCAAAAACAAGATTAAATATATTTCATTTCCCAAATAAGACTCATTTAGTCATAATAAAAGATTAAGTTGACTACAATTTCTCAAATAGGAGTGAATGAGTCACATTTCGGGAATAAAATAATGATAATCCTATCTATGATCTTTATCATTATTTTAGCCTTATTTAGAGTCTGTTTGATAATACCAAAATTGGTTGAATCAGTTGTTTCTGCTAAAACTTATGAGTTTCCGACTGAATTGACTCATTTTAATTTGTTGATTTATGTAAAATTTTTATTTAAAATATATTGTATTAATAAAATGAACATAGTAAAATGAAAATGGCTAAAATGATCTTCTACAGTAACTTCAACCAACACAGCCAGAAAAGTAATTCTTCTGGTCATGCCCCACCCCAGACCACATCTAAGCGTGTGAACAACCGCCACACAATCAAGTGATGTCACCCCCGAGTCACACTCACTTGATTGTAAAAGGTATCCATGAACATAGTTCATAAAATACTTTGTAAGTAAACATACATAATAACATCACATTTGAATTGAATGAGTAGCGGAAATATTCATTGTAAAGTCATGGCCGGGGTACATCCGGCCAAAACGTGAGCTCGCATGCCCAAAACAATTTCTAGTAATCAAAGTATCCATGAGCATTGTTTATAAGTTCAAATCAATAAAGGAAGCACATATCATGTTTTCCTTGATTCACTTCACTTGTGCAAAGGTGTAGGTAGCAAGTTCTAGTTTCAACCTGAAAATGGTGAGGGTTCCCGAATGGGTTAGTACACTCATACTAGCGAGAAGCAGATATGAATAACCAACGTTTCAAGTACAAGACACTCATACATAAACATATAGTTTCCCCCCAAGCCTTTGAAATACATATAAGTATATAAGGTTGGAAAATAATGACTCGTAGGTCATTTGATTAAATCAATAAAATCATGGTGGATTTAGCTCTTGACTTTTCTACGTCCCCATATCCAACCCGGTGTTTTAGCTCTCCCGCTATAACCTAGGGTTCATCATATAACTGAGTGCTAATAGCCTTACTCAACCAGCGGGCCACTCTCATGATAGCCTTAAGGACATCGTCAGTTCTTTGAGTTTTAGGAAATCGCCCGACCCTGGGTACTCCACCCCTAATATCCGAGTTTTGAGGACACCGCCCGGCCCCTGGGTACTCCACTCTAACCTATGAGTTTTGAGGACACTGCTTGGCCCCTGGGTAATCCACCTGAACCTATGATCCACTATATACCTTACCTGACTATGATCTATATCATATCATTACTAATTACTAATCCCAGCCTTAGCATCTAAACACAATATTCCATGCAGAATATACATATATAGACTTGTCGGTGTCACTTCTACCTTGAACTAGCACCGTTTTCCGTTTTTATCAACAACCGGTCCTGAAACTCCCATACTCAACAGGTGCCGATTCACCATTTATTCCTTGTAAACCAGCCTGACCGAAGCTAAACTGGTGTCGGTTCAAGGCCCGGCCGACGCCAGTCAACACCTATGTATTGGTCAACAATTCGTTGACTTCCTGGTTCAACTCTGGTTGTTACGAAACATAACCACAATATGTAATAAGTCATCAACGATCAATATATGTCATTTTGGCTATTCAAAACATCACATATGTTTTTATATGCATTTTAAATCATTTACATGCATATTTCAATAGTTCAATTCATATAAGCCTAATCACCTTGGCTAATCACGTGCTTTAAACATCATTGTGAACACATATAACATTTCTTCATATAATCTCATACTTACCCAATGTCACGCCCCAGACCGCAATCCAAGCGCATGTACAACCGCCGTATAATCAAGTGACGTCACCCGCGAGTCAACCTCACTTAATTACACAAGGCGTTCGAGAATATAATCCATCCATACTCAGTAGTAAACATACATAACAACATCACATTTAAACCAATGAATAGCGGAAATATTCAACGGTAAGTCATAAGCCACAACCGGCCAACAACATGGGCATGCAAGCCCCAAAAATAGTTTATAGTAGAACAAATATCCATGAGCATGTGTTCGGTAGTTTGAAAGAAAATAAGGAAGCACGAACCACGTCTCCCTGAAGTTGATATCACCCGTAAGAAGGTGCAGGTAGCAAGTCCTAGCTTCAACCTGAAAATGGTGGGGCCCCCCGAAGGGGTCAGTACAAGTACCGAGCGAGTAGCAGGTTAAATATAGAATAACTAGCGTTTCAAGTATAAGACCCAAACATAGAGTGATACTTATGTAAATAGTCTTTTCCCCAAGTTATGAAATACTCATTTGTATATACATATATATATATACTTGGAAAATACCCGATCCGTGGATCACCGTTTTATTTGGGAAAAATAGTAATAGTCAACATCCTTGACTAAAAACCCCAACCCACCCATATACCTATGAGTGTATAGGACTCCTCCTTGTTCCTATTTCAATATCATAATCTATGAGTTTTGAGGATCATAATCCTTGGGTACTCCACCAATTTGTTTTCCGAGTGTTAAGGACTCATAAGTCCTAGGGTCCTCCACCAAGTTTTGAGTGTTAAGTACTTTTAAGTACTAGGGTCCTCCACCAAATTTTGAGTGTTAAGTACTTTTAAGTACTAGGGTCCTCCACCAAGTTTTGAGTGTTAAGTACTTTTAAGTACTAGGGTCCTCCACCAATTTATAATCCGAGTGTTAAGGACTTTAAGTCCTAGGGTCCTCCACCAATTTATAATCCGAGTGTTAAGGACTTTTAAGTCCTAGGGTCCTCCACCAAATTATGAGTGTTAAGGACTTTTAAGTCCTAGGGTCCTAACCCAATTTATGAGTGTTAAGTACTTTTAAGTACTAGGGTCCTCCACCAATTTATAATCCGAGTGTTAAGGACTTTAAGTCCTAGGGTCCTCCACCAATTTATAATCCGAGTGTTAAGGACTTTTAAGTCCTAGGGTCCTCCACCAAATTATGAGTGTTAAGGACTTTTAAGTCCTAGGGTCCTCCACCAATTTTTCTTATGATCAACCTCCTATCAACCTAGATAGAGTCTATATTATATCTACTCATTCATAGCTAAATCAATACGTAAAGCTTATGTATCAAAATCCATACAAAACCATGCATTTATATAGATTTATAATTAATTAATACCAACCGGTATTAATTAAATCCTTTGTCCATCGGTCAACGTTTTCGTTGACCGCCATTTCATGCCTTTCGTGTATCAACTTAATCATCATATAATTAAGTTAAAGATATTCATTTGTGCTTCTAATACACTTCAAACAAATATGCATTTTATATAATTCTTCATGTCATATTCCATGCATAAGCAATTAATTTCTTTCATACAAACTTAACCATGTTGGCAAATCACATGTTTAAATACCTTTTAAACATCATTATGAACACATAAAACATTTATTTAGGTAATCTCATAATTAACCCAAAAGTTATAAGATATTAAGCCGTCCACTCACCTTGAAACTAGCGTTATGAAGTTCTACCCTTCTTGGTTGAACTCCGGTGAAACTCCGGCGACTTTTGGTCAACTCCGGCGACAACTCCGGCGACTTTTCCAACTTTGTGAAATCACTTGAAATACCCTTTACAAGTGCCTAACAAGGTTTTATAGTCATAAAACCCATATTAGTACGAATAACCTCAAAAAGGTTATTTTCCGGTGAACCGGTAGTTTTGGCCTCTAAGTCCGTTTTGGACTTAGAACCATCTTCCAACCCATTGTTCAACACTTATATCATGTAGAACAATACTAAGGGTACCTCATATGATATATACCTCATATGGTAGAAGAAAAATAAAGGAAACGTTATAATAAGGTCATTACCTTAATTGTTCACACTTTTCCCAACTTTTTCACTCTTTAATCTTCCTTCTTTGAACACTTGTTCTTGAGATCGAGTTTGGTGGATATGGAGGATGAGTTGAGAGATTTCTTTCCTCTTCCTTGGTGCTTGGTCGAGCTAATGAGTGAGGGAGGGGAGGGGATGGCTCTCTTTGTCTCATTTGGCAAATGAGTGAGGAAAAGGGCCCCTTTGGGTGTACCTTTGATGCCCAAGCCTCCTCCTCCACATCTTCCTTAGTCAACTCCAGCCCATCTTTGTCTAATCTAGCACAAAAAACGTGGGGTGGCCCCCACTCATGTGGGAGGTCATCCTTTTGTGTCCCGATGTGTACAATCGGTCCCGAAAGTTGTATTTTTCGGACTGTTTTAAATATATTTTATTTTATCGGGTCAAATAAAATATATTATGTGCTCTTACTCATTATGAAATTTATAATGAATATACATTTCCCAACTTTAATTTATAAGCCTCCGAAATTCAGTTCGGGCTGTTATCTGTTAAATTACCAGTACCGGTAATTTGGGCTTCTTTTGACCAATCGGTCAACTCTAGGCCTTTCCATGGCCCAAATGAAATATCCACCACTATATATTTATTATCTAGACCAAGATGAATAAAATATATGGTCTCGGGAATGTCGGGTGGCCCCCGCTCCCAGTGTGGGTCTCACGTGCAATTTATTATTCACGCGAAGAAATAACAAAAATTTACAACTTCGTAAATTCATTAATCCTTTAATAAGGTTCAATACATTATTTACATATAAGTAAATATATTTGGGGACGGTGTTACACCCAAGATTTATAAGACATTAAGCTGTCAACTCACCTCAAATGAGCTTTAAGAAATTCTACCCTCTCCGGTTGAACTCCGGCGAAACTCCGGCAAAACTCGGTGAACTCCGGTGATACCTTCGACAACTATCTCAACCTCGTGAGAACACTAGGATCACCAAACAAGTCCCTAACAAGGTTTTATTATCCAAAAACCTATATAAATACAAATAGCCTTAAAAAAACAAGGTTAGTTATTTTTCGGCAAAGCGATCACCTTGACTTCTAAGTCCGCTCTTGAACTTTGAATCACTTTCTAACCCCTCATTCTACACCTCTAAGCATGTAAAATGATTCTAGGGCTCTAACATATGATTTGTTTAATTGTATGGAATTCATGAGAGAAGATAAAAGGTTAATGAGATCATTATCAAGCTTTTGTTCCCCTTTTCCACTTAATCTTCTTCCTTGAACGTTTTTCTAGCTTGAGCTCGTTTCTAACAATGGAGATGGTGTTTTGCAGAAAGTTTTTCTTTTGCTTGAGGGAGGTTGGTCGAAAGAATGGAGCAAATGAGTGAGGGGTTATCCTTTTTGGCATATTAGGCCAAATAATGTGCTAAAGGTCCCCCAAGTCTCTTCACCCATGCCCCCTCCCATGTCTTTTTCATGTATCCGTCTAACACGAGTCAATCAGTTGTTATTTGGTTGACTTGGGTGTATAATTTCGTCGAGTGGCCCCCACTCATGTGGGAGGTCACCCCTTTATGTGTCGGGGGTATACATTTGGTCCCGAAAGTTGTATTTCTCGGATTGTTTTAATTAAATTTCATTTTATCGGGTCAAATAATATATATCACTCTCTCAATTAATATCCTCGTAATTCATTACAGGCTGTTAGTTGATAAACTACCAATACGAGTGCATGGGCCTCGTTTGATCAACCGGTCAACTCTATATTGTTTCTATGGCTCAACATGAATACACACCATTATATAGATATTATCTAGACTAAGATGAATATAATATGTGGTCCCGAAATATCGGGCGGTCCCCGCTCCCGGTGTGCCCCCACCATAATTCAGTGCGTGAAATCAAAAGTTACATGTTTGGTTAAAAAATTGGCTTATAATTAATATTTTCGAGAAACAGGGTTGCCAAACGGGTTATAATACTCTTACGAATTATAATTGATATTTTCGAGATTCATTGTAATTACTAATTCGCTGATTATCCTTTTTCCTATATAAGGAAAATAATGAGTAGACAATACATTCGTACACAAAGCCTCAAGGTCTAAAGGCATTTTAGGTTTGTATTGATAATTACTATGTACTACGTAGTATTTTATAGCGATATACAAAACAACATCCAAGCATTCGCAAAAGAGTATTTTATAATGATATATGGAGAAAAAAAAATAAATAAATGTCCAAAATATATTATAAATCACTGAGCTTGATTTTTACTTTGTTCAATATATATAATTTTAAATACTTCGTATATAAAAAGTGCAAATTCAAAATGATATATTATAATTTTTTTATACTCCGCATTAGACTCCATATATAACATGTATATAAAAAATATGTGTTTTTGAATTTAATCAAATTTTTCTTTGCAAAAAACTAATTCATTAAATTTTCTTTTTCATGCCTAAGCTTCGCCTTGCGCCTAAACTTATGCCTTTTCACGTATTTGGTGGTCAACTCTTTTCAAGCCTTTCTACTATGTGGGGTATGTCTCGCCGCCTCATGCATAGGTGCGCCTAGAGCCCTAGACCCTGCCTTTTGTCGTCTTTTTTAACATTGAATAAATTATATACTTTCTTCTTCTTTCAAAATTTTGCCAAATTTGACCAACACGAGGAATAGTAAAGCAAAATGTGTGTGATTGAGGTTTGTGTACTTGAGAGAGAAATGACAGGAACAAAAAATTGATTGATCAAAATGGAAACTGGCAAAGTGTTTGAGACAACAAAAAAGAAAACATGACAAAGTTTTGAGGGATAGAAAGAGTATAAAACAGATCATTATCAGACCAGACTTTATCAATTCATATTAAACTTAATCAGAATAAATCAAGTCAAACTAGATCAAATGAGGCTTGAAAATTTTAATTTAATTTAATTAAAATGAGATAATTTAACGAAATGCACTTTGAGGACGTTCTTACTTGGATTAGTTTCATTCTCACAATAGAATAGATCAGTCCAAAAGAAATCATACCAGATTTAAACTGATCAAATTAGATCAAATTTCAATAATTGTAAAAAAACATCAACCATGTACTAGGGTCAGGGGAGGGGACTGAGGGGAGTCTAGGGTAAACAAAGTTGAAACTCACTTCATAAAGTTTTGACTTCGAGACCTCTCGTATGAGAGAGTGAGTAGACGACCAGTTGTACACAATTTGTACATCTCCTACTTATATAAAGGGTGACCTGAACGGCCGTCCCAAATTTCCGCCCATTTCCCGTTAAGTCAAGCTCCGTCTCTTTCTATTCACCGCCTCCGTCTCCTGAATTCGTTTTTTAATTCAAAATCTATTTTTGCTTGATTTGGTGCCGAGCTTCTACCCACTGTTCTGCGGTCAGGCTACTGTAGAAGGATGTGCTATGTGCGGTTCTCCTGGCATCCGGTGGTTGCGTGTTGTTTTTGTTTATCGATCGACTTGTGGTGTTCATTCCATGCCAACCCTATCTCTTACGACAATTTACACTCAAGGTCCGCCTTCCGCATAACTCGACGTCGCCCATTCTCGAAGTAGAACAGTTCCCTCGCCTCGTCGCTCCATCTCTGCATACGAATTAGCCGGGTTGGTCTTCTTTCCATTCTCTCTCTCTATATTCAAGGTCACTGGCTCATTCATTTGGTGATGAGCACCATTATTTTTGTTCTGGCAATTTTAAAGACGGCTATTATTGGTTTGGTGTTTGAATTTCCTTACTCTTATCTGGTATCTTCCCCTATTAACTTAGTCCCCCGCTGCCATCCCCTTCGCCCCATGTTTTATTTTACGAATTCTGATATATTCTATGAACATGCATTCACAACTTGTTGGCTTATTATTTGCTGTGGAGGATGAGATTGATATGGTATATGTCTCTCTATTTTTTTGGGATGGGGTTACCATAGAGCTTCAGAAGAGGCTTTCTTTAACCTTTACCATGGACAGAAACTGAGAAATAATAAAGTGATTCAGTTTTAAGATTTTGTTGCAAAAGTAGGAAGAAAGAAAAGAGTAGTAGTTAATAGTGTATGTTACAATGAAGGATCATATTTTTTTTACTACGTCTCAATCAAAGGGGCTGTGAGCTGTTTTTCTACCTATTACTGTATTCAATTAAAAAAACATTCGTGAAAAAATACTTGTTGTCATCAGATTTTTTAAAAATGAACTTTGCCTTTTTTTGAATTCTAAAATATGAAGTAATTTCTCAATGTTTCATCTCAGCTTTGATTTAGTTTGCTCCCCGTTATCTTGTGTTTTAAATCTGCTTGATGCTTTGTTTGATATTTTCATTTATTTTGCCATGGTTTATTCTTTAATCATTTTGACCTTAAGTTTTCGGGACCCTCTTCATCCCATAATTAAGAGTCAATTTTTCGGTTTTAAGCATGTTCATATTTAGCACAACTATAGTTATAACACATTTCACTTCAACATAATGAAACGAGCATATGTCTGGGCACTAATGTTTCTCCAACGCTTCATCCGTCGTAGAAGGCTTAGCAGTTAGCCATGAACATCTGTGTCACTATACATGAATAAAAACATGTACACTTATATGAAGCTGTCTTATAGCATAATGGAGAACGGATATATGCCAAATCACAAATGTTACAGTGTGGCTAAGTCTACTTGATCCCTGCATAATGTAGAGCCTGTCTGGACCTGGGATACGCTAAGGAAAGGAAATTGGGATGAAAATAGGGTGGGGATTTGGAATGAAGAAAAATGTTGAGGGGATAAATTGTCAACCTCACTAAATCAATTTTAAGTATTTGTTTAAACTCTCTTGATTAACCTATTTCATTCATATAGAGACTAAAAAATATAAATGTATGTGACTTTTTAAAAAAGCTCTAATCAAATTATTTTTCTGAGGTCATATGAATATCTTCATTAGCCTTTCCCCCTTGCCTACCATTTACAGTTTTTTTTTTCAAATCTGCACTAATAATTTAACTATCAAAATTTTGCTAATAATGAAGAGAAATGACCACAGAGGGAAACTACCAAAAAGCTTCAGAAAGAGTCATTCAAGAGTACCTTGAGCAACATAAAACTTGTTTTCAGAGTGGTAATCTGAGTCCTATGATTCATATGACTACTGGCATAAAAAAACTTAGACATATCCTAAGTGCATTCTGATGAAGGTGTTATCTTTGAATGCCTGTTTTGTGGACAAAAAATGGAACCAGCGTTAAGAGGTATTCAATTCATACTTTTGTTATGTGAAGGCTGCATTTTTATTTTTTTTAGAAATGTTAAGGTTCAGAATGGCAGCTAAAGTTGCTCACAAATCAACATGTGTGGATATCACTTTGTTCACACATGATGTTCTACGTACATATCATGCAATGTGTAGGACACGAACCTTCTGAGTGAGCTTAACTTGGAAGCTCTTGAGAAACATAGCAACATGCAGCTTGTTTGGGAATGCGCCACGCTAAAAAAAGATGATGAAGGCCCACAATGTAATGCTTATGGAGTTATTTGCATATGTCAGGCTTCAAATGCACTGGTTCTTTCTGGGAATGACTTCACAAACACCAAAGCGGCCGAGTCTAGCCACCAATCCAAGCAGAAATTGGATTTGGAGGAGCCCATTGGAAACGTGACACCCGATGACACTGAATCTTTGGACAATCTCGCAGATTTTAACCCGCATCCATTGAAATCTAAGAAAACTAAACCCTGTGCTATTGTCCCTTTTCCAGGATAAGAATGGGAACTTTCTGCCTTGGATCCTCCATGACTCAAGTTAATCTTCTATGTTGTGGAGCATGTGCTTTATCTATTAACTTTCAGCCTCCTTAACATAGTTTAGACCTTTTGAATGTTGTGTGTATTATCTTTTGCTACAACTACAAATTTATGCATGTAATTGATTAAAAAGTAGGCAGCGGTATATTCGGCTACTTTTTAATATAATTATAGATGTTTTTGCACAGGCAATTTTGTTCTTTTTGTACATAGGCGCTTCTAACTGAAATATGTTGGTTCATCCCATAATGTGTAATCTGCCGATTATTGGCAACTCCAAACAAGTAAGTTTGCCTTTGGTTTCAAGGTTTTAATATGTTGCAAGCTATTTTCTCTTGTGTAAGTTACTTTTTTATCGTTGGAGCATTCAGTTTGCTCCAATTCATTTAGATTTAATGGCCCTGCTTTTTTAAAAAACTCTTGTATGTGCCACTTTAGTATCATGCTAACCCAAAACGACATGTAGTGTATTTTCATATGTTATACGTTTGTGCTTGAATTGGGCACCAACGCCTCGCCCATAGGGCGTGCCAGGGCTAGTACATACATACATACATAGATAGAGAGAGAGAGCAACGATCCTGTCAGGCCGGCCTGGTAGGAATTGTCATCCGGCCGAGGGCTTTTGGAGCTCTTCTCGTTGGAATTTTTCAATGATTTTTTTGAGTCTGTTCTACATCAAGTCTAGTTTATCCATACCAAATTTCAGCTAAAAATGCAACCGGGAAGACAGACAAATGAACTGATATGATCTGTCCTCTCTCTATATATATTGTGTGTCGTGTGTGTGTGTGTGTTGAATTGCTTGAATATAATGAACTTGTGAGTTGTGATGCCTCAAATACAATGAAGATCATCAAAATTCAGAAACACACCTACATCACAATTCTGTTGTGAAGATAAGAAAACCTATATATCCTATATATTTTTGTACATATTGTTTTGATTGTGAAATTTGCAAGTACGTGTAGGTGGGCGGGTGCTAGGCGGTGAGGACAGAAACAGGGCCATGAATAAGGTGGTGGCGCATGGCATGTTGATGGATCAAATCTTGAAGCCTGGCAAATGCAACCAAGAACTGCGCCGCATCTGTTGGGGCCTTGATGAGAACCTTCTTCACACTCACATGCATTGCTTTCACCCTCAGGTTTTGGGCCTTGATGAGAACCTGATGAACCTTTTTGAACTCGGTGTGAACACAGGCTAAAGCCGCCACACCCCCCTTCTTCTTCCTCATCATTCTCAAAGGGAGGTGAAAGATGCAATTCGCTTGGATTTCAGCCATCTCCTCCTCGATCACTGCCTCCTCCGCCCGTAACTCCTCCATCAGCAGGGGCAGAACCGTCTTCACCGCGCGGGACTCGGGAAGGGTGCCCGCTTGGATTAGGGAGTGGAGGAGGCGCGGGATGGCCGAGGGCCTCCAATCGCCCAACCAGGAAAGGGCTGCTAGCTCACGGGGCGGGGCCCATTTTGGCATCAACACCTCGGCTACATCTTTGATCAGCTTGGTCGGGGTACTGCTGTACTGCGCCTGGAAACGCTTCACCTGCTCATCAATCAGATTCTCCATTGACCACCTTCCCTTCAGCTCCTTCTCTAACCTTTCTGCTCCCTTCATCTGTTCCATCCTCCATTGCCCATATTCATCACCACAATACTCTTCACCTGATCCCAGTTTCCAGCCAGAGTCAAATTAAATACATTCAATGTCATACTAAGTGAACCATTGTTTTTCTATTATCTGTTCTCACATACTGGGAGTTAATTAATACCGATCAGCAAGAAAGAAATCTTTGGCCTGCTTCCGGTTTTTGGATTTTCAGTTTCCAAGAATGACAAAAAAATCCAAGTCCTTTTTTAAACTCGTTCTTTTTCTATATTCTCAAACTGGGAATCTATTGAACACCCGGGGAAGAAAGAATAATGTTTTCATCTAATTAAGTCTATTGATTTTCAATTTCCGAGATTGAAGAAAGAAAGAAAAATGTGCATTGAGACATTTTATCTGTTTTACAGGAAATAAAGTAAAAACCCCAATCTTTTTATGATTTCGCAGATTCGTCAATTTAAGAATATTCCTACAATTTAAGAAACATTGTTAGTCTGTTTTCTCAAGCAGGAATTTCCGGAACATTCAATTTCAGAACTCTCAGAGTGAAAGGAATATCTTCGACTGAACCCTCCGTTTCAGAAATTTCAAAAAGAGTTGGAAATTTCTTACATCTTTTGTAGGGTTGGCGTTTCTGGATTGGCATGCAAGTAATCATCATGTCACTGGAGAATGCGTCTTCATCTTTATCAGGCTCATCATGGTTCAGTGCTTTTCCTCTGTTCTTGAAAGTCGCTCCGGGTTGTTTACTGGAAGAAGAATGCATTTTGTGAGAAATTATATCTTCGGACTTGGGATTAATTTTCTTTGTTAACAAGGGGAACGAACTTACAGTAGAGGCAGAGATTGAGGCCTTCTCATCGTTCGCCTCCTTTCTTCTTTTCTCTTTTTCTCCTCTGGGAAATGTATGTAAATAGGGAATGATGATCCAACTAAATGAGCAAGGTTCGCTTGTGACAAGGAAACTATCCTGTATTAACTATTAATGGAGGGAGGGCCTCCTTCCCACTCCGTTTTCATCTTTCTTTTCTCAAGTTAATTTCATTAATATTTTTTTTGTAAATAGCTCCAAATTCAAGGGTAATCGTAACATAAATATTTCACCAAAATCCCACAACACCCTTCATCCTACCCCAAATAAATATTTCGCCTCTTTTTGGACGGCTTACCCTCACCAACCCTTGAAAACAGGAACAATTGCTTGACGCTTGGGGGAGCCAAAGAGGAAGCGAGTGTTAGAATGCTAAGAACAAGAAGATCTAGTACTATATATAAGCCTAAAAGTATGCCATTTTAGTTCTACCATTTTCCTATCATCTCCCTTCGCTCTTCCCTCTCCCCACTTCTTTCTTCCCTATCTACCCAACACATTCAAATATCCATAAGAAGATTGAATCATCTTCTTCTCTTCTTCATGGTCATCTTCCGTTTTCTATCGTCTTCTTCTTTACTTTTTTATATAAAATTTTTTCATTACTTGCACAAAACAACCTATTTATATATATTCATTTACCTTTATTTTCTTTTCAATTTTTTCAAATTACACGTACATTGAACATTTGAACACACATAAACCTACAACACAATTAAATATTTTGTTCACGTACAGAACTAAAATTGATAATATAGACAAGTAGACAACTAAAATGAATCACATACACAATTATTGTTTGTGAGCAAAATACTTTTTGTCTATGTAATAAAATCTATGTCAACACAGAGAATTAAAAACGATCACACATATAACTATTGTCTGTGAGGTCAACAACTATTGTTTATGTGGGAAAATCTATATGAAAAATCCACATTTTGATCACATAAAACAATGGTCTGCGCATAGACAATTATCATCTGTACACACAGACACCACACACACAAAGATTAGTTTGCACGTCTGTGTTAATGTCAGGTTGATGTCAGTGAACTTTTTGGTACAGAATTAATGTTAGTGGATACAAACAATTCTCGTTTAAGCTCACAAGCAACTCCCATTTGACAGCACATCGTACCGTTAATCGGTAACCGAAATTTGGTGTCCCAAGCAACTCCCAAGTGACAGTACACCGTTTATCGGTGACCGAAATCCTATGTAGCACCGATACGGGTACGCGGAAACGCGGAAACGGGTACGGAGATATGACAAAGTAAAAAAAAGTAGGATACAGATACACGGCCATATTTATAAATATTAAAAGTCATGGGGGTGTATTTATAAATATTAAAAGTTATAGGGGTGTAGTTATAAATATTAAAAATACATTTTTTTTGGAAAAAATAGACATATTATCTTTGACGTCTACTCATTCATGGCATTGAAACATTTTACATTTTGAAGATACTTAGAAATAAGTTCATATTTTATCTCATATACACTAGTGCACCTCAAAATATAAATATAGTCAATAAGTCATTAATTTAAAATGAGAAATAACTCAAACAACTATAGTTTTGAAATTAAAAGTGCAAGTACTCAAAGTTCTAGAATAATGAAGATACAAAAATAATATTTTAAATGTTCTAATACATATTTCCGTTGGAGCTATTAATTTCCGGGGATAATTTGAATTATGGATAGGAGGATATGTGAATTAGGAATAAGTCCATACTTGTGTACCACATAAAAGCAAGGTAAATATTATATTTAGCTTTTCACGTTTTAAGAATTTTAATATGTAAATTTTGAATGTTTTTTAATTTTTTTTGGGAGGTTTCTTTTAAAAAGTTGATACGAGTATCTGTCAGGATATGAATATCCAAAATTTTAAAATAATTACCATAAAAATGGAAACTTTTAAAAATTTCATATACGGTCCGGGAATACGGTACATGTATCCTAAAGTATTAGATACAAGAACGTTTTCGATACACCGATACGGCACCCTAGTGATGTATCGGTGCTTCATAGCCGAAATCTTGTGTACAAAGAAGCATTTTTTTTATATGACGAGAAAACTTGAGTAGAACATCATTTGAAAAAATGAGCGAGGTAAAACAGTAAACAGTAAACTTGCGTCAAAGAAAAAAGGTAAAACAGTAAACAGTGGAGCTGTTAATCCGTCATCCAATAGATAAATATCGTGCGTTTTTTACGGTATTCGCAAACACACTCAGCAGCGAGCACAGCGCAGTCGAGCCACGGCGTTTTTCACTGAGAACGATATACGAAGATGGGCCGGCCGCGTTGCTTTCTTGACATCAGCATCGGAGGGGAGCTGGAAGGGAGGATAGTGGTGGAGCTTTACAACGACGTCGTCCCTAAAACAGCTGAAAATTTTAGGGCTCTTTGTACCGGCGAGAAGGGTATTGGACCTAACACCGGTGTCCCTCTCCATTACAAGGTATAGTTTATACCCTCACTGTCATTTTTCTGTATATCTGCGATTTAGAGATTCTGAAATGATTGTTGGAAATTCTTTATGGCTAAAGTTTTTGTTTGCTAGGTGAAGTTTTAATTTTATTCTGTTTAGCTGTATAGAAATTTATTAATATCTTGATTTGAAAAATAAATATATTAGAAAAAGATCATTTATTTAAGATTTAGGATGTTCAATTTATACAAATAGAGTACTATTTTTTGTAAAGTTTATCCTTTGTAGATAAAGAAAGTCACATTATTTGCTAAAATATGAAATAATATTCAAAAATTACATAGACATGAAGCTCAATTGGACTAATATACTATCTATATGGCCTATGACATATTCTAAACTGAAACATAATTAACTTAGTAAGTGATTTTTTTTCCTTTAGTGACACTACATGATGCATATTATAATTTTAAGCATTCTAACATTAACATTCTTAACATATACACATTTTACTTAATTTAACTATATTGGATAAATGAAACACAACATGATAATCAAACTCACTTTGCGGCCTAAAGAACCCTAGCTAAAAAAGAGTTTAACTCATTAATTTGAATGTTCATTTTAACAAGGTTCATGTAGTTCAATAAGGTGAATGTTATTTGAAAATATAATATGTGCAGATGTGTGAATGTTCATTTTAATATTTGTCAGTCAATTTTTTAAAATCATACTACAGGTATAAGTCTTTCTTTGTGTGAAGGATTGATCTCATTTTATCTTTTTTCCATTTTATCTTTCCTATCTTCTTTATCTTTATATCTTTTTATTTTATTATTTTTTTTTATTTTTTTTTAATCTTTTTATGTTATCGTTTTCATATGTATCTTATCTTTTTATCTTTTTTCAGATCCAATTTCATATGTAAATTCATGTTAGCCAACCCAAACTCTTTTAGAGATAAGGCTTGGGTGTTGTTGCATATAATTTTTTTCTTTGATTTAGTATCACCGAGGCGTTGTTGCATATAATTTCCACCAATGTTTATATAACAATGTTAATTTTTTTTTCTTGTCGTGTAATATTAAGTTGTGGTGCTTTCGACGCGATTTTCACTATGGGTCATCCGGAAACAGTCTCTTTGTACTTTAGTACAGGGGTAAGACTGCGTACATCCGACCCCTCTTACACCACCATAGGTGGGAGCCTTTGCGGCACTGGGGTAATGATGATGATGAGTTGAAAATAAACTTATACTCCCTCTGTCCCATTTTATAAGATATTTTTACTATTCACTTGGTCAACACAAATCACTCTTAATCTCTTACTTTATTAATCAAAATTTTATGAAATTTGAATTACTTTTTGCAGGTTTTGTAGCGGTTTTAATGTAGTTTCTGAATATGTAATTTTTTTTTCTAAAAATAATTTGAATGCAGACAGGGATCTGTTTGCTTTATCGTCGGTCAAACATCATAAACCGAAAAGTATCTTATAATTCGGGACGGAGGGAGTATGAGTTATATCTTTATTTTCAAATAAAAATCCAGAGAACTGTTGTAATGAAGAAGTTTTTCCCCTTGACCATAGATCCTTAATCCTTTATCTGCTCCTGTTCCTCCTTTATAAACTAGCAGCACAACGGTACCTGTTCTGTACTTATACTCTGTATTTTTTTGTGACCACTCTTAACACCCATGCCAGGGAGTCTGTTTTCATCGGGTTATTAAGAGTTTCATGGTACAAGGTGGTGACATATCTGCAGGGGATGGGACTGGTGGAGAGTCCATTTATGGACTGAAATTCGAAGATGAAAATTTTGAGTTGAAACACGAAAGGAAGGGGATGTTATCAATGGCCAATGCTGGACCTAACACTAATGGCTCTCAGTTTTTCATCACCACCACTTGTACTCCTCATCTTGATGGAAAGCATGTTGTGTTCGGAAAGGTAATCAAAGGAACAGGGGTTCTTCGGTCTATGGAGCATGTTCAGACAGGTGAAAATGATTGCCCAGTTGATGATGTTATAATCTCGGACTGTGGAGAAATACCAGAGGGGGAAGATGATGGAATTGCAAACTTTTTCAAAGATGGTGATATGTATGCCGATTGGCCAGTTGACCTTGACAACCAGCCTGATGAGCTCTCTTGGTGGGAGAGTGCTGTAGAGTCAATCAAAGCGTTTGGTAATGATCACTTTAAGGTATTAACTACTCCCCTTATTCTATTTGTAAGGGCATATCAGTGTTTTCCTACATGTAGCACCCTTTGTCTTATGAATGCACATTTAGATTTTTATTCCTATATTGATTTTATTCGGAAAGTCAATATTAATTTGGCTCCCTTTAATTATATCTTTGTCTGTGTAAAAGTTAATACTGTTTCTTATAATAAGGGCATCGGGGAGTATTATGAAGATAAATGTTAATGAGAAGTTGAGAACTGAGAAGAAAATGAATATTTAAGATAACAACTACTGATTCTTTTGGGTATTACTTTACTTTGCTGTTTTCAAGAAACAAGACTACAATATGGCTCTTAAGAAATATCGAAAGGCTTTGCGGTATTTGGATGTCTGCTGGGAGAAGGAAGGGATAGATGAAGGTAATCTGCCAAACCTTTAAATATACATATGTTATACACTTGGTATTGAAGGTTATTGTAATCAGCATATATTGATACTTTAAGTGTGTTTGCATTTATTCAGATCAGAGTTCATACATGAGAAAGATGAAGTCACAGATTTTCGCCAATAGTTCTGTGAGTTTCTTACCTTTTGTTACTTCAGTTAGCACTTGAGTTCTGCTGTCTAATTATAATGTTGCAGTAATTAGTGAGCAAGAGCAGTCTCTGTGTGATCCTTCTTTTGTGTATTCCCCAGATTTCTTTTTGCCCAGAACTTATACTAATTTTAGTCAGACCATACTAGACCATACCAAACTACATCAGAAAGACTTGGACAGTTGGACCAAACCGGACCAGAAATATACATTCAGACTAGACTAAATCAGAAAATTCGGATCAGTTCAGATCATAAAAATATTTAGATACGATCAGTCGATCACATTTTTAGGTGATTAGAGCATGTTCTTAGTCTACTGACTGCTCTCAGAATATGATTCACAAGTTCAAAGAAATGGATGATCCGAATATATGTTTTTTTGCTATTAGCCTATTATAAGTATATAAGTTTACTGTGTGTTTGTGTGTCTAATTAGTTAGATATTTCAAATCGAGGTAGATACTTTGTAGATACTTTGTCAAAGGGAAAATAGCGAATTAGGACCCATTTTTCTGGGGAATAACCGGTGATTATTCAAATCTGTATTAGTGAAATTTTGAAAACATATGCTACAATGTTCTTATAATGTAAGTCTCATGTACATATAAAGGAGAAAATAAATATAACTAGTGTTATTCGAACAATATTTAAAAAGATCTAATTTAGTCATTGTCTGGTTCAACAGTGAGTCAGTGACATTACCTTCATCTTCCTGCATGTCAGCAAACACATCATGAGGGAAATTATTGTTTTCAGAACAATTACAACTTCCAAAAGTGTTATATTAAATAAAAGTCCCTAAGTTCTTTTCTACTCTGTATCTCATAATGACCCCAATTTTAATTTTCATATCTTTCACATCTATCTATGAACAGAGCAATTGAACTCAATGTGTCGATGAACCCGCTCAGTAAATCACTTTTGAACCACATAACAAGGTCTAGTAGTGAGTACTTATTGATTAAATACCATAAATGTGTATATATAATATATTACGTAGTAGAATATACATATACGACACACACACAGACACATCGTGTAGAGCCTCATTTGTAGTGAAGTGATATGATTTTGATATGTATTGCGACATCTTTGTTAGCAGTTTCTTGGCCTTGAATTTGGTGAATACATTCTGCAGAGCATTTAAGTCTTAAATTAGTGGAGTAATGTGCAGTTTTAACCGTCAACTATTGTAGTATTGTTTACTGCAAATATTAACCAATTTATTCAATTTCCCTAATCATAATTTTGGTCTTCCAAGAGAAAAAGCTGTTCTTAAAATATATATTTACTTTCCAGGCTTGCAAACTGAAACTAGGAGATATAAGGGGAGCACTCTTAGATGCTGACTTTGCAATGCGTGAAGGAGAGAACAATGCTAAAGCACTCTTTCGCCAGGGTCAGGTTGGTTTTTCAGTCTAGCAGAATCTGAGTGCTTAGTATCATCACGTTGTATCTGTAATTATAAATATATTTCCTGTTTCTTTTATGAGGAATATTTTCTGGGTTGCTTATTCTGTTTATTAGAGGATTTGAGTGGCTTTTAATGCTATACTACTTTACTCTCTCAATCAGGCACACCTTGCTCTTAACGATATAGATTCTGCCGTTGAAAGCTTCAAGAAAGCACTGGAGTTGGAGCCAAATGATGGTTAGTGTACTTCTGTTATGCGCTATATACTACTGTCTTTCTGTGTTTACTTCCCAGTTTTAACTTAAAGCGAACAAATTTCACTGGTTTTTTCATTATCTTATCACACGGATATGGTTTAGACTTCAGACAATTGTGTTCTGCTCAGACAGTTTTTTACTTCTTGTAAGCAATCAGTTTGGCTAATTAACATTGTGATGACACCTCTGTTAGGCATTCTTGTTGGCATTATTATGTAATTTGACTTTCCTGTGTTTTCTTCTAGCTGGTATTAAAAAGGAGCTTGCTGTAGCAAAGAAAAAGGTGAATGCACTGCTCTAATCTTGAGTTTATTGTTGTATTTCACAATGCTGATATGCTTTTCTTGGTGACAGATTGCTGATAGACGTGAGCAGGAGAAAAGAGCATACTCCAAGTTGTTTGGATAACATTTGAATCATGAGGTAGTCGTTTTTTCCTTGCTTGGTAATGATTGTAGTGTAAATTTTTATTATATGGTTTGTCAATTTTCATTTAGAATTTGGCATTACTCATTCTGAATAATGCTACTACTACTATGCACCCGAGCTTAACCCCACATTTGATCATAAACTGATACAAACACATCATTATACCTTTAAATTCAACCCAACAAATACCTACAGCCTTTGAATGGAAGTACCTAACCAGTAACCACTCAGGGTCTTGCAATTCAAAGGGTACAATGGACCCTTTACGTGGTCGGGTCAAGTGTGGTGTTAATCTTAGAGTTATTCATTCATAAACCACTTGGAATATTTATAAAAGCCATATAAATTATTATACAAAATAGACCTACCAACATGTTTACATTTTAGGAATTAAAAAAAAGCCACGTTTACAGTTATTCTCAAAAATAAAAAAAAAGATAAAAAAACCAATGGGAAAACTGTCAAATAGGTCCTCGAACTTTCATAAAAAGGTCAATTAAGTCCTTCTACAGGAGGTTCTGTCCGGCCGTCGCGATTTGGGGCAGTTCCCGGTGGAATTTTTTGATGAAATTTTTTGAGCATCTTATTCACCAAGTCTAGTTTATTCATACCAAATTTCAGCTAAAAATTCAATCGGGAACACATTCAAATTAATTCTTGAAGATAACTGCGCATTTTTGCGTTCTCGAATTAATTTGAATGCGCTCCCGATTAAATTTTTAGCTGAAATTTGGTATGAGTAAACTAGACTTGATGAATAAGATCCCCAAAAAATTTCATCAAAAAATTCCACCGGGAACCGCCCCAAATCGCGAAGACCGGATAGAGTCTCCTATAGAAGGACTTAATTGACTTTTTTATGAAAGTTCGAGCACCTATTTGACAGTTTTCCCAAAAACCAATACTTTCAAAACATAAAATACTTTACCGAACAAACCTAGATTTTTTATGTAGTAGTGTCTGCACTGTATTTTTCCGCGACTATACTGAATGCAGATTTTGATACTGATTGATTTTGTGATATGGTTTTAGGTTATTGTAAAGAGAGGAGCAATGGTAGAGACTGCCATCTGCGTTATTGCAGAGATCAAACCAAGACTGCATTTGACTAATGACACCTTTTTTTACCATAGCATTTCAACTGATCTGTCTTGTAGTTATGTTTGTCACAATTGTTGGGCCATGGTTTAATTAAAAGTACCAATCGTGCCTTCTAAGATAGGTGTCCTGCTTGTTGAACATTTTGGGTACAATTTTTTTAACATGTGCTATTTTGGAAGGAATATTTCCTAATATGAAGTCACATTTTGTACCATCTTTGGTAGGAGTTTTTTTTTTCATTCACTTCAGTAATAAGTATAACTAGTTTTTTGATGAAAAAAATGTTTCCATTGAATCATATGAGAACTATAGTGATTACATAAAAACATACTATGGCAGTAATGTCGGGCACTAACATCAGTATAAAGTGTAATGTACTTGCCCTAGCCCCTTCCCTACCCGATTAATATACTTTTCTTTTAATTCTTATTCCTACCCAACTTGTTGCTCTTGTTGGTGTCAAAATTCTGTCCAATTTCTCCTCCACCCAATTTTGGATACCCCACCATCGCTCCCAAGTAAACCAATTTAGCACAATTCCTGGAAGAACACTTTACCCTCAAATTTCCATGAAAATTTTACCACACTCTTTATCCTCGTTATACTCATTAATATTACTCGCCCATACCACAAAATATTCAGTCTTTTTACCCTTATCCTCCAACTATGCAATATTTCTAATCTCATTCTCCTCATCATTATCCTTAATCACAATATTCTTGAGTAAGAATGTAAGATTGGGTGTCTTCTTGAATATCTTCTCCAGTCAAAAACTCTTAAGAAATTATTTCATTACTTGCCTAAGAATAACATTTGTTCCTTATATGAAGGATGTTACTATATATACCATTCTTCTAAATACCCTATACTGTTGCACGTGCTTTAAGAGTGAGAAAACTCACATTATGTATAACATAACTCTTCTTTTTTAAAATTCAGAATGCAACATCTCGTTGTATTTTAAAAAAGAGTGTTTCAAAACAGGAAACATAGTTAGAAACTTCTCATATTAGGAGATAGAAATGAATTACTTGGTTTATACTCCCTCATTCCCATTAACAATGGTACAAGAAAGGGTGACACACATACCAATAAAAGCGTGTTTATGAAAATAGATGCACAAGTAAGACAAACTCTACCCACCCATCACCAAAACCAACGTAAACACATTGGATACATACAACTAATAATTAAGTACAATTTTCAAAATCATCTATGTAACCGAAAAAATCATCATTCCAATACACCAATAAGCGCCTGATAAATGAAGATTATATAATTCAGCTGGGAACAAACACATACACATATCAAGGCATCTCTACGACAACTTATACGGTGAACTCATTGCATGACTCTTCTCACCACCTGACAAAAAAAGATGAAGAAAATCCCACAAATTAAATGAGTGCGCCCAACTAGTAGCACAAGTGAAGTTCCCCCTCACAGAAATGCCAAAGGATTGAGTGTGCCTAACCACGTTACAACTATTTTAATGGATTAACCATTGTTCCAAGTATCGCTCTAGACGCCCGATTAGTCCCCGCCTCGGCGCTAGCCAGTGGCTGGGCGCCCAAATTAGTCTAAGCGTTCCGACTAATTGATTTAACGTCTGAGTGAATTAGTTAGACGTCTTGGGCGCCTAGGTGCCCATCCAGGGCGTTTAATAAGCCACCTAGGCATCTAGATTAGTCACATTTTATTTTGCTCTTATATTTTAGTCTTCTAAGAGGTATATGTACCTTTAACTTTAACAACACATAGGAAGACAACTATTAGTTGTAGATTAAGATAAAAACTATACATGTGTATATATGATCTTAAGTGTTACTATCATTCATGCATGTCAATGTGTATGTGTGCGCATATATTTTTAATACACACACAAACACAACATTACTAATCATATTTATGCAAAAGTATTGATATTATTATTATTATTATTATTATTATTATTATTATTATTATTATTATTATTATTATTATTATTATTATTATTATTATTATTATTATTATTATTATTATTATTATTATTATTATTATTATTATTATTATTATTATTATTATTATTATTATTATTATTATTATTATTATTATTATTATTATTATTATTATTATTATTATTATTATTATTATTATTATTATTATTATTATTATTATTATTATTATTATTATTATTATTATTATTATTATTATTATTATTATTATTATTATTATTATTATTATTATTATTATTATTATTATTATTATTATTATTATTATTATTATTATTATTATTATTATTATTATTATTATTATTATTATTATTATTATTATTATTATTATTATTATTATTATTATTATTATTATTATTATTATTATTATTATTATTATTATTATTATTATTATTATTATTATTATTATTATTATTATTATTATTATTATTATTATTATTATTATTATTATTATTATTATTATTATTATTATTATTATTATTATTATTATTATTATTATTATTATTATTATTATTATTATTATTATTATTATTATTATTATTATTATTATTATTATTATTATTATTATTATTATTATTATTATTATTATTATTATTATTATTATTATTATTATTATTATTATTATTATTATTATTATTATTATTATTATTATTATTATTATTATTATTATTATTATTATTATTATTATTATTATTATTATTATTATTATTATTATTATTATTATTATTATTATTATTATTATTATTATTATTATTATTATTATTATTATTATTATTATTATTATTATTATTATTATTATTATTATTATTATTATTATTATTATTATTATTATTATTATTATTATTATTATTATTATTATTATTATTATTATTATTATTATTATTATTATTATTATTATTATTATTATTATTATTATTATTATTATTATTATTATTATTATTATTATTATTATTATTATTATTATTATTATTATTATTATTATTATTATTATTATTATTATTATTATTATTATTATTATTATTATTATTATTATTATTATTATTATTATTATTATTATTATTATTATTATTATTATTATTATTATTATTATTATTATTATTATTATTATTATTATTATTATTATTATTATTATTATTATTATTATTATTATTATTATTATTATTATTATTATTATTATTATTATTATTATTATTATTATTATTATTATTATTATTATTATTATTATTATTATTATTATTATTATTTATATGTCTCCGACTAGTACCCGCCTAGGCGCCCGCCGAGCCGTCTAGGAGCTAGGCGCTGGACTGGCGCCCAACCAGCGCCTAACACCTTTTAAAACATTGGGGATTAACACGTATTTTATTTGCTTACACACAGTTTATTTAACTTTACATTCATTTTTCGCAAACTATATATTCACTTTTGGCGCATTGCGCATTCTCAATATACTATCTTAGACTACCTAAATAAATTAACACCATTTTGTAAAGGGCACCAATTTTCCTCTTATAGCTATTAGTCCATCTATTGTATTTTAATCCACGAAAACAATCTATCTTGCCTTGAAAATTTGTCCCTGAATAAGTTCATTTTCAAATATCACACTTCCGTTCCTCTTTCACCACTAATTAATATTTTTTGATATGATTTTCCCCACTCTTTTAAAACCATATTACATTTTACTAAAGTTTCACTCTTAAGTATGCCATTGTAACACACTCAATACTCTTTTGATGTATTACTAGTAGAATATGCACTATGTGAGATTTGTGCCCAATGTATGATTATAAATATAAGAATTTTAGAAGGCCAAGTTTTGAGTGAAATCGGGAAAAATAATATACAAATGCTTAAAATATTTATACAAATGCTTAAAATATTTAGATCACAATAAGGGCTCTTTGTAGATGCCCTTGCTGGATTCCAAGTCAATAGCATACAAGATTAACATTTCGTATTTTTTAGGATAAATAAATTGAAATCATTTTAATATATATTGGGAGTAGTATATCCTGTATATACTTAAACAGTTAAACCCATAGTGTATGTAATACATGATATTAAACATTTCCAAAACCTTTGCAAAGGGAAGCTGGATTAGTAAAGGTGAAATCTCCATATCTTAAAAACTCATATGATATGGATACTGAGGGGGAATTTATACAAAAAAATTATATTGTGCTGAAATAAAAAGAGAAATTTCTGACATATGACGTAACATATGTGTTTTAAAACAAAGATTTAATGAAAATAATTTTGGTCATATTAAATTAAATCTATTAATAGTTTACCCTTATAAAATAGAAAGCATGTGTGTGGTTTAGTGGTTTGGCTTATGGTGGTCTGTAATGACCAACAGTTGAGGTGTCTATTGTGTTACCAATACCCTGAATTAACTAAAAAGTCAAATTAAAAGAATAAAAATGAAGTTAGATTCATTTGCATAGTCATTGAAGAATCAAGAATTGAAGAATATGAACACACTGAGGTCCCATTCACAAACTTTGATTCTGTCATAAAAATATGAAATGGAAAATCCCGTCGTATACTCACAAGTATATATAGCTTCCAACTTAAGGACCTCGAATCTCGGTCTTTAATAGTACAGTTCAAAAGTATCTATCCAAACACATGACATGTAATCCATATTAAGTATGCAAATTATTTAAAATTTTATTATATCATGACGTTCTATTAGGATGTTTTTACTTAGACTGTAATTTGCTGGTCTGATCTGGTCTGAAATGGTCTGGTCAGGTCTGATTTCTTTGTATTTTTATTACTATCCAAATCTGATCTGGTCTGGTATGATCTGGTCTGGTCTGGGACAAATTACAGTCCCAATAAAAATCATGTGAAAGTAAAGAATTCGATTATAGAAATCGATTTAGGAGAAGGAATCGAGGGAAGAAGATGAGAATCAGTAAGGATCGAAGCCTTAATCTGATACCATGTGAAAGTAAAGAATTGAAGCAGTTCTATATTTAGCGGAAGCAGTGTTCGAATGAAGAATTGAAGTGTTCGAATGAAGAATCGAGAGAAGAAGATGAGAATCAGTAAGGATCGAAGCCTTAATCTGATACCATGTGAAAGTAAAGAATTGAAGCAGTTCTATATTTAGCGGAAGCAGTGTTCGAATGAAGAAGATAATATATTAATATGTAAACTCTTACAATAGAGTAAGGTTTAATACAATATATATAGTAAAGGGCTATTCTAATATTGAATATAAGATGGGCTGATAAAACAGGCCCAATTAATAAAAGTCTAACACTCTCTTTTATTCTTTAGAAAGTAAAAACATCCTTAATCTTAATAGAGTTAACAATATCATGAAAACTTCCAAGTATATATTGTTGCCAGTTTAAACAAATAAATCAGCGTTAAAGTATACCTTTGATAAGTAAAGCAAATAGGTTGTCTTTCATATGGACAGATTCATAATACGGAGTATAATGAAAAGTTAAGATGAAATAATGGCACAAAGTATTATGTTAATGTGAGTTTGTAATATGAAAAATGTATATATTAACTGTAGCTCATGGGCCTTCTATATTTTTTTTTTACTTCTTTGTACAGTAGTCAAGTAAGTGCAGGGTGAGTTTAGTGTGCTGCGATTTGTGAACATAATCAGGTGTAGTCTACAAATAGGCTTTCAAAACTAAAGGAAAACATTGTGCAGAAGGTAATTCATTGTAGTTATTGTAAAATTCAAGAGATATTTGACAATTAACAAACAACTATCAACTTTGGCGTTTCAGCAAACACTTTGTGAATATGATTAATTTTACCAAATTGAAGTGGAGACGGGTGATGAAGGTCGAAATCGCAAGTTGAATCTTAGGAAGAAGCGTATGCATTATTAGTAAATGTAAATTAACAGTGCAAATATGTTTAGCAACAACGGTTGGTTTTAAAGTTTATTTTGAAACTTGATTAAGTTCTAAGAGAATGGTGTATTTGTAATACGTAGTTTATGAATACCTAGTTTGTGGAATGGATTTGTAGCAGAACAATGAGTACAAATACTTTGTTCCCATTCCCCTTTGATATGTAAGAATATTACTGAGATGAGAATTTTAGGTTGTTTAGCGGTTGAATAATTGCGGGAATGAATGAACAAACAAGTAACCGATTAACTGATAACTATCTTTCTAATGGAGTTGGGAGTTATCGGCAAAAGAACCATGATAACATTGATGATACTCCTTTCATCCCATTGGACTTTGTCTACTTTTCTTTTTTGGACTGTGTAAAAAAAAATGTCATTTTCCCATTAAAGTAACTAATTTATGCTTCTGTTCATTTCTCTCTCCAATCAGTTTATGCACAAATTAAACTTCAACCACATAATTTTTAATATTCTTATTTTTCACATAATTGAAAGAGTGCAAAGTCCATTGGAACAAAGGTAGTATTATACAAGTAGATATAAAAAATGAACATCTTTACAAAAATTATAATTGAGCATCAAATAAATAACTAGTGCTAATAATATTCTTCCAAAAAATTAGTGCTAATAATACGGTGAGAAAAGAGGCAAATAAGCCCTCAAACTATTCAAGCTCCTGAACTTGAAGAATTGCAGATACATCCCTCAACTCATTGAAAATGATGCAATCAGATCCTTTTTTACCTGTTGGTGGGTAGAACCGTCAAAATGGGCCGAAACCCGCAGGCTGACCCGTTTAAACCCATTTATTGGTGAATTAGGGTTCAGAATTCCTGACCCATTTAGTTCGCGGGTTTCGCGAGTCAACCCACTCGGGTTGCGGGTTTAAGTGGGTTGGCCCACCAGGTTACAGGTTGGCCAGCGGGCCAAAATACAAAAATATAGTTTTGAATTTTATTATCTAAAATATTGTTCTTTTACTACCAATATTATTATAATTACAATTAAAAAAGTATTATTCTTTTATTTCTATAATAAATATTCAAATAAAATGTTGAAACAAATATTTTTTGTGAAGTTCGATACAATATTTAACAATTAGTAGCCATTATTTGTAAATAATTAATCAAAAGTTTTATGTAAATCTTTATTTTTATACAATGATTATTTTTGTCGCATAGCCTCTTTTAGTTTTCAAATTCTCGTATAACTAGTATTTAATATTTTTAATTAAACTTAACAAGTATTTTTGAATTTTTAGTATTTTGATTTCTTATATTTCCTTTGTTACTACTTGATAATATAAATATATACTTCCGGGTAATTATTTTTTTTTTAAAAATCGTTTTATATTTGTTTTACATTGGCCCGCGGGCCAACCCGTTTAACCCACGGGTTAGGTGGGTTGGGTTAGGGTTGTAGAAATCCTGGCCCGTCATTAAACGGGTTGGCCTGACCCAACCCACATAAAACATAACCCGTTATGGGTCGGGTCGGGATGGGTTGGGTTGGCCCGTTTGACAGCTCTATTGATGGGGGGTAAGAAGATGAAATATTACCGACACCAGCAGGTAAAAAGAACCTACTTGCATCATTTTACATGTTGTGAACATGTAAAATTTATTAGGCCGGTTGTAATAATCATGGGCCTCATTTAAAATACTACCGGACTATTCTCACGTATTGGGCCACCGTCATATTCTACTGGCCTGCTTGTAATGGTTATTGGGCCTGATAAAAAATATTAATATGATCTCATTCAGATATAATTTAGTGATTAAATTAATTTGGATCAGTCAAATATCCAAGTAATTTAATTATAAATTAAATCTTTGAAGAATGAACCGGTCCTATTAATTTCAAGCCCAATATGAAATAATGGCCCAATGAACAAAAGACGTGATCCAATTGATAAAGTGGTCAATGAATCTTGTTAAGAAATATGGCTATATGCATGAGAAATGGCTGCGAACCTTGTTAAAAAAAGCTGTCCAGATACATTGCATAAGTGCTGATTTTTCTGGCTATTAAAATACAAGCAAATGGAGCTCAAAGCCCATTTTAATTGAGGCCCTATGCATATGGACGAATTTCATGGAACCCTAAAGCATTTTTCAGCTCCTGCACACCTATAAATAGGGGTCTCAATTGAGAGAAAGAAAGGAGAACTTCCAGACGAATAAACGCTTCAGCAAAGCTCTAAAGAACTCCCGAGAGGCTCTGAACGATTCCGAACGGGAGGAAGAGATCAAGCCACGATTTTGTCAAGAATATATGAATAATCCTTTGTGATTTCATCTATTCTTGATAAAATAAGTCCAAAAGTTGAAGAACGTTCGAAGATCTGAAGAACGAAGCTCGAAGATTCGAAGATCTGAAGAACAAGACTTTGAAGATTCGAAGATATGAAGAACGAATCTTTGAAGAATTGAAGATATTCATATGAAGATTGAATTAAAATTCAATTGAAGATCAAGCCATATATCCGGGAGGCCCTTCAACAGAAGATTAAGCCATAAAACGGCCCTTTTGTTGAAGATCAAGCCACTTCAAAACCGAAGGACCTTCAATCTGAATTCTTTATTCAAGAAGGTTTGAAGATCCGAAGAACGAAGATTCGAAGATCTCAAGAACGAAGATTCGAAGATTCGAAGATTCGAAGAACGTTCGAATATTTGAAGGATTAGAGATTTAATTTTAAATTAAGAGCCCGTTTGGTAGAAGGAAAATCGGCTAGTTTGGCTGATTCTGCTTAAATTTCTGAAGTTCTGGCTGAAGTGACTGCATTGGCTGATTCTGCTGATTTAAGAAAAAAATATTTTTAAAATATATTTTATTAATAAAATAAAGAAAAAATTATATGTAAAAATAGCTAAAATGGTCATCTACAGTAACTTCAGCCAATACAGCCAGAAAAGTAACTCCAACCTTACTTTTTCTGCTTATTACACAATTCAGCAAGCTAAAGCAAAAATTACGTGTTTGGTGGAAAAGTTGGCTGATAAGCCTGATAAGCCGAAAAGGGGTGTTACCAAACGGCACCTAAATTGTTTAATTATATTACTTCAAATTGCAAGTGAAGAATCGGAGAATTCATATTTAGAGATTGTACCCAATATTCTCACATATTATTATTTACGATCAATTTTAAGTAAATACTTAAAATTTATTTCACAGATGTCTCTGCAATTCTTCAAGTTCAGGGGCTTATTTGTTGCTTTTGTCCCGAAGTTCGGGAGCTTATTTGCTACTTTTGTCTAATACAATCGATAATTAAAGTCAGTCATCCTACTGCCAAAGTAGGAGCTACAAGAGTGGTACAAGAAGGCTGGCACATCGTCATCATAATGCATCTTTTTCACCAACAACAAATGGCCACCAAACTACCAGAGCCCGTGATTTAAAAAACAAAAATATCCACCAATGTGTGCAAATCTTTTGTGAAGACGACAAATGTCAATCATAATTCAAACAAAAAATAATCAGTTGATGACATGGAGAATTGATGGAAGGTACACCATAGCATTTACCCTTTTTCAAATCCCATTAGCAAACCGAAAAAAATACAGTATCACAAAGTAGAATAAGAGAAGGAAGATGGCAAGAGAAATAACCAGGATAGGGGGTTTTGGTTCTCAATCATCTCTAGTAAAGCCTTCTTCTTAATGGAGTTCGACTACGACAAAGAGTACATTACCTCCGCCGATTTGAAGAAGCACGGAAGCAGAGAAGATCTGTGGATATGTATCCAGGGGAAGGTGTACGACGTGACGGAGTGGATTAAGAAGCACCCCGGCGGCGATGTTCCGATCCTGAATCTCGCCGGAAATGACTGTACGGAGGTCTTCATTGCACTCCATCCGGGCACTGCCCGGAAACATCTTGACGGATGCTTTACCGGCTATTACCTGAGAGATTCCGAGGTATCCGAGATGTCGAAGGATTACCGAAAGCTGTATGCGGATCTCTCGGAATCCGGACTGTTCGAGAAGAAAGGGCACGGGGTAATGTATACCTTCATCTTCGCCGCCGTGCTGCTTTCAATCTGCTTGTTCGGAGTGATTTGGTGCGAGGGAAGATGGATGCACGCTCTGTCTGGTGGGCTGTTGGGCCTCGCTTGGATACAGATATCGTATCTGGGCCACGATGCAGCCCACTACACTATCATGTCCAGCCGCAAAATCAACAGATTCACTCAGATTCTCACCGGAAACTGCCTCACCGGGATCAGCATGGCGTGGTGGAAATGGACGCACAACGCGCACCACATTGCCTTGAACAGCCTCGACTACGACCCGGATCTCCAGCACCTCCCGGTTTTGGCGGTGTCTTCTAGATTGTTCCAGTCCTTCAATTCCTGCTTCTATGGCAGAGAGCTGAAGTTTGATCCGGTGGCCAGATTCCTGGTAAGCTACCAGCATTTGACCTTCTACCCCGTGATGTGCGTGGCCAGGGCGAATCTCTTCCTCCAAACATTCCTGGTGCTGTTATCGAAGAGGCGAGTGCCCGACAGGGCGGTGAATATACTTGGAACGCTAGTTTTCTGGACTTGGTTCCCTCTGCTGGTTTCCTGTCTCCCGAATTGGGGGGAGAAGACGGGGTTCGTGCTTGCGAGTTTCTGCGTGTGTTCGATCCAACACATCCAGTTCTGCCTGAACCATTTCCCCGCGAGTGTGTACATTGGCCCCCCGATGGGGAACGATTGGTTGGAGAAGACCGCGAGCGGGACGATAAACATCTCCTGCTCGGAGTGGATGGATTGGTTCTTCGGGGGGCTCCAGTTTCAGATTGAACACCATCTGTTCCCGAGGCTGCCTAGGTGCCAACTCAGGAAGATCGCTCCAGTGGTTCGGGCCCTCTGCCAGAAACACAATTTGCCATATCGGAGTCTTTCCTTCGTCGAAGCCAACATCACCACCCTCGAAACGCTCAAATCTGCCGCAATGGAGGCTCGGGAGAATCTGCTCTGGGAAGCTGTCAAGACTCATGGATAGCTAGGTTGGATTAAGCAGGTCTCGTTTGGTATCTTCAATGCTTGTTGATTTCTTTATTTATTGTTATTCATTGGGGCATAGTTTCATAGTTCTTCTCTGTATGTGTAAATTGCAATCAATCCATTTCGTGGATCATGAAATGGCTTATTGAATAAAAGATGTTGATGATTTAATTTATTGGATGTGTAATTAGCTAAAGTCACGTTTTTTGTATTTGCAAGAGAAATACTTCGTACAAACTAACAAAAGTAAAGACCCAAATGACAAAAATTTCATTGGTTTACAAAATTTCATATCGTATCTTAGCTAAAGTCAAGTTTACATCATAGCACGTTTTTTTAACGGGTGGGCGTAGCTCAACCGGTAGATAGAGGGTGCCACAAGGGTTAAGTTTCGGATTTGAATCCTGGCAACTGCGATGAGATTTTACTATGCTAAAAAATGCATAGGGCCTCTGCAAGTACCCAGGGCCGGCCCAAAGCATGTGTGGGTAGCCCGACCGCACAGGGCCCAGAATAAGTGAAGGCCCAAAAAAAATAAAAAATGAGCAGTAGTATAACTAGAGGTCTAGAGGCCAATGAAGAACACCAACCCAACAATTAATAATTAATTGAACTTAAATAATTAATATAGTTATTAATAAGCCACAACCGGTCTAGAGCTTACACAAAGCCAAAACCCACAAGTCCAGATTAGTTTTTAAATTATTACTTTTTGGATTGTTACTTTTGCAATTTAGGTTAACAAACAGATATTATTAGGTTATAAGGTTGTATTATTTTTTACAATGTAATGCATTACGAAAATATGCTCGAAGAATGTTTGTTTTTAAATGAAATGTATTTTGTAAACGAATACGTTTATGTTGATTACTTGGTTCACTAATAACCTGTACTTGACATAAATTAATTGCAATTTATTAGTAATATAATTAATGTTCATTTATTGCACAGGGCCTCCGTTTTCTCGGGACCGGCCCTGCAAGTACCTGAGCCAGAGCTCCACTCTCTATATGTCAGCTTGTGATTAAAGTCCAATTTACATCTTCCCATCTAACTGTCCGATCGGTGTTGGGGGACCCTCAGGGATGGAGTGTCATCCTTTTTTTCTTTTCAAATGACTGTTTTTTTTAGAAAGAAATGCCATTTCTTAAATGTGGTTGTATTAGGCGCTTTTTTAATCTTTTAGAACTTATCATTCAATTTCAAAACCTATACAGGCTCTTAATATTTCACAACTCATTTAGGGATGTTTGGATCAATTCCTTAAAATTGCTTCTGCTTTTTCAGGGAGTAAAAACATATATTGAAGTGTTTAAAAGCACTTCTGGATGTTCCAAATTGCTCGTAAAAGCAATTTATTAGAAACTGAGGGAGACCAGGTTATGGAAAACCAATTCTAAATTTTACGAATTTATTGAAATTTTCCACAATTTTAATTTGGTTGATTTACTTCGATTTGGAAGAAATATCACCAAACTCGACCCAAATTATATATGATTTGATTTCGATTGAGTTTACTTCAGTTTGGTAGAGCTCGGTCCGATCAAAATTAGTCTACTACAACCATCTTGCAATACATTTTATTCAAATCTAAAAATAAACTAATATTGCATCTTGTACAAAAAGTGGGCATAATAATGGAAGTTTAATTATTTCAAAATATTGGCTGTTTCTCGATTAATATATACTGCTGAAAATATTTAGAAATTAATATTTTCACCTTGTTAAAAACTAGCATCACCAGATAATATAGACAATATTGAAAAATATCTAAGATATAAATGTCATTAATATAACAATATTATGAAACCAATTTCTGAAAATCAAGTGTGTTTACTTTGATATGAAGAAGAACCATTCCAAAAAGTGTGAAAAAATGTACATGTCGAAACCATGTAATTTCGTGCGCAGGAGAGTAGGAAGGAAAATCATCCACATAACCCTCAACAAAAATACAAAAAAATCATTAGCATTACTTTTTAAAATGTGGTAGACAAAAATATTAATTAGTACTACGTATTTACTAGTGACTAGCTATAATTACGTTCAAATCTATATCATTGTAATTACTTGTAAGTTGCTATTCCCTCCGTCCCCTTTTAAATGTCCCATTTTACCATATTGGGATGTCCCTATTTAAATGTCTCATACCTTATTTGGTAAAGTTTGTGTGGCTCAAAATCATTCTTACTTTATTCTTACTTTATCAATTAATATCAAGCACACAAACCCGTATTTTTAGTATTTTGGAAGACAAATAGGGTAAAAAATAACCCGTGCCACCCTCCTCCGGGACATTTAAAAGGGGACGGAGGGAGTATGATGTAAACTAAGTAATACTTTTGTCTAAAACTTATTTATTAGTAATATTTAAGGAAAACCCTTTTTTAAAAAAATGTATATCAAAATTCATAACTTTTTCATATCTTTCATATGACACCAATATTCTATATATAAATTTTAAAAAACTCAGAATTTCCAAGTGCTAAAATTAAAGTCTTACCTTTTTACATTTTTACATTTATTGTTAAAAGAATTCTTTTTTGGGACTTCACCACATTTACATATGTACTTTCACATTAGTGTAATTGAAAAATGATGGATATGTAGACTTCTCCATGTCTCATACTATTTCACATATACTTAACACAACCACAAAATGCCAAACAGTTCCAATGATAAATGATAATATAGCGTGTTATAAAAATTTTGGTTCCATATGTAGTTTCATTTGCCATACCATTGCAGATAACTTTTTGTTTCTAAAGCATCGGGTTTATCCCTTTTAACATACTTGGTATGTTTTTTGTTTTTAGTGTCAAACAGAGTAAATTTCATGTGTTTGCTTCTTATCTTTTGTATCCACTATCTCACTTCATATGTGTTTGTTTCTTATCTTTTGTGTCCACTCTCATTTCGCTCTGTTTTAAAGAACAAAAGACATTATGCTTTTGGCCCAAACGGTACGGTTTTGGTTCGGGATAAAAATCTATAGAAACAGTTTAAATACTTGGTATTCATGCTCTTAACATGCTCAATATCACGTTTTCTTAGCATGCTCTTTAGCTAGCGCTGTCTGGAGACACTTTTTTGGGCTGCTACTGCCTGCATTCATATCAGCATTAACCGTTAAACAGGAGTCTATGAAGTGATGGTTGCAAGCAAGCCTCATCTAACAAGTTGGATGGTAATTTTATAGGGGTTCTGCCGGGAATTATTCTTTGGAATATCTTGAAGAAGTATTGGGATCATACTTGGAAGAATAAGGCCGGTCATGAATATTGATCTGATCATCTCTCGAATATCCATGTATATGTTTAATTGGTGCTTCTGTAACAAAAGCTTAGGAGCCGCTTCTCTATTGTGTAGCTTGGGGCTGGTTCCTCTTAGGTTTAACATCGAAGCCTATAATAACCTATTGGGAAAAGCCTCAAAGCTCTTCTCTAAGTGGTTTTCTATAGTTTCATCTAAATTATTACTCAATTGAAGATACTACGTCGTCATCCACTACAAAAAAACACGGAGTTAGTCACGGATTTAGTCACGGACCGCAGTATAAAAAATCCGTGACTAACTTTGCTAGTCACGGACTTTGTTCGTGACTAAATCCGTGACTGTTTGGGCGTGACTAATTCTAGTCACGGTCATTTTATCCGTGATTTAGCGTAGTCACGGCTTAGTCACGGACCGTTTCCGTGACTAACTTGTCACCGGAATAACCACACCGGCGACTTAGTCACGGCCTTTTCCGTGACTAAATATAGTCACAGACTAATCCGTGACTAAATTTTCAAATTTTTAAAAATTAACCGCCAAATGTTACTGTTTAAATTTTCAAATTTCAAATTTTAGTCACGGACTTGATCCGTGACTACTTTTTTATTTTTAAAAAAAAAATTAAATTTGCAAAATAACTTTTTTAAAAATCGGTCTAGAATTTAGTCACGGCTCGGATCCGTGACTAAAGTTTTTTATTTTTAAAAAAAAAGTTTTTTTTTAATAAAAAAATAAATTTTTTTTTAATTATTCTTTAGAAAAGTTTATTTTAAAAAATATTTGCAGAATAAAAGTAATAAACAGACTACTAGAACCCACTAGAACACACATTTCATAACCAAACAGACTGAAATAAAAGTAATAATAAGCACAATAGAATTATAGTAAATAAACAATGTTCAAATAAAAATGTATATCATTTACAAGCTCCTCCGGTTACCATTATGATAATATCTAGAATCATCATATAGATAATCTTCTTCGGTCTCATCTTCTCGGTTGTCTCCAGCTTGGCCTTCTCGATTGCCACCGCGACTGCCTCCTCCGCGACTGCCACCCTCCGCGACTGCCACCTGCTTGGCTGCCTCCAGATGTTTGAAACAGGTTGTGAAAATTGATATCCTGAATAGATCCAAATGAAGGCAACCCGGTAGCAGAGTTGGTACGGAAATAACCGCCCATGTGCGGAACTTGAGGTGTCTGCTCAGGGTGCAGTACATACGGCTGAGGCTGAGGCTGATTCCGAATTCCGGCGCTGAGGATCCGTTCCATCTCTTCCAGCCGGGCCCTTGTTTCTTCATCTTTTTTGCGTTGCTCCTCCAAGGTGCGCTGCTGCTCAGCCAAGGCCCGCTGCTGCTCCTCCATCTCCCGCTGCATTTGAGCGATACGCGGATCCTCTCCGCGCCTTGAGCGGGAAGATGAAGCACCGCTGCGGTCGTACAAGATCCGTTGCCCCTCAGCCCCCATGCACGGGACCCGGCCCTTGTACACCCCAACTGCCTCAAAGATGGCATCATCCTCCACCTCAGAATCAATCTCATCCTCCTGAGTCAAGCCTAATTCTGCCCGCCTCTTCTCAACATTTGTGTTATACTTTGACTACATGTACAAAAATTGTTAATTTAATGTTACTCAATTTGATTTTGAATGGAAATAAGTAACAAAATAGTGTTACTTACTTCGATTTCAGCGAGGCGGGGTGGCAGATCGGCATCGGACTCATCGCCGTGCTTTGTCCAGCAGTGCTTGATGACCTTGAGAATTGAGACCTTCTTCTTCTCAGGCCCCGACTACAGTTTGGAAAAAATGCTTAAGATCCATAATTAATTGTTAAAATAAAGGGTTGTAATTGTGTAAGGTTTTTTGAAAAATACTTACAAGATCTTCTTTATGTCTACTCTGAGGTTTGCGGCCCCCATGCCATTGGGTTTCTAAAGCCTTCTCGGACATCCGGTTTTTCTTACCGGATTGACTTCTTGCCAAGAAGTTTGGATCAGAAGACCAGTGACGGACGAGGTTAGCCCACACCTCATCCGAACACCATCCAGGCTTTACCCCGCTCTTTCGGGCACGCTTAAAAGTAGGACGAAGCCAGTTTGAAATCCTAGCGTTATACGCTCTAAGAATAGCGGGACCTTGGGCTTCAGTCCATCGAAACCGACCCTTTATAAAAAACAAATAAATTAATTTATCTTTTATCAAATGTTACGTTAATACAATTACGCAGAGAAAATTCATTTTTTTTACCTTGAAAAGGTTCCACCAAAGTTCACGAACCTTGGGGTCAACTTCCGTGTATGCTGCCCAGTTCCCAAGAAAGTGTCCTCCGATTATTAGTTTGATTTGGTCCAACACTTCTTGATCGCTTCAGAAAATTAATATTATTTATTTATAAAAGTTTTGATAACATTATGATACATTGAAAAAATTATTTCACGTTAGATAAAATTCATAGTTACTTACTTCGCAACCATATGGGGCGTCACCCAAAGCGCATTTTCATTGTTGCGCTCAGCTTCGGTTAAGGGCACATAGTTTGGGCGGGGACGCGAGGTTGATTGTTCATTGCTCATCTAAAATATATTAATTTATATTTTTAAATGTTAGTGTAGTTATAATAGAAGATAAGATTTTTGTAGAAGTTTTATCAATTGAAAACGTGTATAACATATTAAACTGTGTATAAGTCTAATATGAGAAGTCGATATTTTTTCAATTAATTTTTTTATAACTTTGATACAATACATTTTCAATTGATTGGTCTTTAAGGTAACATATTAAACTGTGTATAAGTCTAATATGAGGGGTCGATATATTTTCAATTAATTTTTTTATGACTTTGATACAATACATTTTTGTATTGATTAGCCTTTAAGGTAAAATGTTAAACTTTTGCAAGTTTACATGAGGGGACATATATACTTTATATAAGGAAATTATAAAAATCATTTTAATACAGTAAAAAATAGTTCGACTTATCAAAAACAGTTTTATCTAAAAAAAAGTTATCTAAAAACAGTTTTTTTTTTAGATCTAATAACAGTTTTATAAAAAAACAGTTTTGTAAAAACAGTTTTATAGAAACAGTTTTATATAGAAACAGTTTATAGAAACAGTTTTATATAAAAACAGTTTTATAAAAACAGTTTTATATAAAACTCAGTTTTGTTATTGTTTATATAAAAATCAGTTTTAAAAAGTTTAAATTTATTTTACAAAGATCAGTTTTTAACTAATAAAAAACATTTTTTTACAAAAACCTGTTTTATACTTATTAAACTCTGTTTTTAGGAAAAATAGTGTATGAATTAATTAGTTTTATAGTTTTTTATAAATCAGTTTAATAGTCTACTTTTTTTAAAAAATCAGTTTTATAGATTTTGGTATAAAAACAGTTTTTTAAAAAACAGTTTTTATACTTTTTAGTTTTGGTAATATAAGTTAAAAATCAGTCTAAATTTGTTGTTTTACTTAATTATTCAAAACAGTTTATAAATTAATTTCTCAAAACAGTCTAAATTAATTTTTTGTTCATTATTTCAAACATGTTAAACTTTTTGCAAGTTTAACATGAAGGGGGCAATTTTTTTTTAAATAATTCGGGAATACCTAATAAATGTCCAAAAAATTGTATTGAGCATGCATGCTTCATCATAAGTCCAAAAATAATTCCAAAAATAGCATAAGAACATTCGAATATTCATGCATATGGTTTAAACAAAAAATAATTCATGTTTAAGCATGGATATTAGACATACAACCCAAAAAAAAGAGATGGTACCAAACTATAATATAAGTATGCATACTACACATCAAACTAAAAACAAAAGCATAAATTTCATCAAAGTATGCATGCATTTTATTCGGATATATATTAAAATTAGCATAGATTTGGATTTTGGATATGCATTTCGGAAATTAAAGAATTTAAAATTAAAATAGCATGGAATTTTTATTCAACAAATAGAACATGAATGTTGAAAACTAAAGTACGCATTTAAGTATATACATGGGTATATTAATATAAACAGAGCATGCATATAAATTACAATAACAACAAAACATGCATTTGTTAAAATATTAAAAAAATTATAATTAATTATTAAAATACGAAAAAAATAGAAGTTGAGATTTGAGAACATAACCTCGATGGCGGTGGAAGGCGGTGGAAGGCGGCGGACGGCTGATTGAGGAGGATGGCGGGTGACAGAGACCGGCGGTGGTGGCGGCGGCGACGTCAGCGGACTGCGGACGGCGGCAGACGACAGATAAGAGTGGTCGGTGGCGACGGACGGTGGAAGGCGGCGGTGGAGTTCGAAGGGAGTGAGAGACAGAGAGAAGATCGAGGTAGAGGGAGGAGAAGGTCGGGGAGTTTTAGGGTTAAGAAATAAGGTGGAATTGAAAAAATCGCAAAGGGTCGGTTTTATATGAGGGCGTAGTCACGGTCTTAGTCACGGATAAATCCGTGACTAAACCCTTCGTAATCAACGAAATCAGCCACGCGGCATCGGCCGCCTTTGACCGGTTTAGTCACGGTTTTATCCGTGACTAAGACCGTGTCTAATTCAAATTTTGAATTTAGTCACGGTTCTAGTCACGGTTACAACCGTGACTAGACCGGCGGCCCTGACACTTCTCCGGCTACCAGACTGACAGGTTAGTCACGGAATTATCCGTGACTAAGACCGTGACAACTTGAAATTTTTTAGTATAAATCATCTTTCTCCGGCCATAGACAGAACTGTAAAAAAAATGGCTAATAGAGGTCCAATTGACTGGGATTCGATGTGTAGAGATATGAAACGACTTAAGCTGATTACAGAGCTTATGGAGCCGAAAACCGTGGAAGCATACGAGAGAATCAAGGAGTTGATGTCTAGACCCCTTGAAAGTTTTGGCGATTATAAAGATGAAGAATCCGACTCGTTGGGCAAGTCAAAAGCAAGAAATTTGTGTCGGATGCTTCAACGTGCACAAGAAGTTTCAGAGTATATGGACCCGATCAACGAAGAAGCTCGAATGAAAATTCAGGAGTTGTGGGCTAGGCCTCTTGAAAGTTTCCGATTGAGGAATGAATAATGTTAGTTAGGTTAATGTGATAAATAAATCTATGTTAGTTGTTTGATAAATAATATGTGACAATTTCATTGTGTGTTTTGTATTTATCTTTGAAATTTGATAAATAAATCTCTGTTAGTTGTTTATTAATATCTAAATTTATTATAATATTCAGATTAGTAAAAGTAAATTACTTTTTTTTTTATTTTCGAATTTTGTTAATTTTCGAATAGACTTAGAATTATTAAAATTAATTTTTGAATTTCGAATTATTAAAAATTATTAAAATAAATTTTCGAATTTAGAAAAATCAAAAATAATATTTGAATTTTCGAATTTGAAAATAAAAGAATATAATATAGAGTAATTTCATATTTTGTATTGGGTAAATTTTAATTTTCAAACTTCGAATTGTGAAAAATTTTATTTTGAATTTATAATATGGATATAAAAAACTTGTTGTGGTTGAATTAATATGGAGTAATTTTTTGTTCATAAATAATAATGATAAAGATAGAAAAAAATTCAAATATTGTTGGAGTAATATAATGATGAAGAAATCTGCACAAATATTAGAAGTCAATAAATTGAAATTACAACAGCACAATTATTCGCTATCAGAATCGTCATTTTCTACATATACAGTATCTTCTTCTGTATCTGAACCGTCTATCCATTCACCTTCTTCCTGATATTGAGCGTTTTGTTGTGCTACATACATTTCCTCAATTTCGCGCTCAGATGGAATGGTTGGGTCCGGAAGGTGCGTTTCTGGCATGACTTCAACACGTCCGCCATTTGGATCACTTAATTGGATGTCATAGTTGACCGTCTCAACAATAGGCGGAGGTTGGAAAAATTGTTGCTGAAAAGCATCTAGATCAACGTCCTTGTGTTGAGTTTGTGATTTTATTTTGTTCGGACGGACAGGACATGCACACACCCAAGGATTCTGTGTCCGCCTTGTTGAAGGATATTCTGCATAATAAATCTGCGCTGCTTGTTGGGCGAGTATGAAAGGCTCATTTTTCGGGTACACACGAGACTGGTTGACGTCAATCATATTATACTTCGGATTTTTGCGCACGCCACGTGTGGGGTCGACCCATGTGCAACGGAACAGAACGCATGTCAATTTTTTCGCACCAGAAGGCATCTCAAGTTCCAGAATCTCCTGCAGGACACCAAAAAAATTGGTTTCCGAGTTATCATAACCGATGGTCGGGACACATAACCCGTTGTTCGTTGTTGGTCGGCCCTCTCCGTAATCGGCTGTGTGATATGTGTAACCGTTTATCACATATTGCCGCCACACTTTGGCACTGGCACTAGGGCCCCACGCTAATGATACTAACAAAGGGTCGACAATCCCACGACTATTGATCTGTAAATATAAACATGATAATAACATTAGGTAAATATTGAAAAATCTTACTTAATAATATATATATATATATAATTAATGTGTGTGTATATATATACCTGATACTTGTACCAATTTACAAAATCAGAGTCTACCAATGCATCAATTTGATTCTCAGGAAAGGCTGATAAAGAAGCTCTGAATTCACTGTGAATTCAAAAATAAAAAAATTATAAATTAACTACAAATTTAATTGATAAGTATTACAATTATAACTACAAATTTAACTTACTGATAAAACGGTGAGATTTCTGGACAATTCATGAGGATATAAGTATGTGCAATTTGCAATTCCCCACCCACGATGTATCGTTGTGTCGCAGCACCTTTACCTCTGCCTGGGTAATTGAAGATGGAAACTACATTGTTGAAGATACGCTTGACAAATTGAAGCCTCAACGTGTGCCTTGTTGGTCACTTTCTTTTTCAGCTCTCCTAGAAATCTACAATAATGCAATATAACAACGGTACACATGTTAACAGTTATTGTGAAATAAATATTCTTTTTTTAAATGAAATTGTTACTAACCTTTCAAATCTGTACATCCAGCGATAGAAGACGGGCCCAGCAGTCAAAGCCTCATACGGAAGATGTATTATAAGATGTTCCATTGTATCGAAAAACGATGGAGGCATTATTTTTTCTAGATTACACATCAGAATGGGAACAGAATCTTGTAGTCTCCGGAGGGATGCCGCATCCAAAACGCTGGAACATATCGATTGAAACAAAAAACTGATTTCAGTAATGCAGGACCATACGTGTTCAGGAAGCATCTCTTTTAGTGCAATTGGTAGAAGTCTTTGCATTATTACATGAGCATCGTGAGTTTTCATGCTCGTCGTCGTGGTAAGTTTGTTCATGTCTACGCATCTAGACAAGTTGGAGCAGTAGCCATCTGGAAACTTCTGAGACGCAAGCCATTGTAATATTGCTGCCTTTTGTGGTTCTGTGACCTGGTAGACTGCTTTTGGAACTTCCTTGCCCTGATATTCTAGATCAACAGAAAGTTCGGGTCTATCACACCAAATAGTCATATCTTTCCTGGCTGCAAGACCGTCTTTAGTTTTGCCTTTCAAATCCATCACTGTGTTAAATATATTGTCAAAGACGTTCTTCTCAGTGTGCATGACATCTAAATTGTGACGGATGAGAAGGTCTTTCCAATAAGGCAACTCCCAGAATATGCTCCTCTTTGTCCACTTATGGGTATCACAATACCCATATGGCTCTTGGTTTGGCTCTTCCATAGCCGTAGGAAAACGTCGAACCCGGTTATAAATTTCTTCACCGGTCAATCTCGGGGGTGGGCTCTCTCGTACCGCTCTGCCTCTAATGAAAGACTTCTTGTCCTTTCGATATCGGTGCCTTTCCGGGAGAAACTTGCGGTGACAATCAAAGTAACTTCCTTTTTTGCTGTAACTAAGCCAGTTGGCACCTGATTTCTCCTACATATCGGACATCCCATCAAACCGTGTGTGCTCCATCCCGAAAGCATGCCATAGGCAGGGAAGTCGCTAATGGTCCAAATGATGGCAGCTTTCATGATAAACATTTTATCTGATGAAACATCATAAGTTGGTGTCCCAACGGCCCACAGTTCTTTCATCTCCTCGATAAGGGGTTGGAGATAAATGTCTATCTTTCGCCCAGGATCCTTGGAACCCGGACAAATTAAAGACAAAAATATGAAATGACTTTTCATGCACATGTCGGGAGGGAGATTGTAAGGAGTTAACATGACCGGCCAACATGAATAGTTCTTGCCAAACCTGCCAAAAGGAGCAAATCCATCTGAGCACAATCCCAGCCGCACATTTCGTGGCTCCATAGCAAACTGAGGATGACAGCGGTCAAAGTGTCTCCAGGCTTCACAGTCCGAAGGGTGAGCCATCATACCCTCGTTGGTTTCGTGCTCAACATGCCATGTCATGTGTTTCGCAGTAGCAGTCGAAGCGTACATCCTCTGCAGTCGAGGAGCTATTGGGAGGTAATACAGTTTAGACAGTGCAGACCTATGTCGTGGTTTCTTTTTACCTTGACGAACAGGTTTGTATCTGTCTCCACCACAGAACTTGCAGAACTCAAGTGCCTCATCCTCCTTCCAGAACAACATACATCCTTCCGGACAAGCATCAATTTCAACACAAGGTAGCTCCAACTTAGACATTAACTGCTTCATGTGGTAATATGAATCTGGAAGGGTATGATCTCGCGGTAGCATCCCTCCTACTGACTGCAAGACTCTATTCATGCAAGTTTCAGGGAGACTGTATTCGGCTTTTATGTTCATGAATTCAGTAACGGCGGATAGCTGAGAGTATCCCTCACAATCAGCATACAGAGGTTGGTCGGCAGCTTTTAGAACATCCTGAAATCTCTCAGTCAAACCTTCATCCACATAAGGTTGATAAAATGTCGGATTTTCATCCGCATCTGGTTGATACGAGGTTGAGGCTTCGGGGGGGTCGTTAGGTGGTTGTGGGGGATTGAACTGAGACATCGGTACACCGTATGCGTCATATACCATTTGTTGGTCCCACCTCATTTCAGCACGGTCTCCCCACGCACTCATCTCTGGAGGGACGTAACGAGACGAACCTACCGTTTGTGGTATAACAGTGGATCCAAAGGTTCGCCGTGAGAAGTCCAATTATAATAATTGGGAACAAAACCGACCGCGTACAAATCATACCCAACTTCGTGTGAGTCTTTAAATTTGAGATTTTTACACTTTGAACATGGACATCTTATTTTATCACCACTCATATAAGCCGGATGTTTTTTAAGTGCAAATTCAATAAATTCCCCAACTCCCTCGAGAAAATTTGATTGCATTCCGTACAATACCGCATCTTTATCATACATCCAACTTCTGTTTTGTTTATACATTATGCCTGAATATTATAATAAAAAAGTATACACGTTCAAATACTAACAATAATACTAACAAATTTTAAGTGAGTTATTTCACTAAATAATCAACTAACTAATTTTCACTAAATTAAATGAAATGCACACAATTCACAACAATAATTCACAAAATATAAGTAATTACCTAATACTTAAATTTAACTAATATTACAAAAAAATTAAGTAATTTATTAACACTACATTTAAATTAAACATACGTTTAACTAAATTTAACTAATTCATTTAGTTAAATTTAACTAAATTTAACTAGTTCATTCCGTCCTCTTTTAATGCATCACTACGTTTAAACCTACGTTTAGCTAACGAATTTTAATTAAATTATTTTTGTAAACCTACATTTAAACCTAAACTAAATTATTACGTTAATGACATTTAATGTTATTAGTACTACACAATTAACAATTCCAATTCACTAAATTAAATAATATGACCAAATTAAACCCAATAATTTGAACATGTATATAAGGTCATTTGAATTAATAAATAATACACAATTACAATAACAAGTCACAATACACTTAATTAACACATTACTAACGTACGTTTAACTAACTAATTTCAATTAACATAAAGATCACTACGTTTAAAACTACGTTTAGCTAACTAATCTTAATTAAATTATTTTATAAACCTAACAGTTTAACTAATTTTATGACATTACTACGCTTACAGTTGAATATGTTGTTAATTAATTAACAACATCACTAATTTAATAGTTTTAATAATTTAAATTGAACCAACTAATTCTGAATAAAAATAATAATTCAAATAACATACCTTAACTGCATAAATGGGGAAAATGATAGAAGACAGACTACATCCTTCGATCTTTCAAACAGATACTGTATATACTGGGAATGAATTGGTGTGGTTCTGTTGAATGAACTGTTCCTGCATATATAAAAAAATTAGTCACGGACTTAGTCACGGATTTGTCCGTCACTAAGCAATATCGTGTCCATTACGCGTCCGATCCGTGTTAATGACGTGTAAATGACGTGTAAATCAAAGTAGTCACGGACATAGTCACGGACATGGCCGTGACTAAATTTATCCGTACATAATACCGTTGCGGATTGATTTATGGGAGATGCAAAATTAATTTTTAAATTTAGTCACGGCTGTAGTCACGGATGTGGCCGTGACTATGTCGCCGGAGTAAAACAAGCCAGGCCGGAAAATCAAACGGGCAATCGGAGGATGTTAGTCACGGACAAAAATCCGTGACTACGTGTAGTCACGGCTGTAGTCACGGTAAAATCCGTGACTAATTTTTTTTTTAAATTTTCGTGACTAGTCCGTGACTAGTCCGTGACTAGGCTAGTCACGGACCAAATCCGTGACTACGGTCCGTGACTAAACGAGTGTTTTTTTGTAGTGATCTACCATGACAATTACATTGCATCTATATATAGTTCTTTTTTTTTTAAGACTCAAAGCCTCAAAGCTCTTCTCTTAGTGGATTTTCTATAGTTTCATCTAAATTATTACTCAATTGAAGATACTACGTCGTTATCTACCATGACAATTACATTGCATCTATATATAGTTCTTTTTTTTTGGAATTTTAGAGTGCCGTCACTTGATTGTAAGCTTTTAGGTAATAAGACGGCTAACAATTGAACGAGAAAATTTATCTATCATATGTAGTACTTTTATGTATAAGATAAGCCGTTAACAATTGAACGGAAAACTTCATCTCTCATATGTAGTGCTTTTAGGTATTATAAAAGATAAGTGCGTTAACAATTGAGCGAAAGAACTTTCTCCCATATGTAGTTCTTTTAAGGATATAAGAAGATACGCCGGCTAAGATTGAGGAGAATATTTCTCTCTCTAATATGTAGTGTTTTTAGGTACTACCTCCGTCCGCCTAAGTTTGGGACAAGAGAAGGTGTCACGTTTATTAATAAAAGTGAGTTTATGTGGTTGATATTGAATTGATAAAGTAAGAATACAGTAAGAATGATTTAGAACCACACAAATTTTACCAAATAAGGTATGAGACAATTTTAGTGGGACGGACCGAAAAGGTAAAATGGGACAATCATAGCGGGACGGAGGGAGTATAAGGTAAGTCGATTATCAATTTGACCCTTATCCCTAAGAAAGATTAAGCCATAAGCCATCTAACAATTGAGCAAGAGGTTTCTTTCTCTCTTAAGTAGTGCTTTCAAGTATAAGATAATTCAGCTAGCAATTGAGAGAGTGAATTTTCTCTACCAAATAGTGCTTTTGGGTATAAGACAAATTGGCTAACAATTGAGAGGAGCATTCTCTCTCTCATATGTATTGCTTTTAGTTATTAGATGATAGACTTGCTAACAATTGAGCGAAAAAACTTATCTCTCATATATAGCTCTTTTAAGTACGATAGTATAAGATAAGCCGACTAACAATTGAGCGGAAGAATTATTCTCTGTCATACGTAGTGCTTTTAGATATAAGCTAAGACGGTCAACAATTGAGCGAGGAAACTTTATCTCTCATATGTAATAGTTTTAGGTATAAGAATATGAGCTTGCTAATAATTGAGCAGTGAAATTTTCTCTCTCATATGTAGTGCTTTTAGGTATTAGATAGAAGATAAGCTTGCTATCATTTGAACGGAGGATAGTGTTTTTAAGTTTTAGAAGGTAAGCTTGCTAGAAATTGAGAGGACAATGTCTCCCTCATATGTAGTTCTTTTAGGTATAAGATAAGAAGACTAACAATTGAGCGAGATAATTTTTTCTCTCATATGTAGTTCTTTTAAGTATAAGATAAGATAATCCGGCTAGCAGTTGAGCGAGAAAAATTTCTCTTCCATATGTAGTAGTTTTATGTATAACATAAGCCAGATAACAATTGAATGGGGGAAATTTCTCTCTCACACAAGATAAGCTTCCACATATAATTTTTTAGATAAAACAAGATAAGCTTGCTAATAATTGAGTGAAAGAATTTTCTCTCATATGTAGTGCTTTAGGTAATAGATCGAAGATAAAATTGTTAACAATTGAGCGATAGAATTATCATATATGTAGTTCTTTTATGTATAAAATAAGCTGACTAACAATTAAGTAGTAGAATTTTCTCTCTCATATGTAGTGCTTTTAGATATAAAATAATCCGACTAACAATTGAGTAGGAGATTTTCTCTCATATGTAGTTCTTTTAACTATAAGATAAGTCGGCTAAGAATTGAGCAAGATAATTACTCTCTCATATATGTTGGCACTTGGCATTAATTTAACTAATGAATATCAAGTTCTTATTTAACCAATATTCTTTAATTTTAATATTTATTGCATTCACTTATGTCACTTATTCTGCTCACTTTTTTAGAACAGTCTTTAGTTTTATAATTAATCTAATCATGAACGTTAATAAGTAGTGAATTCTAATGAGTAGTGTTAATTACTTTTTCTTAATATGCTTTTCATTGAATATATATTGTATGGGTCTATACATTGTGATTTTCGCTTACTGTATTCTTATTTTTTGAAAATGTCAATCAATACAAATTTATTTTTATTTTAATATTTAATTAGATTATGAATAAAATTATATGCACCAATTGTTACTTCCCGTGCGTATGCACGAGTACTATACTAGTTTATTGTTAAAAGAATTCTTTTTTGGGACTATTCCGAAATACACTAACTTCGTTTTAAACTATCGCCCAACCCAAGGTCAAGTTAACTCAACACAATTTTTCAAATTAACTCCTTACGATTATATATACATATACATATACATATACATACATACATACATACATACATATATATATATATATATATATATATATATATATATATATATATATATATATATATATATATATATATATATATATATATATATATATATACTCCCTCCGTCCCAAATTATTTTGCAAAGTCAACATTTTTTGGTCAACCAATAATAAAAGTCAAACCTCCTTATCGATAATTAACTCAATTTTAAATAATTAAATTTACATATTCAGAAACTACATTAAATTCTCTTCAAAGTTGCGAATTCCAAATTAAATTAGAATATAATTAAAAATTGACATCCTAATTAAGCAAATAAAATGAAACTGTTTGACCAAGAAAAGTCAAATTTGCAAATCAATTTGAGACGGAGGTAGTATATATATATATATATATATATATATATATATATATATATATATATAGAGAGAGAGAGAGAGAGAGAGAGAGAGAGAGAGAGAAGATCCCATGAGAAGTCCTAATTAGGCTGAAAAGTGAGAAACATTCTGGACCATCCGATTGACTCATATCTGCTGTCCGATTACATTACCCCAACTAGGGGTGGGCGCGGTCCGGAACGGTCTGGTAAATTAGTAAAACCCATAATGTATCCGTGAGGTTTTTAACGGTTCGGTACGGTCCGGTTCTAAGGATAGAACCATTCGGTACCATGTCGTTTTGGAATGGAACAAAACGATTCGGTACAATGCCACACATGCCGAAACATTTGAACAAATTTTGCAATTAGTAGATATCATCACACAGGCCAATTGACGTGAAATTTTGATAAAAATACAAGAAAGTGCATACTAAATACTAAAAAAGATTCAAGAGGTTGACATTTTTGTATTTAAATTCAAAAACACTCAAACAGTGAAAGGGATTTAATAAAAGTATAGCAAAATGACAATATACAATCGTATAATATCATCTTTATTAAATTCACGAGAACATATAGAAAGAATATCGTTAAATTATTGAACACGCTACAAATATTTAATGTTCTTCTTTGTTCTAAGTTGAATATTAATTCTAATATACGGGGTAGTTCATAGTTGAACCTAAGAGCTATGATTCAAACCATATTAATTGAGTTATAAAACTACACAAATATGATACAACAAAAGTCATATACACTACATTACTAGAAATTAATAGTCATTATTGTTTTTTAAACTTTGGCTTTCAGCATTATATACCAAATATAACATAAATTAATTATCTCAAAGGAAAACATAATAATATTTATATAACACACACTTAGCTATTTTAGGCCGGGATGCGTGAATACATATTTGGGCTATAAAGTTGTTGATCTATAAAAGATATTTATGGGTATGGAAAAATATAAAAAATTCTCAAAGACATTTTTTTAACGGTTCGGTCCGGTATTTTTCGGTTCTCACAATCTAGGACCGGTCCCGTACCCGTTTGAAACGGTACGGTTTCGGTTCGGGATAAAATTTTATAGAACCATTTAAATACCCGATATTCGGTTCGGTACCATTACGGGCCGGTTCGGTACCGGTTCGGTGCGGGTTTTATGCCCACCCCTAACCCCAACCATTTCATTAATGGCATATTTGTTAATATCGTGAACTATGTACCTTTTTTGTTACAGAACATGTGTGCCTCTGTCTGCGTCTCATCCTCGAACTGCAATTCTATGGCTAAGCTGTTTCATCGATGAACTGCAATTCGAGCGCTGTACAAGACGAACGAGCAAGTTTTGGTGACGACGACTTCGCATTGAAGACATATCGAAGGTACAAATCGTCATCTTTTTTCTTAATCTGAACTACTAAAGTTTTTCCTCATCTGCTTCCCTAATGTATTATCTGCGATTGAATTTTACCCTTATCGACTTCCCACTGACTTCGACTTTGGTTTTGATTTTGTGAATCATAATTTTTGATGTAATCTATTTCAATTAGACATTCTTTCTACGAACAGTTTTTCTCGTTACTTTTTGGTCTCTTATTTTTTTTCATAACTCAATGGAAACAATATATTATGCCTATCTAGTGTTTGTATGAATGTTTCTAACCCTAATGGAATTCATTCGAGCCTATTGTGTAATTTTATGAATACAGATTTAAACCTTTATGTATTCAATTATATTTTTGTCCACAGAAATTAGAATTGAACCTTCTAAACTTTAGCCCAGAGTTTTTAATAAAAGTCATGTGTTTTCACTACAAGAAAAGTGCACATAGACCGCACATAGACCAATATTTTTTTGCAATGGCCGCATAACTGTCGTTAAAAACACTATTAACTACACATTTTTTTATTTACCACATACAAAACTGTGGTAAAAGGTCAGAGACGACAGTTTTTAACCGTGGCCAATGTTTATATCACGACTGTTGTGGCGACGCACGTAAAACTGACGCAAAACTGTCGTAATTATTCCTCCTAATGTTTTTACGACAGTTTTGCAACAGTTTTAGATGCGTCGGCACAACAGCTGTGGTAAAAACATTGGTCACGGTTAAAAACTGTCATCTCTATGCTTTTACCACATTTTTGTGTGTGGTAAATAAAAAATGTGTGGTTAATGGTGTTTTTAACGACAGTTATGCTGCCATCGCAAAAAAATGTGGTCCATCTGCAGTCTATGTGCACTTTTTTTGTAGTGTTTGATTTAATAGTCATAGTAATTTGAATATAAGTTTTATAGTTGATAGAGAACCTTACTGTTTATTACTTTTCAGCATCATGGATCAAGTTGATAATGTTGATAATGTTAATGTCGTTGATGTGAACTCAACTGTGAACTCAACTCCATGCTTGAACACTTCCTTATCTTCTAAACAATGGATTCCAGCTTGCCCCCCCTGATTGTAAACCTGATGTTGGTATGTCTTTCCCCTCATTAGGAGATGCTTTGATCTTTTACAATCAGTATGCTTCTTTCTGTGGATTTGAAGTGCGTTTAGGAACTAATAATAAGTATAAAGATGGTACTGTTTTGAGGAAGTATTTTCTGTGCAACAAACATGGCTTTAAAGAGGATAGTGACAGTAATCAAAAGCGTGTTCTTAAAGCTGAAAAATGAAATCTGGTGAAAGTAAATCTCGCCGAACTGCCCTAAAGAGAACTTGTTGTGGTGCTTGTAGAAAGTGCGTTTTTCTTCTGGTTCGTATGAAGTGTACTATTTTTATGAGGCACATACACATGAGTTTACTACGCCAAAAAGTCAAATGTTTCAAAAGCAAAACCGTAATCTAACTTCGTGCAAAAGAAATTTATTTTTGACAATGCAAAGCTCAATAAGGGTGCAAGTTTATCTTTTCATATGATGAAAGAGCATGTGGGTGGGTATGCAAATGTTGGCACTTCGTTGGTTGATTTCAAGAACTTTTAGGTGGAATTTTAAGATCTACTCAAAGATCAGAGAGTGAAAATAACTTTTTTAACCACTTCTTAAACCCATTCCTATCGTTGGTTGAATTTGCATCTCGCTTTCAAACTGCCATAGAGTCTCAACACTATCACCATGACCAGTTGCATGCTAATTCCAAGAAATCATTTCCTCAATTATATTGCTAACACCATTACCAATTGAAAAACATGCTTCTGAACTTTATACCCTCACTGTTTTTTACCTGTTTCAAACTGAGTGGAAAGCTGCTTGTTTTTCTTGTGGTATTCAAAGCTTTATTACTGATGAATTGGACCAGGATCATGTGTCTGTTGTTGATATTCTTCGTGGGAAAACGTATAAAGTTACATATAATCCCGGTGATCATGCTAGTTCTTGCTCTTGCAAGATGTTTGAGAGGGAAGGTATCTTGTGCCGTCATGTTCTATTCATAATAAAAAGTAAGGGTGTTCGTGAGCTTCCGGGTTAATATATACTAAATCGTTGGACAAAAAAGCTTTGGAAAAGCCTATTTTTGACTGTTCTGGGAACATATTGGATGAATGTGGTGCTGATTCGAAAAATAAGTTAATTGGTGGGTGATCTGTGGTCATCTTTTTTCAGTTGTGTTTCTCTTGCTGAGAGTTCAAATGATGATCTGCAGAAGTTATTGGACATGATTGAATCTTTCAAAGGCTCTATTCTTTCAAAACATACTTCCAATGATGTTGGAAAAAGTTCCAATGATATTGAAAGCCTTATAGGTATTAGCTTTTCATCAGAATATAGCATTTATCCTCTGAACATTTATGTCAATAAAAGCAGAAAAAAGAATGATTAGCAAGCGTGAAGAAACTATACTTAAAAAGAGGTCAAGTAATGTAGGAAAAAGTGATGCTTGTGCAACAGAAGATCAAGTCAAGAAGCCAAAAACATGTAAATCTTGTGGTGAAGTTGGTTTCCATGATAGTACAAATTGTCCTAATAAAGAATGTGACACTTCTTCAAGGTAATAACTCGTTTAATATTTTAATTCTTCTGTAGTTCTTTATTTATTTATTTATCTGGTTCTTTATTTTTTTACAGTTCTTGATACATTGGAGTGTTGTTGCCTCTTGTTGTTTTCAAAGTTCTGAACCTAATTTGGCATATTTTTGTTGCTTTAGTTTTGCATTTTGCCAACGTATGAGTTGAGCTTGTAAGTGAATTTGGTTTCCATTATTGTTTTGAATGGTTTTCATTTATGTTAAATTTTTGGTAGTTCATAAATTTTCTAACTGCTACTTTATTTTTTGCAGTTCTTGCTACATTGGACTCTGGCTGCCTCTTGATGTTTTTCCAAGTCCTGAACCTAAGTTTGAATGTTTTTGTTTCTTTAGCTTTGCATTTTGCCAACTAATGAGTTTAGCTTGTAAGTGAAGTTGGTTTCCATTATTGTTAAAACTGTCCTAGACACTTCTTCACTTTTATAAGTTGCTAACTATTTTAATTGTGTCATAAATTTACACTTTCTAACTGCTATTATTTTATTTTTTGCAGTTGCTTATAAACTGGACTGATATCCAGTTAGAGACGTATATGCGTATGTGTAAATTGAAACTTCAAAGATTGCATTCAATCGAACGAAATGTCAGGAACCAATTAAAGACTAAAATACTCAACAACTCAGAGTTACAATTACACCCTAAATCTCATTCTATTAGAACAACTTTTTAATTTCAGAATTAAATGTTAATTTACTAATCCGTTTCCATATGTTCCCTCCGTATTTTTTTGTTTGCTACACTTTTCTTTTTTCGATGTATTCAAAATTTGTTACACTTTCCCTTTTCGGTAAGTTTTTCCTTTAAAAATACTCAATTATCCTTACTTTTTCTACTTTTTATCTTCTCTTTTATACTTGTTCATCATCTCCCTAACTTTTTCTACAATATATTTCGTATTCATTACCCCTACTATTTCTCTCTTAAAAAATTTGCCAACACCTATTGTAGTAAACAAAAAATACGGAGGGAGTATAATAAACCAAAATCAAAGCTTGCACTTGCAATGATGAACACATATATTGCATAATATGAGAACGGATGATGCTGCTTTAGACGAATCTTAAAATAAAAGTGAAGATATTTTGATTAAATTTATAAGGTTAGATTTTTATCAATTACAAACTGAAAAAGAAACATATCTAAAAGAAAACACTCATCAAACTTGTCTCTTATAAATTGTAATGTGCAAATGGGAAAATTGATTAAAAGACAAAGAAAAAATCTATCTTAAACTCGAAAATACCATCTTGTTTATCAGTTCTCAATCATAGACAGAATGTATTTTTAAAGGAAATACCTTAATTATATTATTATTGATAAAAATAACAGAGACAATTACAATCAGATATCACAAGGTTACAATGGGGTGAGACATAGAAACAGACGATTCAAATTGAAAACATCGACTCACTAATCCGGCAAAGAAGTTGAATCTACCTGCAGATTCACTGCTCTTGATACGATAACAATATTTCTTAAAAAAATTTATTGAACATCCCGTTTTGTTCAGCCACTGGTAAGGATCCAAGCGTATAATTTGTTCCGATTTCACCAACCACCGGAAAGAAAGCACTCCAAGTGATCCCATCTTCGTGGAACGACGGTGGTTCAGGACAGTTCATATATAATGCAACCGGCACACCATGAGCATCATGCTCCTGTTCCAAAAACGACGCCGTTTGAAGCATGCTGCTCCCACCTGAAAAAATCGCGTGTTGTTCACGTGAACAGTAACCTTTGTTTTTGTTTTTTCATTGTCCAGGAGAAGAATGATGCAACTCGTGTGTAATGAAATGTAACTCACGTAAACAAGTATTCCAGCCCAACTGGTTGTGGGGTTACCATGCCTAGTGAGAGGTCTCGAGTTCGAAACCCGCTAGGCACATAAGGGTTCAAAACTCAATGGAGTGAGTTTTAGCCCTGATTACTCCAGGCCCCCCAGCCCCCCTAACCCAGACCCCCTGGAGTAAAAAAATGAAATGTAACTGACGCTGATAAAAAAAGTAACTACAGACAGGTTGAAATGTAATTTTTCTAATACGGATAATAAGAAATGAAATATTGATTTCAATGAAAACAATAAAAAAGAGAGTCTAAATGCACAATTACTTTACTTAAATCGTGAATATGTTTTGTTTTTCATATCATGACCATCAAAAGGATTTAAAAAAATCATTTTTTTGTTTCAATAGAAGGGGTTGATTTTTTGGGAGAACTATCAAATAAGCCCTGAAACTTATATAAAAAGTGCAAATCACCGATTATATAGGAGGCTATGTCCGGCCGTCGCCATTTGGGGCGGTTCCTGGTTGAATTTTTTGATGAATTTTTTTGAGCATCTTCAATTCAATCGGAAAAGCAGTCAAATGAATTTTTGAAGATAACTGCGCAGTTAAATAGCGCAATATATTTCAGAAAATCATTTGACTACATCCCTGGTTGCTTTTTTAGCTGCAATTTAGTATGAGTAAACTAGACTTAATGAATAAGATGCTCAAAAAAATTCATCAAAAAATTCTACCGGGAACCGCCCCAAATGACGACGGCCGGAGAGAGCCTCCTATAAAAGAGGTGATTTGCACTTTTTATGTAAGTTCGAGGGCCTATTTGGTAGTTCTCGTGTAACTCGTGTTTCCACCAATGTAATTCATTATGATAGCAAATATAATTTATGTCAAGTTAAAATGTAAGTTATCTAAAATAGAATATAATTAAGAATTAAAACATTGATTTCAATATAAATAAATAAAAACAGGAGTTTTATCCCTCTGAATGTAGTGTATGATTATGAAATACAATATACTTGTTATATGCCGGTTAATAAAAAATTTGTAGTAAAGAGAGAAGTTAACTTAGTTGTAATTTAATTACTTAATAATAAAAATTTGATGTCACAAAAATAACAAATAACTAAATGTAACTCGCACATAAATAATTAGATGTAAGTCACACATAAGTAGATGTAACTCACACATAATAAGATGCAACTCGTACATAAGAAGATGTAACTTCAAATGTAACTCCAAGAATCAAAATAAACATATTCAATGTCTTAAAAATCCTTAAAAACATATAAAAGAGATAAACAAAATTGTACAAAAAATGTATGCGTATAAAAATATATTACAAAAAGTGTATGGATATAAAAAATATATTACAAAAAAGTGTATGAATATTGTAAATATCACAGAAACAAAAGTAGTGTATGAATATAAATGCATTATACTTATTTCATTTAGATTTATAATTTTTTTGTTATGTATTGATATAGAATACAAAAAATAGATTCAATTATTATGTGGATTACTAAAATATACTTTTTATGTGGACTAATAAAATATAAAATGTTAATAAAACTTTGGATTAATAAAACTGTGTAATAAATTGGTAAAGCAAAAAAGTTAATTCAATTATATTTTAATTAATTAGAGAAAAAATTGACTAAAATCACAATTAACTTTTAAAATTTTGATTGAGATAAAAAAGAATTGAAGAAAATAAAAAAGACAAAATAAAAGAAAGAAACCTCGAGGAGTTGAGGGGAAAGAAGAAAGGGAAAAGGGGCAAAAACCCCCTTGGAGTTGTCAATAAAGGGTACATATGCCCTTAAAGTATTTTTTTGTGTAAAAACCCCGTAGAATATCTAAAAGAAGGGCAAATGACCCCTTCCGTTTAACGGTGAACTAAAGCATGCATCTGCCGTCAAAATGAAATGGAGTGCTTTAAAATAAATTAAAAAAAGTGGGGGAATTTGCAAAAACGTAGAGTTTAAACCCTAAAGGGAAAAGGTGCAAATAGGCCCATGTACTAACCAAAAAAGGTCAAATAAGCCCTTATTTAGGAGGCTCTATACGGCCGTCGTCATTTGGGGTGGTTCCCGGTGGAATTTTTTGATGAATTTTTTTTAGCATCTTATTCATCAAGTCTAGTTTACTCATACCAAATTTCAGCTAAAACTTTAATCGGGAAGGTATTCAAATAAATTCTTGAAAATAACTGCACAGTTAGAAGCGCATTTATCTTCAAGAATTCATTTGAATGCCTTCCCGATTGAAGTTTTAGCCGAAATTTGGTATGAGTAAACTAGACTTGATGAATAAGATGCTCAAAAAATTTCATCAAAAAATTTCACCGGGAACCACCTCAAATGGCGACGGCCGGACAGAGCCTCCTAAATAAGGGCTTATTTGACCTTTTTTGGTTAGTACATGGGCTTATTTGCACCTTTTCCCAAACCCTAAATTAACTAAACTCCTTTGATAGCAAGCATTTCTCTGCAACTCAAATTGAAGCTCAATTTAAGACGCCCGATTGCCGGCATCTCTCAGCAACCTATATCGAAGCTCAGGTTAAGCCGCTTCCCTCTTCTCTCTTCAATTAACTAGGCCGCATTTCTCTTCTCAGTTCATGAAATCTTTGGGGAATAGCTTGTAAATTTCATTGTAAGAAACTCAGGTTGGAACACATCATTTCCTTTCCTTTTAAATGTCCAATACACAAACTTTAGTTCATATTTCATATCTTTCTTTACTGTATGTAAATTATATATGTATCGTTTGTGTCGTTTGTGTTGCTTATTATGTAGGTCATATTTATTATCTTTTTTTATACTTTTGTTTAGAGTTTACCATCGGTTTATGTATGTGTAGTATAGCTTAGAGTTTTTAGTACTTAGTTGATTTTTTTTCATTTTATGGAGATGGTCCATATCACATGCGACAACGAACTTGTGATAATTTAAGTTGTCCTTGTTGTCTTAATGTTTAATGGGTCTCTTAGCTATTCTGCAGTTTTTTATTCTTAATGGCTCTCTTAGGTAGTTTTATTCTTAAAACTTGGGTTATCTCTTTTCTGATAAATTAGCTACCCTCTTGCAAAAAAAAGCAAACTGTTAGAGCTTAAGGTTTGAAAATGGTCGAGTCTTAAATTTAGGCTACAAGAATTTCAGAGGCATTGGGAAGTCTCATAGTTACACCTAAGCAAACTTTTGGATTTTCAGGTATGGAAATTTTGCTTGTTAGTTTTCTGCAATTTTTTATTCTAACTATAACTTAGATGTTTATAGTGATTTTTTTAATTACTTGTCACAGAATGGAGGTAGATGAATTTGATTACATCTATAGTGGTGTTCCAACCGGCTATGTTAGTGATATAGAAGATGATAATGAAAATGAATTGCAAGAAGTCAGCAGTGATGAAGAATCTGGGGAAAAAGAAAGCTCTATAGAGGATACTGAAATGCTTCATGACCAACATAGTTGTGCAGCAGAAAGTGGAGAAATGCATTTTATGATAGGGATGACATTTGCTAATGCAAAAGAAGCTAGAAGTGCTATAGCTAACTATTCTGTCGCGGCAGGGGTTAAACTCAAAATAGACCCGAATGAACCTCAAAGAATTAGGGCGAAATGTGTGAATGAAGTAAGTTGTCCATTCAACTTATACATATCTAAAGATGGAAAAAATCAAGGTTTAGCTGTGAAGACATTGATCAATGAACATAAGTGTTTTAGACATTATTCCCTAAACACTGCTTCAGCAAGTTGGTTGGCCAAGTATTTTAAGGACAAAATTTATAAAAATCCAAAGTATACTGCTCAAATGATGAAAGATGATGCAGAGAAGGAATTGAAGATCAACGTAGCTATTGACAAATGTAAAAGGGCTAAAAGACAAGTTATTCAAGAGTTGGATGGATCATTTAAAGTGGAATTTAGCTATCTCGCAGCCTATGCTGCTTCACTTAAAAGAAGTAATCCGGGCACAAAGGCTGAGATTGATTTAGACAAAGAAGCTCTGAAAGAAGGAAGAAGAGTGTTCAGAAGGATGTTTATATGCTTCGAATCATGCAAAAGAAACTGGTTGAATGGGTGTAGACCTCTAATAGGACTTGATGGGTGCTTCTTAAAAGGAGTTACTAAAGGTCAATTATTAGCAGCTGTTGGTGTGGATGGCAATGATCAGATGGTTCCAATAGCTTGGGCAGTGGTAGATAAAGAAAATAAAAATAATTGGAAGTGGTTTTTATGTTGGCTAGCACAGGAGCTTGATTTGGATGATGGTTCCAGATTAACATTGATCTCGGATATGCAGAAGGTAATTTAAGAGTTTATTATTATGTATATTTAAATTTATTGTTCCCTGTTACACATTGACTAATAACGTTTCATACTTCTTTAGGGTTTACTTGGATCTATACAGTTGGTGGTTCCCCAAGCTGAACATAGGTGGTGTGCTAGACACGTTTGGGCAAACTGGTCAAAGAAATGGAATGGTGGTGAATTACAGAAAAAGTTCTGGATATGTGCATGGAGCACATTTGAAGAAGAATTCAAGGAAAATTTAGAAAAAATGGGGAAAGTAAGTGCAAAATAATAAATAATTATACATTAAATTAAGTAGAAGCTTTTATTACTAAATAATGTCACTTTCTTTTTTTTAGGTGAGTAAGAAAGCTGCAGAATCCCTAGTCTGGTATCCTCCTTCGAGGTGGTGCAGAGCCTACTTTAGTAGACGATGTCACTCACAGATGGTAGACAATAACATAACAGAATCTTTCAATTCATGGATATTAGAAGCCCGACACAAGCCTATCATAAGCATGCTTGAAGAAATTAGAACCAAAGCTATGATAAGGATAAAAGAGAATAAGAAGTTGTCAGATAAGTGGTTCAATAATTGGTCACCCAAATCCATGGAGTTTTTGCAGGATAATAAAGAGCTTGCTGTGGGTTGCAGGATTGTATTTAATGGTGATTCAGGTTACGAGATAGGGGAAGGTGATACTAAGCACACAGTTTTTTTAAACAAACAACAATGCACATGTAGAGGGTGGGATCTTACAGGAATTCCATGCCCACATGCATTGTGTGCTTTATATCATAGCAAGATTGATCCATTGTCAATGATGGCAGATTGGTATAGCAAGAAAAGGTACTTGTCTGCTTACCATTTTCATATGCAGCCTGTTCCCGGAAAGATGTTCATGCAATGTGATCAATATGAAGCTATCGAGCCTCCAAATGTTGTGAAGATGGCTGGTAGACCACGACATAAAAGAATTAGAGCTTCAAATGAACGTAATCCAAATCCAACAAAATTGAGCAGGAAAAAGATTGTGCAAACATGCAGCTTATGCACTCTTACAGGTCACAATAGGACTACTTGCCCAAATGGGAGCAACCAAGTAATAATACTTGTTTATACTTGTTTTTTTTAAACTAGTGTATACTTGACTGGCGTTTATTTATCATATTTTGGTTGTTAACATTTTATTTACGTTTAGATACCACCGCAAGGGAAAACACCAAAAAGTAGACCCACAAGTTCAACCAACCCTGCATCTGCTACGCTAAGATCTGTAGCTTCAGTTCTAAAAAGTCATCATGCGACCACTTCTGCACATGCAAATGAATCTTTGAAAATACCTAGTTCTTACACTCCAGTAGACTCAATGGGATACGGTTGCTTTGTGGATGAAGTTACTGGCAGAACAGTGCTCAATGTACAATACTACCATAATTATTGAACTTGTGAGTTTTTATATTTTGTGTTATACCTAAATATTTTATTTACTACCTTTATTTATTTTGCAGCCTGGTATGGAGTCTGCGACAGTTATTGCAGAAGGTGCGTCAATAATGGAGATCAATCCTGATGCTCAGACCAAAATGGTGATACCGTGTGAAAGAACATTACGCAAAAAACTGCCTTTTAAAAGGTCATGTGAGATCACAAGGAATATTCGATTTTGTGGAGATGGATATGATGTTAGGGAACCATCAGCACTCCCTTTTCAGTCTTCCGGTTTGAATTGGGAAGGAAATCCCGCGATTACAACAAGACAACTTCAATCACACCGAGATAAGGTTGTCAACCAGCATGATGGATGGGGAGACATATCCCATGGATAACATATGTTGAAGGATGAATTCTTTTTGCACAAACTGAGCATTTTGTTGCTGCAGTTTTTCAGTCATCACTTACTGATATGATTAGAAACCCATAACTAGAATTCACTTTTTGACAAAGGTGTTATTTTTTGAGGCCAACGAATATTCTTTGGATGAATATATGTGCTGATTTTATGATTAATATGTTCTAGATTTTACTTTTACAGAGCACAAGCTGAAATATATGCCCTGAAATTACTCAAAGATACTAACATATGTGTTATATACGGTCCATGCCTGTCAAATGGGTGACTTTAACAGTTTTAAGTTCTGTTAAGTTAACTCTGTTAATTAAAGGGGGTGATTGCCCTTCTTTCAGATTTTTTAAGGATATGTGCTCTTAAGTGCATATGTGCTCTTAAGTGACAACTTCAGGGGTGTTTTTGCCCCTTTTCCCAAGAAGAAAAGATTCGTAGTGCTCTGTGTGCATTTGAAAAAGAAGGAAACGACATCGTTTTTTGTACCGGTATACCATGTGCATGGTACACCGGTAACATGGTATAATTTGCGGGTTCAGGAGGGGGGAATCCGTCACAATATTGTTGCAGAAGAAAATCATATTCCTGATTGGTGAAGATATTAATTCAAACCTCTTATTAGCACACAATAACACCCGATGACCAAAGATGGCGGAGAATAAACATTTGGCCGCTCTTTTCTCTAGGTTTGGCGTATGGATATAGACAGAATGTTTCTTAATAAAATCCTTCCTATCATTGATGAATTAAAAAAATTTCTATCATGTAAATTTGAAATCATTCAAATATAGATCTGAAACTATAAGTGCGAACATAGGCACAAATATCTAAATTCATTTTTTTAGTCACACATATCTAAATTCTATTCATCACATCTACTCAATTCATACTAATCGCAATTAAAGAATTAAAAAATGGCTTCAGTATAGGAAAGAATAAGAGTTTCAATTTCAATATCAGTTTAAGGTTAATGACAAACTATTAGGACATCTAGATCTTGGTTATGCTTAGGGTTATTCAGAGATCCAATACAGACTGGTAGATAACAAACAGAGAAATAAAGAATTAAGCCTAAGAGCATCTCCTATAAGATGTGAATTGCATCCCACAAAAAATGGACATGTCATCTATATAATAGCCTAATAATAAATTAGGTAATAGCCTAATGTTAATTTAGGAATAATTTGTATTCTTGGAAACTCTTGTTATTATAAATATATCTGCCAGGTACCCAATTGGGTAACCTTTCCCATTATTTCACATGGTATCAAGAGCCTAATTTTTTTTCCTCTCTCTCTTCAAACCCTCGGTCCATGTCTTCCGAGGCGCTACACACTTCCGCCGCGCCGCACACCTCTGCTGCGGCCATGGTCAGCTCTGCAGTATCCTCTTTCTCTTCATCGACCACGGCGCCGGTCTCTTCTGCCTTCACCGCCGCAGCCGTGACCAACACCAGCGCCGCCGTCTCCTTGACCGCGCCGCCGCAGGTGTCATCTTCTCAGACAGAACCATTGTTGCAGCAAGTTTCTTCTCCGATTGTTGCAGAATTTCCGGGTACCTATTCCTTGTTCCAGAACATCCCTCCGTTGTTCCCATGGAAGCCACCTGCTGTCTCCAATATTCCAGGCATCTTCTCGACCCCAGCGCCTACTGTTACGCCACAGCCACACTCCAGCCTGGGGTATTTCGGCTCCACATTCTCCAGTACACCTGGACTGTCTCGGCCGGCAGAACAGTCCCTCTTCCAGTCTCCGATGGCCGCGATTGCTCAATCTATTTCTCCGGCCAACAATGTTACTCAAATTGTTACAATCAAGCTTAAAGAGGTGGAAGACTACATCACATGGCGCACTCAGTTTGAATCGTTCCTAGTCTCTCAAGGTGTGTTTACTTTCTTGGACGGTTCCACACCGGTACCTCCGATGTACACGGTTGATTTTAATAATCGCCAAATAATTAATCCTGACTATTATCATTGGTTACGGGTTGATCAAACCATTCGTTCTTGGATATTTGCTACCCTTACCCGTGATGTTTTAATTGATGTACATGAACTTAAACATTCCTTTGAGATCTGGGAACGACTACAAAATAGATTCCGGTCTGCTAGTCTGGCTAGATCTATGACACTTAGGCGTCTATTATCTAATATGAAAAAGAAAGAAAATCAGTCTATGGAAGCTTACTTAAGGGAAATTCATTTATTAGTTGGAGAATTGGCTGCTATAAATTCTCCTGTGTCCCATAAAGAAGTTCTTCAGACCACACTTATGGGGCTCGGGCCAGAATATGAATCCACCATGGGTACTATTTCCCTATTTCCTGACAATTTTCCACCAGACATTCTACATCGGAGCCTGTTAGAGGCCGAATAGCGAGTGCTTTATCTTCGTCAACAGACCGCTCCACCTGCTTACCAGGCATTCGGTGTACAAGAACGAGGCAATGCATCGCGTGGGGGCCGCGGTGGCCGCGGCAGAGGAGGTCGCGGCAGAACTGGGCGCGGCAGAGGCCGCGGAAATTATCAGTATGGCCAGCAGCCCTACTACGGGCAGGGGCAGCAGCCTCTCGGCCAAGGGCAGCAGGTGGGGTCGCAACCGGGGCAGCTTCATCATCCGCCGGGGTCCGGTCAGCCCCATGGAGCGCAGCAGCAACTGAGACCACCAATTGCAGGCTCTCCATCCGCTGAGGGAATTCTTGGGGCAATTCCCCCGCCTGTTGTCTGTCAAATATGTTTCTCTGCAGGTCATTCTGCCCTCCATTGTCCTTCCCGATTTTCTCAACCATCTGCTCCTGCACTTCTAACCGGTCCAGCTAATGAAGCCCTGTGGTATCCAGACACTGGTGCCTCTGCTCACATGACGCCCTCTGAAGGTATTTTGACAAATAAATCTACTTATACTGGTCCAACTATTGTTAGTGTTGCTAATGGTGCTAATCTTCCTATAAAACATGTTGGTGATATTTATTTAACTTCCTCTGGCCGCCCACTGCTGTTGAAATCTGTTTATCATGTGCCTAATATTAAATTTAATTTAATTTCAATTCAAAAATTGTGTGCCGATAACAACTATGTTGCTATTTTTGACAAAAATTCATTTTTTGTTAAGGACAAAATTTCGGGGGCGGTTCTTCTTCAATTCGGGCAACAACTAATGGTCATCTCTATCCTCTCAGCCTGAGTCCACCATCTACTCTAGCATTATCTTCAGTCCTCACCACTGGCCCTGTGTGGCATCGTAGATTAGGTCACTGTGGTGAAAACATTTTACGTACTTTAAGCACTCAAAAACGCATATGTAATAGCTCTAGTTTTTCTCATGACTGTATTTCTTGCCGGTTAGGCAAGTCTCAACGATTACCTTTTTCAGATGCTAATCATACTACTTCTTCTCCTTTGCAATTAATTCATTCTGATGTGTGGCAGTCTCCAGTTCTTTCTAATTTGGGATTTAAATACTACGTATGTTTTATTGATGATTTTTCGCGTTTCACGTGGATTTACCCATTGCGTGCTAAAACCGAGGTTTTTGACCAATTTAAAATTTTTAAGACTTTAGTTGAAAATCTCTTCAACTCTAGAATTAAAATTTTTCAAAGTGATGGAGGGGGTGAATTTGTTAATTCTACTATGCAGCAATTTTTTAATTCTCATGGAATTTATTTTCAAAAATCATGTCCTCACACTCCTCAACAAAATGGGGTTGCTGAGCGTAAACATCGCCATCTACTTGAACTTACTAGGACAATGTTGATTGAGGCTTCTCTCCCTAGTTGTTTCTGGGTAGATGCTATTTTTACGGCTGCATATATTATTAATAGATTACCTACTCCAACACTTTCTGGTTTATCTCCATATGAAAAATTATTTCAAAAACCTCCTGATTATACCTTTTTACGTGTTTTTAGATGCGCTTGCTTTCCAAATATTTCTGCCACTTCTTCAAATAAACTTTCTCCTAGGTCCGTTCAATGTGTTTTTCTGGGTTATGCATCTGGTTATAAAGGTTATCGTTGTCTTGATCCTACCACCGGCAAAATTTACATTAGTCGTCATGTGCGTTTTCATGAAAATGTTTTTCCGTTCACCACTTTGATCTCTTCTGCGTCCACCTCCTCTTCCTCGGATCACCCTAACTCACCAGAACTACCATTCTCTTCCTAGAACAATTTCTCTTTTAGCCCACATCTTACCTCTCGGCCATTCATGTCTCTGGAACACACCCAGACACGCAGCCCACATCTACCAGTCCACCATACTAGTTCAGCCACCTCACCTCTTATGTCAGAAAAATCAGCCTGTAACATCACACCTCCCACTCCAATTCCCTTATTCCTTGACTCAGCCCAGCCTTCCACGCAACTCAGCACCCAGAACAGCGCCCAAACACCCTCTTCCAGTCCACCAGTAGCTTCCAATTTCCCGTCAACCACCAGCCCTCCTTCTCCGGTCCACAATCCAGTCAGCTTACCACCTTCCACTCCCCCAATTTCGGCCACCAACCACGACCTCGACATAGTGCCCGAACCGCCACCTATTTCTATTGCTAATGTCCACCCGATGCAAACTCGGGCAAAATCTGGAATTTTTAAACCAAAACCCGTTTTTAATTTAAACACGGTTGTTATTTCACCAGACCCCACTTGCTTTTCTGCGGCAAATAAACAGTTGATATGGCGTCAGGCTATGGCTGAGGAATTTAATGCACTTATTGCTAACCACACTTGGGACTTGGTGCCGTTTGATAACTCTAAAAATATTGTTGGATCTAAGTGGATTTATAAGACAAAATATTTATCTGATGGTTCTATTGAGCGCCACAAAGCACGTTTAGTTGCTCAGGGTTTTAACCAGCAGGCTGGTGTAGATTTTTCTGAAACTTTTAGTCCTGTCATTAAACCCACCACTGTTCGTACTGTTCTTACCTTAGCGATTTCTTTTGGGTGGGTTATGCGTCAGCTGGATGTTAAAAATGCTTTTTTTCATGGTCATTTAACAGAAGAGGTTTATATGCGTCAGCCGCGGGGTTTCATTCACCCTCAGTATCCTCATCATCTATGTCGTCTGCGTAAGGCTATTTATGGTCTTAAATAGGCCCCGCGAGCATGGTTTCATAGGTTCAGTAGTTTTCTGCTTTCTCATAATTTTTTATGTAGTAAGTCGGATAACTCTCTATTCATTTATCGTCAGGGTCCTTCATTTATTTATTTATTATTATATGTGGATGACATTATTATTACTGGCAATTCCTCTTCTGTTGTCACTAAGTTTATTCATCTTATTGCTCGACATTTTGCAATGAAAGACTTGGGTGATCTTCATTATTTTCTTGGCATTCAGGCCACTCGTCATAGTAAAGGTCTATTCCTCTCTCAGCATAAATATGTCTCTGACCTCTTGTCCCGATTTCACTTACACACTATAAAGCCTGTTCGCACTCCTCTTGCGTCTCGTACTTCTTTATCACTCACTGATGGCGAGTTACTTGCAGATGCGACTGAATATCGCAATATGGTAGGTGCATTACAGTATTTAACTTTGACAAGACCTGATATTACTTATGCAGTGCATTTAGTCTATCAGTTTATGCATGCCCCACGCACCACTCACCTTTTTGCTGTCAAGAGGATTTTTAGATATTTGCAGGATTTCACCACACAAAAGGCGACTTGCATTATAGCATACTCGGATGCAGATTGGGCTGGGTGTCCTGACACGTCTCGGTCCACCACGGGTTATGCTGTTTTTCTAGGACCCAATCTCGTGTCTTGGAAATCCAAGAAGCAGCCTACTGTCTCCAAATCCTCTACAGAAGCGGAGTATCGTGCTATTGCTTACACGGTGCAGGACACACTTCATATTCGGTCCATTCTGTTCGAGCTTGGATTTCCTGTCACGGCCCCAGTTCGTCTGTTCTGCGACAACATCTCTGCTTCCTACTTGACAGCGAATCCTGTTCAGCATGCTCGGAGCAAGCATATTCAGATTGATTATCATTTTGTTCGTGAACGCGTGGCTCATGGTGATCTTGTCGTTAAATATGTGCCTACTAGTCTTCAACTGGCTGATATATTCACTAAGAGTCTCTCTAGTCAGCAATTTCATTTTTTAAAAGACAACCTACGCGTTGTATCTCCCGCACAGTTTGAGGGGGTGTAATAGCCTAATAATAAATTAGGTAATAGCCTAATGTTAATTTAGGAATAATTTGTATTCTTGGAAACTCTTGTTATTATAAATATATCTGCCAGGTACCCAATTAGGTAACCTTTCCCATTATTTCACACTATATTCATAGAAGGTGACGTGGATAGACAGACTATCAAAATGAAATTTTATCTCCAACGTAACGGAGTCTTCATTTTTCTTGTATGCATTCTTTAAACAAAAAATAAAAGCATTAATTTACTGCATACCCAACATACCATTCGCCACTAACAATTATATAAAGTATGTTTCTCGTATATATATAAGGTATACAAATGTACTGCACACGTAATACTCCATAAACCTTTGTTATGCTGAGTCAGCATGTTAAACACACCCTCTAGAAGTAGAAGGAGAGGTAGACGGTCTCCATTTATTTTGATTCCATGTCAGCACCATAGCCACAGTTCACGTTTCCGTTGGAGACATAATTTGGTGACAAACCCGGTACCCTTTAAAAAATGGGGTACCGTACCGTTTTTTAATAGGGTACCGTACGTATCATTCATTTGATTGGACCACACCACTTTATCATTTTTAATTTAGATTTAAATAATTCAACTGCAACATTTTTATTGGTCCATGTGGACAAAAGTATGGTACCTTATGGGTACCATAAAATCTATCACATAATTTTACTCTTAATATCACGTGGCAATGCATTGTAAGCAATTCATCTTCCCATTAAAGATGCTCTAAAGGGTCAAATGAGCCCTCGAACTAACATAAAAAGTGCAATTAACCCCTTATATTGGAAGCTCTGTCCGGCCGTCGCTAATTGGGGTTGTTCCCGGTGGAATTTTGTGATGACATTTTTTGAGCATATTCTTCATTAAGTATAGTTTACTCATACCAAATCTCAGATAAAAATTCAACCGGGAAGACAGTCAAATGATTTTTTGAAAATAACTGCGTAGTTAAACAACGCAGTACATTTCAGAAAATCATTTGGCTGTCTTTCTGGTTTAATTGTTATCTGAAATTTGGTATGAGTAAACTAGACTTAATGAAGAAGATGCTCCAAACATTTCATCAAAAAATTCCACCGGGAACCGCCCCAATTGGTGATGGCCGGACATAACCTCTTATATAAGGGGTTAATTGCACTTTTTAATTCACAAAATAATTCACATAATTCAAAATAATAATTCAAAAAATCTAAGTAATGTTTTAATCCTAAAAAATCTAATGATTTGAGCATATATATATATATATATATATATATATATATATATATATATATATATATATATATATATATATATATATATATATATATATATATATATATATATAAAAACCCATTTGAATTAACTAATACTTAAATTTAACTAATATTATAAAAAATTTAACTAATTTAACCAATGGCTAAGATTCATTCTCATTTCTCACATTAGATGCATTTCTCACCTGAACCAAAATATATATATATATATATATATATATATATATATATATATATATATATATATATATATATATATATATATAAACCCATTTGAATTAACTAATACTTAAATTTAACTAATATTATAAAAAATTTAACTAATTTAACACTACGTTTAAATTAAACCTACGTTTAACTAATTTTAAGTAATTTATTTTGTTAATTAATTAACAACCTTTTTTAAAACACATTTCAATCAACTAATATTATCAAAAGTTTAACTAATTTAGGTAATTAATTTAACTTAATGCATCACTACGTTTAAACCTACGTTTAACTAACTAATTTTAACTAAATTACTTTATAAACCTAAGAAATTAACTAATTTTATGACATCACTGCGTTTATAGTTAAATATACTGTTAATTAATTAACAACCTCACTAATTTAATAGTTTTAATTATTTAAAATGAACCAACTAATTCTTAATAAAAAACATAATTCAAATGACATACATTATCTGCATAAACAGGGAAAATGACATAAGATAGACTACATTCTTCAATTTTTCAAACTGTATTATATACGGATTTAGTCATGGATTTGTCCGTGACCAAACTAATTCGTACAAATTACCAGTACGAATTAAATTTTGAGCGTAGAAAATTTAATTTTTTTAGTCACGGACGTAGTCACGGATTTGTTCGTGACTAAGTGCCGGAATTAAAAAAAAATCCAACGGAAACGGAATTGGGGCCACCGGAGGTCTTTAGTCACGGATATAATCCATGGCAAAGTTTAGTCATTGACTTAGTCACGGACAAATCCGTGACTACCTTTTTTTCAAATCTGTGACTAGTCCGTGACAAGTCCGTGACAAACTAGTCACAGACAAAATCCGTGACTAAAATCCGTGACTACAGCCCTGTTTTTTTGTAGTGATATAAGTTAGTTCGAGGACCTATTTGACCCTTTAGTCTAAAAAAGAAGGTTTTTTAATAAAGCCTAAAAAAGAATGTATTCAGCTTAAGTTGAATAGTTTGTTTGTACCTGTGGCATTTTTCGTGCCATATTGTCTTGAAATTTGATGCATGACAAAAAGTATTGTGTTTTAAAAACTAGGGAGTAAGATTTACAATTACCCTTATTTTTGCAAAACATAATGGATATATCATGTGTTAGTTTTATAATTTCAAATTGCATACATGTTAGCACCACCACACCTCAATCCGACATCCGGCAGAAATAGTGGAAGAGTAAATTACAATGTGATTTCAAATAATTTCTGAGTAAATAGTATGGCTCGATGCGTGCCATCACTTTTTTTGCTAAAGCCCTCACATTTTTTTCCATTGCAAGGTTCAATTTTAATATTTTTAAAAATCAAATAACTATATTATTATTATTGAAATATAGCTAATCATTCCATATCGCTAATCAATTCCAAACACCCATTTTGGCCCCTATTACTCCCTCTGTGTTTATATGTTAACAATTTTTATTTTTATTTTTGGTCGGCATTTAAATGTTTGTAAACTGTACAATGTAATACTTTTACGTTTTATAAGATGTTTTTAATTGGACATAAATTTTCCGGTCTGGTTTGAACGGATGTGGTCTTGTCTGCACTACTACATTTTAAGACCTAAGGTAACAGTAAAATTGTAACATTTGTTTAAAGTGTTACAATAAACCAACCTATTGTAATGGTTCTAAATGTATCGTTACATTAGGTACTAGCATAATGTAACACTTCTGTCGTGCTAGGCAGAGTGTTACACTCTCTTGATAATTGTTACCTTTAATTGAAGCAAATGTAACACTATGAATATTTAATGGGAAAAAAAGAGCGCCAAAAAGAACATGGGCCAACAAGAAGCTGAAGCCCAAAGTTGCCAGCGTAGAACCAAAGCCGAAGCCCTATAGACACTGCCTATCTGCAAAACATTCCCCTTCACACTGCGTCACCGTCTATACCTTCTAGCCAGAGACGGGCGGGTTGGAGATGCCCTAGATCATGATGTACTCTTCTCCAAATCAGGATTCATCCGTTCTTCTACCTTTTTCACTGTCTAAGTCGGGTAATACATGAATCATATCTTCTAGTATTCCAGGATTTTTCTCGTTTGTGGTCATGTCTTTCTGTTTTTTGTGAATTGGTTTATTAAAGTTGGTTTTAGAAATTCAAAGGCTTAACATCAGAATTTCATCGTTTGTTTATCTTCTTTAGTGCAATTTAGTTTTTGCTCTCTACTTTTTAGGAGCTTGCTTTATACATCTTGTATGGGTTAATCAAGAATCAAGAAGGATAAGAACAAGCATATGTTAGTTTTGCATGAAATGTGTTCGAAGAAATGTCTAAACTAGAAAATCTGGTATTTTTTCATTTTATTCTTTCATTATTTCACCTATAACTTTCAGGCTTCTTTTCATGATAATTTTTGCATTAAAGAAAACAGATATGTTTTCCATTTTGTATAGAATGTATATCACGATGTATCAATGGTTTGTGATAGTTGTTATTGCCACGCCTCATATTCCGAAATAGGGAAAAAACATTGAGCACCTGTTATTGAAATCCAAATCATTAATAAGTATTTTATCTGATATATTCCCTTTGACCTGCCTTTCGTCCTTCATCTAGCTTGAAGGCAGTGACAAATTGTATGTGGATGGGAAGCTAGTGTCTTTGACTGTAGAGGCTGAAAAAATCATTTCAGATTCGGGCAACAATTCATTGTACATGTGAGAGAGCTACCAGATAGATCACAATATGTTCACAGGCGGCATTAGAAAGGCACTCTCGTTTTAGAGTATTTTCAGTTTGCTACTTTTTAATATTAAAGGATTCTGAGGTGAATAATAGTTTTGGGGGCCTGTTCTTATTGAAGTTTAGTACTAGTCTTAGACCTATTTAGTTTTGGTAAGTAATGGGAAACCATTTTGGAACTTTGGTTTCGAGATTGATTGCTAGCTTATTTTTTGTATAACAAGGAACTTTATAACCTTTCTGTGACTGTGTCCCTCATTAAGCATATAAAACCCCAATTACCAAGGGTGGGTTATCCTTCACTTTTAAGAAACGGATAGGATCAGGTCTGGTATATTATCATATTAGGCATTGAACTTAACCTAACCCGTTTGAAACAAGTTGATCAGGTCTGTGTTTTCATTCCTTTTTTATTGCAAAAAACTAAATAACACTGATAAATAGTAAGATTCTCTAAGAAATTAAAAACAAAGTATAAGTCATCTGCTAGTTGCCAACAAATAGGTGTTAGCAACTAAAAGAAAGTATAAAACTAGCAGTCTACTTGTCCATGTAGTACATAAGAATATTTAAGACTCTAGGTGTTGTCTATGTTACTGCCATTGCCTATAGTTTAGCTACTATGTTAATAGTTTTGGAGAGCGGAGGAGTGAATATCAATTCACTTAGTTTACAAAAAATAAAATGTGAACCATATATTTTTAGCTTCTTGTAATATCGTGAACGGTGATTGTTACAGACTGAGTGACAGGTCATAATCGTTAATGTCCATTCATAATGGTTTCATTCACATCAATTTTATTTGACTCTTCTCTCATAATCGTTAACAAAATTGATCTAATCAGCTAATCTCTCAGCTTCAGGAGATAATTGGGATGCAAAAGACAATAAGTGTAATAAGCTCTTCTTCCTTTTAATTTTCACTTCTCCAGATTTTCCTTTTCGGTCATCATAATCAATTCAACGACTCTAGTCATCACCGGATGAAAGATGATTCTATTTGAGTATTTAGGTGTTGGACCACTTTTTATGAAATATGAATCTTAATCTGAAACTTGACTATTTGTGTGATTTACACTGCAATTTATTGCTTCTCTGCTATTACTATTTGCTTTAGAGTACTCTCCGTCTTTGATGCACCTAGTAGTTATGTACTTGATATTATTTGAATAAATTGAGCTTAAATTATTAATCTTTTTTACATAATATTGCAGGCCTAACTGAAGTGTATTTGTGTTGGGATGATTTGCCTACAGAACTGGTTCTACTAAACTGGTTTTCTTTCAAAAGTATATCTCTACTGGGAATTGCTTCCATAAAAAAGTTCATCAAATTTTTGAAGAGACATGCATAAAATCTATTATGCTTTTAATTATAAAATTGACATATTAAATATCTTTCTCTCTGCTAAGAATTTTCAAGTGAATTGTTTGCTTTCGATTACTCCCTCCGTCCCCTTTTAAATGTCCCGGAAGAGGGTGACACGAGTTTTAAGAAAAGTGGGTTTGTGTGGTTGATATTAATTGATAAAGTAAGAATAAAGTAAGAATGATTTTGAGCCACAAAAATCATTCTATACCTAGAGTATTAAATTGCCACAAAAGTATTAAATTTAATACCTAGAGTATTAAATTGTCACAAAAATCATTCTATACCTAGAGCCACAAAAGTGGGACGGAGGGAGTATTAAATTGCTGATGCATCTCTATACCTAGAGTATATTGCTGCTAGGATAGATGAGTTGCTCACATATTATAGGTTAGTTTGAGTGAAATATGTTCCAAGAAGCTTTGGCCAGAACTCATACGCATAAAATTGGATAAGGATATGCATAAATAGTTAATGGGTGGAGCACCTAACTTTTGAACTACTTTTTGCTAAGAGATGCATTATTCATTTAGGTTCTGACCAAAGCTTGATTCTAGACACTTTCTTGAAACTTTTATGCTCTAATTTTCTTCTTCACTCTGCTTTAGTTTTTCCTTTTTCTTTTAGTTCCCAAAAGTTTTCTCTCTCTTTCTCTCTACTATCATTAATATATCTACTTTAGTTATTCAAATAAATAAACGAAGAGTTTTCTCTATATATAGTTGGTGTCTTGCTGATATAGGTTAAGTTTCACTCAAATTTTCTTTTCTTTGTCAGGTTTACGTATGCAGTACCTTGTATATCATCTCAAGGTTTGACACCCTCCCCTTATATTCGAATAAAAATGACCTTTTTCTATTCTATGGTATACATTGTGATGACTTTTATTAATCACTTATGAGATATTTGCCACACTTCAAAGTTCTCCTTGTTTGTTAGATAACACCTAATCGATATATTATTTGCTTCAATTTCGGCTCTTTAACTAATAAGTACATGGTATAAATATTACTGGGGTATATGTGATTTTTTCAGTTTCATAAAAATTGCATATTTAATTTCAAAACAAATCTGGAGATTTATATCTATTACAAACTTCTTTCGGCAAATTCATTATCTAAAACCATACATGCATGTGCATATGTAAGCATATATAAAGTTGGGAACATTGATGATACACAAGATAAAGACTACAAAGCAAATGCATGGCTTAAAAGTGAATCAATGTTTCTAACACCACATGAGAATAATGATTTGGATGAGACCAAAACAGAATATTGAGTTGTCTTAGACTACGGCTACTGTTTAGTTAAATCAATAGTGGTGTTTGGTAAGTCTTATATCTGGTCATACTTGTCTCTAATATTAAGCATGGAAATATGGATGCTAATATTTTGACATGTTTGTAATCCAGATCTATGATACACATGAAGAGGAAAGAGTGACACTAGATGATCATTGATGCTTCGATCTCCATGAATTTCTTCTCCAAATTGTGTTTCAACTTTATGACATAGATCTCATACTTGGAGTTTTCGACAACTCAGGGTTACGTTCGAACAGACTTGGGAGATTTTTAATCATCGGCAGTTTGACTGTAAAGACTTGAGGGATTTTTTTTTTTAGTTTTGTATCTTCCAATGCTTTTTAGTTTATTGGCTACAGTTTTTACATGCTTGTGTGAGTAATTAAGTTAATACTTTAGACGTTATAGTAGATTCAGGTGTACATTAATATCAAGAGATATTACCTGAAATAGGACTAAAAGAGTTTGAAAATTCCAAAATAGGACTGCCATGTTTTTATTCCCAAAATAGGACTAATTACTGACATGTTTTGGCAGTATCAGACTTCAAACATGACAGTATTTTCCAAACTTGGCAGTAATTACTCTTATTTTGGGAATAAAAAAATGACAGTCCTATTTTGGAATTTTCAAACTTTTTTAGTCCTATTTCGGGAACTTTCCCTAATATCAATGTATTGTATATATCTCAAGATATTTTTTTTAATATATAATTGCCGTGCAAAACAATGTGTTACAGTTTTTAAATGCATTAGTTGCATCATTCGTCTGAAGTGTTACATTTGACACTTTAACAAAAAAGTGTTACAATTGGTTGAGTTATAAAGTGTTGCATTTGTACTCCACCTATGGTAACGTTTATGGTAACGCTTTTGATTCGTCCAAAGACCGTTACATTTGACTCTAAAAATCGTTACATACTGTTACAATAGGGAAAAGGTAACAATTAGAAGAATGTAACAGACTTTTGAACCTATGGTAACAAATTTGACTGTTACAAAAGGCCTTTAAATGTAGTAGTGCTGGTAAATGTCTGTTATTTGTGTATTTTTTAATTGTCTAAGTCTAATATGGTCTGAGAGTGAAAACGGTTCAAGTAAAAACATCTTTAATTTTACAGAACATAATTTCATCTTCTTTTTCATACTTTTTCATTCTTTTCCGTTTTTCTATACACAATACTTTTTTCTACAATTTTCATTGCATTTTGGGACAACTCAAAACGAAAAGTAGGACAAATAAAATCACGTAGGAGTAATATTTTAGGAAAACCACTTAAAAAAATGTAACAAAACATGTTTTAAAGATTGGATTGGCTATGTTCCAAACTTTCTTGCAAGTGATTTGACCAAAAAAGATTGGCTATCTTTCAAAGGATTGGATTGCTTAAATGTTTCTCACATAGCACGATTGATACTCCATCCCACCCAGCCCAAATACTAGGAACCCAATCGCAACGAGCTGACCATGGCGATCAAAACAGTATTATCAATTGTTGAGCATGTTGTTAAATATAAAAAGACAATGATTTTGAGTTCAAACATATGCAAATTCCTCGATTATTTCTCTTGTAAATATATACTTATGTCCCAGGTCCCATTACTTTTGAAAAATGGCAGGCATTAAATTCCAAAATGTCCCTCCATAAAACACCGAGTAATGCCTATCATTTTGCTCATTGAATAGGATCCCTTGAAAATTATAATAAGATCCAAATTTAATGTAAAAGAATTAACGTGTCCCATTAAATTGGACATTTAAGAGTTCAAATTTCAAATTAACAGTTTCATACTTTTTGAACACAAAAAAGTTAAGGAAGTGTATACGCTTACTCAATTACCCGTGTCTGAAAGTTTTAAAATGTTAGAATTACTCATAAATGTAAGGTTAAAACTGTTATCTTATGCTCCGTATAAAAGTTAGTCAAAAAAGAAAATGACACTATCAATTTGGGACACCTCAAAGTGAAAATGTGGAACCATCAATTGAAACGGAGAATGTATTAAAATCAAAGGTATCAATTGGTACCTAAGATACTCTGATACTTGGTCGATCCCATATTTTTTTTCACTTCACATTTCCTCTTAATGAATGGTCTCTATAGTTAACATTTTTCTACTTTTTTTCAACATCAGCTACAATCATGTATTTCTACTTAATTAATAAATGTACTAATTCAAATGGGGGGATTCAGAATCAAGGTAGTATAAATAAATGTATATATGTTGCACTTTTTAATTAAAGTTATGACTGCACTGCAATAGATTCAGCCAAGAGCATACAAAAACGAATCATCCAAGTGAGATATATATTGACCCAACAATAAGGCCTCAAAGTCACATATATGGACCGCAATGGGAAGGCATGATGATAATAGAGCAATTATGATGCATTTCAAAGAAAAAATGAATTCACCTTATAAAAAGTGTCAATATATAATTTTTTTTTTGATGATAGATATATATAAAATTTTAGAAAGTGTAACCGTACCATAAGTGTCAATACATATTTCAGTACAAAATTTGACATTAAAGAGTTTAAAATATAAAATACGTATGTTGTGGCTAGGATGTGTTCAGGAACAACATTGTCGTGAGTATTGGTTCTTCAAAGAGTACATTATTGCAAACTATTCCTCAAGGAATGACAATTTTTCTTTTACTACGTACTTTTGTAAAGTGTTAACACCTTCTATATATCTTAGAACATTATTTGATCATTTAAGTATTAAGTCTTTGAACTTCAGAGGACTTCAATGAGTTTCAATTACTTTAGCTTTTCAATCTTAAGTATAAGATCTCGATTAGATATTCTAAAATATGAAAATAATCAATATGATCGATCTCAAATTTGGGAATCAACATCACAATTTTACGAAAAAAATGGTCTAACCAATGCAATTTAATGGTCGGAATATTCATCCTCAAAACACAAGACATATTCTTTGTGATGAATGATGTGCATACAACACTTATATTGGCTGAAGATTTAATGAAACATTCTCAATATATCCAAATTCTCAATATATCGAAAGAATTTTTCACGCGCAAACAAAAGAGAGAAAAAATGTGTTTGCGTTTAAGAGATTCTGTTATGGCGTCTCACCTTAAATGTAGTCTCTATTGTTGATTAATTTTATGTTTCAAACTCTTGTCAAGACAAATTTAGCCAAAACTCTTGTATTTGTTTTTTGCTTATTTGGAAATTTTCCATTATATTATCATTTAAATGCTCCCACTTAGCCCAACATGAAATCCACTATCCACCCCTGAACAGTCTCACATAGCTTAAATATATAAATCAGGACAAATAAGTATAGGACACGCAAATTTCTAATTCAATGTACTTACGCTTGATCATATGCTCAAAATTGTGTGTACTTGATTTGTCCAATAAAAATCCAGAAATTATCAGCTTCAATTGATGAACAAATTTAAAAAAGATTGGTTTTCGAGAAACCAATAGACATGTAGTTGATCATATAATCTCGATCAGATTTGAAATTTATAAAAATACATTTGGTAGATATTGAGCATATAATATATGACTCCGTATATGATACTCCAGGGAACTTATGACAATTAGAACTATATGGAAAGCCATTTTCCTAGTATTGCACAGTTAATCATGATGTTTCACTACCACTTGTAACTTTTAACAAACATGATTCTCATGCACTAAGCCTCACGGTAATTGGTTCACTTTCCGTCAGCATGAAAATTGGTGCACCAAATTTGATTTTTGAGAAAAGTACGTATTATGTTGTTGCCATAACTTTGTAACTTTGTTTCACTTTAATTAAACACTCTCTGTTTAACTTTAATTAAGCGTGTTAATAAACTTTCATTATTACTCACTATTATTTATTCTAAGCTACTAGGTCGTTCATTACTTAGAATATCTCAAACTTGTGTGATGCCCCACTTGATTTGTAGTCATTAAGCAAGAAACATGATTAAATATTGTCATGGGAGTATTGATCTTTACGGATTGAAGTAGGGGAAATTCTCCAATATAACTAAAGCACAGTCAATTTCTCTAAATATGATTCCATTTGTTTTTAGTCATTAACATGATTGAAAAACACGAAAAAACTCTAGTCATATTAAAGAGGATTGATGGACGGAAAGAACCTCATAAAAATGTGCATTTTTCACTGATTAATTTCATTTAATTAAATATACACCATATTTCATTGTGTTACTACTGCTCTTGTCTATCGGCATTAAATTACTCTACTTTTCATCGGAATCACTATACTTTGGTCGACATTATTTTTCTTCTGACCTACGTTACGTTATTGCCTTTCGCTGACGTTAATTCCCTTTATGAATTTAAGAAGCACATTCCCTACGGTATATACCACGGAGGAGCAGAATATTTCTATTTTGTCTTTATAAGTTATAACTGTAATAAACAGGAGGAGCAGATTTAGGAATTTGGTTGGAACAACCTCGTGTTAGAAGAGCCCTTATACATGCTCCCAACTCCCAAGTCCTACAAATCTACAATAGTAAGGTGAGCTAAGGGAACAATGCAAAGTTACACTAAAAACTCAAGAAATATTAATTTGTCTTACACTTTAGCCTAACATAAACCTACTTTAGATTCCCCATTATTAATTAGATGTACTTTTTGAGTTTTATATTGGGCATGTTGTTTGCACAATGTTTTGTACAACCGTGGTTAGGTGATGGTTGTACTTATTCGGTAATGACTATAAAATTTATACTCATTCATAACTCTCCTCAAGGAATAAAACACTACAAACTTTTATGAAAATTAAAGAACTGTTTCTAGGCTTGTATAATGTTCAATTTATATTGTTTGTGTCACTAACAGACTCAGTTCTTGAGTCAAATTACTTCTCGGACGTGCATACAAAATCAGAAAGAGAAAATTGTCTATATACTACCTCCGTCCTGATGGAAAGTTCCCGTTCGGTTTACGATGCTTGACTGACGATAAAGCAACTCGATCCCTGTTCACACTCCGCTTATTTTTAGTAAATAAAATTTACATATTCAAAAACTACATTAAAACCGCTACAAAGCCTGATCAAGAAAAGTTCAATTTGATAAAAAAATTGATATATAAAGTAAAAGATTAGGAGTGACCTAAGTTAACCAATGAATAGTGAACGGGAACATTCCAACGGGACGGATTTTTTCATCATTATATACAATAATTTTTCATCATTATATTGTAAGTTAATGGACAAATTTTTCCGTGACAAAAATAATTTACGCGTGTGGTCCGTCAGTCCGTGTACACCGATCACGTATATGTAAGGTAGTTTGAACTTCTATGTAGAATGATATTCCCTCCGTCCCCGAATTATTTTTAAGTTTTCTTTTTTCGTCCGTCCCAAAATAATCTTCCAACACTACAATAAAAATGCACATACACCGCACATAGACCAATTTTTTTTTGCGGTGGCCGCATAACTGTCGTTAAAAACACTATTAACCACACATTTTTTATTTACCACATACAAAAGTGTGGTAAAAGGTCAGAGACGACAATTTTTAACCGTGGCCAATATTTTTACCACGGCTGTTGTGGCGACGCACGTAAAACTGACGCAAAACTGTCGTAAATGTTCCTCCTTATGTTTTTACGACAGTTTTAGGTGCGTCGGCACAACAGCTGTGGTAAAAACATTGGCCACGGTTAAAAACTTTCGTCTCTAAGCTTTTACCACATTTGTGTGTGTGGTAAATAAAAAATGTGTGGTTAATGGTGTTTTTAACGACAGTTATGCTGCCATCGCAAAATAAAGAATGTGGTCCATGTGCAGTCTATGTGCACTTTTCTTGTAGTGTAATTCAATTTTTGGCAAAGAATTTGTGGTTGACAACATATTTTTACACATTCTTACAAATATCCCTCATCTGCACAACTCTCTACCACACAATACCCAATATCTTAATCCTCGTGCCAAATGTACCCTCCCTCTAGGATGATTTTGGGACAGAGGGAGTACAATATAATGTAATTGCAATGAAAATGTTGTATTGGTATGTAGAGGAATGATCAGGTCCATCCGGAGGGACGGGAAGTGCCGGCCGAACTTTACTGTTTGGGGTGGTTCCCGGTGGAATGTTTTGATGAAATTTTTTGAGCATGTTCCTCATCAAGTCTAGTTTATCTATACCAAATTTCAGCTCAAAATTCGATCGGGAAGGCATTCAAATAAATTCTTGAAACATACTGCACATTCTGCGCACATATAATGTGCAGTAAGTTTCGAGAAATTATTTGAATGTCTTCCCGATCGAATTTTGAGCTGAAATTTGGTATAGATAAACTTTACTTGATGAGGAACATGCTCAAAAAATTCCACCGGGAACCGCCTCAAACAGTAAAGTTTGGACGGAGCCTCCCGTCCCTCCGGATGGACCTGAGCATTTCTGTTGGTATGTATTACGCACATATATTGTACTTCGTATATACTACATATAAAGTGTCGTTCTTGTCAGGCCGAACTGATCGGGACCACAGTTTAATCAAGCCTGTTTGAGGGTCTCTCAAGTCCATTTTTTTGATAAATTTGTTTAACATGTTATTCATGAAATATATACTTCGTATATTATATCTACCAAATTTCAACTTCAATTTCAATCAGAAAGTCTGTTAAATATATTATTGCAAAAAGTTGCGCTCTTTTATACTACTACGTACATTTTTATATTTTGGCGGATATAATATATACTTTATAACGAAAATGTTCAAAAGAATTCATCAAAAAATGACTCGAAAGACTCTCAAACGGATTTGGCCGGATGGAAGAACATTACAAAATTGATGGATGTACTTTACTACCTAATAATCATAATCATAAGGAAAACTTTACAAGTAATATTCCCCTCAAACTTTCAAATTACTACGTACTCCCTCCGTCCCAGAATTAACTTCGGTTTTGACTGGGCACGGAGATTAAGAAAGTGGGAAATGTGTGGTGGAGAGTTGTGCAGAGGAGAGAGAAATGTGTAAGAATGGTTGTGAACCACAAATCCTTTGCTAAAAAGGGAAAGAGGAGATAAATTTGGGACGGACCAAAAAGGAAAGAATGAAGATAATTATGGGACGGAGGGAGTATTATTTTTAATTTCACTAAGGTGTTGCAAGCAAAATTCTTTTTTTTTTGAAATATTGTAATTTCACTTAGGAGTACAAACTAAATAAATAAATACTTCCTCCGTTCTTAAATAAATGCAACAGTCAACATTTCACATTTGCCGAGGCACAACTTTGACCATTAATATATATAATTCCCGATTAGTAAAAAAAGTTTAAAAAATAGATTTTGAAAATTTATAATGAGAAAAATTTAACAATATTTTTTTCAAAAATATATATTATTACATTAATAAATAAAACGTAGTCAAAGTAGAACATGTGAATAGTGCAAGCCCAAGCATCCAAGGAAAATTCTGAAAGATGATTGCTAACGACTTCGTGGCATGGACATGGAAGCAAGACCCCTAGAAAAATCAGACACCGCCGCCGCCGGGTGAAAGCCCAAGCATCCAAGGAGTCCTTGCTTGTACGGCAAGTATGTCTTCCTTTTCATCTCCTCCGACGCCGCCCGGTTCATAGTGTAGTGCAGCTCATGAGCCGACACCGGCCCTCTCCGCCGCGACGACGACGACCCCACGCTCTCCGTCGACCGGAAACTCGAGTTCTTCACATCTTCCTGCTGGCTCTTCTTTAGCATTGCGTATCTGGCCGCCACCATCATGTTCATCTCTTTGCTGCTCGCCCGCCCCTCCGACGCGCTCCGGAACAGTAAAAGATCCTTCAGCTTCCATTTTCTGTACCACGTCGCGATCGACGACTGCGACGGTGAACAGGGGTTGTTGTTGTCCCTTTCATTTGTTTCATCTCTGTCGATTAACAAATTCGTTGCGCGAAATGGGGACAAAGATCTTGTCTTTTTTCGCCGAGAATTCCAACCGGCGGCTGTCGGATTACCCTGTCTTTCTCTTCCTCGCCGTTGAATTGATGGGTCGTCGCCGTCGTTATCTTTCCTGCTCTGTTCCAGAGCGGCGGAGAAAGGATCGGGATCTTTCCTCCGGTGACGGGGAGAAAACGCGTCCTTTACCCTCCGCTTCGGCGATCGCGGAGATTTTGGGGACCCTTTCTCCTTCCCGTCGTACAGAACCCCCGGCGGCGGTTTCAAAGGCTTGATCTTTCCGCCGTCGAAGAGTTCATCGGCGGCAGAGATGTGGGTCATCTCCAACTGCCCGCTAAAATCAAAAGCAAAATCATCGCTGCAATCGTCTTTGGGATTCCGAACTCCGGCCTCCTCTTCCCAATCGAACGGAGCTCTACCGCCGGCTCCAACTTCGGCGGCGCTGTAAAAGAAAGTCCCAAAACCCTTAGGACTAGAAGGTGCACTGATGAAATTAAATTCCGCCGGCGGCGATGGAATCATCACTTCCATTCTACTGACAAATTACGATTTTACTGTCAGAGAGGGAAGAGGAATCAGAAAGGACAGTCCAGAAAAACAGGAAACAGAAGGGAAGGAGAAGAAATGAACAGAGCAAATTGCAGCTTAGACCTCTTATATTTATATTGATTTGACTTGGTTGACTTCCATCTTTCAACCCCTGCTGTAGTAATATACTCCGTAGGATTATTCTGCGCCTCTTCGTACGGGGCAATGTGAAAGGGTTTTCCTCGTGAGTTTTACCGTTAGATTTAAAGGTTTTGTTTGGGAGCTTTTACTGTTAACTTTTTGAATTTCAAATTAAAGATATATACGACATGGTCGATATTAATTAGTTTAATGTAACCACATCTATTAATTAGGAATAAGATTTTGGAATAATGTTATAAATAAATGACAGACTTTTACATTGACAAAAAAATAAGACCCATTCAAATTTGGGTAAAATAAAAACTATTACTTCCGTACCAATGAACTTTGAATTAGGTATGCAATAAGTAAAATAAAATTATCTGGTTGAGTTTGTGAGAATAGAAAAAAATAAATCAAATCGCAAATTAATTACTTTAATGTAATATAAGTGACAACGTTTTCTTAAACATTAAAAATGAGAAAGTTGACAAAATTCAATAAGACAAAGAGAGTGAAAACTTAGTGTCATACTGCCATCCATCTTCTCTCGGCAATGCCGATCGATTTCTTATCCCAACTATGCCGATGGGTCTTCTTCTCGGATAGACCAACTTCCGCAATTAGCCCTCCACCATGGCCACGTTGCCGCCTATCACACTTGTCGCCGTCGCCTTTCCCCTTGTCATCATTGTCACCTCTCACCAAAATAATGTCACACTTCATTTCTTCGATTTTAACTTGTGTCCCCATCGTCTCCGCCAATTGAAGGCCACCATCGTTGCCGTCATCCAGGTTTATCTTCTCCTTTCTTCTTCTCGGTAATCAGTTTCTTCATTTTATTCTTCTTATTATTTCTTCTTCTCGGTAACCAATTGTTGATTTCATCCAATTTGTGTGGCTAGGGATGACTAAATGTTGAGATGGATATCGGACGGAGGCTATGGTTCCTTATAGGGATTGGTGGCTATGTGAGGACGGTACGACAGTGACGACAACATAAAACTCATAAAAAAATAAAGACTAATTAGACAAAAAAATTCAGTCCAATAGGTCTTTATCAAATTCAGTACTCCTCTCCCGTTACTGGACTTCTCCAGTAGGAGAGATACAGAGACAAATGGGGAAATGGTGGGGTAGGGAAGAATAACAGATGAGATTTAATTATTATTTTTAAGGAGAGAGATAGAGTGAAAAAAGAAATGGAGAGAGTAAATGGAGAGAAAGAAATGGAGAAGAGTATGACCCGGTCAAGATGATGTGTTGAATGTGAGACTTACGTGCCTCTATAGCTAGACCATCCAAAAAGAAAAGATTTCACAATCCTGACAAGGTTTCTAGTCATTGAAAAGTACTTATTAAAAGGTCGATTTATGATAAGGTTGTACACTTATTAAAAAAAGGTCGATTTATGTTGTTGATATTGAATATATAGAGTAAGTATAAAGTAAGAATAATTTAAAGGCACACAAATTCTAACAAATTTGGTACGAGACAATCTTAGTGGGACGGATCGAAAAGGAAAAATGAGATAATCTAGCAAAAATGCATGGAGTATGTCTATGTAGGGGTGCTATTTAATCACACAAGCCAACTTGGAAGTTACTCAAAACCGGTTCAATTTTTATTCATGTCTAGCTTGAGTCGATTCAAACTCGACTCATACTCGAACTTGATTCGAACTCTCGACCAAGTCAAGTCAAGTTATTTAAAGTTATCTCGAAAAGCTTGCAAGCTACTCGTATAAATTAATATTTATTTTTCAATTTCATGCATATGAGTATTAGAAATCCCTATGGTCGGCCTTATTTTACCAATATTACTCCTAAAAGACCGTTTTCCATCAAAGTGAACAGACTTTAAAAATTCCAGATATAAGACTTTCAATCAGTTACGATGTACCGAAAATGCAGGGTTGAATTAGAAATCCCGGTAGGCACATTTAATGAAAGAATTTTAGTGATAATCTATTACCATATATCGGTAACTGACATGCTAAAATTGACGAAGACGATATACGTGAGTCGTGACTTACGCGTACACATTTCTTTACCTGATATTCCAGCCGTTTTAAACGCAGTCCACGATCGACCGGAAAAAGAGAAGCTCTGCAATTTTTTCATGCAAGTCGGCAACGGAAGGTATTACTGTTTTGTTCATGGCTTACGCCATTAAAATCTCAATTCTAGTAGTGACAACACAAATTTGGGAGGGTTTGTTTTTGTGAAAACATATGAAATCTGGGATAGTGAGGTTTTAGTCTTTAAGAAAATCTGCAGTGACATGTGATTCACAGTACACATGATTAGTAATGGGGAAAAATATTCCCAATAATAAAGAATTGTTTATCAACGTCATTAGGCATGGGTAGGATTAATTTGTTAAGCATACATGAAGGCAATAGTTACTTTAGAAAACCAATCTGTGAATGAATGATTTGCCTGAATGATGATGTGTATGGTCACACGAGTTAGTTCAACATTAACAAACTACAGAATTGTAGTTCTGGACAAAAGTAAATTAAAATTTGAAGTAGTTTAAAACAAGTAATTGATCAAAGGAAGAGATTTGACAAATAAATTATGCTTAGTTACACAAACAGATCAAATGTTGGCTTGGGTGTTATTCTTAGATTATGTTTTATATAATATGTTTGGGTACATATGCATAGAAGTTACACAAACAGAATATGTTTTACTGATACGTCGGATGCCGTACCCAAGGTCTCCACAACCAACTCTTCTACCCTTCACGGTGACAAGCACCGGCGATTCAAGTGGTGGCAATGGCGTAGTTTCAAAACTGGCAGAGAAAGGGATAATCGGCGAGCTTCCAGACGATTTAGCGATGGCGATGGCGGCCTATCTTACCCATCTAGGGACCTGCGATTGGACGCTCCCAGGGAACGAAGACTCGCAGATCGTCGCTCATGGAGGCCGGCGAAATGGGAACGACACCATACAGACCGCCGTTGGAGATGTTGCAGATGCCAGGGCGTGGGTATGTCCCACCGAAGAGTACTAGCAGAGCCTAGGGATGGTAGATTTGACCAGATTTCTCCTGCAGTTAGATGGCAGCGCAAGGTGGCTTTCAGAGATGGATTTCGTCGGTCGGGGAGGGACTATACAGGCTATGGTCTTCTGGAGCATGGGCAGTCTAATCATTCATCAGGGAGGGTGTACATAGGTCGTAATCTTCAGGAGCATGAGCAGTCTAAATTTGCTCTACAGGTGCCGCAGATTGGGTGTAAAGGGGATGAAAATCACCCTGACAAAGATCTGGATTTTTTTTATTGCAAGCATGGTTTCAGGCTCTTGGGGATGAAGCTACCAGTCACCAATCGAAGTTGTCCCCGACTACAGAGTTAGTTCTAGTAAACATCCTTTATGACTCGGCCGGAATGATAGTAAGTATATAAACTTTTAATTTGAGTTGGTAGTATGGAGAAATATTCACCAATTGTTTATAGCTCATGGGTTAGTAGTATTATATGAGTAGAAGATGATAGCACTGCATGTAGTAATTAATATTAATGGACATATTCAGCAAAGAGTAGGTAACTAGTAACTGTTTTTACTATTATTTCAGGTTCGACCGAGCACCACATGTACATTTGAGGTGATTGATAAAAAATGTAGAGCATATGCAGTTGACCTTGTGAAACGTAGATGTAGCTGCAAAGAGTTTCAACTCGAAGACTTTGTGTGTGTGTGCACGCGGTAGCATCTATACGTAGTCGGACTGGTCTTTCTTGTTTTGACTATATTTCAAGCTACTATAGTAGTAGGTCATGGGCAGAAGCATATAAGGGTTCCGTGCCGCCGTTAGGTTCATATACTCCTTATGATGCTCCTGAGGAAATTAGGAATTCGGTGGTTAAACCACCAATATAAGAGAAACGTGCAGCGGGGAGGCCGAAAAAGAAAAGATTCCCTCAACAGGTGAATTTGTCAAGAAGCAGAAATGTGGAAGGTGTAAGGAGCAAGGTCATAACCAAAAGACATGCATCAACCCAATACCTAGGCATCATTGATTTTATTTAGGTTGTTAGTTTTTTTTTACTTTGAGTGACCAACTCTTTAAGATGAATAATGTTAGCAAAAGGAATGCTACGATTGTTTTGGAAACATTTTTAATGTGTTGGTGATGATGAATAAATTATTTTGGGCTGTTTTGAGTGCATGTGTGTGTGTGTCAGGAGAGGTGGTAGACACCTTAAAACCAAAGCATTTGGAAGATGTATGTGAGTATTTGTAGGTATTCATGATCACCAATTCACTAATGATTTGATTAGTAAATAAAGAAGTCCTAGTAACGTGCTTCTATGTATGGCCAATGTTTTGATTTTTTATCTGCTTGGTTTGGTGATACTCAGAAACGACGAGGAATAGATTGTGTCAATGCTATGTTGACATGTTTTGTAGTTTCGTAGGTGTAACTATATGTGTATGGTTTCGTAGGAGTAACTCTATGGGTATGATTTTGGACAGTTTGTTTAGATAGATATTTGCTATGTCCGATACTCCGATGTTGTTTAGTGACATTGAAGATCGATTTAGTTACTTTGTACGTAGTAATAACTTCATTTATTTTGTTAGTAGTAGGTGAATGGGCGTAGTGACGACGGAGCCATTATTTTTTAAGAAGTGACGTAGTAGAGGTTGAATTTAGTGACTACGTAGTATTTTGCATTTTAAATTATTTTGAAACGTCTATTTTTTGTAATATGTAGAAGTTTATTTTTAAATGATTTGGTGTAAGTAGTGACATTGTTGGAACCTTGCTAGTTTTAGTTGTGGGGGTGTAACATCGTCAACAAGTTATCAATTTTAACGGGTAGTCTTAAAAATATTTGTTGATGTCAAAGGAAAAAAAGAAAAAGTGACATGTGATGTTTTAGTGACTAAAAATAGTTGGTGTATACACGTTGTTCTGCATATGTTAATGCATATGTGATGTTCAAATTGATGATAATGTGATGTGTAAGTACATTGTAAAGATATTGTGATACTCAAGTAACTATAAATTTCTATATGACCAGAGTGTCATGCATATTAAGAAACACTTAAAATACCAAAAACCCAATCATATACAATGCAAAAGTATGCCTGACAGACCGACAATAGTAGTACGAATCCAGTCAAAATACATAAGTTAATGATGCCCACAACAAACAAAAAGGTTCATTAATAAGTATAGCATTAAATGTTTTTGCGTTTAGCACGTTCTGAACCTAAAACCCAGAGCTCATGTGCCCATTTAGCGCGATAATCAAGAATTTTTCCAGGGAGCAAAGAACTTATATTAATCCCCATATGATGTAACTCTGCCAATTTGAGCACAAAAACACCGCAATCTCCATTGCAAAAAAATGAAAAAATCAGTACATGTAAAGCAGAAACGTAGACACAAGTTAAGGTGTATAGGTACCCGGTCAATTGTTGAGGGACACCGCGAACCATCTCAACATCAAAAGGAGTGGGATTAGTAGGTAAACTCATATTGCTTACAGATTGCTTAAATGATAATAGAATTGGCAGGTAATTAACAAGCCCACGCAGCTCTTTCTCATATTTTTTTTCAAGGCATATGTTCTATTATTAGAATCCTAAACCCCGTAAAACCCTGGCACGAAAATCTAACACTACTAACAACCAATGACTGTTAGGCAAATTAAGTTTAAGTGGGTGTGACACCTCGAAAAAAAAAATTGAAAATAAAATAAACAAATTATGTTAGTTGGGAAAAATGTTAAAAAAAAAGTGGTATTTTAATTTTAATTATTAAGTGAACTAGATGAAGTTTTAACATTTGTGACATTTTAGTCAAACAAAAATACTCATTAATATGAGTAGAAAAGTAAATGAAATATACTGAAGTTGAAGTATAGCTATACATATATATAAGTACTTTACAATATTACTGATAGTATTATACGTAGATTATACTACATATGAACGTAGTATCCATAAGATAAAAACGTACGGAGTAGTATATTTAAACCTGCAAAATTTACTCCGTAGAACAACAAGTCTACATGCAGAGAACTATTAACGTACGTAACTCACACACATGACAAGAATATATCTAACAAAGGAAAGCTTATAAATGAAAATTTAAAGCCAAAGATTTAAACCAAAGACGAGAACCATCGGTCAGCTATATTAATAGCAGTCCCTCGATCAAACCTCTCAGCACCAAAACGAAAGATCGTTCCCCACCAATACGAAGAGATAAACCTGCGATAGAAAAGAAAAGGAGAGAAAGACGGAGAGAGGGATAGCGGGCGGAAAAGAAAGACGGCCAGACTGACGAGATGCTGCGTCGACTACTGGCCGGAGTATACATTACCGGAAGAGGGCCTAATTGTTGGGACTGGGTTGCCATCGACACCAGAGGAGAAAAGACTCGCCGGAGTTCCTGTCGGACTGACTTTCATGCCGGAGAATGATGAAGAAACCGGACTGCTATCACTGGACCTCCACGGTACCACCAGAGACAATGTCGGATGACTCTTCCCTGGTTCATGCGATTTCACGACTCGGACGCCGGAGGAGACTCGCATGCGACGTCGCCGTCCTCCTTCTCCCCGTAAGACCAACCCTGCTGCTATGCGAAGTATGTGGTGAATATTTAGAGACCGGATTTGAGAAAGAGAATTAGGAGCATCAGGACTTAAGGTAAGTTTCTCTGCCAATCCAAAATCGTTTCCCCGTATTATATATGTATTATGTGATACATGATTTTAATGTGAGTTATGATGTATATGTATGAGATTTTGAGATTGTTCGATCTGTGATATTTGAGAAGTGAAACTAAGTGCTTTTGGGTATTAAATATTTTATTTAAACATTTTTTAGGCAGTTTGAGAAATTGAGGAATAGTTTGAAGTATATTAATTCAAGATAAAAGAATGATTTCATAAGAGGTAGGCATCTCGGGAGTAATCCGAGGTGTTGGTTTTCCACGTCCCTTAAAATGTGGAGAGTGGTTAGGGCTACTACTAAGAAGAGATTTTTGAGTAACTTTCGGATCGATGATCCCTTTTAAGAAGGAGAGTTGTGGTGGTAGTAGTAGTAGTTCCGACGTAAAAAGGGCTGCTACTGCTAAGGGTGAGGATAAGTTTTGAGTGATAATTGGATCGATGATCCCTTTTAAGAAGCAGAGTTGTAGTAGTAGTCCCTAATCATTCAATGATATCTTATTCAGGGGTAGTTGGTAGACTGAGTCCCGATTACTCGTGACGACTTACTACTCGGAGGGCTTGGAATCCCTTTTAGGGGGTGTGCACACTTAAGGTAGTCGTTTCGTTTCCGCAAGAGCAGTTGTGGTACCGGCACTTGTTCGGGGTGGCCGTCCGTAACCACGGTCCACCGGGCTCAGTCGAAAGGTTGAGCACCGCCCTTCTAAATTACTAGGAAGTTAGAGAAGAAGATTTTATTTTGAGAAGTTCAAAGAGAAGAGTTACTATAATACGGAGTATTTTTGAAGAAAAGTTGTGGATTTTAGTAAAGAAGGGATTTTGAGAAAAATCAAAGAGAAAAGAATTTTGGTGGAGTGTGTTATTTTTATATAGTATTATATGAAAATCTATTTTCGCCAAACTTGATTATTTTACGGGGTTGGGTAGTACTTACTTAGCTCTAAAGCTAATTTTTGTTTCCTTTCCTTTGTTTTGTTTTCTGCACTTACTTGTGCAGGTGATGACGACTATGTTGATTGTTGATTGCATGCGCTTGAGAGCGGATTAGAGATGCCTTAGAAAGACTTAGCCAAGAATAAACATTTTAATAATGTCGAATATTTGTTTTACTTTATTTTGATTTAGTTGCCTGTGCATTCGGTTAGGAGATGACCGGATGTGGCGGTAACACCCGTTTCCCTATTAAGACTTCCGCTGTATTTTTCAAATGACTTTATCAATAAATAAAAGTTTTATTGCAAATATATCAGTATTTTGGGTGGGAAATTTGGGGGTGTTACAGTGGGATGTAGACGTAGTCACATTCTAGCCACGGTAACAGATACTGAGTCGGATCACCATCTACGCTGTCATTGAAGAACCCGTCTTGTGCTGATTTTTCAGACTGAGTTGCGCCTGTCGTGTATGCATCAAATAATGTGTTGATATGAACTTCTGGCACCAGCTTAAGGAGGCAGCTTTCATGCGGAGGTAAAACATAATTACAAGCATATGCTACAAAAGAAAATAAAAAATGTAACTACACTATATATGAAGTTGTAAAATATGAATACACATCCCATCACATCAAAGTTAAAAATGTGCGGGACTTACAGTAGAATTCAGCCACTGCCCTGATTGATATAGCTTATAGAGCCACGTCTTTGAGTCTATCTCTTGACCCGGATCTAGATCAAGGAAAAAATTGCAATCAATTTCAGGGATATACTTTGCAGCAGTTGTGTTGTCACGGTGAGCTTTGACAATGCCTTCCATCATGAATTTTTGAAACTTTACTCGCTCTGAAACTGTCTTGAAGCCTGCAAATGGATCAACACTGAAAGGAAAAGCATTGGTGAAATTATTGGTTTTTTTAATCTTTTTAATAGCATCTGATCCAGGGGTATAACGGCAAGGTTGGACTGGTTTTCGTTTAGGCCTATGCTCCAAATCATGAGTGACATCAATCACCGTAACAGGATGAGTATCATTCATGCCATTCTGAACGAATTAAAAAGTCCAAGAAAGGATAGTTAGATAAATAGGTGAATGGATCATTAGTGTGGGGAAGTAAGGTGCACATTTACATACCGCTGATGCATGATCAGTTTGTGTAGGAAGAATAACTTCTTCGGGATCAGGAATGGAAGCCACAATACGCTACACAGAAGGTAATCATTTGGATGTTTAAAATATGAGATATGACAGTTAGCTAAGTAGCCAAGTAACTGAATTCGAAAATACTATACTAGTCATGTCGGCAGATGCAAAAAAAAAAAGAATAGACTCTGGTAGAAGCTAAAAATTAGTGACTCTGGTAGAGGCCAGAAATTTGAATAACATATACAAATGTGTAAATCGGAAAATGAAATGACCTCAGAGTGTGCTTGAACTGTATCAACGGAATGAATACCACTTGGTGGCACAAAGATAGCTTTAGCAGTGAACTGTGTAGGCTACATTTAGGAAAATACAATAAAGATAATAGCATTGAGTGAGTGAGGATGGTCAGTTACTTAAAATAAAGGAAATTGATGGTCCCTGATAGAGGTGAAAGTCTAGAGGGGGGGGGGGGGGGGTGAATAGACTTTTAAAGCTTTTTGAACTTTTAAAGAGTTTCCCTCATAGGTATGATGATCAGAAATCTTTTGGGAGATTTAGGATCGCAGCGGAAGTCATAACCTCTATCAAACTGTGAATGGTAACTTTCTTATGAGAAGATATGAAGGAAGAAGTGTTTTTGACAACTTAGAATGGAAGCTCTGGTTTGAAGATCTTTCCGTGAGGTCCTCTGATGATTTGGTTTTGACTCTTCAGTGAGGTCCTCTGATGATCTTGGATCAGAGACCTTAAGTGAGGTCCTCTGATGATCTTGGATCAGAGACCTTTAAGTGAGGTCCTCTGATGATTTTGGATCAGAGACCCTTAAGTGAGGTCCTCTGATGATCTTGGATCAGAGACCCTTTAGTGAGGTCATCTGATGATTTTGGATCAGAGAAAGTAGATCGACACAAGATGTATCCTGGTTCAGAGGTGGTGTAATCCTCCTACATCTAGTCCCATCCTCTTTCAGATGGATTTCCACTAAAGTATTCAGCCCAATACGATTAGTGACCGTCTGGCTGTTATCACCAACTTGCTCAGACTTCAAGGTGTTTCACTAAGAGTACACACCACTCCAAGCTACTCAATCCTTTAGGTTTTTGTCACGCCCCGGACCGCGTCCGTGCCACGTAGACAACCTGTAACACTCCGGCCCTGCAGGACCCGAGGTAGTTACTCTGGACCTCTAGTACTGTCCTCACAAACCGCCACTAGCCTTTTCCGCGCACTTTGTCCTCACTCGTGCGCGCCCTGAGAAACTTCCCAGGGGGTCACCCATCCCAAGACTACTCCCGAGCAAGCACGCTTAACTTTGGAGTTCTTAGCGGATGAGCTCCCTTAAAAGGAGATGCATCTTTGTTGGTATGAGTAGTACTATTAATCCATTTATATTAAATCTCAAGTGTTACAATCACCCCCACTTAGGATCGCAACGTCCTCGTTGCGCCCTTAAACCAATCTCAATCAAACCCCATAATCTTTTCCCCTACTAGGTGTCTGCCCGATATCCAACGGATCAGCACACTGTCGCAGGGTTGCTCTGATACCACCTGTAACACTCCGGCCCTGCAGGACCCGAGGTAGTTACTCTGGACCTCTAGTACTGTCCTCACAAACCGCCACTAGCCTTTTCCGCGCACTTTGTCCTCACTCGTGCGCGCCCTGAGAAACTTCCCAGGGGGTCACCCATCCCAAGACTACTCCCGAGCAAGCACGCTTAACTTTGGAGTTCTTAGCGGATGAGCTCCCTTAAAAGGAGATGCATCTTTGTTGGTATGAGTAGTACTATTAATCCATTTATATTAAATCTCAAGTGTTACACAACCGCCGTACAACCCAATAAGACAACATAGTTCATCCTTATCAAATCATACAAGGCGTCCGTTAAGTTCTATTGCCAAGCCGATTAGTAAACCCATACAATCAACATCAATATATATTAGTCAAACAAATGCGGAAAATAAGATATGTTTGATACTTAGCCACACGTGGCAAATACGGGCACGCAGGCCCCCAAATGTTTTAATAGAAAACATTGTTAAAAATATCCATGAGCAGTTGCATTGTTTCAAATGAGAATGGAAGCACGAACCACGTCTTCCTCCTTGATCAATCACCCTAGGCAAAGGTGCAGGTAGTAGGACTCTAGCCTCAACCTGAAAAATGTGAGGGCCCCCGAAGGGGTCAGTACTCCATAGAAGTACTAGTGACAAGCAGGCTATATGAGGAATAACTAATGTTTCAGACACGAGACCCAAACATAGGGTGATACATATACTTATAGGTGTAACCATTGTTACCCCGTTCCCAAGATAATACATACTATATATATACTTGTAAAATACTTGACCCGTAGGTCGTTTCATCACAAAGAGTCTTTTAGAGATAAGGTACTTCCCCAACCTATCCCCTTTCCATTCCTGAATGCCTAGCTTGAGAGCTACATTCTACCTTCATAATATCCTACCGAGTTTCAGGAGTGTTTACCCTCCCGGGGATGCTCAACCCCACCGAGTTTCTGGGATTGTTTACCGTCCCGAGGATACTCAACCTCACCGAGTTTCTGGGATTGTTTACCGTCCCGAGGATACTCAACCTCACCGAGTTTCTGGGATTGTTTACCGTCCCGAGGATACTCAACCTCACCGAGTTTCTGGGATTGTTTACCGTCCCGAGGATACTCAACCTCACCGAGTTTTAGGATCATTTACCGTCCCGAGGATACTCAACCTCAACCTTATTTCTAACCAAACCCTAACCTGGATATGGCTAACCTTGCATTCACTTAACTATGGACAATACCTAGTCCTATAGTCATATAATAATCATTAGTAACCAACGTGGACGGGTCCCACCTGATCGGTCCACGTTAACCTACTAAAAAACTACCCGTTTTGAGTATAACCCAATACTCGATCGAGTACCCACCTATACTCGGTCGAGTACAGGAGGCAGCAGCCCGTAAGGCTGATTTTCCATGCATACTCGATCGAGTACCTATCCATACTCGATCGAGTATAGGAGACAGCAGCCCCTGGGGCAGATTTTCAACAAATACCCGGTCGGGTATTTGCCAATACCCGGTCGGGTATTGTAGTTGACTCGGCGGTCAACGCCCGTTTGACCGCCCAAACGGAGTCCGATTAACGTGAAATTTTACATGCATGTACTACTTGAAGTCCTTGATCCAAAAATGCTTGTTTTGGTCCTTGGGACATTATACATCTCAATTTATAACCATTTCACTAGTCAAACGTACATTTCATGCTTTTCAACCTTGTTATGGTTCTTAACATAACATAACACATGCTTTAATACCATTAATCAATTCATAAAACATATTCTTGATTAATTTAGGTAATCCCATGCCTAACGCAAGAGTTATAAAGCATATAGCCGTCTTCTCACCTTATTGAAGCTTATGAAGTTCTAGCCTTTCCGATTTAGCCCCGGTGAAACTCCGGTGAACTTCAACGAACTCCGGCGACAACTCCGGCGACCCTTTCAACTCCGTGAAAGTTCTCGAAATACCTTATACAAGTTAATAACAAGGTTTTATCATCATAAAACCCATATCAACATAAATAACCTTCAAGAGGTTATTTTCCGACGAACCCGTCAATTTTGTCCTCCAAGTTCATTTTGGATATGAACCAACCTCCCAGCCCCTCATTCTTCACATATAACATGTATAGTGACCCTAGGGGTCTGGAACATGATTATATAATCATATGGGAGGATTAAGGAAAAAGGAATGGGATAAATGAAGTCATTACCTTGTTAATCTTCAAGTTTTCCTCCTCTTTCCTCTTCTCCTTCTCCTTCTTCTTCTTCCTTAAGCTTGGTTCGAATGGAAATGGAGGAAATGAAGATTTGAAGAGCTTCTCTCTCAAAATTGATTGGGTTGGTCGAGCATGTGAACTAAGGGGGAGAAGACATGGCTCTATTTTGGCTTGTACCCCAATGATAGCAAAAATAGGGCCCTACCTTGCCCATTTGATGCTAAAACACTCAAGTCAACATTTCTCACCCCCTTCCATCTCATCCAGCCGACCTAACCTGCCTCTCAGCCCATAAAATCGTGGGGTGGCCCCCACCCATGTGGGAGGTCACCCCTTTGAGCCCCGAAGTGTACACTCGGTCCCGAAAGTTGTATTTTCCGGACTGTTTTAACTATATTTCATTTTTATCGGGTCAAATGAAATATTTATCATTCTTCCAATTATTATTGGCTATTAGAATGAATATATATTCCCCAACTTTAATTTAATGGTTCCCATAATTTATTATGGCTTTTCATCTGATATTTCTTCTGTACCGATAAATGGGCTTTATTTGCCCAAAAGGTTGCTCACATAACTTCTATGGCCCAACAAGGGTATCCACCATCATATACATATTATCTAGACCCAGATGAATATAATATGTGGTCCCGATAATATCGGGCAGCCCCCACTTCCGGTGTGGGCCCCACGTGAATTTTACTATTCACGTAAAAGAAATGATAAAAATTCACAATCACGTAAAATGCGTTTATTCATTTCTTGGGTTCAATACGTAATTTTGATAAAGTACAAATACTTGGGGGCGGTGTTACAAGTTCTACCCCCCTTATTTGGGATTTCGTCCCCGAAATCCACGTGTCTAGTCGAACAGAAATGGATACTGCTCCCTCATCAGGGTCTCCACTTCCCAAGTCTGCTCCTCGACATGATCACTCTTCCAAAGTACCTTCACCATCGGTACCTCTTTACTCCTTAGCTTCTTTACCTGTCGGTCCATGATCTTTACCGGCTGCACCGCATAATGAAGGTCTTCCCGGATTTCTACCGGTGGTTTCTCAAGAATATGTGACGGGTCCCGTACATACTTCTTGAGCATAGAAACATGAAATACATTATGAATCTTTTCTAATTCTGGAGTTAACTGAAGCCGGTACGCTACAACCCCAATCCTTTCAATGATTTTGAATGGGCCTATGTAGCGTGGGTTAAGCTTACCCCGACTGAGAAACCTGATGATCCCTTTCCAAGGTGACACCCTCAGAAAAACCTCGTCGCCGACCTCAAACTCCAACGTCCTTCGACGTTTATCAGCATAGCTTTTCTGTCGATCTTGGGCGGCCTTCAGTCTCTCCTGAATGACTTTCACCTTCTCCTTGGTGATCTCAACTAGCTCAGTACCCTCGAGCTTGGCCTCGCCAACCTCATCCCAACACAAAGGCGTCCGACATTTCCTCCCATACAATGCCTCGTATGGGGGCATGCCTATACTCGCCTGATAACTGTTGTTGTAGGCAAACTCCACCAAAGCCAACTGGTTGTCCCAACTTCCTTGGAACTCCAAGGCACATGCCCTCAACATGTCCTCCAAAATCTGAATCACCCGTTCAGATTGCCCATCCGTTTGAGGATGGAATGCCGTGCTAAACCTCAACTTTGTTCCCATGGATTCCTGGAACTTAGGCCAAAACCGTGATGTGAACCGTGGGTCTCTATCCGACACTATAGTAACCAGAACCCCATGCAGTCTCACGATCTCATCTGTATACAACTTGGCCAGTCGCTCAAGCGTATAAGTAGTGTTGATAGGTAGGAAATGAGCACTCTTGGTCAGCCTATCAACCACCACCCATACCGCGTCGTAGTTCCTAACCGTCCGTGGCAGACCTACCACGAAGTCCATAGTAACATGCTCCCACTTCCATTCTGGAATGGTAAGTGGCTGTAATAATCCTGCTGGGTGTTGGTGCTCTGCCTTAACCTGCTGACAGGTAAGGCAACGACTCACACATTCTGCAATATCTCTCTTCATCCCCGACCACCAGTAACTTTCTTTCAAGTCCCGGTACATCTTTGTTCCACCTGGGTGCATGGCATACGCAGATGAGTGAGCCTCCTCAAGAATGGATTTTCGGAGCTCCTCATCCGACGGCACACACACTCGTTCCTTGAATAGTAGGAGTCCATCTTCTCTCTCACGGAACCCTTCCACGGGCCCCACCGGCATCCATTCCCGGATTTTCTGAATTTCCTCGTCATTGCCTTGACGTGTCCTGATTTCGTCTAATAATGTGGGTCTCACCTCAAATCTGGCCAATAGAGCCCCATTCGTGGATACCTCCACGCGTGCCCTCAATGCTTGCAAGCATGAGAGTAAAACCCCCGATGAACTCTTCCTACTAAGAGCATCGACCACCACGTTAGCCTTCCCTGGATGATACTCGATGATCAAGTTGTAATCCTTGATCAACTCCATCCATCTTCTCTGCCTCATGTTCAACTCTTTCTGAGTGAACACATACTTCAAACTTTTGTGATCAGTATAAATGTGACACACCTCACCGTAGAGGTAATGCCTCCAAATTTTCAAAGCAAACACCACAGCTCCTAGCTCAAGGTCATGTGTGGGGTAATTCACTTCATGCTTCCTCAGTTGCCGAGAAGCATAAGCAATTACCTTACCCGATTGCATCAGTACGCACCCAAGCCCCTGGATGCTAGCATCGCTATAAATGTCATACCCCAACCCCTGCACGGGTAGGGCAAGTACTGGTGCTTCCGTCAACCGTTTCTTTAGCTCAAGAAACCCTTTCTCACACTTGTCATCCCACACAAACTTAGCTCCCTTTTTAGTGAGCTTCGTGAGTGGAGATGCTATCACCGAGAACTTCTCCACAAATTTGCGGTAATACCCCGCTAAACCAAGGAAACTCCGTATTTCCTTCACATTCTTGGGCCTCTCCCAATTAGTGACCGCTTCAATCTTCGAGTTATCAACTGAAATGCCCGAGCCTGATACTACATGCCCGAGAAAACCGATCTCCTCAAGCCAAAATTCACATTTAGAGAATTTGGCAAAGAGTTGTTTCTCCCGCAGTGTTTCAAGTACGAGCCTTAGATGTTTCTCGTGTTCTTCTTCGTTCTTGGAGTATATCAAAATGTCATCAATGAACACTATGACGAATTGGTCCAAGTATTGATGAAATACTCGGTTCATGAGGTCCATGAATGCCGCGGGGGCATTTGTAAGCCCAAACGACATTACTAGGAACTCATAGTGACCATACCTTGTACGGAATGCACTTTTGGGTATGTCACTCTCCTTGATCTTTAGTTGATGGTAGCCCGACCTCAAGTCGATCTTGGAGAACACGGTTGCCCCCCGTAATTGATCAAACAAGTCGTCAATCCTTGGCAAAGGATATTTGTTCTTTATCGTGACCTTGTTCAGTTGACGGTAGTCGATACACATTCTCATTGTGCCATCTTTCTTCTTAAGATGGCTCGGTCTAATGAATCCGTTATCTAGTAACTCTTCCAATTGAACTTTCAACTCTTGAAGTTCAGCCGGTGCCATTCGATACGGAGGTATTGAGATGGGTTTGGTGCCTGGCTCAACCTCGATCTCGAACTCAATCTCTCGATCTGGTGGGAGTCCCGGGAGTTCTTCCGGGAAAACTTCTGGATACTCACTCACCACCCTCACCTCTGTGAGGCTCTTTCCTTTGCCTTCCTTACCTATGACATAGGCTAAATATGCCTGATAGCCTTTGTTCATCAGACGCCTCGCCCTTAAGGCCGATATGATGCAGGGATTGAATTTTCCTCTATCTCCCTCGAAGCATAGAGTATTTCCCTCGCCGTCTTCTAATTCTAACACCTTGGTGTAGCAATCTACCTTCGCATGGTGTTTCTCAAGCCAATCCATGCCGAGTATGACATCGAACTCAAGCATGTCTAACGGTACAAAGTCGCCCATTAGACGGTGCTCCCCTATCTCCACATTACATGAAGGATAGTAGTGCTTCCTCTCTACATCATCTCCCAACGGTGTAGAGACCAACAGAGGCTGCGTCATCGCCGTTAATGGCATGTCCAAACCCTCGACAAACGCTTCGCTCATAAATGAACGTTGCGCCCCGGTGTCGATGAGAATTCTCGCTTGTCTACCGTTGATCTTTAGTGTTCCTACATATATTAGTCATGTAAGACACATTACTCCACGTCCCGACTGAAAAGGACTGAACGAAAAAATATTCTAGCTTGGGACTACCCTATACCCGGTCGGGTAACTCTCCATACCCGGTCGGGTAACACTCGGGCTCCTAAGAAGAAACTCCCTGTCAACACTGCCCGGTCGAGTATATGTCTATACCCGATCGGGTATCATTTAGGTTTTTAAACAACAACCCCCTGTAATTTCTGCTCGGTCGAGTACACACCTCGAACCCGAACAAACATCTATACCCGGTCGGGTATGTGCCCATACCCGGTCGGGTATCACTCAAAGTTTTAAACGAGGAGCTTCCTGCCCACGACGTTCGATCGAGTACACGCCTCGAACACAGAAATTTACTAATACTCGATCGAGTATATAACCATACTCGGTCGAGTATGGCTGGATTTGCCAAAACCGAAGGATCCTGCTAAACTTGCTCGAACGAGTACACACCTCGGGGCTGCAACATAGCCCATACCCGGTCGGGCCTATGGGGTTACCCGATCGGGTCATTCGTATTTCCTGAGGTTTTGCTTTTATGAATGTATAAAATGCATGTGTAATCAAGAGGTTACCTGTAATGGAGTCCGGGTTGGCCCGAGCATCGGCCTCGGTCATCGCATACACCCGCGCTTGGGTCCTCCCTTGATTAACGGACACGGCGTTACTAGCCGTGGGTCCGCTCCTTCCCGTGCCGCCTTGAGATGGTCCCGCACGCCCCCTACTAGGCGTAGGTCCTTCAGGGACTCCCGATGGTCCCTCTCCATTTAGCACATGCTTGTGCACACAATGTGGAATTCCGACAGGTGTTTGTTTGGATCCTCCCCTCGTAAGCCATGGAAATTTGGAAGGAGATGAATGAGCCCAGATTTTAGCTCAAATGTGACCCCCGTATCAAGAGTTGGAAAAGTGATACATAGGGGTTGTTGATTAAGATTCGGAGCTGTGAGCTCCCTCAATGTTCTCGTCTCAAGAGCCATAGTGATTGGCTCTTCGGTTTCGCTAGATTGAGAACTAGCACTTGATGATTCCTCCGAAGAGGTATTCGGAAATATATTCCTAAACCTTTCGAAGGCTTGTTCCGTTTGGGGGTTTGTTTGGTAGATGATTTCGTTTATAGATCGGGTTCTTACCATATACTCAAACAAAGATTAGAAGAAATAGAAATCTTTATACTTCAACTATATATTTTTTTTTTCTTTAAAATAAAATAAAAAGAAAAATAAATTGCCTTTCCCCGGCAACGGCGCCAAATTTGACGTGCACTTTGTCGTGAGTGCACTCAAAATAAATTCAATACTATCACTAATACGTAGTATAGTGTAGTAAGGTTCGTATCCACAGGGAAAGGAACACTCTTCTTTTTATATAAATAAATAAGTAATAACAGGGGGGTTTTATATTTGGTTGATGAACTTAAATTATCTTTAAACACGAAGATGAACGAGTTATGTGGTTTAATTAATAAGAAGGAGACTTGGCTTTGCTTTTATCCACTTAATGAAATGTTCGTCGATCCCGGTTATATCTTTAACTATCTTCCTCTCGAATACTCAATCGAGGAGTATATCCAGTTCATTGAGGGTAGTTATTAATAACGAGATGCGTTCATTAATAAAACTTACTATCGAGTCAATATAGAACAAGCGCCGTATATTAACTTGATAGTAGCAATAAACTTAAGATGAAAACGATTGAGATTGATAACCTCAACTCAAGCGGTTTGTTGGTTAATCAATGTAATTAATTCCCCTTGGATTATTGACCATGAGATGCATGCATTAATAATCCAAGTTTACTACCGTGAAAGGACCGAATTAATAACAAGCGTATTAATCGACCGATTCTAGTATTAATTAATATATGAAACAAAACTAGTTGATCCCTTAAGTAATGTTCAAAATATTAATATGAAATATGAATAGGAATTAATTAATACTCAAGAAAGAATATTAAAGAAGATGAATCCTACTATAATTAATATCAAGATGTTAACTAATTGTCATCTTAGTAACACTCCCCAACATTGATATAGAAATAGTATTTAAAGGAAGAATTAATATTCAAGGAAGAAGATTAAAGAGAATAACTCACAACTTACAAATTCATTAAGCTTCAAAGTAGCAAACCAAGATATGGAAGTTTAGCTCCTCATTTGGAGACTAAACATGCTAAAAGAAATATAGAGAAATTCTATTCTAAACTGAGCTTAAGAGTATATAGGAATTGGTAATCTAAAAGTGAAGGAAAGGAGGTGTATTTATAGGCTTTTTGAGGTGCAGGTCGAGTACTCGATCGAGTATGTACATATACTCGATCGAGTATGTGTAAAACTTCGAATTCGATCCATACTCGATCGATATTCGGGTATAATTTATAGCTATACCCGATCGAGTATGTCGGTGTACCCGATCGGGTATAGACACTTGATCGTGGGAAAATCTTCTCCTGCATGTTCCTTTGTTCCCGGATCAAATCCTTGAAAATCAGTATTGGTACTCGATCGAGTATAAGGTGTACTCGACCGAGTACAGGTCAAAATCAGGAACTTTCCTTCTTTTTGTCTTGTACTTTTGCACCTTCCTTCACCAATGATCATTTGATTGATCTTGGACCTGTTTAAGCTCAGAATAAACCTAATCTAAACAATTTACAAGAATTTAACAAACTAAACTATTACACCGAAAGTGTGTAATTTCCGAAATACTAAACAACCAAAACTAACTAAAAACGTAAATAAACACACGGAAATTACAAAAGTATCACAGAGAGCCAATCAGACCTCTATAGAGTGTAGGATCAGTGGCTTTGCCATCTTCATCTGGAGTCAGTCCTTGAGAGGTGTTCATGGGGATCTTTACAATAGACTTGTTCTCAATTTTGAATTTCTTCATGAGATCTCTTGTGTATTTTGCTTGGTTGATGAAGATACCTTGTGGAGTCTGCTTCACTTGTAGTCCTAGGAAATAGTTCAACTCTCCCATCATGCTCATTTCAAACTTGTTTTGCATGAGAGTTGAAAATTTCTTACATAATGCCTGCTTTGAGCTTCCAAAGATTATGTCATCCACATAAATTTGGACAAACAGTATGTGTGGACCTTCTTCACTTTTGAACAGAGTTTTATCTACTTTGCCTTTAGTGAAACCGTTGTTCACTAAGTATTGAGAGAGAGTGTCATACCATGCTCTTGGAGCTTGTTTGAGTCCATAGAGAGCCTTCTTTAGTTTGAATACTTGATCTTTCTCTCTGTTGATTTCAAATCCAGGAGGTTGCTCCACATAGACCTCCTCTTCTAGTAGACCATTTAGGAAGGCACTTTTCACATCCATTTGATAGACTGTGAATTGCTTATAGGCAGCATAAGCAAGGAATATTCTTATTGCTTCAAGTCTGGCAACAGGAGCAAAAGTTTTATCAAAATCTATTCCTTCTTCTTGACAGTAGCCTTTGGCTACCATGTTCTCCCAAATCACGCGTCCCCATGGATAAGCATTAAACTTGTCAATGTCATCTACAAGGTTAATGTGTATACTGTTGACAGCAACCTTTTCTTCCGCGGCTAAAAATGAATGGGATAAAACATATAACAGGGACAAGCTAACAATATCATTATCGTCTTCCTTGCCCCTCTCGATAGCTTTGAACACTTTTTTAATATCTTTACGTTTGACTCTAGTTGCACAAGAAGGAAAGTACTTCTGCCAAACACGACCCCTATCAGTGACTAGATTCTGATAAGAAGGGACCTTATCGGACACATTCAACCCCAGAATATGACCCAAGTCAGAAATGGTGAATGATACCAACCTGTCCTCAATATCAAAGTACAAAACGCCGCCTACCACAGTATCATCGCTTCCATGTTTAACGAGGTTTCCAATAAGAAAATGCAATAGCTGACCGGAACATTGCATTTCCTTGGCATCTAAGAACTTCCCAAAAACTGTAGTACTAAAAAGTTCTAATTGCTTAGGGAGTAGTTTTGATCGAACAAGATTTATGACCTCATACAATCTAGAAAAGGTGTTAACTCTCCTGGTAGTGTCCTTATTGACAATCTGTTTCTTGACAGCTCTATTAAGTGGCTGGGAAAAGTAGACATAAAACAGGGGTTAGAATGAATAAGTAAAATAACCTTTAATACTAGTACCTCTATATAGCAAAGTTAACTTACAACATTAGATGAAGAGGTAGGAGGGGTGGAGACAAAGTCACTGTCAATGTTAGCTGCAAGCAAAATAAGTATGAACCTAATCTTTATATATATATAACAATGGAACCGTGTGTCAAATAACTGTTCCCGCCAAGAACAATGTCTGACACGTCATTATATAAAACGTTTGTTCAATAATCGGTTAATATCTGTACACATGCAATTAAGGGGAATAAGAAAAATATGTTTATACTTCATTTGGTTTATTCCCGGCCCCGTAAATGATGAAAACCGTGAATAACCAATTTGATTGAGAATGTAATGTGTTTAGTTCAAAGAAGGGGGACCGGAATAGCTATATGCATTGTAAAACTCAGGGCATTTGAAGCCGTTGCTTCAAAGCACTTTGGGGAAGCTTCGATCTGATCTAACTAATTAAGGGGAATGAGAAAGATAAGGAAAGAAAGGAAAAGCAGATTGATCATATTTCAGACAAGGACACAATGAATGGATATGGCCTACTGGAAGCAAAAGAACTTATACGGATGATGATATTATAATAGTAATCCCAGCCCCTACCTATGAACCCTCTCACTTGTGTCAATAACTGAGCTATTCCTGTACGCGAATAGATGATTTCCTTAAATTTGTGTTTTGTGTCACAAACCCTTTTATTTTTTATTTAAGTTTGTGTTTTGTATCGCAAACCCTGTTATTTTTATTTAAATTTGTGTTTAGAATACTGTGTGTAATTAAAAGTGATTTGTTAATTCAATGTGTTTTAGGTTATTTACGTTAACTTCTATGGACTTTTTTGGGTAAACTTCTATGGACTTAAAAATAGTTTTTTTAAGTTAAAAAAACAAGAATTCATACACATACATGCAACTCACTCTTACTTTTGTTTTATATTTCCTTGATGATTAAAGGAATATAGATATACATGTCCAATTAGAGTTGTTTTATTTTTATTATGTGTAATTCAATTTTGAATAGAACAAAAAAATACTATCGTATTATTTGGTGCCAAATTTGGAGTCATTTTTGGATTCATTATCAAGGTTGAACTCGACTCCTTAATATATGTGAGAATGCCTTTTACGTTTCAACGCAAATTCCCTCTAATGGTATCAAATGGAATGATGATCAACAAAAGTCAGCTCTCTCAAATGTTACCAAGCGAGAAGGATGAAAATATTGACAAGCAATACATGTGGCTTCTCAAACAATTTCACAATAAATGTCATTATATATGTGGAAGTTTCTAAAAAAATGTACAATTTCCACTATGTTTGCTTTATGTACCCACTTAGTTTAAGCACTTACATAGCATAATTTTCTTTTAATTTTTTGAATGTACTTCAAACCTATTATAGTGATCTTACTACATCATACAAGTATTTTAATGTTCTTACAATAAATATGTCTTACATTAATATTTCAATTATACTACGTATGTATTTAATTTCACCATAATTAAAAATAAAAAAAATTCTCCCGCCGGGTACAATACTAGTATTAATAAAAGTATCATAATGACATTCAAACAAGACTGAGCTACAAGTTAATTTAAATAAAGTAACAAACTAGGTACATCGGTAGACTGTAATTCTCTACATCGGTAGATTACCAATCAAAAAACATAATATCTAATGGATTGGGAAGTAACATTCGGTGGAGGAATAGCAAATCCTCCAACTTTAATCAAAATCAAATTTATGAGCAGAGTCTGGAATCGTGTTCGCAAGCAAGGAAAACTTACTGCATGAGGCTTCAACACCGGAACGGCGACGAGAGGTAGAAGGCGGTGACATTTCATTCACGAGAGACAACCGGCTGCGGGTGGAGAGTGGAATGATGCAACAGAAATGGAAAAAAAATCTAAAATAAAGAGAGATGCAGTTACCAAGTAGGAGTGTAGTTCACTGGGAAAGACGTTAATGAGGAGGGAGAATTGAAACTATAATTTAGGCGTGGGTCATCGACTGACCGGGTAAAAATGACCGTTTTAATTAAATAAGGTAGTATTTTGGGATATAAACAATAAGGTCTTATATTAGGAAATCAAAAGGTCTCTAGTAATATTAGAGCCATTTTTTCCAAACTCAAACTCTAGTGAAGTTATATATATTTTCGACTCTTTTGAAATTCGATTAGAGTTTGAACTCAACTCTTTTTTTATCAGGCACAACTCAATTTAAGCTGAATTCTGTCCAGCCTTATATAGGAGGTTCTGTCCGGCCGACGCCATTTGGGCGGTTCCCGGTGGAATTTTTTGATCATTTTTTTTAGCATCTTATTCATTAAGTCTAGTTTACTCATACCAAATTTCAACTAAAACTTCAATCGAGAAGACATTCAAATAAATTTTTAAAGATAACTAGACTTTCAAGTACCAGTACATGAAAGAAGCAAACTTGCAAGTTGCAACACCGTAAGTTTGCAACTGAAAAGTTGACAATAAAAGAGATATCATAAATTTTCTGGCAATCAGAAGACTCAAGCAAGTTATCAGTTTGGGCTTTTTTTGTATCTACACACTTCGAAATTAACCAACAAGAATTATTTGTTTGTTGGTAAATGTCGTAATACAATCATTCTCTTCATCTTTAACGAATTAAAGTTGTCTAACATTTCGTTTTAGCAATGATAACAACGCTTTAATTTTCACTAAATGGGATATGTTTGGCTGTATTATGATAATGGTTTTAATCTCTGCTTTTAAAATCCACCAAGAGAGGATATTATCATTGTATAGATTATTAAACTATTTCACAATATCAACAAAAAAAATATATTTTTACAATAAATGAGGTGTCAATAATATGTATTCGGGTCGCGCGGTATATAGTTGTAAATTGATTCAGGGAAAGAACTTGTTTATTTATTTATATAATCCCTCATCACTATCACATTCTTAAGGAAAAGGTTAGACGATTTGAAACTCTGTCTTTAAAATATCAATTGCATAGTAAATTAATTGGATGTTTGAGATAACCCATATTTACTTGATCACTAAATTTATCACAAGGGTCCATATCACTAATTTTCTTTTGATAAATTAAAGCCCATCAACCATTGTTAAAATTAATAATAGGCCCAATATCACTTGAAAACTCAATAAGATTAAGATTGGCCCAATAACATTTAAAAGAGGCTCAATTACTATGATTGTCGGTCCAATAATTTTTAAATGTCCAATGGTCCTTTTTGGAAATTTATTCCTTTTTAGTCCTATATATGTACATGATTAAAATCAGTACTCTTATTTATGCAATTTAACATCTACTTACTCCTATTTGAGTGTCACTATTATCCCTTTCAATTTCTCAAATTAACATTGTATAAAATTCAAGCACAAGGTGTATTTTTTCTTTCAATTTTGTTTGAGTTGTGCTAGGTGTACACCAAGCATTTTTCATTTTGTGTGACGTCACTTTTTTTTCTCAACAGAGAGCATTTGTTTGACTATAAAATAATTGACCAACAATCATTTCTTCTTCTAATTGTGTTATTATCATCATCAAGGATATATATGAGCTAGAATAAATAAGTACAGCTATGTGACAAAAGGAGAAGAAATTAATTATGCTGAAAATAATCTGGCCAAGATGGTAGTCCGGATTCGTTGCTTGTAGCTATCGACATGAATAATGAACAAGATCCGTCTCGGTTCAGCCTGTCTTATTGTCAAAGAAAATCGATCCATGAACTTAGTAGTGATTGTTGGCTAGGAACATCTGAAGCAAGGCAAAAGCTCTACGCGGTTGAAACTGTGGAACTTGATGCCCAGCTCCTCTAACTGTGGCGAATGTTAAACCATCATAAACCACCTTATATCCACCAACCTGGAAAATTAGCATCAACCCATCAAACTAAATTTAAGCTAAATCATTGGTTTTGTGATAGGAAGCATCAATTAAAGAGGGGTTTAATTTAATTTGAGGCCTACTTCTTTGGTGCCATCTTGCCATAGATGCCAAGGCTTTATCACTGTCAAGTTCATAGCTTTGAGGGAATACCGGGTTGCAGTCACTGAAACCACCGCATCTTGGTCGCCACTGTAGAGTGATCAATCATTAACAGAGTTTGTCTCACATGAATAGGGGCAGAGGCTTCTCCGAGTTGACCGATATAAAGAATATTTTTTAAAAAAAAATTACCTGGAATTTCTTATATTAAAAATAAAGACATTTTCTAATATGGGGTGGGCAAAAAGGCCTAATACATTTTTTTATACTAAAAAATAAAAAATAAAGTTTACTCTTATCACATTGATTTTTCATATCATGTTATAATGATGTATACGGTATGCTTCTTTATCAAATGTTACACGGTCAAGATGATGTGTTGAATGTGAGACTTCACAATCCTCACAAGATCAATCCTCACAAGATTTCTGGTCATGGAAAAGTACTACCTCCGTCTCATTAATATTAGGAAATGATGAGGTGGTACAATTATTAAGAAACATCGATTTAGGTGGTCGATATTAAATATATAAAGTAAGAATAATTTAAAATCACACAAATTCTAACAAATTTTGTACGAGACAATATTAGTGAGATGAATAAAAAAAAATGAGATAATTTAGCAGGATGGATGAAGTATGTCTATGTCGGGCCGTAGGGTGCTAATCACACGAGCCAACTTGGAAGTTACTCAAAACCGATTCAATTTTTATTCACGTCTAGCTTGAGTCGATTCAAACTTGACTCACACTCAAACACGATTCAAACTCCCAACCAAGTCAAGTCATGTTATATAAAATAAACTCGAAAAGCTCGCAAACTACTCGTTTAAATTGATATTGATTTTTCAATTTCATACATTTGAGTATTAGAAATCCCTATTGTCCAATCAACAAGTAGGCGGAGAATTTTACAACATCTATTTTATTTTTCACTAATTATTAGTGATTGCACATGCGCATTTAAATGTAAAGGCAAATTAAACCATTTGCTTAAATATATATACCATTTTAGAATAGATAAAACTCAAACATTCGTCAGGATAAAACTCGAGCTCGAACTCAAATTCCACTGAAGTTAAGTTATACATTTTCATGACTCTTGAAACTCGATTACAGTTTGAAACTTTGAACTCGACTCTTTTTTTATCAAGCACAATTCATGCACCTGATTAGCACGTTGTGAACATGACAACATGTAAGATATTGAGTTAAGTGAATTACCTGAAAAGAAGTATTTGGAGACCAGTTGCCATTAACCTCCTATATATTGGGAACATCGTTGAGGGTCCATATATCCAGCTTCGAATCAAATCACTTCAAGAACCATATATAACAAAACATTTATATAGAAACCTTAAAACAATTTAGCCATAATGGGAAGCACAATGATCGAATTGAACCTGCAGAGTTCCCAAGTGTAAGGTGTAGGATTGCTGCAGCTCCCATACACACACCCACTCCATGGCATGAAGCTCCATCCTCCATCAATTAAAAGGTATGGGAAGGCATGGGAAGGCATGGGAAGGCATGGGATGCTATATGGGCTGCATGCAATTGTCTCCCAGCATTTCCCTATAAATAGGGTGGTTCTAGCTTGATCAAATGCATCAAAAAATCGGAGTGAAATCTAGAGAGCAATACACATAGAGTGTGAGTGTATGAAAGGGTTGGTTTTTTGTAATAGTTGAGTGAGAGAGTTGCTCCTCCTATTGTAATTCTGTTCTGGTTATGAATAGAAGAATTTTCCAATCCTAACAAGTGGTATCAGAGCCAGGTTAATCCAGAAACCCAGATTTCTTCATTCTGCCCGAATTTTTGGTCAAAATTTTTTTGTTCCAGAATCTTGTTTTGAGGCCACCATTAGCAAGCTCTCGTTCTGAGGATTCCAAAAATATATTTTTCGGAATTTTTTGACCACCGGAAGGCCTCCAAACGTCCGGTCAAAGTTTCTCTCTCCTGCCAGTCATAGCCGCTGCAGTACTCCAGTCCGGCAGCAACCTCGCCGGAGAAGAAGACCAGTCAGCACGCCACGTCATCGCCACGTCATCGCCACATCATCGCCACGTCATTGCCCAGTCATCGCCACGTCACCGACAGCCGACCTGTTGGACCACCTGCTGTGCCACGTCATCTGACACGTCATATGCCACGTCATCAACACGTCACTGTCCAGGTGGTGCCACGTCATCAGCCTGGTTGGCTGCCCACTGGTTTGGGCCAGAACCGGTCCGGTTCGGCTTGTGGTTCAATACTCCGGTTCACGCTCTTCCCGGCCGGTTCTTGAAGAGGTGAGACCGGTTCCCACCATTTTCGGCCATTCCGGATTCAACGGTGTGCTCCGTTTGGCCTAATTCAGCTTCCAAATTGAGGTACGGGAATAAGTGTACATATTTATCATGGAAAAGTCATCTTCGGATACAATGATTGCGCTCACTTCCACAAATTACAACATGTGGAAACCACGGATGGAGGATTTGTTAAATTTGAAAGATTTAGCAGATCCTCTTGATAATAATGGCGTCAAACCAGATAAAAAGACGGATGAAGAATGGGCTAAGATGAACAGAAAAACTGTCGCACAAATCCGACAGTGGATTGATCATAGCGTGTTCCATCATGTTTCTCAAGAGCAAAGTGCTCACACACTATGGGAGAAACTTAGTAGCATGTACCAAGCAAAAACTGCTCGGAATAAAACGCTGCTGATGAGACGATTAGTGAACCACAAGTTACGTGGTGGCATTTCTGTGTCGGAACACACGAGCCAGTTCCAGGATCTTGTGAATCAATTGAGCACCACCGGATGGGTCCTCAAAGATGAAGAACAAGCAATACTTTTGCTTAGCTCTCTACCTGATAATTGGGAGACTCTTGTTGTTACTCTCAGTAATTCTGCCCCAAATGGTACCGTGACTATGCAGATGGTCACGGACGCCTTGATGAATGAGGAAGCACGAAGGAAGGAAGCTGGGACTGATCAGTCTTATGCTCTCGTCTCAGAAACCAGCAGGCGAGGGGGAGGCAGAAATGGAGGTAGAGGACGAGGTCGAGGCAGAGGCAGAGCTCGAGGTCAAAGTAGAGGGAGATCTCAAGCTCGAGGAAGATCACAAGAGCGGGGAAAGTCCGTCGATACCAATACTTGGTTTGAGGGCTATTGCAACCATTGTGGTCATTACGGGCACAGAAAGAGGGAATGCCGAAAGTTTCTACGGGAGCAGCCTCAGACGAGTCAAAGTTCAATCAAGGAAGATGGTGAGACCATGGTCACCATGGCACCGGACATTGCACTTGTTACTTGCGGAGAAGAAGCATGCCTACACGTAGGTACGCATGATATTGAGTGGGTGATTGATACCGCTGCATCATTTCACGCCACTCCGCACCAAAGTCTATTTGCAACTTATAATTCCGGAGACCATGGTGCTGTGAAGATGGGAAACACGAGTTTCTCAAACATTGTTGGCATTGGAGATGTGCACATTCAAACAAGTGTTGGCTGCACACTTGTGTTGAAAGATGTTCGGCATGTTCCAGATCTGAGATTGAATCTTATCTCAGGAGTTGCTCTAGATCGGCAGGGGTATGAAAGCCAGTTCAAAGAAGGTGCGTGGAAATTATCTAAAGGCTCTATGATTATTGCAAGAGGTCATATCTGTGGTACTCTTTACAAAACCCATGTAAAGTTGTATCCTCCAAGTCTCAATGCTGTTCAAGGAGAGACATCACCAAATCTGTGGCACCGGAGGTTAGGCCACATGAGCGTGAAAGGACTGACAACTCTTGCAAAGAAGGAAGCAATCTTTATTGATAAAGATGTCGCTCTGGATCCCTGCGAGCACTGTCTATTTGGGAAACAACATCGAGTTTCTTTCAGTTCCACTAGAAAGAATCATTCTGAAATACTCGATCTTATCCACACTGATGTATGTGGACCCATTGAAGAGGAGTCACTTGGAGGCAGCAGATATTTTGTGACATTCATTGATGACGCGTCACGAAAGGTATGGGCTTATTGTCTCAAATCTAAGGATCAAGTATTTGATCGCTTTAAAATATTTCATACTATGGTAGAAAGAGAGACAGGAAAGAAGCTGAAGTGCCTTCGTTCTGACAACGGAGGCGAGTACACTTCCCGGGAGTTCTCAGCATATTGTGCTGAACATGGAATCAGACATGAGAAGTCGGTGCCACGGACCCCACAACATAACGGTGTAGCCGAAAGAATGAATCGAACTATTGTGGAGAAAGTTCGGTGCATGCTCAGTATGGCTAAACTACCAAAGCCATTCTGGGGTGAAGCTGTGTTGACAGCTTGCTATCTTATAAACAGGTCACCCTCAGTTCCCTTAAACTTTGAAGTTCCTGAGAAGAAATGGTCAGGAAAAGACATTTCTTACTCTCACTTGAAAGTGTTCGGGTGCAAGGCATTTGCACATGTTTCCAAGGAGTTGAGGCAAAAACTTGATCTTAAGTCGAACCCATGCATCTTCATCGGCTATGGAGATCAAGAATTTGGATACCGGTTGTGGGATCCCGAAATGAAGAAAGTTATTCGAAGCAGAGATGTAGTGTTTCATGAATCCCAATTTCATGATTTTACTCCAACACACAACAAACAACATCTCTCTCATGCTCCTGAAGACGTTCATGTAGTATCACACGTTCCTCTCAATAACGAGGAAATGAGTGATAATACTGAACCAGTGAATGATGGCCCAGTAGTTGTTGATGATGTTCAAGATGGAGGAATTCCTGAGCAGGGGGAGCATTCATCTGAAGGCCACACTGACAACACACAACTTCGACGTTCTACGCGAGGTACTGTTTCACAAAGAAGGTACCCGACATCTGATTGGATCCTTCTTACCAGCGAGGGGGAGCCAGAGAGCTTTCGAGAAGCTCAATCCCATCAAGACAAGTCCAATTGGTGGGAAGCCATGGGAGATGAGATGAAATCCTTGCAGAAGAACCAAACTTATGACTTGGTGCCACTTCCCAAAGGAAAGAAAGCCTTGAAAAACAAATGGGTTTTTAAGGTGAAGAAAGATATCAAGGGAAATATTGTGAAGCACAAGGCAAGACTCGTGGTCAAAGGATTCCAACAAAAACAGGGAATTGACTTTGATGAGATCTTTTCGCCGGTTGTGAAGATGATGTCGATTCGAGTGGTACTCGGGTTGGTTGCCAGTCTAAATCTTGAACTTGAACAGATGGATGTGAAAACAGCATTTCTCCATGGTGATCTAAAAGAGGAAATATACATGGAGCAACCCGAAGGTTTCCAAGTTCCAAAGAAAGAACATCTTGTTTGCATGTTAAAGAAGAGCCTGTACGGCCTCAAGCAAGCCCCGAGGCAATGGTACAAGAAGTTCGACTCATTCATGGTGAAGCACCAATACAGGAGAACAGTGGCAGACCATTGCGTGTACTTGAAGAAGTTCCCAGATGGAAAATTCATCATCCTTCTGCTCTATGTGGATGATATGTTGATAGTAGGCCAAGATGTGTCCCTCATCAACAACTTGAAGCAAGATTTGTCTAAGTTTTTTGATATGAAAGACTTAGGCCCGACGCAACAAATTTTGGGCATGAAAATTGTTCGCGATCGGAAGGCAAGGAAGTTGTTCTTATCACAAGAAGAGTATGTTGAATGCGTGATCAAAAGGTTCAACATGGATAGTGCCAAACCTGTAGGCACTCCGCTAGCCAATCACTTCAAGTTGAGTAAGGAAAGTTGTCCTTCTTCTGAGAAAGAAAAGGAGATGATGAAAGCAGTACCCTACTCTTCAGCAGTAGGAAGTTTGATGTATGCAATGGTGTGTACAAGACCTGATATTGCTCACGCGGTTGGTGTTGTAAGTAGGTACTTGTCAAATCCAGGAAGAGAACATTGGGAAGCTGTCAAATGGATACTTAGGTATCTGAAGGGTACATCAAAGCTATGCTTGTGCTACGGGGGAGCGAAACCAATCTTGGAAGGTTATACAGATGCTGATATGGCTGGAGATCTTGATAGTAGAAAATCTACTTCAAGTTACATATTCACACTAGCAGGGGGAGCCGTCTCATGGCAGTCCAAGTTGCAGAGGTGTGTAGCATTGTCTACGACAGAAGCTGAATACATTGCCGCTGTTGAAGCCGGGAAGGAGCTCAAGTGGCTGAAACGTTTTCTCCAAGAGTTGGGCTATCCTCAAGAGGAGTACATCATTCATTGTGATAGTCAGAGTGCTATGGATCTTAGCAAGAACTCGATGTATCATTCACGCACAAAACATATCGATGTTCGATATCACTGGCTTAGAGAAGCAATTGAGGAAGATGAACTAAAGCTCTCCAAGATACACACAAACAAAAATGCGGCAGACATGCTAACTAAAGTGGTGCCACACGAGAAGCACAAGCTATGTACAAGCATCATTGGAATGAGAGAATTACGGAAAAAGCTGGAGGGGGAGATTTGTAGGATTGCTGCAGCTCCCATACACACACCCTCTCCATGGCATGAAGCTCCATCCTCCATCAATTAAAAGGTATGGGAAGGCATGGGAAGGCATGGGAAGGCATGGGATGCTATATGGGCTGCATGCAATTGTCTCCCAGCATTTCCCTATAAATAGGGTGGTTCTAGCTTGATCAAATGCATCAAAAAATCGGAGTGAAATCTAGAGAGCAATACACATAGAGTGTGAGTGTATGAAAGGGTTGGTTTTTTGTAATAGTTGAGTGAGAGAGTTGCTCCTCCTATTGTAATTCTGTTCTGGTTATGAATAGAAGAATTTTCCAATCCTAACATAAGGAAGCTTAGTGGTATTGGCATGCAAGGCTTTTTGTACAGCAGGGAGATTGAGATAAGAATGAACATAGTCACTTTCACAAGGATCATATCCTGCATTCCTCTTTACCTTCTTTGGACTCTTGGAATCAAAACACAATGGTGAATAGATGCTGTAAAAATCTAAACTTCCCATCTCTGTTCCCGCCGCGCTTTCGATGTGATTACATTTCTTGCCTCGTTTGGGAAGGCAATTCTCTAGCATCGCGCTGTGAGTTTCGTCCGATATCAAGGCATGGCTCCAAATGTAGTCATACAATCCTCTTGCATCCGTGTCCCCATTCATGATTCCATTCCCAACCTAATGTGTAAAAATAATGTCCTTGAAAATTAAGTTGTACAAAACTCAATGTGAAACCAAATATTCATATCACAAATCAATTCATAAGTGTACACTTGTGATAAAATGCACATGCCTATGCAGCAGAAATGATGTGACAGATTTTGAGGGTATCCTTATGAAAATAGATATAGGGCCTATTTACTTACTACTTAACCGACTTAATTGAAATGATAACTTATTCGTTCAGTCATATTGTCTTGTTTACTTAGAAATTAATGCAAATTGTGTCTTATTCGCTCAGATACTTTGTCACTTATTCGTTCCTTTTGATTGTCCTTCCTGTTCAGACACCTCAATTTAAAAGAGTCTCGTTTTTAACCCTCATTTCTCCATCGTTGGCTTCTGCATTCACAGCCGATACTTTCATTCTTCGCTTGTCTTTAGCACCAAATTAGTCGCCGCCTTCACCTCTCATCGCCTACATCACTTGTCTAAATCCATTCCATCGCCAACGACCAAAGTTACATCCCCTATGACAAAATCTGGGAAACAGAGAGAGCTTGCCCCTGCAATTATTTTTGTTGGAAGCTTGCTTGTGGGGGGGGGGGGGAGGAATAGTGTCAGCTCTGCAATTAGGGGTCGGAACCCAGGGAGTAAAACTTTCTTCTTAAATTTAGGATAAATTTAAGATTAGGAGATGCTTCACAAAAAATACTTTAACCAACTTTACCCAAAAGGCCAAAACTATAAAATTAGGAGAAATATGTATACGAAGAAGAAGACTATTGCATATTGGGTTAATTCTGCCTGTTTTAATAGCATTTGGTAGAGCATAAACTTTTTATGGCCTCGTTCAGAATAATAAAAGGAAAGAGATAATATATACGGAGTACTTCGTATTTAGCATTTGTTACAGGAATACAAACATAAGGATAAATTGGTAATTTAATATAATTCAGACCATACATTCAGCACACATAGTAAACAACTTGTTATATCAGTGTCACTTATTCTAGACAGACATCTTAATCCACATAGAACTTAATGAGAAAAAAAGTAAACAGCCCCATAGAGTCCTTAGGGGTGTATGTGACCTACCTCTACTATGGTATTGACCTTATAATAACTTAGCCCAGGACCATAGATGAGGGCATGCAAGAAGTGCTACCGCACAAGGCCTCTCGATTTAGAAGGCCCAAAATTTTAAATATAGTCTACATAATATACAAAATCCTTTTTTATTTTATTAAAAATTCCTATTTTAGTATTTTGTTTTTAAATACAAACATTAAATACTACTCCCTCTGTCCCATTTTGGTTGTCCTACTTTCCTTTTTGGGTTGTCCCAAAATGAATATCTTCTCTCCTTTTTTGGCAAGAAATATGTGGTCTTTATCATTTTACTTTATTCTACTCAAATCTCAACCACAACTTTTACTTTTCAACCACATTATTAATAACCGTGCCAAATTGAAAGTGGACAACCATTATGGGACGGAGGTAGTAATATTTATATGTAATTAAAATGCAATTGCTAATTATAAATGTGCAACTTCTTTATTACATAAGGCATGGATAAGGCCTAATTATAGTAATTAGCACAAATTCCTCGTACAGTTTGGACGAGCTTGGTTTTAAGGGACGGAGGGAGTAGTTTTTTCAGTAATATCCTATTCTATATTTTTTAGTTCATGATTTTAATTCATTTCTTTTCGGTTTTAGTTTTTTTTACCGATCTTGGTTGTTCAAGTTTGAAATATGATTATATGATTTATATCTCAATGGCACATTTGATTGTAGTCTTTTTTGGGTTATTTTTTAAAGGTTGTCTTTTATATTATACGAAGTATTTATTTAATATAAGACCTATTTTATGTGATTTGCACCGGGTCTCCTAATCTATTGAGCCGGCCCTGACTTAGTCATTTATGTAGTACAACTGAAAGCAAAAATACTCCTAAAATATTGTCAATTCTAAGTGTTGTACTACTAAAAAACAAAAACAAAAACAGAGTATTGGTTTAGATTTTTTTATGCAAAGAGTTAGATTTTTTTAGTCAAGGTTTTACCATAATTCCCTTCAGTTGGATCGTTAAGGTGGTCTTGGGCAAGTTATTCCTATTGACAATTAAATCGGCAAGCTCTGGGATGTAGAATCCTATTAAACACAGGCATAACCATAACAAGATTATTTATGTGTTACTTTTCCACTTTTCTTTTTCATTTACAATAAGGGAAAATTGCACTTTTAGTCCCTTAAATAGTCATCATATTGATATGTCAGACCTGTATTTATGAGATTGAAAATTTCACTCCTCAATTGTCCCAATTGCTGTAAATGTGGTCCTTTAAAGGGTGAAATGTACTCATCACCCATTCGCCCACATTGTACATTTCACCCCTCAAAGGATCACATTTACAGTAATTTGAACAATTGAGGGGTCACATTTACAACCTGGGGAACACGAGTCTGACACTTCAATATGGTGACTATTTCAGGGACTAAAAGTGTGATTTTCTCTTACAATAACTTAAATAAAAAAGGTTTCCTTAAGACGGAAGCTACCTGCATAGCTTTCTCCAGCAATATACGAGTATAAACTTCTGGCCTTGTATTGTGGGTATCTCTTGAACCAATTTACTATGAACTTGTAGGAATCTTGTGCTATCACACAAATTAAGAATTCAATAAACAAATATATGGAGATTGAGAAAATGTGTGTTAATTAAGTTCTTTGACTATAAAGTTGACTTTTTAGAATGAATCTCGATATCGGTATTTACCAGTTTTCTTGTCTCCCGACTTTCCATAATCGGCGGACGTATTGGAATAAGAGAAACCAACCCCTGCAGGTTACTCCAGAAATAACACATTTGCAACTACAACATTGCAATTAACAAGTAAATGACTACCTTGAAATAAATATTCAAGTAGGCAGATTAAGTAATAAGAGTGCTAGTTCAATGAATGTTCTCTAAATAAATTTTATATTTGAGTACCTTTATTCCACGAATATCGTCTAGGGTAGAGGGTTTTTCCATCAGGGATGACGCCAAAAGGTCCAAGCTCTACAAAGGCACCCATCCCATGTGATGAACAACCAGGACCTGCTTGGTTAAATTCAAAGATACCTAGTCAAGACTATTAATTTAAATAAATAAATCAATGAATGAATGAATGAATGAATAAATAAAGGAAATCAGGTAATCAATTTAAACCAATATTAAACCTATAACTATTGAACTTTTTTTAATTTTCTACATTAATGTTTACTTTTCATCCATATTCCTTGTATATTATTATTCCCTTTTTCTCAAGCACTTTCTCGATTTCAATTAAATAGTCCCTAATAGAACTATATTTTGAAATACTTTTGATCTACTTTTTTGTATACATGTTTTCAGTGAAATTAATAAGAAATTGACAATTAAAAAACAGTTTATAAGAATGTTATCTTTAATTAATGGTCAATGTAGGATAAAGCTACTTGAGGAAACTAAAGCAGATGATAAAAAACTTGGAAAATTTATCTATTAAGAGCCCATTTCACTACAAAAAAACACGCCTATAGTCACGGACTTTAGTCACGGATATCGTCCGTGACTAGCCTAGTCACGGGCTAGTCACGGACTAGTCACGGATTTTTCAAAAAAAAATATTAGTCACGGAAACGGCCGTGACTAAGTCCGTGACTACATAAATCCGTGACTACGAACCGTGACTAAAGTCCTCTGGTAGCCCCGACCTCGTCGCCGGTTTGTCCGTTTTTATTCCGGCGATTTAGTCACGGATAAATCCGTGACTAAAGCCGTGACTAAAAAAAATTTATTTTTCCAGCGCCCAGAGGGCTTAATTCCCAACGGTATTATGTACGGAAAATTTGTAGTCACGGAAATGTCCGTGACTACAGCCGTGACTAAAACGAATAAAAATAGTCTACACGTGATTTACACGTCATTTACACGGTTTGGACGCGTAATGTACACGTATTTGCCTAGTCACGGACAAATCCATGTCTACGTCTGACATTCATGTTATTTCCATGTTTATATTTGTGTTTTTTATTAGTTTTGAGTAATTGTTACTCTAGAAATTACACACTTTTGGTGTAATAGTTTAGTTTGTAAAATGTTTGTAAATTGTTTAGATTAGGTTTGTTCTGAGCTCAAACAGGTCCAAGACCACTCTAGGGACCATTGGTGAACATCACAAGTGGAAGGAAGGTGCAAAAATTCCAAAACAAAATGAAGATTCTGATTTTTGGTGTTGTACCCGGTCGAGTATACCCTATACTCGATCGGGTAAGTTGCTGAAAAATCAAATCGGATAAATCCGCGAACAAGGCAACATGCAGGGAAGATTTTAACCACGATCGAGTGTCTATACCCGATCGGGTAGCCGACATACCCGATCGGGTATGCCCATGTTTTTCCAGCTTCTGCGAAACAACTGAAGGCCCGATCGAGTACCCAATATACCCGATCGAGTACATGACCCTGCAAGCCCAAAAAGCCTATAAATACACCCCATTTCCTCCACAATAAATTACCAATTCCTTTATACTTCTAAGCTCAGTTTAGATAAGTTCTTTCTTTATATTTTTATCATGTTTAGTCTCCAAATGAGGAGCTAAACTCTTCCATCTTGGTTTTGCTCTTGAAGCTTGATTGATTATTAAAGTTGTGAGTTATTTTTACTTTCTCCTCTTGATTATTAATTCTTCCCTTAATCTCATTCTATATCATTGTTGGAGGGTGGCTAAGTGACGATTAGTTAACGTTCCGACATTGATTATTACTAGAAACGTTCAACGAACCGATGGTTAAACGTTGAAGGTTTCATAAGTAAGTAACTTCGGTTTATTAATGCACGGTCGTGGTTAATAAACTAAAGAGGGATTAATTTTGTTGGTTAAACCGAAACCGTTGTGTTGAGGTTATCAATCTCAATTGATTTCATCAAGGAGTTAAAGAGGTTAAATGCTGCTATTAAATCGGTATACGGCGTTGTTCTATATTTGGTTAATAGTAAGGGTTATTAATGAACGGTCGTTGTTAATAATTACCCTCGATGAATTGGATATACTCCTCGGTTGAGTATTCGAGAGGGGATAAGTTATAGATATAACAATGATCGACTAAAATATATCAACAAGTGGAAAGTAGCAAGACCAAGTCCCTTTTATTCCTGAATTTAATCCCATATAACTCGTTCATCTTCGTGTTTAATTAAATCACTCAACAAACAAAACCTCCCCTTTATTTACTAGTTCATTAAAAGAGAATTATTCCTTTCCCCGTGGATACGAACTCTACTTCACCTATACTACGTATAAGTGCTAGTAATAAATTTATTTTGAATGCACTCACGACAAAGTGCACGTCAAATTTGGCGCCGTTGCCGGGGAAGATCCAGGGGATAAGTTATAGATATAACAATGATCGACTAAAATATATCAACAAGTGGAAAGTAGCAAGACCAAGTCCCTTTTATTCCTGAATTTAATCCCATATAACTCGTTCATCTTCGTGTTTAATTAAATCACTCAACAAACAAAACCTCCCCTTTATTTACTAGTTCATTAAAAGAGAATTATTCCTTTCCCTGTGGATACGAACTCTACTTCACCTATACTACGTATAAGTGCTAGTAATAAATTTATTTTGAGTGCACTCACGACAAAGTGCACGTCAAATTTGGCGCCGTTGCCGGGGAAAGGCAATTAATTTTTCTTTTTATTTTATTTTAAGAAAAAGAAAAAAAAAATATGGTTTGAGTATAAAGATTTCTATTTCTGCTGAGCTTTGTAGTACATGGTAAAATATCGTTCACTGAACGAAATCACATACCACTCAAACCCCGAAATAGAACGAACTCTCGAGCGGTTGAAAAACAAATTTTCAAACTCCGACTCGGGAGAATCATCAAGTGCTAGTTCTCAATCTAGCGAGACCGAAGAGCCAATCACTATGGCTCATGAAACAAGAACATTGAGGGAGCTCACAGCTCCGAATCTAAATCAACAACCCCTATGTATCACTTTTCCAACTCTTGATACGGGGGTCACATTTGAGCTTAAATCTGGGCTCATTCATCTACTTCCCTCTTTCCATGGCCTACGGGGGGAAGATCCTAACAAACATCTATCGGAATTCCATATTGTGTGCACGAGCATGTGCCCCAATGGTGTATCCGAGGAGCAAATAAAGTTAAGGGCCTTCCCATTTTCTTTAAAAGACACCGCGAAGGATTGGCTTTTCTACCTTCCTTCGGGTAGCATCAACACATGGGCTCAAATGAAAAAGAGCTTCCTCGACAGGTATTATCCCGCATCTATCTCTTCAAGTCTCAAAAAGCAAATTAGCAACATTGAGCAAGCAGATGATGAGACCTTGTACGAATATTGGGAGCGCTTTAAGAAATTATGCGCTACTTGCCCATATCATGGATATTCGGAACAAGATCTCATCCTCTACTTCTATGATGGGCTTGTTGATCAAGATAGACGCATGGTAAATGCGGCATGTGGAGGGGGTATTGTTAACAAAACCCCTTCTCAAGCAAGGGACCTCATCTCCGAGTTGGCCGAAAACTCGAGACATTACAATGGGAGGTCATCATCAAAACGAGTTATGGCGGTGGAATCCAACAACTCGTTAGAAAGTCAAGTGAATGGCTTGACGAGTCAAGTGACCGGCTTGACTTCTTTGGTAAAAGATTTTCTTTTGAATCCCAAAACCCAAGAAGTCAAGGTCTGCGGTATATGCTCGACACAAGGGCACCCCACCGACTCCTGCCCAACATTACAAGAGGAGAACCCCGAGCAAGTCAATGCTTTGGGTTTCCAAGGTCAAAGAAGATATGATCCTCACGGCAACACTTACAATCCGGGGTGGAGGGATCATCCCAATTTAAGGTACGGAAACTCTCAACCTCCTCAACAATCAAACCCTCCTCCTCAACAATACAAACAACAGGGTCAAACATCGAACTCGAGCATGTCCACCGAAGACATGATTCGATCACTTGCCATGAATATGGCTACGATGCAGCAAAGTGTGACCCAATTTCAAGAAACCACAAAATCTAGCATCCACAACTTGGAGAGCCAAATCAGCCAAATCTCAAATGCCGTGAGTAGGCTTGAAGCTAAGGATTCGGCAAAACTCCCATCTCAAACGGAGCCGAATCCAAGGCAACAAGCTCACGCGGTCACTTTGAGAAGTGGCAAGGAGTTGGTTATGGCTAAAGCAAAAGCAAAGAGCCATGTTGGAGAAGAAGAGGAGGATATCTTGGTGCCAAGTACAAATCCTCAAAATGAAGAAGAGAAAGAGGAGGAAATCATACCTCAAAGAAAGTTTCCACCGCTTGATTCATACGAGCCGGTGCCACCTTTCCCGGAGGCTCTCAAGGACAACCGCAAATACAACAATGACAAAGATATCTATGAGACCTTCAGCAAATGTGAGGTAAATATCCCTCTTCTCAATTTAATAAAAGGTGTTCCTAGGTTTGCAAAGTTTTTGAAAGAGCTTTGCACAATAAAAAGGAAACACAAATTAAATGGCAAACATAAAATCCAAGTAAGCGAAAGAGTGTCAGCCGTTTTTCAAAAGAAACTGCCTAAAAAGTATAGTGACCCGGGAATGTTCACTATACCATGTAAACTTGGAAATTCTAGTTCTTCTAGGGCTATGTTAGATTTGGGTGCATCAATCAATGTCATTCCATATTCTCTATATAAGTCCCTAGAGCTAGGCCCTTTACATGAGACAGGGGTTGTTATCCAACTTGCCGATAGATCCAACGCTTACCCCAAAGGTGTAGTGGAGGATGTACTCGTCATGGTGGATAATCTAATCTTTCCCGCTGATTTCTATGTTCTCGAAATGGAGAACGATAAAAATGCAGTCCCAATTTTGTTAGGAAGACCTTTTTTAAAAACGGCCAAAGCAAAAATAGATGTTTTTAGTGGAGTATTAACTATGGAGTTCGATGGTGAAAAAGTTGAATTTAATATATACGACTCCATGAAATACCCCACCGATAATCACTCTCTTTTTGCAATTGACACTTGCGACACTTGGGTCCAAGATGTATTTGAGGTTGAGGGGAAAGACATGTTACTAAGCTCAATTGAAAACGACATAGAGGACTTCACTATGGAATACTCTATGTCAAACAACATGAAGATGATGGTGGCGGAGTTAAATCAACTCCCACTTTTGCCACCGGGCTCTAAAGCCCTCCCACTAACCATTCCGAGCGAGAGGCCGCTACCATCTGTTTTGCAGGCACCGGAGGTGGAATTAAAACCACTCCCTGAAAATTTGAAACATGTGTTCTTGGGCGAAAATCACACTCTACTGGTGATTATCTCAAATGCCTTAGCCCAAGAACAAGAGGAGAGGTTGATTGCGGTCCTCAAAGAGTACAAATTGGCCATTGTATGGTCTATTGCCGACATCAAAGGCATTAGCCCATCCACATGCATGCACCGGATCTTACTCGAAGATGAGGCCAAAGCGGTGAGACAACCGCAAAGAAGATTGAACCCACCCATGATGGAGGTGGTGAAAAAAGAGGTCATCAAGTTGCTTCAAATGGGAATCATCTTTCCCATTTCCGATAGCAAATGGGTGAGTCCAACCCAAGTGGTGCCTAAGAAGACCGGAGTGACGGTCATTGAAAACAAAGATGGCGAAATGGTGCCCACCCGAGTGCAAAACGGGTGGCGAGTTTGCATTGATTACCGAAGGCTCAATTCGGTAACTAGAAAAGACTTCTTTCCATTGCCTTTCATTGATCAAATGCTAGAGAGGCTAGCGGGGCACAAGTTCTATTGTTTTCTTGATGGTTACTCCGGATATTTCCAAATACCAATAGCCCCGGAGGACCAAGAGAAAACAACCTTCACATGTCCATTTGGCACTTTTGCCTACCGACGAATGCCCTTTGGATTATGCAACGCACCGGGCACCTTTCAAAGGTGTATGATGAGCATCTTCTCCGAATTTGTGGAAGTATTCATGGAGGTCTTTATGGATGATTTCACAATTCATGGGGACTCTTTCGACACTTGCCTCTATCATCTCACTCTTGTGCTCAGAAGTTGTATTGAATTCAACCTTGTTCTCAATTCTGAAAAATGCCACTTTATGGTAGAACAAGGGATTGTTCTTGGGCATGTGATCTCCTCAAAGGGCATTGAAGTGGACAAGGCAAAAATTGATGTCATCCAAACACTCCCGTACCCAACAAATGTACGGGACATCCGCTCCTTCCTTGGTCACGCCGGTTTTTATAGGAGATTCATCAAAGACTTTTCAAAAATTTCATCTCCTCTATGCAAACTTTTGCAAAAAGAGGTTGAATTTGATCTCAATGATGAATGCAAAGAGGCCTTTGACAATTTGAAAGCAAGATTGGTGACTGCCCCAATCATACAAGCTCCCGATTGGTCTCTTCCTTTTGAGATCATGTGCGACGCAAGTGACTATGCGGTGGGGGCTGTTTTAGGCCAAAAGAACGGGAGGGCTGCTCATGTCATCTACTATGCCTCATCAACCCTCAATGAAGCTCAAAAGAACTACTCCACCACCGAGAAGGAAATGCTAGCGGTGGTCTTTGCTTTGGAGAAGTTTCGTTCCTATCTTCTTGGAACGAAAGTTATTGTGTACACCGACCACGCCGCTCTTAGATTCCTTATGACAAAGAAGGAAGCCAAACCAAGACTCATTCGATGGGTCCTTCTATTGAGTGAGTTTGACATAGAAATCAAAGACAAGAAAGGAGCGGAGAACTTGGTGGCCGATCACTTAAGCCGCTTGGTTCCAAACAAAGAAATCGAAAGTCTCCATACCAATCTCATAAAAGGCGAATTTCCGGACGAGACTCTCTTCTCCATCAAAGTCATACAACCATGGTACGCAAACATTGTAAACTTTCTTGTTTCCGGCAAATTTCCCCCACAATTCTCAAAATCTCAAAAAGAAAAATTAAAAATGGACTCAAGACTCTATGTGTGGGATGACCCATATTTGTGGAAACATTGTAAGGATCAAATAATCCGAAGATGTGTCCCTGAATATGAGATAGCTCACATTATAGAGTTTTGCCATTCTTATGCTTGTGGGGGGCATTTCGGCCCGAAACGGACGGCAATGAAGATACTTGAAAGTGGCTTTTGGTGGCCAAGTCTTTTCCGGGATGCACATGGCTTTTGTCAATCTTGTGACAATTGTCAAAGAGCGGGCAACATTTCAAGGAGAAACGAGATGCCACAAAACCCCATGCTTTTCTGTGAGATCTTCGATGCATGGGGTATTGACTTCATGGGACCTTTCCCAAACTCTCAAGGTAACATCTACATCCTTCTTGCGGTAGATTACGTCTCCAAATGGGTGGAGGCAAAGGCAACAAAGACTGATGATGCCAAGGTGGTGGCTAGTTTCCTCAAAGCACACATATTTTCAAGGTTCGGGGTCCCTCGAATTTTAATAAGCGATCGAGGCACACATTTTTGTAATAAAATTGTGGGATCCCTACTAAAGAAATATGATGTGACTCACAAGATCTCCACTGCTTACCACCCTCAAACCAATGGCCAAGCGGAAACCTCAAATAGGGAGTTGAAGTCTATACTCCAGAAAACAGTGAACCCAAATCGGAAGGATTGGAGTATACGCATTGATGATGCACTATGGGCATACCGAACCGCCTACAAAACTCCAATCGGTATGTCCCCTTATAGACTTGTGTTTGGGAAAGCTTGTCATCTTCCCGTAGAACTTGAACACAAGTCGTATTGGGCGGTAAAAGAATTCAACCTCAATCTTGACGAGGCCGGTTTGCATAGGAAACTCCAATTGCAAGAATTGGAAGAACTCCGTTTGGATTCTTATGACAACGCGGAGATCTACAAAAGAAAGACGAAGGCTTGGCATGATAAGATGATCATAAGGAAGGACTTTAAACTTGATGACAAAGTCCTCCTTTTTCAATCACGCCTTCGTCTATTTCCAGGAAAGCTGAGATCTCGTTGGACGGGACCATACAAAGTGGTCAAAATATATCCACACGGGGCGGTGGAAATTGAAGACATGGAGACGGGAGAGGTACTCAAGGTGAATGGACAAAGATTAAAACCCTTCTTTGATGGTTTTCAACCCAAAAATGTGGAAGTCATGGACCTTTCTGAACCGGTCTATGAGTGAAGAATAACGAAGATATCGTCGAGCCACGACGTTAAATAAAGCGCTTCTTGGGAGGCAACCCATGCAAGGTATGTTTTCTTTTCAATTTTTTGTTTTCGAATGTCAACTTTTGGGAGAATGGGAGGAAATTCTCAAAAAGAAAATAAGGGAAAAATAATATTTTCAAGGCCTGGGGAAACCCCCGATCGGTCATATCATCAGTTACCCGATCGGATCCATGCCGAAAAGAGGATTAAAATGGACCAAACAAAAATTCCAGGCTAATGTACCCGATCGAGTAACAGTCCTACTCGGTCGGGTATAGGGTAAAAAAAAAAGCAAGATTTGGGATCGAGTACCCCATACTCGATCGATCAGGAGAAGAAAATTTATCGAATACCCGATCGGGTATACCACATACTCGATCGGGTAATCGACCCCTGGAGCCAATTTGAAAAATCCGCAAAATACCCGATCGAGTAAATTTATATACTCGATCGAGTATATTTCCAAAAAATCCTACGGCGCCTAAAATTCGATCGAGTATACCCCATACTCGATCGGGTACACAAACCTGGAACCATTTTTTAAAAAAAAAGAGGGTATACCCGATCGGGTATATTAATATACTCGATCGAGTATATTTACGGAAAATCCTACGGCGAGGAAAACTCGATCGGGTACGGGGTATACTCGATCGAGCCCGATCCCGGAACAAGAACAAAAGAAGGCATACCCGATCGAGTAATCGGGGTACCCGATCGGGTACACGAAGTTTAAACGTGAAACAGAAGCCGAAATCAGCCACTTCATCTTCTCCAAATCCCAAATTTCGAACCTTCTCTCCCAAATCCACCATTTTCACACCTTCAAACTCCCATATCTCCCTCAATACTCAACCAAATCTCTTCATACAACCTCATACCAATTAATCTCTCTCTCTCTCCATTTCCAAAAATCCGAAAACCTACCCCCAAAAACCCCAAATCCGAACCCAAACTCCCAAGTTACTCAAAAATGGCACCAAAGAGGAACCAACCGGAGAGCTCTAACTCAAGGGGACCTATCCGAGGTTATGAGGATGTTCAATTTGGCCCAGGGGATCATCGGAAGCGATTTGTGGCCATCCTAAAAAGGCAAGTCATTCCTTCTCGCTTTTTATGCCATGAAACTCTTACCTCTCTAGGTTTATTGGATGGCATGAGAGAGTTGTTTGATGAATTGCATATGGGTTTGCTTTTTAATGTGCAATATAATTGCAATGAAAGGGTCATCTATGAATTTTTGAGTTCGGCCAAGTTTGTGTTAGATGATGACCATTTCTATGATGATACACTCTCGTTTCGGTTGATGAACACCGAATACACTATAACGAGACGTGATTTTGCCGAACACTTTGGGCTCTGATTCCCACATGAAAGGGAAATTCCGGATAACACTATGGATGCATATAATCTTTGGGGCAAAATGACCGGAGAACGGAATTTTAGCACGTCCCAACTTTACATAAGTCACGTGCAACATCCCCTTCTCCGGATTTTCCTCAAATTTTTGTGCAACTCTTTACTTGGCCGCCCCAACAACCATCACACTCGGATAGGGGATGTAGCCATTCTCACTCTTGCTCTCTTCTGCAATCCCGTCGAGTTCAACATTTGCAACTTGATTTGGGATCATCTAGAGAAGGCTATCACCAAAGGGGGGAACATTGTTTTAGGGGGAGTCATCATGCACTTGGCTTCCAAATTTGGCTATGTGGATAATACCACAATTTCTAGAGATTCATTAATGCATCTTGGATGGCTATCCAATGCACAATTGATCTCTTTGGGTAATAAAGACCACAATGGAACCCAACGCTATCGATGGCACATGAAGTACCCCGAACCGGTCAAATACTTCCCCCTACCTTGTGATGAATTACCTAGACTTAGGTATAAGATGGAACCCGCCCACATTCCACATTACCTCCTCCCCAACAACATCCCACCTCACCTCCAAGCTCAAGCCGACCAAGCCGAACAACCCAACCCCCAACCGGAGCAACCCGAGCACCAAGAGGGATATGAACATTTCCAACATGATATCCCCGACCTTCCCCGAAACCCGCCACCACAAGACTTCTTCCAACAACTCTTGGCGGGTCAACAATCCCTCTTAACCGGTTTCCAAACAATGAGCCTTGATTACACAAAAATGGGAGAGCAATTCACCCGACTTCAAGGAGAGATAGGCCAATACCGGGCGGAGCAACAAGCAAGGGACCGCCAATTTGATGCTTTCCGGACCGAACAACAATCGGCATTCCAAAGGATGGAGGAGCAAAGGGCGGCCGACATGCAAAGGTATGAATAAGACTACCGGAGGATGTATGGGCCGACATATTCATACATGTCCCAACTTGGCGGGTTTGCATCCATGGCCTCACCTCCACCGGCACCTTCTTGGTATAACCCCTCCGATTGGGGTAATTTTGGCGGCTCGAGTTCCGGCGGCGGTGGCTATGATGGCGGGGATACTACCATGGGTGAGGGAGGCGGTGATGACATGCACAGGACCGGCTTTGGAGGAGGCTACTATGGTGGAGAAGGCGGGCACTAAGGATAGTGCCATGATTCAAGTGTGGGGGAGGAAGATCATCTTTTGGTATGTACACTCCTTTGTTTTTACCTTGTACTACGCATTATTTTTCTTGTATTAGTTGTACACAAAAAAAAAATGTAATAAAAGAAATGAAATGCTAGTTAGGTTGAAAACCCAAAAGGGCAATCTAAGCAACAAGGGCTTACAAAAATGATGAGTGAGGGGTAAGGAAAGAAAAAGCAAAGAGATGCTAGGATGAAAACCTGAAAAGGCTCCTAGGCAAAATGAGAGATATGAGAGAAAAATTTGTTTTTGCAGGACACTATCTCTTGGAGAGGCAGAAGAAGAAGAAAAGAAGAAGAAGAGAAAAAGAAGTAAGGGGCATAGAAGACCATTAAACCCAAAGAGATGTTATTTTGTAAACTCATTTACAATACTTGGTGGTTTTAGTTCCTTATTTCTTCCAAATTTTGAACTCATGATCTTTTGACAAACATTATGTAAACATTTGGTTTTACTCGAGGTCGAGTAAAGGAACTAAGTGTGGGGGAGTTGACATTCATGTTATTTCCATGTTTATATTTGTGTTTTTGATTAGTTTTGAGTAATTGTTACTCTAGAAATTACACACTTTTGGTGTAATAGTTTAGTTTGTAAAATGTTTGTAAATTGTTTAGATTAGGTTTGTTCTGAGCTCAAACAGGTCCAAGACCACTCTAGGGACCATTGGTGAACATCACAAGTGGAAGGAAGGTGCAAAAATTCCAAAACAAAATGAAGATTCTGATTTTTGGTGTTGTACCCGGTCGAGTATACCCTATACTCGATCGGGTAAGTTGCTGAAAAATCAAATCGGATAAATCCGCGAACAAGGCAACATGCAGGAAAGATTTTAACCACGATCGAGTGTCTATACCCGATCGGGTAGCCGACATACCCGATCGGGTATGCCCATGTTTTTCCAGCTTCTGCGAAACAACTGAAGGCCCGATCGAGTACCCAATATACCCGATCGAGTACATGACCCTGCAAGCCCAAAAAGCCTATAAATACACCCCATTTCCTCCACAATAAATTACCAATTCCTTTATACTTCTAAGCTCAGTTTAGATAAGTTCTTTCTTTATATTTTTATCATGTTTAGTCTCCAAATGAGGAGCTAAACTCTTCCATCTTGGTTTTGCTCTTGAAGCTTGATTGATTATTAAAGTTGTGAGTTATTTTTACTTTCTCCTCTTGATTATTAATTCTTCCCTTAATCTCATTCTATATCATTGTTGGAGGGTGGCTAAGTGACGATTAGTTAACGTTCCGACATTGATTATTACTAGAAACGTTCAACGAACCGATGTTTAAACGTTGAAGGTTTCATAAGTAAGTAACTTCGGTTTATTAATGCACGGTCGTGGTTAATAAACTAAAGAGGGATTAATTTTGTTGGTTAAACCGAAACCGTTGTGTTGAGGTTATCAATCTCAATTGATTTCATCAAGGAGTTAAAGAGGTTAAATGCTGCTATTAAATCGGTATACGGCGTTGTTCTATATTTGGTTAATAGTAAGGGTTATTAATGAACGGTCGTTGTTAATAATTACCCTCGATGAATTGGATATACTCCTCGATTGAGTATTCGAGAGGGGATAAGTTATAGATATAACAATGATCGACTAAAATATATCAACAAGTGGAAAGTAGCAAGACCAAGTCCCTTTTATTCCTGAATTTAATCCCATATAACTCGTTCATCTTCGTGTTTAATTAAATCACTCAACAAACAAAACCTCCCCTTTATTTACTAGTTCATTAAAAGAGAATTATTCCTTTCCCTGTGGATACGAACTCTACTTCACCTATACTACGTATAAGTGCTAGTAATAAATTTATTTTGAGTGCACTCACGACAAAGTGCACGTCAACGTCCGTGACTAGTTTTTTTATATATGCAGAACCTGCTCATTCAGCAGAACCACACCAACTCATTCCCAGTATATACAGTATCTATTTGAAAGATCCAAGGTCGAAGCATGTAGTCTATCTTATGTCATTTTCCCCGTTTATGCAGATAAGGTATGTTATTTGAATAATTATTTTTTATTTGGAACTACTTAATTACTTGCGGTTGTTAATTAATTAACAGTATATTTAACTAGAAACGTGGTTATGTCATAACATTAGTTAAAGTTTTAGGTTTACAGAACAATTTAATTAAAATTAGTTAGCTAAACGTAGGTTTAAACGTAGTGATGAGTTAATTAAGTTAAATTAGTTAGCTAAACGTAGGTTTAATTTAAACGTAGTGCTGCATTAAGTAAAATTAAGTAAAATTAATTAGTTAAAGGTGGGTTTTAACTAATTAAGTTAGATTCGTTAAACTTAATTTTGATAATATTAGTTAGATTTAAATATTAGTTAATTAAAATGTGTTTTAAAAAATGTTGTTAATTAATTACCGAAATGAATTAGTTAAATTTAGTTAAACGTAGGTTTAATTTAAATGTAGTGTTAATTAAATTACTTAATTTCTTTATAACATTAGTTAAATTTAAGTATTACATAATTACTTATATTTTGTGCATTATTATTGTCAATTGTGTGCATTTCATTTAATTTAGTGAAAATTAGTTAGTTGACTATTTAGTGAAATAAAATACTTAAAATTAGCTAAACGTAGTATTATTGTTACATTAATTACCTTTGTTTTGAGCCTGTATAATTTTTTATTATAATATTCAAGCATAATGTATAAACGAAATAGAAGTTGGATGTATGATAAAGATGCGGTATTGTACGGATTGCAATCAAATTTTCTCGATGGAGTCGGGGAATTTATTGAATTCGCACTTGAACATCCGGCTTATATGAGTGGTGATAAAATAAGTTGTCCATGTTCAAAGTGTAAAAATCTCAAATTTAAAGAGCCACACGAAGTTGGGTATGATTTGTATGCGGTCGGTTTTGTTCCCAATTATTATAATTGGACTTCTCACGGCGAACCTTTGGATCCATCTGTTATACCACAAACGGTAGGTTCGTCTCGTTACGTCCCTCCAGAGATGAGTGGGTGGGGAGACCGTGTTGAAATGAGGTGGGAACAACAAATGGTATATGACGCATACGGTGTACCGATGTCTCAGTTCAACCCCCCACAACCATCTAACGACCCCCCTGAAGCCTCGACCTCGTATCGACCAGATGCGGATGAAAATCCGTCATTTTATCAACCTTATGTGGATGAAGGTTTGGCTGAGAGATTTCAGGATGTTCTAAAAGCTACCGACCAACCTCTGTATGCTGATTGTGAGGGATACACTCAGTTATCCGCCATTACAGAGTTTATGAACATAAAAGCCGAATACAGTCTCCCTGAAACTTGCATGAATAGAGTCTTGCAGTCAGTAGGAGGGATGCTACCGCGTGATCATACCCTTCCCGATTCATATTACCGCATGAAGCAGTTAATGTCTAAGTTGGGGCTACCTTGTGTCGAAATAGATGCTTGTCCGGAAGGATGTATGTTGTTCTGGAAGGAAGATGAGGCACTTCAGTTCTGCAAGTTCTGTGGTGGAGACAGATACAAACCTGTTCCTCAAGGTAAAAAGAAACCACGACATAGGTCGGCACTGTCTAAACTGTATTACCTCCCAATAGCTCCTCGACTGCAGAGGATGTACGCTTCGACTGCTACTGCGAAACACATGACATGGCATGTTGAGCACGAAACCAATGGGGGTATGATGGCTCACCCTTCGGACTGTGAAGCCTGGAGACACTTTGACCATTGTCATCCTCAGTTTGCTATGGAGCCACGAAATGTGCGGCTGGGATTGTGTTCAGACGGATTTGCTCCATTTGGCAGGTTTGGGAAGAACTATTCATGTTGGCCGGTCATGTTAACTCCTTACAATCTCCCTCCCGACATGTGCATGAAAAGTCATTTCATCTTTTTGTCTTTAATTTGTCTGGGTTCCAAGGATCTTGAGCGAAAGATAGACATTTATCTCCAACCCCTTATCGAGGAGATGAAAGAACTGTGGGCCGTTGGGACACCAACTTATGATGTTTCATCAGATAAAATGTTTATCATGAAAGCTGCCATCATTTGGACCATTAGCGACTTCCCTGCCTATGGCATGCTTTCGGGATGGAGCACACACGGTCTGATGGGATGTCCGATATGCATGGAGAAATCAGGTGCCAACTGGCTCAGTTACAGTAAAAAAGGAAGTTACTTTGATTGTCACCGCAAGTTTCTCCCGGAAAGGCACCGGTATCGAAAGGACAAGAAGTTTTTCATTAGAGGCAGAGCGGTACGAGAGAGCCCACCCCCGAGATTGACCGGTGAAGAAATTTATAACCGGGTTCGACGTATTCCTACGGCTATGGAAGAGCCAAATCAGGAACCATATGGGTATCGTGTTACCCATAAGTGGACAAAGAGAAGCATATTCTGGGAGTTGCCATACTGGAAAGACCTTCTCATTCGTCACAATATAGATGTCATGCACACTGAAAAGAACGTGTTTGACAATATATTTAACACGGTGATGGATTTCAAAGGCAAAACTAAAGACGGTCTTGCAGCTAGGAAAGATATGACTATTTGGTGTGATAGACCTGAACTTTCTGTTGATCTGGAATATCAGGGCAGGGAAGTTCCAAAAGCAGTCTACCAGGTCACAGAAGCACAAAAGGCAGCAATATTACAATGGCTTTGTCTCTGAAGTTTCCAGATGGCTACTGCTCCAACCTGTCTAGATGCGTGGACATGAACAAACTTACCACGACGGTGAGCATGAAAACTCACGATGCTCATGTAATCATGCAAAGACTTCTACCAATTGCACTGAAAGAGATGCTCCCTGAACACGTATGGTCCTGCCTTACTTAAATCAGTTTGTGTTTTCAGTCGATATGTTCCAGCGTTTTGGATGCGGCATCCCTCCGGAGACTACAAGAGTCTGTTCCCATTCTGATGTGTAATCTGGAAAAGATAATGCCTCCATCGTTTTTCGATGCAATGGAACATCTCATAATACATCTTCCGTATGAGGCTTTGACTGCTGGGCCCGTCTTCTATCGCTGGATGTACAGATTTGAAAGGTTAGTCACAATTTCATTTAAAAAATGAATATTTATTTCATAAAAACTGTAATCTGTGTACCACTTTTATTTTGTATTGCAGATTTCTAGGAGAGTTGAAAAAGAAAGTGACCAACAAGGCACACGTTCAGGCTTGAATTTGTCAAGCGTATCTTGAACAAGAAATCTCAACGTTCTCGTCTTTTTATTTCGAGCGTGACGTCATCACCAGAAGGAAGAGACCTGCCCGGAATGATGACATTGGCGAGGATTTATATGAAAATGTAGTTTCCATCTTCAATTACCCAGGCAGAGGTAAAGGTGCTGCGACACAGCGATACATCCTGGGTGGGGAATTACAAATTGCGCATACTTATATCCTCATGAATTGTCCTGAAATCTTACCGTTTTATCAGTAAGTGAAATTTGTAGTTACAATTGTAATACTTATAAATTCAATTTGTAGTTAATTTATAATGTTTTTATTTTTGACTTCACAGTGAATTCAGAGCGTCTTTATCAACCTTTCTTGAGAATGAAATTGATGCAATGGTGGACTCTGATTTTGTGAATTGGTACAAGTATCAAGTATATATGTACACACTGCACATTAATTATATATATTATTACATAACAATTTGTAATAATTATCAATTATTATCATGTTATATTTTACCGATCAATAGCCGTGGGATTGTCGATCCTCTGTTAGTAGCATTATCGTGGGGCTCATGTGCCAGTGCCAAAGTGTGGCGGTCATATGTGATAAACGGTTACACATATCACACATCCGCTTACGGACAGGGTCGGCGAACAACGAACAGCGGGTTATGTGTCCCGACCATCGGTTATGATAACTCGGAAAGCAATTTTTTTGGTGTGCTGCATGAGATTCTGGAACTTGAAATGCCTTGTGGTTTGCAAAAATTGACATGTGTTCTGTTCCGCTGCAAATGGGTCGATCCCACACGTGGTGTGCGAAAAAATTCGAAATATAATATGATTGACGTCAACCACTCTCGTGTGTATGAGAAAAATGAACCTTTCATACTCGCCCAACAAGCAGCGCAGATTTATTATGCAGAATATCCTTCGACAAGGCGGACACAGAATCCTTGGGTGTGTGCATGTACTGTTCGTCCGAACAAAATTATATCACAAACTCAACACAAGGACATTGATCTAGATGCTTTTCAGCAACAATTTTTCCAACCTCCGCCTATTGTTGAGACGATCAACTATAACATCCAATTGAGTGATCCAATTGGCGGACGTGTTGAAGTCATGCCAGAAACACACCTTCCGGACCTAACCATTCCATCTGAGCGCGAAATTGTTGAAATGTATGAAGCACAACAAAATCCTCAATATCAGGAAGAAGGTGAATGGATAGACGGTTCAGATACAAAAGAAGACGCTATATATGTAGAAAATAACGATTCTGACAGTGAGTAATTGTGCTGTTGTAATTTCAATTTTGTGATATAATTTCTCCAAGCATATTTGATAATTTCCTTCATCATTATTGTTTGTAAAATAATTACTCCTTAATCTGTTCTATACCACATAAATTCAAAGCAGTTTATTTAATACTCCACAGTCCACACTACAATTACCATGGTATTAATAATTATTCATATAATTACAATAGGGGTCAGTTTGGTACTCGAAGTTGCAAAAAAAGGGTCAAATAAGTCCTTATATAGAAATTTCTGTCCAGACGTGCCATTTGAGGTGGCTCCGGGTGGAATTTTTTGATGAATTTTTTTTAGCATATTATTCATTAAGTCTAGTTCACTCATACCAAATTTCAGAAAAAATTTTAACCAGGAAGACATTCAAACGAATTCTTGAAGTTAACTGTGCCGTTAAAAGCGCAGTTATCTTCAAGAATTCATTTGAATATCTTCCCGATTGAATTTTTATCTAAAATTTTGTATGAGTAAACTAGACTTGATGGATAAGATGCTCAAAAAATGTTATCAAAAAATTTCACCTGGAGCCACCTCAAATGGCATGTCCGGACAGAATTTTCTATATAAGGACTTATTTGACCCTTTTTTTGCAACTTCGAGTACCAAACTGACCCTTTGCTCATTACAATAGTAATAATAATAATAATAATAATAATGTTAATAATTATATTAACATTATTTATAATATTATAATATAATAATAGTAATATAAACACAATTAATATTATTATAACGATATAATAATAATAATAAGAATAAGAATAATAATTATTATTATTATTATTATTATTATTATTAATAATAAATCATGTCTGAATTTTTCTGATCTGATCTGATCTGAATAAAATAAGAATAAGCAATAAGTAATCACACAAAGACGAACAGAACAGCACCTTATTCATTTTTCGGTTCCATAAGCTGTGTACATAGTTTCAGACGACACATTCTTGTACGCATCATATCTCAGTCAATTGGTTCTTTATTAGTCATTTTTTTTAGCATAAAATGCTTGGGTCGCAGAAAAATGAACTTATAAATTTAATAGTCACGGTTGTAGTCACAGTCAGGACCGTGACTACACCCTTCGTAACTGCCGAAGTCAGGCCTGACGGTCAGAGCGACGCTGACCACAATAGTCACGGTCAATGCCGTGATTATGACCGTGACTACTTTCAAATTTTGAAAACAGTCACGATTATAGTCACGGCTTTGACCGTGACTATTCCGGTCAGCGGCGGCTCTGACCGCCTCGCTGACATCGTCAATTACGAAGGGTTTAGTCACGGTCAGCACCGTGACTATGACCGTGACTAAACAATTATATAAAACAAACACTTAGCGTTTTTTTAAAAAATCCTACGCACCCCAGATTTCCCAAACCCTAAACTACCTCTTCCTTCTCTTCCAGTTTGGTTAGTGCCGCCGCCGTCTCCGCCTAGCATCCGCCGTTGCCGCCTAGCTTTCCGCCGTCGTCCACAACCAGTCGTCCGCCGTCGTCCGCCGCCTTCCGTCGCCGCCCCTTCTTTTCTCAGTCAAGGTTATGTGTTCTTTTCATCTTATTTGCTAATATTTGATAAAAAATCCAAAAATGCATGATATTATACGCAAATGCATGATAAGATACATGATTTTTAGTTTCATATCATTTTGTAATGTTCAAAAGTTGTATGTATGATTTATTATATGCATGATTTGTAGTTTTGCATGATAATATCGGGTTATATGTTTGGTATGCATGATAATTATGTTTAAATGATTTAGATTATTTTATGTTTAATATATGTTCATATGCATGATTAAAGTACTTATAAATTGTTTTTCAAAATGGTAAATTTAAAAAATTTAATTTCCGAATGTAATTTATGAAAATATTTGAACAAACTTATTAAATAAACTGTCTTTATTTTCTTGTTCATATATATTATATTCTTTTTTTATTTAAACCTTGCTCAATATATTTTCGAACTAATGCATGCTTATACAATTAGTATGATGTTTAATATATATGTTTAGTGTTTGATTTGCATGCCTCTCTATACATATGCATTACTTTAAATTTAATTTCCGAAAATATTCAATTTATGAAAATATTTAAAAAAAACTGTTTAAATAAATAGCCCCTCGTGTTAAACTTCCAAAAATAGTTTAACACGTTTAATTATAAATTCCGTAATATCCATTAACAAAATATTAAACATTTAAATTTATTCCCGAAAAAAATATATGTAAACTGTTTGAGAAAAACTGTTTTGAAAAAACTGTTTTTATATAAACTGTTTATGTAAACTGTTTTATATAAAAAATGTTGTTTCAAAAATAGTTTTATATAAACTGTTTTAATGATTTATCTAAAAAAAACTGTTTTATAAAAACTGGATGAAACACTGTTTTTTATAATAGTTTTAGCATAAAAATTGTTTTTATAATTTATATTATAAACTGTTATATTATAAACTGTTTTTATATAAACTGTTTTTCTAAAAACTGTTTTTATACAAACTGTTTTTATATAAACTGTTTTTATATAAACTGTTTTAATAATTTATCTAAAAAAAACTGTTTTTATAAAAACTGTTATATAAAAACTTTTTTATATAAACTGTTTTATTAAACAGATTTTTGTAAAAAATAGTTTTTTGTAAAAACTGATTAATAAACAGATTTGCTTAAAAACTATAAATAGTTTAAAAACTGTTTTATATAAACTGTTTTTATAATTTATTTAAAAAAGTATATAACTGTTATTTTAGATATTATAAAAACTGTTTTTATAAAAACTGTTTTTATAACAACTGTTTTATAAAAACTGTTTTATTAAACAGATTTTTGTAAAAAATAGTTTTTTGTAAAAACTGATTTAAAAAAACTGTTTTATATAAAATGTTATATAAAAACTGTTTTTATAAAGACTGTTTTTATAATTTATTTAAAAAAGTAAATTTATTTTCAACTGATATATCTAAAACATAAAAAAATGATCTCCTCTCATGTAAACTTTGCAAAAAGTTTAACATGTTACCTCCAAGAGCAATTTATTTCCAAATTATAGAAGAACTTATTATGAAAAAATATGGACCCCTCATATTAAACTAATAGATAGTTTAATATGCTATACACATTTTCAATTGATAATACTTGTATAAAAATTTAATAAACTGTGTATAAGTTTAATATGAGTGGTTCAATAATTTCTAATAAACTCATCCTATAATTTATCAATGAGTTGACCCAGTCGATCGAAGAATCGATCAGTTAGAGCTTGTCAATGAGTTGACCTAGTCAATTCTTAGATAAGCTTCAACCTGTCGATTCTTCTGGCTACAGCATGAGTCATCGATGGACTCTCCCAAGCGCATGTACTGACATTATGTCGCTACATGTGATTGTTAGAGATATTTTCATTATATTGTGATCAATGTTACTTATGCTTTTGTAGTTAGTTCAAATAAATAAATAGACTAGCTAGAATAATGAATAGGCCTTTTAAGGCAATTTGTAATAAAGGCTCTCATGCCTTTTTAGGTATGGGCCTCCTAGAAAAAGGAGCCCAAATGATTGTAAAACCTACCTTTCCCGTCAGGCTATATATATGCCTTAAGGGAAAGGCTAGGTTAAACTTTTCAAATATTCTCATTCCCTGTGCCGCAGTGCCTATTTCGGTGATAGAAGTTTTACGCTAAGTTTCATATCATTCTGTAAACTTCTTCATCATTCAATGGAAAGCTTCATTCCCAGATCTGTCTTCCATACATACATATTCTAGACTAGAAAACAGGGACCTAACATCTGGTATCAGAGCCGGAGCTGATCGATCGATTGAAGGCTGAAAAACGCTCCTGCGCGATTCTTCATCGTTGAAGTTTTGCACTTGAGCGATCTTGTGTTCTGTTTTTGTTGTCATTTTTGCAGGAAAATGCTTGAAGGAAAAGGCTTCTAGGCTTGAAGGGATCATCTCTGGAGAAAATCTCGCTCTGAAAGTTGGCGTACAGGTTAAGCCAGATTTGAGCGATCCTGCAGTTTAGCGCAACTCGCCAGAGAGAAGAGCAGGTTCACGCAAAAGGACTCCCTGCGCGATCTCGAGGTTCACGCAACACTTCTTGCGCGATCTCAAGCTTGCGCCATCTTCAACGCCTCCTGCGCGATTTACACTTCGCGCAAGTACACCTGCGCGATTCCCAATTTCGCGAAAGCTCACTTGAGCGATTTTTGGACTTGAGCGATTTGAATATTGAGCGATTTTTCACACTTGAGCGATCCTTTCCTCAAGTTTGAGCGATATTTAGGAGTTGAGCGATATTTTTACAAGTTGAGCGATCTTTTTGTAAAGTTGAGCCATTTGCAAAGTTGAGCAATCTTAACTTGAGCGATCTTTTAAGTTGAGCGATTGTTTGAGTTGAGCGATCCTTTGGCAAGTTGAGCGATCTTTTGTAAACTTGAGCGATCTTTTGAAAGTTGAGCTATTTTTGTATAGTTGAGCGATCTTTGTAAGTTGTGCGATTCCATACTTGCTAAAACCTACTGCCTGAAGTACCAAACAACAAAACAGGACTTAATCAATCAACTGATCAGCCCGATCATTTAAGATGGATGCTTTATCTATTGGAAACGACACAAGACCACCGATGCTAAGAAGAGGTGAATACAATGTCTGGAAGAATAGATTCTTGAATTTTCTTGAGAGCAAGGACCAATCTTCAGGACTTCTTGACTCCATCACTAACGGACCTGCCCAATTGCTGATTGCTGTTGAGAGAGACAATGGAAACAATCCACCCGTTGAGATCAAATGGAGACCAAAGACTGTTGATGAATATGATGACGAGGACCGAGCAAGACTCCGTGCAGATCTCATTGCTAAGACTTATCTTCTGCAAGCCATCCCGAACGACATCTACATGCAGATTGACAGCATGTCAACTGCAAAAGAGATGTGGGATGAGATCTTCAAGATCATGCAAGGCACTGAGATCGGAGTAAAAGCAAAGAAGGCAAGCACATTCACTGCATACGACTCATTCAAAGCCAAGCTTGGAGAATCACTTGAAGACACCTACCTCAGATTCCTGCAATTGATAAATGAGATGAGAAAGATTGGCGTACACAAGTCGAATATGGAACTGAATGTGAGATTTCTATCTTCTCTTGGAGCTGACTGGAAGAAGCTGAGCTCACAGATAAGGCACACGAAGGATCTGGATGAGATGGATATCCATGCAGTGTACAACACACTTGACCAGTATGCTGAAGACTTTTCTGACTTTGTGGTTGCCACTGTGACAGCTGATAAAGGAAATGGAGCTGTGGACAAGCTTGCTGACACCCTTGCCCTGATGCTTGACAAGCCATCGAAGTCTGGCTCCAAGAAAGATAAGATGATAGCTGATGATAGTGAGAGTGCTGACAGTGACATCGGTTTTTGGGATGATTCTGATGATGATAAGCTGCATGATTTTCAGAAGCAGATAGCCCTTCTTACCTCAAGGTTCAACAACCAAATGCAGAAGAAGAAGAACTCCTCTAACAACAGGCTCCGCAAGTCCTCTTCCAGCAACAACAAAAGAAAAGAGCGATCTTTTGATTCTTCTGAGAATGGAAATGCTGAGGATGCTCCAAAGTGCTTCAATTGTGGGAAGACTGGACATCTGATGAAGGATTGCAGGATGCCAAAGAGGAGGAAGGATGCTGAATACTACAAGCAGAAGATCAATCTGAACAAGAAGAAGATGTTGCTGGCAATGAAAGAAAGCAGTGACAAGAGTGCCCTCATGGCAGAGAAAGATCATTGGATGGATGACTCTGACGATGAGGAGAATATGGCCTTGATGGCAGTTGTTGAAGAAGAACAGAAAGAGAAGGATGCTGATGAGGAAGGAAAGATGAAGTCAACCCCTGCTGCTAATGAAAAGAAGGAGAAAGACAAAGCTGAGAAGAAGGACCTGGCTACCACAACCAATGCAGACGAAGTGACTGCCCTGTCTGCTAAAAACCGGAATGCTGACAATGAAGTAAGTACCTCTAATCCATCTGTTCATACTTGCTCTATAACCGATATGCATGATAAATTTAAGGAGCTAGAGGTGAAATACAATAGATTGTATGATGTATATAATCAACTGCGTGAAAAACAGACATGCTCAAACATTAAGATAATCAATTCAGAGAAAACAATCACTAAACTCACAACTGAGAATAAGCGACTTAGTGCTAGTGAGAAAGAGTTGACAGAGAAGCTTGGAACAACTGAAAAGGAAAGAATTAGGCTTTTTGGTGTCAATAATTTGCTAATGGAAAGAAGGGGTGCTCTTTATACTAAGATCAAAGAACTTGAGGATCTGTTAGCCAAAAGGGATCAAACAGATCAGACTATTTTCCTTAACCAGCCTAAGGACACTCGTTTCTATAACGCCAAAGAAGGCTTGTGTTTGACCAATCCTCAGAACCTGAAAAAGCTCAACTGTAGACAACTCTATGATGTTAGATACATGAAAATAGGATTGACCAAACTCATGGCCTTCACCGGTGCTGAAGAAACGAATGCCCTTGAGGACGAAAAGAGAAAAACAAAGGCTGGTGTCGAAGTCCCTTTTGACTACACAGCGCTAAACAAGAGCTACAAAACCAAAGCACTCCCTTTGACTCCAGCTGAAGAAATCTTGACCTATCCTCCTGAAAAGGAAGCTGTGAAAGACGGAGAGGAAGCTTCCACATCTGAAGCAATTGAGAAACCAGCCTACATTCCACCTTTGGTGAGAAAGTTTGCTGAGTTAAAAGATTCTTTTGAAAAGGAAAAGCAAGTTTTGGAAAAGGAAAGAGATGAACTTTTAAAAGAAATAACCTCTTTGAAAACCGCCTCTCAGTCTAACACAGCTTCTCAACCCTCTTCCCCTTCTACATCTAAAAACTCTTCTGAAAATTCAAGCGATAGTTTTAAGACTTCTTCTTCTCACCCCAAGTCTCATTCTCCGACAGGGAAAGATATGAAGATGAGAGTCGAACCGAGAAGAGAGTGGATTGAAGACAAAATAAGAAGGAAGAAGAGAGAAGAAGAGTCGAGATTAAGAAATAAGCGTCAGCGGTCGAGCGCCATATTTATATTAAGAATAAGTCTAGTTCTAGCATTAGTGAGCCTTCTACTAGTTATGCAAATAGAGTGGCTCCTAAGTCTTCTAGTTCTACGATTTCTGTCTCGAATCGCTGTACTAAATGTGTTTCTCTGAATTGCATTAAATCAATGAAATGTCGTTGTTTTGAGTCTGTTTCTTCTTGCAAAGCAAATGATCTTGTGATTGTTGATAATGTTGTGAATAAGTCCAAGACTGATAGGGTGAATGTTGAGAGTGAGATCAAATTGCCATTTTTAAGGTATCCTCTCAAGATTCACTCAGTCAAACATCTGAGAAGGCTATCACGTGAACCAATTTTGAAAGATCACATATCTGAACAATAACTCAGGACAGATAAAAATTCCCTCGCTCCAGAAATAAAACAAATCAAACAAAAGTGGGTTCCTAAGGCTGAAGCGGAACAATTAAAAATGAAACACTCTTCTCAATCAGCCAGCCTAGGATCCCAAATCAAAAAGAAGTTGAAACAATTGCTCACTGTTGATAAGGAAGGACCCATCTGGCGATGGGTACCTAAGCGAAACTAATCTGTTTTGCAGGTCAGTCATGTGTGGCATCTTGATTCGGGTTGCTCGTGACACATGACTGGACAGATTGAACTACTGAGCAACTATTCAGAAAGGTTTGGAGGAAATGTAAGGTTTGGGAATAATGCTTCATCGCCCATACTTGGGATAGGAGATGTCATCTGTGAGAGCGTCACAATCAGAAATGTGTCTTATGTGCAGGGACTGAAGCACAACTTGCTTAGCATCGGCCAATTTTGTGACAATGGGATGGAAGTGAGATTCCATGCTAGGCAATGTTGTGTGATGAATATGGGTGGGACACCATTATTAAGGTGTCAGAGGAAAACCAATCTCTACACCATTGATCTCAAATCGGTACGATCCCCCATATCCATCTGTCTCATGTCCAAAGCATCAGAAGAACAAAGCAGCCTATGGCACAGACGCCTCTCACACTTGAATCTGCCAGCCATCAGTTCGCTCTCCTCGAAGAAGCTAGTGAAAGGATTGCCTGTTCTGAAGAACTCCCCCAACCATCATTGTTCTGCATGTCATTTGGGAAAGATGAGGAGAGCATCACACAAGTCAAAACAATTTCCCTCCTCATCTCGTCCCCTGGAGCTACTTCATATGGATCTGTGTGGTCCGATGCGCGTACATAGCATCAGTGGACGCAAATATACTTTGGTAATTGTGGATGACTACTCACGCTACACATGGACCAAGTTTTTGCGCTCCAAGGACGAAACTGCAAACTTAATCATGACGTTCATCAGGACCATACAGAACTATCTACAGCAGAATGTCAAGATCATCAGAACTGACAACGGGACGGAGTTCAAGAACAAGGAACTGACCGAATTCTACGAAGCTCAGGGGATCACTCAACAATTCTCTGCAGCTAAAACACCACAGCAGAACGGTGTTGTAGAAAGACGGAACATAATGTAACACCCCGGCCCCGTGGGACCCGAGGTAATTACTTCGGACCTCTAGTACTGTCCTCACAAACCGCCACGAGCCTTTACCGCGCACTTTGTCCTCACTCATGCGCGCCCTGAGAAACTTCCCAGGGGGTCACTGTAACACCCCCAAATTTCTCACCCAAAAGTAATACTTTATTCAAAAGAAATATTAACTTTATTCGAAAACATCAGAGTTATGCAGCGGAAAACCAAAAGGGAAATAGGGGCGTTACCGCCACACTCGATTCTCCCTTAACCGAGTGCACAGGCTAAAACAACTTAAACTCCAAAAAATAATTATTCACTAACTAAAGATATTGAAAATGGAATTTCAATGATTTACTAACTATGTTTTCTAGCGGAAGCTCTCTCGAAATCAACCTCAACAGGATCAACTCAGCACCTGTACAAATAAAGTACAGAAAAAAAAAACAAAAGAGAACAAAAATTAGCAACAATGCTAAGTAAGTTCCACCTAACCCCATAAAATAATGAATAATAAAATTTAATGTTTTTGAAAAACATTTAGGAGGAAAATATATTTTTTTTTTAAAAAACAATTTATAAAATCTTCTCATAGCATAATTCACTAGTAAAATAATAGTACCTCAAATATAAGCAAATATTTCCCAACCACAAAAATTACAAAAATACCAAATATACGTAAAACCACCACAAATCGTTACAATAATTCCAAAGCATAAATCAAACACCAAATATCTCAAAATACTTGTAAATGCTGATAATAAAGAGTACTCAACATAATCAAACCAAATCAAATCCAAAAGTAAAACCCACAAATAATTTAACAACTCAATCCAAATATAATCCAATCCAATAATCCAACAATTCCAATCAATCCAATACTTTGATTCACCACAAATCCAATCAAATAATATTCACCTCAAATCCAAATCAAGTCAATCAAATAATCTCAATCACCTCAATCCAATCAAAGTCCAGTTCACCTCAAACCCAATCAAAGCTAGTGAATATCCAAACCAATCAAAGTCCAGTTCACCTCAAACCCAATCAAAGCTAGTGGAAGCCGAACTCCTACCTTAAGTGTGCACACCCCCTAAAAGGGATTCCAAGCCCTTCGGGAAGTAAGAAGCCCGAGTAGTCGGGATTTTTCTACCAACTACACTACAATTAAGCTGGGATACTCCTCTTTTGGGAAGTACCCCTGGTGGATTTAGACTTATAGCCATTACCACTCACCAATACCACATTTATCCGGATGTGGCAAACCGACACCACAGATTTCTCTGGGTGCTCACCAAAAATCACAATTCATTTTCAAAGTTCCAAACCAATATCACAACCTCAACCAAAACGGATACGAAATCCAAACTCCACAAAATAATCCACAATGTAAAATATTAACTCCAACAAATTACTCTCAAATGTGTCATACATTAAAATTTCGCAAAAGAGCCAAAATATAGAATACTTCACAAATAGCTCAAATCTCAAATCTCAATTACAATCCCAACAACAACTCGTATGGTAACTCAAATACTCAAAATATCATCCAATATCAAATACTCAAATTTCAAATATAATTTCTCAATAGCAATCCATAAATAATTCCAATTACTCAAATAAAAATCTCAATCATAACTAATACGTAAATGTAATTGCTAGAAATTTCATCAAATCATCTAATATTTCAAATAAATAATCATAAATAGATTTAAGAGGAAAAGGTATAATTTTGGTTGACGTGAAACTTACCTCAAATCGCGATAAATCATAAATGAAGCTCTTACTTGGAACTTCTCCGAATACACCTTTTCTAAGAATATTAAGATTCTAGAATTAATAATTTACTTCTTAATAAATTAATTAGTACAATATATTTTATTGTCATAATATATTATTCGTATTATTATTACTCTTGTACAGTTCCAGCCTAAACCAAAACAGTTCGGCCTAAGGTTTAATTTATACGGATAAACAGTAGAGTATACGTACTAGTAAAAGATCGTCTTCTTCGACAATGCAACTGGCGGAGCAGGGAAACCGAAGCTTCTTCTCCGGCGGCTACGTAGACTGCAGCTGGTCCTGTCGGCGATGTGGTGAGCCGGCGGCACGGTTCTTCTTCTCCGTACATAGCAATGAAACGACGCAGGGCCGGGCGGACGTCGGTGATCTGCTCTCTCCCGGCGCAGCTCATTTGTTCTCTCCGGCAGCGGCTCCTCTTCCTTTCCAGCATGGGAACTTGATCAGCAGCGGAACTCCAGCGTTATAATCTTTCTCCGGCAACGCTTCCTCCTCTTCTAGCGACGCCGGCTTTGGCTTCACAGAATCATAGGGCTTCTACGTGCGAAATCCTCCCTCGACCACGCTATTTATATACATACGCGGAAGATTCTAGACTTGCCGATTCATAAGTTAAAAATCTTATTCATTAATTATTATCCTTATTTGATTCAGCCGTTGCTTGGAAGCTTAATTGAGGAGTATGTCCGTTTGTTTACCTTATGTTGAATAGTCAACCTTTAGTATTAATTTAGTATGTACGTTGGTGTTTCCATTATTATGAATTCATCTTTCTCATATATTACTATTCATTTATTTTATTCCATTTTCTCATATTAAGTTTTATATTTATCGGATACATTATATCTGCTTTAAATTTAACCAGTAAGGTACATCTATTTTATCCTTATTTATTTTTATTATATTTTTATTTTAAATTTTCGAGGTGTCACAGTCACCCATCCCAAGACTACTCCCGTGTGAGCACGCTTAACTTTGGAGTTCTTGGGTAATGAGCTCCCTTAAAAGGAGATGCACCTCTGTTTGTATGAGTAGTACTATTAATCCGTTTATATTAAATCTCAAGTGTTACACAGAACCTTGGTGGAAGCAGCCAGAACCATGCTGATACAGTCAAAGCTTCCTCACTTCATGAGGGCGGAAGCTATCAACACGGCTTGCTTCACACAGAACAGGACGGTGATCCACAAAAGATTTGACAAGACGCCCTATGAGATTGTGTTCAAGCGGCTCCCTACCATTGTCTTCTTCCGCGTCTTCGGTTGTAAATGCTACATTATGAACGACAGGGATGCTAGGGGGAAGCTTGATCCAAAAGCAAATGAAGGGATATTCATTGGATATTCTATCAATTCCAAGGCGTACAGAGTATACTTGAAGGACAGAAGAACCGTCATGGAGAGCATCAATGTGAGCTTCTATGAAATGGCGGACTTGGCTTCTGAACATTTTCATTCTGAACCATCAATCTCTGCAAACAATGAAACTCCATCATCATCTGGAGTAGGAGGGCAGGGAGGTGAGACAAGATCTGATGAGCACGTGGTTCTGGATTCTCTCTTTGAGCACTTTTACAGCCAACCACGTGCTGCAACAACTACAAATGCTATAATCACTCAGAACCCCCTGTTACCTGCTCCAACTACTGAAGTAATAAATGCTCCTACTCAGAATGATGATGAGCACACAGATAATGAGGCTGAACATGAACCAACCACTTCTGCTAATGATCAACCTGAGGAAGCTGCAATGCAAGAAACCCCAGAAGCACAACTAGAGCAAGAATATTCTGACCCTGATCATCCAATCATAACTCCACAGCCTCTACAGCACGAGAGAAAGTGGACAGGGGCACATCCGCCAGAGCTGATAATTGGAGATCCATCTCAAGGAGTCAGAACCAGAACGACATCAGTCAATGAATGCTTATACCCATGTTTTCTGAGTCAGAAAGAACCAACAAAGATGACTGACGCATTGGCTGATCCGGACTGGGTGATTGCAATGCAGGAAGAAATGAACCAGTTTGAAAGATTGAAAGTGTGGACCCTGGTGCCAAGGCCGTACAAGAAAACCATTATCGGCACCAAGTGGGTCTTCAAAAATAAGAAAGACGAGGACGGCGTGATCGTGAGGAACAAGGCCCGCCTGGTTGCAAAAGGTTACAATCAACAAGAAGGAATCGACTACGATGAAACCTTTGCACCAGTGGCACGAATTGAAGCAATCGGATTATTCCTTGCTTATGCTGCACACAAGAGCTTCACAGTGTATCAAATGGATGTAAAGACGGCATTTCTGAATGGAGATCTGAAAGAAGAAGTCTACGTTGCACAACTTGACGGCTTTGTTGATCCTGAACGCCCCAATCATGTATATAAGCTGAGGAAAGCCCTGTATGGTTTGAAACAGGCACCGAGAGCCTGGTACGAAGCACTGTCAGATTTTCTTGTAGAATCAGGCTTTTCAAAAGGGAAAGATAGATCCAACTCTCTTCATCAAAAGACACAAGGGTGACATCATGCTGATACAAATTTATGTGGACGACATCATCTTTGCATCATCGAATCCAAATTTCTGCAAGAAGTTCAGCAACCTGATGCGCACCAAGTTCGAGATGAGTATGATGGGAGAGTTAAACTTCTTTCTAGGGCTTCAGATCAAGCAAGTGCCAGACGGAATCTTCATAAATCAGTCCAAGTACATCCACGATATGCTAAAACGCTTCAAAATGGACAGCAAGTCAACGATGAAAACCCCTATGTCTCCCTCCCAGAAGCTCGACTCTGACCCTTCTGGGAAACCAGTCGATGCTACCAATTATCGGGCTATCATCGGTTCCTTGCTGTACCTTACATCTAGCAGACCAGATGTTGTCTTTGCAACCTGCCTATGCGCCCGTTTTCAAGCAAATCCGAAGGAATCACATCTGAATGCTGTTAAAAGAATACTGAGATATCTCAAAGGAACAGTCAATCTGGGCCTTTGGTATCCTAAAGAATCAGGGTTTGACCTTGTTGGATACTCAGATGCTGATTTCGCGGGTTGCAAATTGGACAGAAAGAGTACATCTGGTGGTGCTCAATTCCTTGGTGATAAATTGGTGTGCTGGTCCTCCAAAAAGCAGAATTGTGTGTCCACTTCTACGGCTGAGGCAGAATATGTCGCGGCTGCTAGCTGTTGCTCACAGATGTTATGGATGAGGACCCAGCTGAAAGATTACGGGTTCACATTCTCACACATCCCGATCTACAGTGATTCTCAGAGTGCAATCGCCATCACGTGCAATCCGGTCCATCATTCCCGGACAAAGCATATTGACCTCAGATATCATTTTATAAAGGATCACGTTGAGAAAGGCACCGTGGACATGTACTTTGTGTCTACGGAATTGCAACTGGCTGATATCTTCACAAAGGCCCTGGATGAAAAGAGATTCAATTTCCTGGTCTCTAAGCTGGGAATGCTGAACCTGAACGACTGAGTAACATCTGAACCGTGTGTGTGCGTGTGCTTTCATATTTTCACTTTAAACATTTTTCAAAATTTGCATTCTTTTTACTCTACTTTTTCATGCATCTCATTCATTTTTATGCATCGCATGTTTTCTTTTCTTTTCATGCATCATCTTTTTAAATGCATAAATTGAGGGGGAGCTTTTCTAAATTGTGTATAAATTGAGGGGGAGTTTGCTAAAATTTTAATTCTGAAAAGAAAGCAAGTGTTGAGGGGGAGCAATTTTAAATTGAAATCAGACAGATTTGGACCCGTTAAATTTTGAATTCCCCCGGGTCTATTTAAAACACCAAAATGCGCAACTCCTCTCCCATTCCACTTGCGCGAAACTCTCCAACTCTCCAGAGCTCCAAATCTCCCAACTTCCTCTCTCTCGTTTTCGCTCATCGGTAAAAACCTTCGTATATCCTTCGATTATTCTCTTTGTTCTTCCTCAATAATAATGATTAACAAGTTCAGTGATGAAGACGGTGAACAGGAAATGAGTGCGCGAAACCCCCCTTGCGCGATTTGTCGACCCCTTGCGCGAAATCTAGGCTGCGCGATTCGCACGCCTTGTGCGATCTCAGAAGGGTTGCGCAATCGTACCTCTTGCGCAAAACCCCTTTGATAGATCCTTGGGGTTGCGCGATTCGACCCACTGAGCGAACAGGATTTGCGCGATCTGAAAACCTTGCGCGAAGAAAGGGGCTTGCGCGAACTTACTTGGGTTGCGCGATCAGGCCTTGCGCTATTGTCCTTGCGCGATCCACATAGGGTGCGCGATTCACCCTTCTTGCGCAATCCTTAGCCAAATTTCTCTTGGGCTGCGCGAACTTAACCCAGCCCAGCCCAATTCGAAATCCGAAGTGGAAACTCTCAAGATGGGCCAAAATAAAACAAGTCCCTGGCCCAATATCAAACAACATCCTTAATCTTTTTAATTGGGCCTCACCTTTCATAAAAAAAAAACACAAAAAAAAATAAAAAAATAAAGGGCCCAAATTGAACAGAAATGATGGACTTAGCCATTTTTGATCATATGCTCTAATCTCTTTATCATTTTCAGACTGAAATGGCTGCCAATACTCCAATCAATATGATCTACGCTAGGGAACAATGGATCCCGATCAAGGAAAACAACTCCCAGTTGGACCCAGACGTGTTCTCATGTCAAGACAATGTGGTCGTCTCTATTCTGAAAGGCCACAAACTGTGGAAGGCCCTGAGCGAAAACGCTGAAGTCCCTCAGGTGTATCTCCAACAATTCTGGGGAACACTTGACAAGGACGTAGATGAGAATGGCAGACCAATTGATGACGTACTAGCTGCCACGATCTGCAACACTAAAGTCACAATCACAAAGGAGCTGGTCCAACAAGTACTACAAATCCCGGAGGAGGAACACTATGAAGCGTTGGCCTCGGAAGCAGAAATATTTGAAGGCATGATCAAGCTAGGCCACGCTGAGCCCCTCCGACTGATGTCTGCTATCAAACCAGGACGGCTACCCAGACCATGGAGGACACTATTGACCACTCTGAACAAGTGCTGCACTTCCAAGCACAGTGGCTTTGACAAATGCAGTGGCTACCTCATCTACATCTTCCACGGCATCGCTTTCATGAAGAACTATGACTTCGCATCACTTATCTGGGGCGACATTCTAGAGATGAGAAGAAGGAAATCTGAAACTGACCTGATCAAACATCTACCATATATGAGATGGTTCTCACTGCTGGTGCGACACTTCTGCAGAACAACTCCTACAATTCAAAGACGCAAATCATCTGAGAATGTCAGCACTCCAGCCCTACAATATCTGAAGAAAATGCCAGAGGTACGCACCCTGGTACCTTTAGCTATTCATGTTCCTCTCCTCCTGTTAGCTGGTCGCAATGATCCACATGTCATACGCTACAGTGAGGAGAACAACATCATACTCCCTATGGCTCAGATAAACCCCCCTGAGCCTACCCAGGGGAGTCAGCCGAGAGTAAGTGAGGGTCCTGAGAGTCAACCCAGCCACAGAGACCAGTGGCTAGCTGGCCCCATGATGATCAGACTATGTCTGCTGAGGGCCACACCCGTGCTGAAGAGACTTCCTATGATTCGCCAAGCGTAGCCATAACTTACGACGCTGACGATGAGGGCTCTGGGAGCAAGGCTGAGAAGAACAACGACGATGACGATGATGAGGATGATGACAACGCCAATGCAAAGGGCAAGAAAGTCGAGAAAGCCCCCGCTAAGAAAGGACCTCTCATTATCAGGCTTTCTCGGGCTACAACACAAGAGCAGTCTCACCAAATCAAGGACATTCAAGGAAACATCATCAGTGAGACTCGCTCCAAGGTACGTCATGACAACCCCTCCTCATCATCAATTCCTATGCAAAGAGTGCAAACAGCAAGCAACTTGGCTGAAGAAATAGCCCTGTATGACAGTTGCTCCGACCTAGACACTATAAACCGGGCTAACCCCTTAGGAGCAGAAACTGATATTTTCAGTTTCCGGGTAGAAGACGCAGCATCTAGCCCAACTGCGCATGCACAAGCCTCACCCGACCACTCTGCTGCCTCCCAACAGGTAGTAGTTTCACAAATAGGGGACATCATACCCACCTCACTGCCTCCTTACGACGCAGTTGAGGACATTCCTTGTGGTCTTCCGCCCCAGACCACTACCCCTCCTTCAACCACATTGAGTCTAAGTTCCACCTTCCCAACATTTTCCATTTTTTCTAGGACACATACACTGCTCACACCACTGCACACAACAGGTGCACCTTACCTGTCCTCAACGATCAGAGATACGTCAATGATGATCGGAAGTCCTGCTGCACAACAGATACCTCCATCATTATCTGCAGGCCACACATCGGTAATTTTCACTGATGTTGTGACAACGGTTACTACCCCTGTAACCGGAAACCCTGACCCTACCGACCTTTCAGTCATTCTGCAGCGTTTCAGGACCACCCTGGCGCTGCTTAACGACATCATCCATGTAATACCCAAGATTAATTTAAGAGGATTAATAGTACTACTCATACCAACAAGGTGCATCTCCTTTTAAGGTAGCTCATTAGCCAAGAACTCCAAAGTTAAGCGTGCTTGCACGGGAGTAGTCTTGGGATGGGTGACCCCCTGGGAAGTTTCTCAAGGCGCGCACGAGTGAGGACAAAGTGCGCGTAAAAGGCTAGTGGCGGTTTGTGAGGACAGTACTATTGGTCCGGAGTAACTACCTCGGGTCCCACGGGGCCGGGGTGTTACAGGTGGTATCAGAGAAACCCTGCGACAGTGTGCTGACCCGTTGGATATCGGGCAGACACTTAGCAGGGGAAAAGATTCTGGGGTTTGATTGAGATTGGTTTAAGGGCGCAACGAGGACGTTGCGATCCTAAGTGGGGGTGATTGTAATACCCAAGATTAATTTAAGAGGATTAATAGTACTACTCATACCAACAAGGTGCATCTCCTTTTAAGGTAGCTCATTAGCCAAGAACTCCAAAGTCAAGCGTGCTTGCACGGGAGTAGTCTTGGGATGGGTGACCCCCTGGGAAGTTTCTCAGGGCGCGCACGAGTGAGGACAAAGTGCGCGTAAAAGGCTAGTGGCGGTTTGTGAGGACAGTACTATTGGTCCGGAGTAACTACCTCGGGTCCCACGGGGCCGGGGTGTTACAATCCAACCCCAACCATCATCCTCACATACCCAACAAACCCAACCACTTCCTCTCTTACCTACCCAACAAATCTCTGAACCTTCCACAACCCTACCTCACTCACCTACTGCTTCAAGGGGAACCCAGGATACAGAACTAGTGTCCTCCCCTACTTCGACCACACCTTTTCCTGACCCAAAAACTCTACCATTCGAGGTACTCGAAAACCTTATGCTAGATCAACTACTAGCTACTGAAGAAGGCAACCTAACCCAGAAACAAAAAGCCCTTCTTCGGATCCTTAAGCCTGACAGCTCATGCCGTGATAGTCTCCGTGGTCACAAACGTTCGCATGAGGACCCCGATGATTCGGATCCTCATGAGGGGGAGAACAAGAGGCAACGGACACTTGAGCGTGATGCGTCAACCAGCCAACCTTCTACGCAATCCAACCAACCTGAATCCTCGAACAATCAGCCCCCACCATCCACTCAATACAAAAGCCAAACAACCAATCCACCCATATCTAGCCCGGTCGAGCTAGAAACAACACTCCTAGGCTCAACTTTCATAGATGTAGACCAAGGATGGAGTGGAAGTCCTGAGGTTGCTACATCGAGTACACCATTTTATTCAGGCCATCAGAAAGAACCTAGTTCTAATATGATGATAACGGGCAATCCTGAGGATCCCGGTGTTTCACATGACAGGTCGCCTTCGACACAACAACAAGATCACTCTAAACCCTCTGGTAATCAAATACAAGATGAACTAGAAGACCTTCTAGTTCATGATCAGTGGCCTCGCAAGTGGACAGAGTGGGATGATCTTAGAGTGGAAGCGGAATAGTACGAAATGTGTCGAAGCTGGCAGCTCAGAGAATTTCTCAACAAATATCATGCACAAATGATTGGACTCGATGAAGATGAACTCAAGGAAGGGGAGAATCATAAAGAAAATCCCAAGGCACCAGAACGAGCTAAAGAAAAATGGGAAATTGTTAGAATCAAAGCCCCCTTCCTAGAAGAAATCTGAGAGAAAATTTGGCGACAACCAGAGAAAATCAAGAAGTTCAGTGAATTAAAGATGCGAGGAATCAATCACTTGAAAGGAAAATACCGAGGAGGAAATCTATACATGCTAGGACACAGGTCCACAGGGGAACGAAGACAAGTTCTAAATCATAATCTTGCAACAAGTGGATGTCCTATATCAAAAATCCTGGAGATCACAGAAGATTACTTGGAGACGATTAAGTTTCTGATCTTTCGTCTACGACGTACTGATGACTCAGAGTTCACCTGTCAAGAGAATGACTTCTTCCTACTACACATGGATGACATTTATCAAATGTTCATGAGATGCAGGGAGCTCCCAGTTCACAAAGACAGACTTGCTAGAGAAGGTTTCGAGGCCATAAAAAGATTCATGACAAGACAAGTTCGGTTCTACGCCTCCCATGATCTCCAGATGACTCTAGAGCACAATTATTCAAAGGCAAATCTTACACGACCGGACTTGGATAGACCTGGGCTTGAATCCTTTACAGCATATTATACATTTGACAAGCCCATCTCAGTCATCTATCTGAATCACAAAGAAGAGAAGCGCCTGATGATTGTTGAAGACATTCAAAAATACTGTGACGGGACTCTGAAAATCATCCGGGAACAGCTGCAACCAAGGAAAGAAGAGCTAGATAAAAGACAGTTTGAAGCCTCAAAGGAAGAAATCAAGGAATTGGAAAGAGTTGATAAAATCTTGAAAGCCATTGAGAAACAACTTGACAGAAGAAGGTCACTCAGAAACTACGAGCATGCACTCAATCTCAGAAAGCATTATTATAAAGCTCAGAAGTGAAGAATAAAAGAAGCAAGAACATCTGATCACAAAGGGGGAGATTGTTAGAGATATTTTCATTATATTGTGATCAATGTTACTTATGCTTTTGTAGTTAGTTCAAATAAATAAATAGACTAGCTAGAATAATGAATAGGCCTTTTAAGGCAATTTGTAATAAAGGCTCTCATGCCTTTTTAGGTATGGGCCTCCTAGAAAAAGGAGCCCAAATGATTGTAAAACCTACCTTTCCCGTCAGGCTATATATATGCCTTAAGGGAAAGGCTAGGTTAAGCTTTTCAAATATTCTCATTCCCTATGCCGCAGTGCCTATTTCGGTGATAGAAGTTTTACGCTAAGTTTCATATCATTCTGTAAACTTCTTCATCATTCAATGGAAAGCTTCATTCCCAGATCTGTCTTCCATACATACATATTCTAGACTAGAAAACAGGGACCTAACAGTGATGTAGCCCATCCATGGTTCAAGGCGTAGCCCGAAGAATCGTTAGGATGGAGTTTATCAATGAATCGACTGGGTCAACTCATTGATAAGCTCCAACCGGTTGATTTTTCGGTCGACTGTGTCAACTCCTTGATAATTATATTATTTGTTTATTAGCAATTATTGGACCCTGATATTAAGCTTATACCCAGTTTAATATGTTATATACATTTACAATTGATAATACTTACATAAAAATTTGATCTTCTATTATAAGCATTCTAACAAAAAACAAAATAAATTAATATATTTTAGATGAGCAACGAACAATCGACCTCGTCTCCCCGCCCGTACTATGCGCCCATGACCGAAGCGGAGCGCAACAACGAAAGAGCTGTTTGGGTGACCCCTGCAGAAGTTGCTTTGTAAGTTGTTATGAACAAACCTTATTTTCAATAATTTTATATAATGTTAAATAATCTAACCAAATCTTATATAAATAAATACTATTAATTTTTTTAAGTGACAAAGAAGTGTTCGAAGGCATCAAAAACATAATCGGAGAACACTTTCTTGGCACTTGGGCCGCGTACTCGGATGTTGACCCCAAGGTCCGCGAACTATGGTGGAACCTGTTCAAGGTAAAAATAAATGAATGTTCCCTCCCTAATTGTATTGGCGTAATATATACCTAGTGATTAATTAATCCAATTTGTTTTAATAAAGGCTCGCTATCGTTGGACTCACGCAAACGGTGCCGATATTCTTAGAGCCTACAATGCTAGGATTTCGGCCTGGCTTCGCGCCACTTTTAAGTGTGCCCGAAAAAGTGCGAAAAAGCCTAAATGGGTTTCGGATGAAGTGTGGTCCAACCTTTGTCTCCACTGGTCTTCTGATCCGAAATTCTTGGCCAGAAGTGAATCCGGTAAGAAAAAACGGATGTCCGAGAATGCCTTGGAGACGCAGTGGCACGGGGGTCGCAAATCTCAGAATGCCCATAAAGAAACTCTTGTAAGTGCTATTAAAAAAACCTTACACCATCACAATCCTTCATTATAAAAAATTTACTTAAGTCTTTTTCACACCATTTAGGCTGGTCCTGAGAAGAAGATGGTTGGAATTCTCCGGCTCGTCAAGCATTGCTGGACGAAGCACGGCAAGGAGTCGGAAGCCGATCTGCCACCCCGCCTCGCTGACTTCGAAGTATGTAACATCATATTTTGTTATTTAGTAACATTTCAAATCTAAGTATGTAACATTTAAAAAAATATTTTTTTAAATGCAGATGAAGTACAACGAATCCGTTGACAGGCAGCGTGCGGCGCGAGGCTTGACCCAAGAGGACGACCTCGATTCCGATGCGGATGATGAGGCGGCCATTGAGGCGGCCGGGGTTTACAAGGGCCGGGTTCCGTGCTTGGGGGCCGAGGGGCAACGGATTTTGTATGATCGAAGCACCGACGCTTCCTCTTCTCGGTCAAGGCGGGGAGAAGATCCTCGTATTGCTACAATGCAGCGTGAACTGGAGGAGCACGAACGGCGATGGGAGGAGCAGCGGAAAGCAGATGAGGCCACAAAAGCCCGGCTGGAGGAGATGGAACGGTTCATGCGTGCCGGATTCCAGCCTCCGCACCAGCCTTTTTCTCCCCCGTACGTATTCCACCCTGAGCAAACTCCTCAAGTTCCGCACATGGGCAGTATGGGTTTTTCTCCAACTCCGGATACGGTGTCACGCCTACGATGGGTCCGAATTTCGGATCTATCTCCCTCGATTTTTTGAGGTCATCCGGAGGAGGTAGTGGTCCACCGAGCCATTGACCCCGAGGAGCACCCTGAGGAGGACCCCGAGGAGGAACCCGACCCGAAGACCCCGTGCAACAGCCCGAAGACCCCCCCATGAACCCAGAAGAGTTTCTTATTGATGATGATGATGATGATGCTGAAGATCCTAATTTTTATCATAATGGAGTCCGAAGATGAACGGACATGTAATGATACATTTAACGTTTAGTATTTCGTATTACATTGAAAAGTTAGTCATAAATATCTATTTAGTTTGTTGTACGTGTTTTTTTTAATGTTTTATTTTTGCTTTACTGTCGTTTAAAATGTAATTATTTCTTTAAAAAAATTAGAATAATATTTTTAATAAAGAAAATTTTAAAGATAATTGTTAATATTTTTTGAAATAAAATAATTTTATAAATAAATTATATTATTATTTTAATATAAGTTTATTATAAATAAAATTATATATGTAATATGTAAAAACATCTGTTTTAAAAAACCCGAGTTTTTTTTAAAAATAAATTAAATTAGTCACGGCCATAATCCGTGACTAAAGATTTTTTTAAAAAAATAAATTAAACTAGTCACGGCTACATGTCCGTGACTAATTAAAATTTTCAACACAGGATAGCACAACCGCGGGCGGGCTTATGAAAATTTTGAAAAATTCAAAACTTAGTCACGGCTGAAACCGTGACTAAGATGGCGGATTTTTTAAAAACCGGATTTAATTAGTCACGGATTAGGCCGTGACTAATATTTAAAAAAAAAAGAATTTAAAAGTCACGACTGTGGGCCGTGACTAACACGTCGGAATAGGTTCTTCGGCGTAAAAGTAGTCACGGCCAACGACCGTGACTAGTCCGTGACTACAATTAGTCACGGCCAAGTGGCGGTGACTGCATTTAGTCACGCCAAATAAGACACGGATTTAGTCACGGCTGATGACCGTGACTAACCTTTTTAGTCACGGAATTTTTACACTGCAGTCCGTGACTAAATCTGTGACTACGCCCGTGTTTTTTTGTAGTGTTTGGTAGCATGAAAATCGACTGATTTGGCTGATTATGCTGAAATTTCTGAAGTTCTGGCTGAAGTGGCTGTATTGGCTGATTCTCTTGATTTAAGAAAAAACTATTTTTAAAATATATTTTATTAATAATATAAAGAAAAAATTATATGTAAAAAAGCTAAAATGATCATATACAATAACTTCAGCCAATACAGCCAGAAAAGTAACTTCAACCTTACTTTTTCTGCTTATTACACAATTCAGCGCGCGAAAGCAAAAGTTACGTGTTTGGTGAAAAAGCTGGCTGATAAGCCTGATAAGCCGAAAAAAAGTGTTGTCAAACGGTACCTAAATGTTCATTATATGAATTCCTAGTATATATAAGTAACCAACTTAAGTATGCTTTTATATGGGTAATAATTAATTAATTGAATGGAGAAAATAGCACCAGGATAAGTATCATATATGTAAGCTAGTACTATAACTAGTTGAGAAATAAAAACTTGTTAGCGGAGAATCATTGCAATTTTAATCTTGTAATTTTTGGTTGTGCCGTTATTTGGGCTGAGTTGGAAAAAATAATAAATCTTCAATTTAATGACTAATAGATATGAACCATTTGGTCCTGTAACTAATAAATCTATGCAATTTAATGACTTTTCCACCAACTTTTTCAATGATTTTACAGCCTGAAAGTGGAATTTCTGGTGAAAAAGTCCTTAAACTGCAAAGAATTGTTGGTTAGAGACTAAATCTGCAATCGAGTAAAGTTACAAAACTAATTAATAACATGTACAACTGAAATTAACTGAAATTAAAGTTAAAATTGTAATTCTCATATTACTAACAACTTTCTCAAAACACATACATCACGAAAAGAATACCAAATAATAAAAAAACAGAAGTAAGTTCTTAAAGTGATAAAGAAAACTTTATGAACTAAAAGATCACCTCCATTTCCTCTCAAAAAAAAAAAGATCACCTCCATTAAGCCAAAGAATAAGAGGCTTGGTGTCAGGACTGTCAACAGATTCAACAAAGTAATAGAAAAGGCTTCTGCCATTCCTTTTGTCCACATTCACATAGCCTCCAATCCCTCCATATTGCTTGAAACTTGATGGAGGCTGCCCGGGAAGGCCGCCCAGAATCAGATCTTCTTCTTTTGTTCTTCTCTCCACTTCTGAAAAGGATTCCATATCTTCATCGCCTTCCTCTACATCTGTAAAATTTGCCTCTGCCCATGGCTTAGAATTCTCAAAGAAGTGTTGAGGATACATTTTAGCATGCTGCAATGACATTAGCATCCGGACTTGATCTCTTTTATTTTCACCATGTCCGAATTCAAAGAGTGTTACTATGACAAGGATAATTGATAATACATGTAGTTTTGTGAATAATGAGTCTTGTTGTTTCTTCTCCATGGATGAATTGTTAAAGAAATATGATAGTATGAGTCCTTGGAGTGACAGCTCTTCTCTAATAGTACAAAAGCTCCGCCACTTAGAGTGGCGGCTCTTAGGCCCAGTAGTTACCACACCAGTTTATTCAACTGAAAAACACACACAAAAACTTGCTCAATATTGTACAATCAACTCAAAACATCAAACAACTGCTATTTATAATCAATATAGAGCACTAAAACACAAAATATATCCGAAACACACAACGAGTCTATGAATTACATTTGATCACAATACTAGAAATATCACATAAAATTGTTAATAAATCCAATGTTTTAAAAAATAATTCGATCAGCTAGTTCATGTTTATAACAATAATGTAAAATACAAATATCACAATTCAACGTGATCATCATCATAAACCTCATGTGGATGTGCTTGTGCCTAAGGTCGGGGGCGTGTACGCTAATTACGAGGCTGAAGAATCAATCCATCACGTCGTAGTGCATGAGAAGACCATGCTGTGAATGTAGATGTTGTGGAATACTGAGAAGCGGACACATATCCATGGATAGTATGCAAAGCCCATGTCTGTAATGGTTATTAGTGATATAACATGAATAAATAAATAAATAAATAAATAAATAAATAAATAAATAAATAAATAAATAAATAAATAAATAAATAAATAAATAAATAAATAAATAAATAAATAAATAAATAAATAAATAAATAAATAAATAAATAAATAAATAAATAAATAAATAAATAAATAAATAAATAAATAAATAAATAAATAAATAAATAAATAAATAAATAAATAAATAAATAAATAAATAAATAAATAAATAAATAAATAAATAAATAAATAAATAAATAAATAAATAAATAAATAAATAAATAAATAAATAAATAAATAAATAAATAAATAAATAAATAAATAAATAAATAAATAAATAAATAAATAAATAAATAAATAAATAAATAAAAAAATAAATAAATAAATAAAAAAATAAATAAAAAAATAAATAAAAAAATAAATAAATAAATAAATAAATAAATAAATAAATAAATAAATAAATAAATAAATAAATAAATAAATAAATAAATAAATAAATAAATAAATAAATAAATAAATAAATAAATAAATAAATAAATAAATAAATAAATAAATAAATAAATAAATAAATAAATAAATAAATAAATAAATAAATAAAGTCGTTCATGTGAATATATTGTGTACCGTCAAATGAAGAACGACTGAGCTAGGCTATTAATGACCGGTGGGTAGACGAAAACTGGGAGAGATGAACACATGTGTGATGGTGTGATACCATCTCATGTAATCTGCAGACTGTGGTGTATCCCCCAATCTTTTGGGGTCCTGTCCACTATATATGTCGCTCTGTCATCCCACATGGTGATAGACTGAATATGGTGCATCCCCAATCTTTTGTGTGCTTCCCTCGTTTGTCGATCTTGTGTAAGTCCACAGAAGTATCACAAGGTAAGAGATCACCCTGTTGTAACCTGAACTGTCGTAGTATGCGATTAAGAAAGTGATGCTCTTCTATATCTAAACAAATCAAGGGCACATGTGATCGCCATGTCTTAGTGTGCTCTCGGCCAACAGAGGGCACCTATCATAGAATCTCATGAGTGTATGACATCCATGTCATCTATAATACAAAATATTATGACATCATTGTTTATAAAAATGTAAAACAAAGTAGTTAGAGTTAATGGTATACAGGGTAATACCTGATCATCACACATGCCATTTAATGCATCTCGATAGTACCTTAACTCGGTAGCGGATGACGTGCGACTGACATCAACAAAATGCCATCTGACACACAGTAATTTACAAGAATATTAAATGGATTCCAGTACGGCATACGTAAAATAAAATAAATATTAAACAAAATTCATAAACATACCTACAACCTAAAGGATACTCACCATGAACATGTTGTGGTCCAAGTACAGATCGATCATGCAGATCCAAAGCATCATGAAGAGGACCACCATCTATCTCATAATATCGTAGTATGTCAAATCTACCAATATGAATGTGCTCCCACGACCATAGCTATATGAGCAATAAAAACCACCCATCACGCCACCGCAACAATGGCAACCTTCCCTCGACACAACTGCCGATATAGGTATTCTAAGGTCACATTTCCCCAACTATATAGCACTGCTACACATCAAAAGTCTCCTGAAGGGGTAATAAAGAACTTGCACCTCATTACCTCTCTTGACCGCAAATGTAAAGGCTCCCATGAGCATCAATATGTAGGCTGTCGTGTACTGCTGCACAACAACGTCATCAGCATCAGCGGGTAAAGCATAAAAATGTGGTCTCAACCAAGGCATCCTCAAGGTGGACCCCCCGAATATCTGCCCCAGGTTGTGGTCGTACTCCCAGCAATCTCTGTGCCTGGCACAAGCAATCAGCACAAACGCTCCCGACATCAAGCACAAGCACAGCCACATGAGCTTTATGATGATGATCACGTTGACTTGTGATATTTGTACTTTACATCATTGTGTTAAACATGAACTAGCTGATCGAATTATTTTTTGAAACATTGGATTTATTATCAACTTTATGTAATATTTCTAGTATTGTGATCCAATGTAGTTCATTGACACGTTTTGTGTGTCAGGTATGTTTTGTTTTTTAGTGCACTATATTGACTATAAATAGCAGGTTTTTGTGTTTTTTTCGGTTGAATAAGTTGGCGTTTTACTGCAAGAGAAGAACCATCACTCCAAATGAAGTTTTTGTACTGTAAGAGAAGAGTCGTCACTTGAAGTGGCGGCTTTTGTACTATTATAGAAGCGCCACCACTTCGAGTGGGGGCTTTCCTTAACCATAATTAACTCTAGCAGTATTTTAAAAATTATTTATTTAATTAGCATTGTTTCAGGAAAAAACTCATAATTACAGATAATTTTTCATACATTATGGCACATTCTTAAATTGTAAATCACTATACACATACACTATAGTGAATTTTGAGAAAGCATGGGTGGGCTCCACAGGGACGCACAAAAGGGGAATAAAAATTAACTAAATTCAGCGATTAAAAAAAGAAAATAAAATAAAAAACAATTGTGCGAGATGAATGGTTGAGATGATTTGAAATTAAACTAATGCGAATGAACAATTAAATAAAAGTTTGGTTTTCTCTCTAATTAACGACGAAGGGAACAGGGATTGATTCTGGGGTAACCAAATTTCTGGCAGATCAGGCCTAATTACATGAATTTAATTTAATTGAATCTAGCTAATCATTACTAAGTTCTTACCGCTCTCGCAGCGTAGAGTACAATAATTTAGGAGACCACGCTAATCTCTCATGCGACAGGAATCCTAAATTATTGTCAAGACGAGCGAGCTTACGGCCCCTTAATCGCTACTAATCTTTTAGTGAACGATTAAGTGTGGGTGAATGTGTCCTAGAACAAATTAGATCTCTCTTAATTCATTCTACGTAGGGTGCAATTGTAATTCTAGCTGCAGTCTAGGTTATAAGAGATATCAATTAAATTACTCAAACACAAAGAAAACGACATTCATGCAATAAACCATCAATATTCTAGCCATACATGCATCATGATCAACCCCATCATCAATCCCAAATCCCTAATTAAACTACTCAAAATTGTAATTCTAGTTGCAGTCTAGGTTACAAGAGATATCAATTAAATTACTCAAACACAAAGTAATAGACATTCATGCAATTAAACCATCAAGAATCTAGCCATACATCATGATCAACCCCTTCATCAACCCCAAATCCCTAATTAAACTACTCACAATTCATAATTGAAGAATCAACAGAATTAGGATGAATAGAAATAATTGTCATTAATTAAAAAGATGAACTTACAAATAATCTCAGGGTCTTAGAGTAAACAATGATAAAAACGCAAGTAATTTCGTCCATGGGCCTCTCCGTAATGTTCGTAACTCTTAAACAGGAGAAGGGAGACCTTATTTATAGAAAACAGATTAGTTTGGGCTGAACTGGGACTAAAACGGGGCTGAAATCCGCGTTTCGGGTGCACGCACGATCGTGCGACCCCTTCCATGCACAATCGTGCGTGGCTGGCAGTAGCCTCCTTGCTTTCTCACCTCGGACGCACGATCGTGCGTTCCCCTACGCACGCCGTGCATCAAACTCCTTGCTTCGGGTGCACGCACGATCGTGCGTCCCCTTCTCAAGCTTTGCGTCTTTCGTTAGTTTCTAACATACACAAGGAATCTGTCGCTCTAGGCGATTCCTTTGCTTCAGCGTTGGCGCTTTGTTTTATTAATTTTGCAGGTATAGCTTTTGTTTCGGCTGTGTGGGTTACTAGAAATATACCGCAGTGTTGCAGTGATTCTGTCGAGTGAGTCACGCACAATCCGGACGGGTTATGGTCAAGACGGAGATAGAGGAGATGGTCAACAAATGTGATAACATGGTTCTCGAGGGTGCTGAGGATGATTTGGTTCTGGACGAGGAGGTAGCGGGCGAGGAAGAGGCTTTGAACAGGAGCCTACGGGAGAAAGAAGATGAAGAGATGTTGATTCGTCCCCCTCCCAAACCGCCGCAATGGAAGAATTGTGCGACCTACATGTTGTTTTACGACTATTTCTATTTCTGTTTTACTAAGTTTGTGTTTTTACTTCGAACTACATGTTATTTTGTCTATTATGTACGCTTATTTTTGTCAGACTCTTGCATTAGGTTGGAGCGATGAGGGGTTTAGTCTAACCATGTTAGGCTCATTTAGATCCATTACAGGATCAGTGAGTCATATTGAATTTTTCTGGGTGATTGACTCTAAGGCTGGTTCGAGGGTCTATGGTTGGAAGTGGTCCTTTTATCTTCTTATTCCCTGGCTGTATGCTTTGATATCAATTTAAGCCGCCTTGTTCCGGACAAAAAACATATGTTTTAACAATATTATTCAATCAAATGAAACTATTTAGTTTTTGAATGACAGACAAAAAATGAGAAGAAACTGCTATGATCGATGAATGACAAAAACGAAGAGTATCATAAATTACTGAATTGAAAAATAAAAAAGTTTATAAAATGATAGACGTAAGAAAATATGTCCCTATAGGGGTTAAGATTAAATCATACTCCGTATTTAATTATTTAGAATCCAGGATATGTGCGCTTAATGATTTCACAGAGACTGATTTTCTCATCTAATTAGTGGATGTCTTATTGACTTATCCCATGGCTAATTTTTCAAAGATTCTCGGTAGTGCTCCACATTGACATAATCTTCTTTTCTTTTCTTGTTTTTTTCGATGATGCTAGAAACTCTACTCATTGTTTAATAGTGTATTAGATGAATCGAGTCTCATGGTTATAATAGGCAAAGGACAATAATTACTTGAAATAATGATATGATAGGAATGTTTATAATTTTAGTGACTTTAATTGAGTGACCATTATATGAAATTTATTAAAAGTAGTTGCTCTAAATAGAACTATAACATAGATAAAAAGTCAAATTAAGACTTGATATGTTTTATTCCTAATATAGGTGGGAGTAGCACTTATTGAAGACAAGATGCGGAGGTCGCTCCTACGGTGATTTCGTCATGTGCATAGGAGACCGAGTGATGCACCTGTCAGACGAGTTGAGATGTGTGGAGAAGTGGCAAGGAAGAGCGGGAGAGGAAGGCCCAAACAGACGTGGGTTAGTGGAGTCCGAAGTGATATGCTTCTTGTTGGGTTGGATGAGGGTATGGCTTTGGAGAGAGCAAAGTGGAAGGCGGGGGTATTCGTGTGGATGAGTGATCTCGTATTATCTTTTCCCCTCATCTTTTTTTCATGTTTTTATTTCTTGTTTTTTATCCTTTTATCCTTATATATATAATGATTTTTTTATCCTTTTTATTTTATCATTTTTAGGTATATTCATCTCTTTTTACATTATCTTTTTTATCTTTATTTTGTTTCTTTTCCTTTTGGTGGTGATATCATGCATCGATTCATGTTAGCTGACCCCAATATCTTTTGGGACTAAGCCTTGGATGTTGTTGTTGTTGTTGTTGTATAGGAGTCATTCGTTCATATTGTTAAGATCCGAGATTCCATCCTAAAAGGTCAATCCTGTTAGGATGAATAGCTCACATCTTAATATAGTAATCTATGACTTCTTAATTTTACCGGTGTGTGACTTTAACACTCCTCCTCGCGATCATTTACTTCGTTTGAATCGTGTAGTCATTCATTTTTTTCATGAGTTAGTCATTGTCATTTTTTAATAATAATCATCCTCATTTTTCATAAGGGGCCCACCCCGCGTTTATGGAGATGACAATTGCATATATAAAAACATGATAGTCATTGAAAAAGTCAAACGGATTTCCTAATTTTAGGATTTCCTAAATTGTTGCTAACTCCTTTCCTTTTTCTCTAAATTTTAATTGGGTAAGGTCTTGTGTCCCCCCATTTTCTTTTTGCTTTCGCATGTACGTTGTCACTTGTTCTTTCTTACTTCTTACGTTTCTCGATATTTTCCCCACTGATTTTGGTGGTTTGTCTTCTGGGTTAAAAAAAGATACAAAGTATGTCATCTTGATAAATGTAATGTCAAGACAGTGACATTTTCTCAAATCACCGTTCAATAACATAGCAATTATGGCATTTTCAGGTCCAAATGGTGAGAGAAACAGTATGAATGATTTCAAGTGAAATATTAGATGAAATTTCAAAAAAGAAAATAGATTAACGATGGAAGAAAGAAAATAGAGAAGCTTGAAAGGAGAAGGGGAGGAAGATCGAACAAGAAGAGGAGGAAGATCGAGCTTGTCTGGGAAAGTAGCAGAGGCAAACTTTGCAGAATAAGCATCCTTTAGCGCAAGCTTCGCAAGTCGCGAACGGAAGAATAGTGGCTTTAATTTGCAAGGCAATTTTGGTATTCCACCTATATTTTAATCCTATGCCGGTATTACACGGAAAAGTGATAGTCCTACGAAGGAATTTTTCATAACTTTTTTTAGTCCTATTTAATTAGGTATATCTCTCCTTTTATAATCATGATTGTAATCAATTATACGAAGTATTCTATTCTACATTATAGTGACTATGTATAGTAAGTTAGTAACTATAATAATATTTTGGCCATGAAATATATTTTCATTGACATTTAAACTTCCATGGGACTACATTAACATCTTTCTTTTTATTTTTGAAAAAACACTATTTAATTATTATTAATCATGTCATGGTTGAAGAAAACATTAATACAAGATGGAAAACATTAATGCATAGAAGCACCAGCCCTACCAAGATCATGGGTCGTCCAATTCACAGACGGTCTCACATGAGAGAATGAACAGTACAAAAAAATACGGGATTGACAGGGATTTTGGCATGGATTTGACACAGATTTTGGCAAGGATACGCCAAATCCGTGCCAAAAACACTTTGGCACGAGCTATTTGGCACGAAAAATTGATAAGTCCGTGCCAAATTTCATATCAATCCCGCCTTATTTTGCAGTGGAACTAGATAAATATCTCTTATATTATCAATAACAAGACTCATCGACGAGACGTCCGCTCCAAATTTTAAGCGAGTTATAACTTGAAAAGCATCTGACTCAACTTCAACCGCCCGCATTCTTGAGCAACTCAGTGCCTCTCTCATGGACAGAGCCTCGGCCACCTTGGATTAGAACATCGATCGGACTCAAAAATCGGGCACTTCAAGTAGAAATACTACGTAGTGTGTTGTACCATACTATATAAAAAATTATTACGTAATATTTTTCATACAAGTCGATCGAGCGATCCAATTTTCATATTCAAGAATTAAAACAAGCACGTCAATCTAATTATTTAACGAAAATTAGTGTATAAGAACCAATTAAGCAAAGAGCCAAACGTGTTTTCTCCTATATCCACGCCAAAGGAGATAAACAAATATTCAACATGAAAAGGAAATGTAAATGCGAGTGGAAACAAAGTTCTAAAATCCGTCATAAATTAGGTGATGAAAACAATATATTAAGCCATGCGTTCAGCAAGCAAACGATGAGGAATTGAATCTAATGTTTGTGATTGGCGAGGAAGGTGTTGAGCAAAGCAAACGCACTCTGCGGTTTATTCTTCGGAACTTCGTGGCCAGACCCTTTCACCGTGGCAAAAGTTAGACCTTCATAAATCACTTGGTATCCGGCAGTCACCTGCATGCATGCAAAAATAATAATTAAACACCATTCTGAAAATATTTTACATAAGGAGTGTTGGTTGAAGAATAATAGACTTCAATAATAACACAATAATTTTGTCATATACAAATATATATATATATATATATATATATACATATATATATATATAGAGTAATGATCCGGTCAGGAGCTCCTGACCGGAACCGCCGTCCGGACCGCGGCGTTTGGCCGCCTTCCCGGTGGCTTTTTTTGATGAACTTTTTATGGCATGTTCTTCATCAAGTCTAGTTTATCCACAAACAAATTCAGCCAAAAACTCAATCC